>JADLZK010009165.1:0-600000 GCA_015847255.1 Hyparrhenia diplandra
AAGAGGTGAGATCGAAAGTGATTCCACAAAATTTTCCTATTCCACTTTTTCCTCAATAAATCCTAACATGGCAGGACAAAATTCAAGTGTTCGTGGTGGTGAACAAAGAGAAAAAGAACCACCACTCTCACGAGCTGAAGTTACGGCAATTTGAGAACTCATTGTTGCACAAAGATGGAGAGGATGTTCGATAAACGCGTCTATCTACACCGCGCCCATCGGGCTCCACAACAACATAGCCCAAACAAATCTCATGGTGGTTTGTTTGGCCACAAATGGACAACATGGTGGAGGTGCTCGTGGGCATAGTTCTCCCCTCCCCGTGTGCTCATTGGTGATGACGATAATTGTGCTTACACCAAAAGAAAAATTCAGCAAGTGAGAAGGTCCTATGGACAGCAACACTCATGTGAGAAAGAGTGCCACCAACCAAAATTGAGTGTGAGAGTTCAAAATGGAAAGAAGAGAGATTCCACCATATGCGAAAAAGAGCGCCACCAAACAAAAACTGAAAGCATGAGAGATCAGCATGAAAACAAGAGAGATTCCACCATATGTGAAGAGGAGAGCCACAAAATTCAGTGTGAGAGAGATACACAAAAGTTGAGTGAAAAAGAAGAGGAATTGTGTGAGGAATTATTTACTACTAACATGATAATACCTTCTTGTGGTCTTTTTCCTTGTGTGATGCAGGATCGCGAAGAAAACAAAGTGGTGAATTATGACCAGCCCCTAATTTTTGATGAAGAAGATGATCAGGTGATGGTCATGGATAGTGATGCTGACATTTCATTGTTTAACATGCAACATGAAGTTCAGATTGAAGGCAATACCAATGCAAATGCTTCCACTTCAAGTGATGCAAGTTCAATATCATTTGAGGAGGCTTTGGTTCTTGATTCTTTTGCAACAATCGCTGCTCCAATTTAATTAGAGAACATGGCTAAATATGAGTGATCGGTCCAAAGAAGGACTCTTTGGGGTGATGTAGTGGTGGGATAGATGGTTGGAGAGGGCGCAGGTCGCGGGCGCCGGGCGTGGTCATATCACCTTAGGTCACCTTTTACCCTCTTCGATACCATGGGTTTGATCCGAACATAGAAAGCCCCCGGGGACACCGAAGCCAGTCGCTTCGGGCCATGCACGCCTTCACGGTCAATCCCCGTCCCCAAATACATACTTGCTCCCTCCAATGATGCCAACCTTAGTTCGGATCGGCCCGACTAGAGTTACTTGGCTTCACGATCGGAACGAGTTATCCAGCAGTTATGTGAGAGGTACGTTCAATCTCAACCAAGGTCCAGACAACGGTACTGTCCTTAATCGACATAGACGGGATCAAACATAGACTGAGCCTACTATCCAACAACACACCGGATTTGGCCCGGTCTCTAATTATTCATTACCATGAGGTTCTTTTGCTCGAGCAGCAAATATAGCCAACCGTGTCGAGTAGCCAACTATTCTGCAAAGTGACAGTAATCACTTGACTTCTACAGGTCTAAGCATGGAATGACCTACACATACTAGTAAGGGTACATTAATATAAATTGTGGACAAGGTAGCTCATGCAGCAACGGGTTTCAAAACATCTCCTATAACCTAAGGCACAAGACAAAATATATACTCGAGTGCATTTTATAAAAAGAGAGATAGGAGGCTTAGAATGCTCCGAGGCTTGCACGGGTTCCAAGCACAATGTCAGTTAATTAGCTTCACATTGTTTTGGCTAGCATCTTTCTAATACCCAGGAAGTGAAACTATTGTTGTCTTGGCTAGTTGTGATGCTTCATGTCAATTTATTAGTTTTTCGAAGTTGTCACATGCTGTAGGGAAAAAAAATGCCAAATATTTGTTTGCATTAGTTTTATTTTTGCAAATAGAAATGTTAAAATAAATAATAAATTTAAAAATTTGTTTGGGTTGGAACCTCTAACCCACCTAGCTGGAAGGTTAATTAACCCACAACTAGGCCCAAGTAGCCCTGTTACGTTTCGCTGGCACTGTAGCGTCGTGCTACAGTACCGACGCCAACCTTTGGCCTCCCAAAACCCTAGAGCTTCCCCTCCCCATACCCAGCCACCCTTCCATCTTCTGTTTTTGGCTGCCACACATACGAACAGAGAGGAGAACATGGGAGAGGAGCTCAAGAGGAAGAGGTAAGAGCAGGACGACGCCCTATCTCTACCTAGCTGGAGGCTATTTGGTTCACAGCAGGTATATGCCCCTATCATCTCCCATAGATCATGATTATCCTCTGATCCTATCTTTGCTTTGGCACCTAGATCAACAAGGTTGTTTTGTTTTGGTAGGAGAAAGGCAGAGGTTGTTGGCATCATCATCTTTTCTTGTGCCCTACTCTTTTTTTTTCCCCATAGGAAAACCAACGTGATTCTTAACCCCCTGCTATAGAACATGTATCTACAATGTTTTTAGTGATTTAGTTCATGGGAGAGGTCAAGTAGAGGCTTAATGCTGGTGAAAAGCTTTGATGCAATTGGTTCCCTTTGAGTTCTGAAATTTTTAGAATATACTGTTTCTATTCATCAGGATATTAGGATGCCATAGTGGACAAATCTGCCATACCCATGAATACAAAAGTTGTTCATAACTTCAATGTCTTTGCACTCATCAAATTTCAGGATTTTTAGGCTGTGTGGTTCAGGAGTTATGTTTTCTTAGTGTGACTGTTACTGTTCTGATGATGTTCTGGACAGCAAATGATAGATTCAGCTTTTTTGGCCATGTTTGAGGTCAAACTAGTTTTCCTAATAAATACCAAAGTCGTAGAGTTTTTCAGTATTTTTCAGTAAAAATGTGAAGCGAAGTTAAGTTGTTGTTGTTGATTGTTTCTGTGGTTGCTATTTTTGAGGAAAATGATGCCATAGGCCATAGCAGCGATCTTTGTGTTGTTTGTGTACGCTTGTATGAGTATATTTGCTGAGGTGATGGTGTGTTTGAACAGGTGGTGTGTCTTTGGATCAATTTTTGGCTCACGTGTTTGATCTTCAGTGAAGGCAAGTAAATATAGTGTTGGTTGCTACAGCTTGACTTGTTTATTCTACCTACACTTTGTCATAATATTAATTGTACCAAGATAATATACCTATTATGAATTAAATTATCATTAACAATAATGTATGTTATAATCATAATTGTTGAAACATATGACATATGTGGTAAGTATTTGTATTTCTTCACGAGGTAAGTGGGATTTTTTTATGATTGTGGAGGTATATGGCTTATGAGGTAAGTACTCTTTGCAGTTGCATGATATCATTGTAACATGTGCATTCTTGTCATAAGCATGTGCATCGAGTCAGGTGGGGTGAGAAAGTCATATAACTATTCCAGAGTGTTCTTGAGCCAGGTCGGTGAGAAAATTATACGACTATTCCAGAGTGCTCTTGTGGATTATGTCGCTTGCTGGTCGGCCATACCCGGGTACAAAGATCATACGCCCCCGAGGAGGGGGTATGATGCAGCTTCATACCTTGTTGGGTATGGAGGCAAAGTGGACATGCATATGCATTGTATTTGCACTTTTGAGGTTTAATGATATTGAAGTTTTATGTTGGCATGAAATGGATATGAGAAGTATTGTTTTTATTAATATGAGTATTGTTCATTCATATGTGGAGGTGGTTTATTTACTGTATATCATGTCCTCTACTTCTTTATTAAAATTTTATTGGATATGTTACATAATGTCATGTAATTCTTGATTGAAATTTTTTTTCTAAATAATTTGGTTATTAATTATTGTTTTCTTATGCTGTGATATCTTCCATATTAAATCGATGTCTAATCAACTTGTACTTTGGATAACATGTTCAGGCAGTTTGCTTGCTGGAGACTTCTATTCTCACCCCGTTATCTTTCCAAGTGCTTGAATTGATGCTTTGCTTGAAGGGAGGGAATTAGCTTACACATTGCACTGTTCACCCACATTTAGTGATAATAACGATGATTTTGGAGAGGTGGAACCTTTCTCAATCTTAGTTTTGTCCTTGTAGTTGCTTCCGTGTTTTACTTTGATGACGGGGTTTTCATGCCAAGTTTTCATGCTCGCATGTGGGAAGGGACGTTAGTGACATCTTGGGCTTTTTGTGATGCCTAGGTGTTATAATCTCCTATTCTGGCACTTCACTTCGGTTGGTCCTTCCATCTTTCGGACTTGTTCACCAACACCATCTTGTGGTTGGCTCCAACACCATCACGTGCTTCATGTCCACGTGCAGTACATCTAGCGTACCCAGATGAGATGCAACAATGCAAGTTCATGAATGCGATGAATGGTAATATGAGATGCATCACATAAAAGCATTCAATGACAAGTACAAGGTTACACCATAAGACATAAGCACCTAGACTTACTTATTTAAGTAACTATCACTCAAGTCTAACATAAAGATAGCAAGCATATCAAGCATATGGTACACTAGTTATTTCAAGTTAAGCTATTGCAAGTATTTAACAATCAAGACTAACCTAAGCATAGCACCATATAAGAACAAGGGCTGCCGCATGAATAACACCAACATAGCCATCCAATTAATAAACTAGGGCCACACAATTTAGAGCGTGCACAGGAAACATAAAGAGAGAGCGTACAACATAGGTTGCCTCTAGCACACATGTACATATATAGCATTTTACAGCATCATGCCTAAGGCCATTTATTAGTTAATAGGTGTGGGAACCATTAGTTTTAGTTGCACGACATGACACAAGGCTACAAGAGGTCTTAGATATTTTAGCTTAACATCACTAAAGTTGTTAGCTAGCACGCACAAGCAAACAATCCATCATTAAACTAGAGTACCACAAACTTAAGCAACACAACTTCTGGACTGCAGCAAAGCAGTCACTTGTCTTAGTCATAACTGGAGATATAGGCATCCAATGAAGTTAACCTTAGACTTTCTTGGAAGCTTATGAAAATGTCTACACCTTTGTTATTGTCATCCTGAGCTGACTCATTAGTTAACAAGGTTGAAAACCACAAGGAAACAGAACTGCACAAACAAGGACAGAAAAACTGACAGTAAATTTAGAAATGTATAACTGAAGTTCTGAACATCCAACAAACATGATTCTTAACTTTCTAGAAATATTATTAAGTTAGCTATAACTTTCTTTTATTATCATCTCAAGATGATTCAACTATTAACAAGACCAAACAATACAAAGAAGCAAATCTGTCCAGACTTGGACAGATTCTAACATTAAGATTTAAGCACTTGTAACTGGAGTTGTAAGTTACCAAAAGATGTGTGTTCTAACATTTTGGAAAGCCAATATAAATTACTATAACTTATTAGTTGTCACCAGAAGATGATTCAAAAGTTATCCTAGTAAAAAAAGGTACAACATTGCAGCACTGTCCAGAATGCATACAAAACTAGACAGGGTACTTGTAAAATCTATAACTCCTAAACCAGTTGGCCTAAAATCGTGAAATTCTAGGACAAGCAAGATATGGAAGTTATCTACAACTTTTGTACTGACCATATTCACAGAAAGCACCATTTGCATCACGAAATTACTACAACAACAGAAACTACCCACGCAGTCATTTTCAGCACAAAAGCAAAATGTTTCGCCACTTGTTTTGCTAGTGAGTGAGCACAAGTCATTCAAACACTACACCAACACTAACACACCCAGCAACAACATAATTGGGTCACAAAGCCAAAAGTGCAACATGAATCACACACACATAGCAAGAGCTAAAGCGCTAATTAATAGTGTTGCATGAGCAACACCTTCTCCACTTGACTAAACTAGGGAACCCATAAGATCAAACATATAGCCCTAACTATTTCTATCATGGATAAGCCACATTTTTAATCAGTTAACAAGCAGTAGAAGCACCACATGAAACATATATACACTTGTTTACTATCATGCTTTCACTAATCCTTTATATATATTAAGTTTTACATGGTGTGGCAAACATCTCATTTGGAGCTGAGATTTTTATGGTTGGAAGATGTTATGAAAACATAACTACTGGATAAGTTTTACATGCTCAGGTTTCATATATTAAACATTACACCTAAAACAAGTTTTAATGGCAAAAAGGCGTGTGAGAGCAAGATAAATATAAAGATCAACACTTTCTGTAAACACACAACCATATTAAGTGTTATTAGGGTACAAAAACATCATGCATAGGCAGTGGAACCACATTTTATATTTTTACACAGTTCTATTATTTATAAACCATTTAACAAGCATATGCCTAGATAAATCAATAACTCAGTCATACACAAACCAATAAACCTGAAATTTTTACCACAGCACAAGAATTACATGAATATTCTACTATAAAAAGTTTCATGACATTTGGAGCTCAGAAACTACAGATATGAATTTCTCCCTGAAAACCGTAGGCAAAAATCTAGAGCAAGATTTTCTACTAAACATGCAAGATTATACATCCACTGCATAGATCTAGTCATGAGGATTTCAAAATATCTTCATTTTCAATTTTATGTTTTTTCTATGATTTACTATGAATTTCTAAAGTTTCAGCCGAATTGTTGATAAAAGAAAAGGAGAAAACATATAAGACAAAGCCTTTTCACAGAGGTCCCTGCACAAAACTTTAACTCACGGGAAAGGCACTATTCACACGTCATAGGATTCACAACTGGACCCAGAGAAGAGTTTCTATCTCAGTTTTAACCCTTGCGCTTCTTCTTCCTCGTAACTAGAAACAGAGGACGGAGGAGGCCGTGCCGATTCCAGCATAGAGGATGGGGCCGCGCGGGGAGAGCCACAGAGGCACGGCGGCGTCGGGCTGCATCTACGCCTGGTTTTGGCCCAGCCAGAGGTGGTCTAACGGCCTGGCCATGCACGGCCATGGTGTAGAGGCGACGCGCGGCCGCCGGGGGCCCATGGAGCTGGGGGCCTAAGAAAATATAGGTAGTTAGTACATATAATTTTCTATTTGGTATATAATAAGCATTTGTCTTTGAAGGCCCATAACAATTAACAAACCAGTCCAAGTCGTAGCTTCCTTCTAGTTCTATTGCACGTATTGATCTATCATTCCTGCTGCCGCTTGGCGCCGCGACACTGCCCTACCCATCGCCATCGCCATCAACGCGCTACCCTACCTGCATTCAGCGAAAAGAAGTTTCTCCAAATTAAAACTTTTGAAAGATTATTTGAGGTCAACTATGTCAAAAAAAAAAAAGACTGAATGATTAGCTTTGTGCTGGATTGACAAGGATGTTTTGGACGACATTAATCTCGTCTTGAAGATTTTGCATCAAAAAATACCCTACACGATTTTTTACAAGGCACTAAAGCACTACATTACATTTTATCAAAAAATACCTTGCTTGCCCAAGGGCCTTTAAAATTATAGAGCCAGCCCTGGACGCGGCTCGGCGGTCACGCTTCTTCGCAACAAAGGGAGGTGGGGAAGCAGTACACTAGGCTCGTGGGATTGGTGGCGACGGCGCTGGGGTGCTCTGCTCGGGCTGTGGGGCAAGCTGTGAGGGCACATCACGGAGGAGGAGGAAGCGGCGCCATGCGCGCAGCGGCCATGGCGGCGTGGAGCTGAGAAGGAAAAAGAACAAGATGGGGCGGCCGGCTCTGGGCCGGGCGAGGAAGAGCACTCCAAACCGCCAGCTCTTGCATGAGCTTGGACACGCACGCAGCCGCGCGCGCTCAAAGTGTTGTGGTGGCTGCCGGTGAACAGACAGATGAACTGCTGCCAGGCTACTGTTCACCGACTGAACCCTCCGATTCTTCACCTTTGATCTCCAGATTTCACATTGCAACTTGGCCACAATGAGCAATTAATTACAGGTTAAACATTGATCAAACATCACCACCAATCACAAATTAACAAAGTTGACACTTCATACCAAGTCATAGAAGCAAAGTTGCACAAATTTGTTCTATGAAAATTGATTTAATAAATTCCCAAATATTGAATTCAAAACCGTCAATCAGTGATGGCCAAAAAATTTGAAGTGCCGAAACAGCACAGAATTCAATTTTTGGGCTCAAATTTAAACATGTTTGACTTGAAAATACAAATAAACTTTTGATTCCATATTAAAGAACACACTTTGCAGTTTAAAGTTTATACTGACAAATTTTTATTTGTTTAAGGAAATTTCAAACCATAAAATCACAAAGCACCTTAATCAATATTATTACTAACATCAATGGTCACACATAACAAAACATGTGCAACATATGAATGTGCAACATATGAAAGCTATACTCGAAACATGAAATGCATAGTTGGATTAAGTTCTTAACACCTAGGGTGTTACACTATTGATGGTCCATGGTTCTGCCAAGAAAGGTAATGTCCATGGTTCGTTCCATAGTAGTGTAGATTTCCCTATTCTGCTAATCAGAATGCCATGATGTAGCTTCATGTGTGCATAGTTCAATAGTGGTTTCATTAAAAAAATGGGAATGACATGAATTTTTCATTAATGTTAGACGGCTACGTTATAGTTGTGTAGAATTCCTTTTTTCTGCTAATCAGAATGCTAAGATATAGCTTCATATATGCTTAGTCAAAGAGTATTTTCATTAAAAAAAGGGAATGACATTTGATAAAAGGGAATGATACTTGTTAAAAGTTCATCTGGAATCCTGAACAAGAAAATATGTTGTAAATTGCTGATTCCTCGATTGAGGTAGATATTTAACATTCTTACATGAAATTGATAAAAGGGAATGACACTTGATGTGACATTGTGACAGTAATGTTCACATGACTACACAACCCGACTTCGAAAAATAGAAATATAGTGTCAAGTATTATGATGCCAGTTGCTTCACAACTTGATATAAATAACATTTGAAAAGGTTCAAATTTCCAAGCTACAATCTCGGTCCAAATAATTGCGTGCTTATTTATATGTACAGGGTAGCTTGCTGTCAAATTGCATGAAGTGAAAACTTCTTATAGTTCCCTCTATTGAGAACAATATCAGAACACGGAATAATGCTCATTAGAAAGGACTTCTGCTAATGAAGAATATTCATTTGTAAAAAATAACGTACCAATGGTAGCCGATCAATGTGTGGGTCACTTTCATGTTCCAGAAGCCAGTTTACCACAGATTCAAGATTGGAATTAACTGATCAAGACACATTATTATCTCTACAATTCGTTGAACTACATACTAAAGAAACAATATACTGAACATTTATAAAAAAAAATATGTTGTTAGAGCTTTGCATAATTTTCATTTTTATAAAATGGCATATCTATCAACTAACAATGACATCATTGAATAGAAAAAACACACAAACCATGGAAGGATGGGCACAAACACACAAACAGAACTGACCAAATGTCCTGTAGTTTCTATTTGGTGTATTATTGACCTATCTTTGAAAAGAAAACATTGTAATGCAAACCTGTACCTGAATCTGCACATAGGAAATTTATTTGGTGAAACAAAGAGATTAAAGAAAGATTAAAAAAATTCTTTTTTTTTTTTTGCAAGACATATATCTTCCAGTCAAATAACTTAAAGAGAGCGCCAAGAATTACAGCCTGGCCACCCAAGTCCATGTAAGTTTGCAATATGCATTTCCATTATTCATTTTGCACAACCAGAAACGCCAAATGTATAGACAAACTGTTACAAATTGGCATCTATGATTTATCTGAAATGTAGGTGAATCCTGCCGTAGGAAAACTGCAACTTGCCTGACTATAGACAAACTGTTACAAATTGGCATCTATGATTTATCTGGAATGTAAGCGAATCCCACCGCAGCAAAACAGCAACTTGCCTGACTTCTCTCTCTAAATAATGAGCATTCTCAATAACTTTTAGACTATGACAATATAGGAAAACTGATGCTTCAAGCATTTCAGATAAATGACATAATGGCCATGGTTGAGATAATGAAAGTACAAAAAATTGAACCAAAACATCATGGAAAAATTGGATGAAAATAGATCGCATTGACAAAATAGTAGAGCAACAGACATCTGGATGGGCGAATCTTGCAGTTGGGAATAGCATGGGCAATAGACGAGATGGGGTGACCTAGAAGACAAAGCAGGGGGATTCAAGGTTGGGGTCCAAGGAGAAGAACTTGGAGCTGCCATCCACACAGGCGGCCGCCTTTCAGTGCTCGATGATGGGTTCCTGCGCACTGCGCTCGTTCCGCTGCTGCTACTTCTTGGCACACACTGTATATGGCAGCCCAGAGCATCGCAAGCTGCTGCGGTTGCTGCTGCTGCCTGCTATGTTGAGCACCCGAGTACCTAACAATTATCACAAACTACTAAATTTTATTCAGTGAGAAATATTTTCTGTGACGGCTAGCTTCAGAAAATTTGATAAGATAAAGCTTGCAACCTGCATGTCTTTTCTTATATGAACTAACTCAAATAGGTTGGGAATATGCTGCCTAATAGATTGAGTGAATCATCTCCGCCCCGAAAGCTCTGAAGGCAGCAGACAGGAGCGCCTCCCTGAACTATCTACGCCCTAGAAGGTCTGAACTCTGAAGGCAGCAGATAGGAGCAAAAGGAAGGCCTGAACGCTAGCACTGATTGCCTATAGGGGACGACGTTATGTTAGTAAATTGAAAATTATATTACAGACAGTGATCATGTTTCTGTTTTTTTCTTCCTGGTTCTTTCCTAAAACTTAATTGTAACTTAATTGTTTTAATTAGCAGATACAGACTCAGGAATTATAAGTGGAAATTACTGCAGACAGGTAAATCTAGATGATCTTTATTCTTTGTGAAATAAGTATATAGAGAATAATAGGACTGTAGCTCAGTCCAAAATGATACTGATTCATGTTTGGGTTGATTCCAAACTTAACCACTGCTAACCTCTGTTGACAAGAATTAATACTTTATTTATAAGAAAAATTATTCTCTACCCATACCAGTTCATTATCACTAATGAAAATTAACCAAGTTAATACATCGATCCATAAGAAGCAAGATAATTCATGTTGCATTTTGTTAGGTTGTGAACAGTGCAAATAACAATAGTAGACAAGCAGTTGTTGTAAGTTATCAACCAAAAGAAATAGAGTCAATAGGTTAGTGCCTTCGAATTCTGCACAAAGAATAACTACTACATTTGTTTTTGTGTGGTTCTAGGCTGTTTTGATGCTACAACTATTAGGTAGTGCAAGTAAGCTGGAAAACAGCCAAACGTATTTAGATCACAACAGCAGTTCCATATTTAGATCACAACAGCAATTCCAGGAGCACTTTTTTTTTGACAATGAAGCATTTATTTCCAGGAACTAACAAAAGGGTTGCTCACTTAGTTTCAGGAAATAACAAAAAAAGAATTGCTAATTCAGTTTCAGGAATTAACACAAGCATTCAGTTTCAGGAACTAACACATCGATTGTTAATTATTGCATAAGCACATACCAGAAATTTTCCTGTCACTAGAAAAATAGATAGATGCATAATTAGAAGCACATATTAGTGGACTGATTAAACCAAATTATCATTATTAATCCATATCTCCTAGCATTTTGGAATGTTATCTCACAAGGGTTCAGTTACAGGCACCTCCTATTAATTCCCTGCTGCCAGTTCTCGCCCTCAAATCCAGCAGGTTTACCACACCACTGACTTCCTCTCGAGTCCCTTGCTGCCAATTCCTTGGACCAGGCTAGAAGACAGTTGCTGGCCTAGAACGCTTACAAGAGCCAGTTAGCAAGTTCTGAGTCATACACCAAAACTTATCGAAAACAAGCTAGCAAGTTAGCTTTGGTGCCATTGATGCTAAATGCCAAATCAAAATGATGGGGGTGGCAAGTCATACAATACATGGAGCGTCTTGACATTGGGATAGCATTTGTTTTCATTGCGGACTTCAACTCCCATCTCCAAAGCCAAGATCTTGGCGCATGGGCCCATGGTGCCTCGGCTCACTTTAGTACCCACCTGCAATGCAAAATGTCCAAATAAAATTGCAGGTAGTGGAACAGAAATACACATATTATCACACTCTGTTGGCAAATATAAAAAGCTAGGACACAAAGCGGTAATTATATTAGGACCTTAATGATGGTATTGCCAATCTCCAGTTGGGGTCCCGGCTGCCAATAGGGGCAAGGTCAATCTTGATCCTGAGCATCTGTCGCCCGCCTGGCAGGTGATACCATCCACACGAAGAACCTCTACAGATGATGAGCGTCCACCATAGTGAAGTCCACGAACGGACCGGCCCACTGATCCGTCCTAGGACCCAGCCGGCCAGCTGCCTAGGCGCGGGAGGAGCTCGCCGCTGGGCGCCAGCCTGCCGCTAGGAGCCCCATGGCCACCCAGAACCCAGTTTACCATAGATTCAAGAATGGAACTACCTGATCAAGACATATTATTATCTCTCCAATTCATTGAACTACATATACTGAAGAAATAATATACTGAATATTTATAAAGAAAATGTTGCTACAGCTTTTGCATAATTTGCATTTTTATAAAATGGCATATCTATCAACTAACAATGACATCAGTGAATAGCGAAATCACACAGACCATGGAAGGATGGGCACAAACACACAAACATAACTTTTGCAACCATAGAAGTGACCAAATGTCCTGTAGCACTACTACACAAATTTTAATGGAGGGGTAAAAGCAACCCCAACCGCCTCCATTATAAGGTCATGGTTAATGCAGATTAATGGAGGCGGGGTTGCTTTTTGCCTGCCTCCCAAAATGAATTAAAAACAAAAAAGGCAAAAAGCCCTTTGCCCGGAACCGGACTCGGGCCTGGATCTAGGCCGCGCCACAAGCAGGGGAGCTCCATCCGCCATCGGCGAAGCTTGATCTCGCGGGGGAGCTCGACCGCGCCGGGGAACTATCACGTCCGCCGGATTTGGGCGCACTCTCTCGCCGCGAGCCCACCGGAGCCGAGCCGAGTGGGATTGAGCCCGCCGCGCACCCATGCCGCCACGCCCATCGAGCCGGGCCGCACGGCACCCACACCGCCGCGGATCCGCAAGGGAGCTAGGTTCGGGACGCATCCGCACTGGATCTCGAGAGAGGAGAGAGAGGACGAGGGGCATACCTCCTCATTGGGGCGGATCCACCGCCAGTCGCCCGCGCCGTATACGCCCGTGCCGCACGGGTCCGGAAACCGGGCGTCCCCCGCGCCGCGCCCACTGGGACCCGCAGGCCGCCGCCGTGGGAGAAGAAGCAGTCGCGGGAGGGGAGGGGGAGGAGAGCAGAGGGAGGAGGGGCCGCCCGCCTGCCCGATGCCGCCGCACCTCGGGAGGAGGGAGGGAGGCACGCGTACATGAGCGGAGGTGAGGAGGGGCGGCCGTGGAGCAGAAGTGCTGGGGGCGCCCGTGGCGTGTCGGGCGGCGGGAGTGAGGGGATGTGGGAGAAGAGTGAGGAGTGATTGAGATGAAGCCCTAAGCGCGGTATTTATACTCTGAGCTGTTATTGGGCATCGACCGGGTCGGTTGGGCCTCAATTTTTATGGAGGTGGGCCTCAAATATGACCGACTCGGTAAATAAAAGTGCCCGCCTCCGTTAATAGCTCAGTTTTTTGAGGCGGTTGATTTTGTGCCCGTCTCCATTAAGTTTTTGGGTGGTGCCTTGCAAAATCAATTATGTAGTAGTGTAGTTTCTATTTGGTGTACTATCGTCGACCTATCTTTGGAAAAGAAAACATTGTAATGCAAACCTGTACCTGAATCTGCACGTAGGAAATTTATTTGATGAACCAAATATATTAAATTAAATAAAAGATTTTCTCTCTTTCTCTCTCTTTTTTTTTTTTTTTTTTTTTTGCAAGACATGTATCTTGCAAGTCAAATAACTTAAAGAGAGTGCCAAGATTTTACAGCCTGGCCCCCAAGTCCATGTGAGTTTGCAATATGCATTTCCATTATTGATTTTGCACAACCAGACACGCCATATGTATTGACAAACAGTTACAAATTGGCATCTATGATTTTATCTGAAATGTTGGTGAATCCTGCCGTAGCAAAACTGTAACTTGCCTGACTATATAGAAACTATTACAAAGTGGCATCTACGGTTTATCTAAAATGTAGGCGAATCCCACCACAGCAAAACTACAACTTGCCTCTAAATAATGAGCATTCTCAATAACTTTTGGACTATGACAATATAGGAAAACAGATACTTTGAGCATCTAATCTAAATCTAAATCTCCTATAAGAGAGCCCCCACTAGGAGAGGTCCTTGGGAGTTCTCTGGCGCTACGATTGGCTAACGTCACCGGTAGCGCAAGCGGGGCCTCTCCTCTTTCGGGGGCGCGCCTGTTCCCTGCCTTTTCCCACCGTATCCTCTTGCATGCGAGAGCCAAAAAGAAAAAAACAAATCCGCCGTGCTGCTGTTGCCCAAACCCCGCCTCCTACACCACAAATCCACAATACGCACCATCAATTCCTCCCTAAACCTCGCCACAATGAAACGAGCGGTCGGGCTCCTCGCGTCCTCCCGGTAATCAATAAATAGCAAGGTCGAACCCTTCAGGGCGGAGGGCGCATCCACGCCCGGCGTCCTCTCCGACGAGCCCCTGCAACCCTCCTCGCTGCGTGCGGCACCCACTAGGTGGAGTGGAAGGCGATGCTGTGGTTGGGCGATCGTCGGGCGGTTTGGCGTGGTCGGCCGAGCCGGGCCACGAAGGCTGCTGGCCCGACGGGCGGCGTGTGGGCGGCGGCGCATGAGGGCTGCCGTCCCGCACGCTGTAGAGCGGCGGTGACGCCTGGGCGCCGAGCCGCAGGATCCCGTCGCGCTGTCACCGATGTTCTCCGGCCGGGCACCCGCCCGGCCGCGAGGTCGGACGGCACGAGGCCAGCCCGCGATGACAACGCCGATCTCTTCGTCCTCCCGTCGCCGCGTCGCGCTGCGCTTCGGGATCGTGCCCCTCCCACGCCGTCATCATGTCGAGGCGGCGAGGAACGCGATCTCGGCGAAGGCGCACGGTGGCGGTAGCGCAGACCGGCGCCGCCGCCCGCCGCACGCGCTGCGGCGCGCTGCGAGTGGGAGGCGCCCTTCATCGGCCGGCCACCTCGCACTTTCGGCGGTGGCGAGTGGTGCGGTGCCGCCGCCGCTCGGCGCCTCGACGCCCGCGTGGAAGTCCTGCGGCCGGCGAGCATGGTGGCGACCCGCGGTCCCTTCCGCCGCTTCGGCGTTGGGGAAGAGGCGATGCGCGCTAGCCTGCACCGACTTCGGCTTTGCCGGGACGGGACTTCCGGCGAGGGCTGCTGGATCGGCGTGCTCTCCGCACCCAAGAATCGGCGGCGCCCGACGGCATGACGCGGCCGACGGCGACGAGGCGTCCCTTGCTTCGACGCCCGGCGGCGGGGCCATGCGGCGCGCACCGCCGGCACCCGTTCATCGCCTCCGCCTCCGATTGCCGGAGGCGGACCTGACGCCGCCGCCAAGGGGCGGGTGGGTGTCGCCCAAGTGCACGCCGGGCCTTTGGCATTCGGTGGAGATTTGTTTTTAATTTCCACTCCTTCAAACGTGTGGAGGACATCGCTTTAGATTTTTTTATTCGTGCTGCTTTGTACAGGTACTAGCAGGCATCAGGTAGATTTTTTTATTCGTGCTGCTTCGTACAGGTACTAGCAGGCTGAGCCTTTTATTTTGAGTTTTTTTTTGAACATGTTGATTTATTATAAGACATTGGTGCATGGCCCATGAAAATAGTGACCGGTCAGCCCTGTCCACCAGATGGATCTGCCCATCAGTCCAGATACAAATTGCTACGCCACCTAGAAATCGTACACGGAAGGATGAAAATCAATTTTCCTTTTACTTAAAAAAATACATCTATAGATAAAAATACTTATATTTATTTATATACCATTCGCGGTTTCTTATGTCCTATTTCTCTTAACTCAATTCAAATTAATTTTGCATTCCCGAAAGCAACGCTGGGAGAATTCATCTAGTTTCAGACAAATAAATGACATAATGGGCATGGTTGAGATAATGAAAAATACAAAAGTTGAAACAAAACATCACGGAAAAATTGGATGAAAACAGATCCGCATTGACCAAATAGCAGAGCAACAGACATCTGGTTGGGCGAATCATGCAGTCGGGAATAGCAAGGTAGGGAGTAGAGCGTGGAGTGGAGCTGCCAGCCACACAGGTGGTCACCTTTGGAGCTCGATGATGGGTTCCCATGCACGCACGCCTCGTTCGCCGCTGCAGCCCGCTCTGAACCTAAGCCCTGTGCATGGGTGGGTTAACACGGTCTGGGTGGTTCTTGTGGGTTAGTTTGGTGCAGCTAGCTAATTAGATCATAGTTTCTTTCCGGGTGGGTAAAATTGGTCAGAATTGTGTTTGCTTCTTGGGTGGGTTTCATGGGTCGCTGGGTGGGTAAAATGTTGCCTAGAGGTTCTGAACGGGGCTGTTCATTGGTTAAGAAGTGGAAGGCTGTTCTGAGCGGGGTTGTTCTGAACGGGCGCACGAAGAAGCCTACCGCGAGTACAAGCCGGACGTCATGGAGCAGAACCTCGCCGACATGATCCACCGCCTGCGCTGGTACTACTCGCCCTTCTCCATGAAAAAGCCTACTGCGGCGGCGCCCTCGGACAGCCCGTTCAGGGCGTGGCGATAATGGCGAGGAGGCGGCGCCGCGCTCGACCGCTGCATTGCACATGGCGTGGTGAGAAGCCGGCGATCGGGAAGAAGGCGGGCGTCACCGGCCGGGCCGCCTCGCATGCCGACGGCGAGGATCTCGGCGGTCCGAGATCCGTCTCGGCCTCCGGAACGGCGCGCCGTCGAGTTAGCGCGGCCGGCGGTGTGGCTGCCGGCACTCGTGTAATGCGACTTCAAGCTGGCCACGGTGGCCGGAACTGGCGCGCGCGGGAGTGCGAGGAGCGAGCGAATCCTCCCGCGAGATCGTGGAGGGACAGCGGCCGACGTCGCGGATCCTCGCGCCGCCGGCGTCGTCGTGGCGGGTCGGCGCCCGCGCGGGAGGTGCACGAGCTCATCAGAACAACGGCGGACACGCCACGCACCCGTCCGCGTACATGGCCATGGGCCGGGGAGATCGACAAGGTGAGAGAGTACCATGACGGAAGGAGGATGGCCAATTTCTTCGTCGCGAATCCGCCCCGGCGTCATCACGGGCCTCGTCGGTTGCCGCCATCTCGTAGATCGGGCGGATCCCACTTTCGGCGCCATCCCGGTAAAGCGACGGAGGACGGCGGTGCCGGTACTAGGCGGGAAGAAGGCCGAGGCGGCTCTCGCTTGCCCCGGTGGGAGGTGGTCGGAAGGGCGTGCTCGCCTCGTCGAGCGTAGGAGGGTTGGCCTTGCCCCCTCGGCGACGCCTTCTTCCGGGCGGTGGCGTGCGGGAGGGAGGGGTGGTCGTAGGGACCGAGGGGCGTGATCCACAGGGTGGATTGGATTGGAACCGCACCCATCCAAGTGCGAGAGAAAATTAGATGGGTGGGGCGACAACCCAACCCAATCCATGGATCTTTTTTTCACGGTTTTAAATGGGCCGAGGCGGGTGGATTGGGTGGGTCAAGTGACCCATGCACGGGGCTATCTCGAACCGACCTCTGTGAGCCGCAATGCATGGGGCCTGGGCGCGGCTTCGTACCTATCGATTTTTTGTCTACTCCGAGCCAAGATCCCACCGACCACACACGCCTTTGCGCCCCACACTAACACCATCCGGCCACACCAAATCGAGCACGGCCACTCAAATCCGGCCCGAGCTCGGCCACTCAAATTCGGCTTGTCTAGCCACGAATCGAGGCTAGCCGACCACAAATGGGGCCTTCGCTAGCCGCCTCCACCACCGCTATGCACGTCATCAAGATTTGCGGGGCGAATTTGGGATCAAGGAGGAGGTGTGTATTGCGGAACAACGGTTGGATGGAGGACGGAGGATGTGGGGCGCACGGGTCTTGCTTAGGCATGAGAGGAGATGAGGGGCCCGGTGGCGCGGGTGCTTATGGAGTTACTCATTGGCTTGGTGCTCGGCCACCAAGACAAGTGGCCACCGCCACCAACCCCCTCGTCCGTCAAACTCGTTTACTGCGTGTGTTTTTAAGCGGTCGGCGGGGAGCTTGGAATGAGAATAGTATGGGTTTTTGAGACACCCGGAGGACTACGGCCTAACCGATTGCATTGGGTCGGAGGGCGCTTGGAATGATAATAGTATGGTGAAGCGAGTCTTTGGATATAGCCGTTTTGTTCAAACTTTGGCACTAGCCGTTTTTGTTCATAGTCATGGATCTATTTATAATGAACGTGTTGTGATGAGCGAAACATCTACTACACCTATGTAGCAAAGACCCACTAGGGAGTTCTACGCTCTCGGTGAAGCCACGTCAACATCCACGTGAACAGAAACTGCCCTCCCGCCTCCTCACCTATGCGCTGAATCCCGCGTCTTCCTCCGCCGCCTCTCGGTCTCCCCACACGGGGCGTGATGCGTCGCCCGCCGGCCGCCTCCTCCGAACCGAATCCGTTGCATTTGCGGCACTACACCCCTTCGCCTTCAAGAAACGCCCTCCCCAACCCCATTCCTTTCGATCCCCGGATCCCCAATCCCCAACTCCGTCCGCCCACCTCCTCCCCATCGAGCTCTTCCGCATCCCGTCTTCCCCTGCTAGATCCCCCACATACACCCCGTTCTTGCGCGCTCGAATCCTCATCACCGGTCTTACCCGGCACGATGCGTGGAGATGGCCAAGGAGGCGTGGGGCGTGGGCGAGTGCGGGTCCATGAAGGGCCTCATTCGCCTCCGAGCCGACGCCGGGGGCGCCGCCCGGTGAGGACTCGGGCTCGGCGAGCGGCGTGGAGGAGCTTGTCGAGGTGGGCGCCGCTGGACCACGACCTCGGTCGCTTCGAGATGGTCCACCTCCCCTGCGAGGAGGACGGCGGTAGCCCGCCCGCGAGGCTGGAGGAGGAAGCGTGCGCGGCGAGCCCCTTGGACGAGGCTGGCGCCGTCGCTGAACTCAAGACCCTCGATCGATCTGCCGACCGACCGGATCTGGTCAAAACGACCGGTCGTGTTTGGGCTCCTCGGGAGCGGCCCGGGAGCAACATGTCGATGAGGTGGCGAGGAAATTCGATTTTGGATGATTCAGCTTATGTCGGGGTTTGCATTTGTGCTAATTGTTGTTGTTGTTGGGCTGTCTGTGGATACAGCTGCAAGTGGGGCTTGGGAAGAATGTGGAGGAGTGTGTGGAATTTGCCCCAGAGGGCGGTAAGGTGGTGGTGAGGGCTATTCTGAGAGGTCACTCTGGTGGAAGTCATGGTGTTGAGCTTCCTGTTGCTCTGCAGGCATTGGAGGTGAATTTTGTTTACTGAGAAAATTCAGTTGGTACTTCTGCATCACTGGTTGACCGCTCCAGTAAGTTTGACCATAACCGTAACTTGTAAACAAAATATGCAATTGGTAATGGAACTTAGTTGGGACCTTTTGATGGTCATTGAATGGAACATAAGCTTTACATAGTTTAAGCTGCATTGCTATAGAAATAATGAATACAATTGTTGTTAAATATAGCTGTGGTCAAGGATTGTGGGCTGTTGTGTTGGACATTTAACTATTTAAGACACTAATCTAACCCTTCAGCGGCTAGATTTGTGATAACTTTGGGTGAGAAAAAAATGATATCTACGTCACTAGAAGCCCCACCAGGAACAACCTCCCTGAGTTCATATGCTATCGTATTTTGATGCGTTCTGTAGTGCGGACTAGATTGAAACTGAAAATACCTTTTGTTTTAGCCTTGGCATGGGCCATCTGCCATCCTACCCATGTTTAAAGTGGCCATTTATTATGCCAAAAGCACACAGTCTCTCTCATGCAACAAGTATTTTGAACGGGATGAGTAGATGGCAGGGCGATGTTGTGCACCTTGGGCCTCGTTTAGTTGTTAGAAATATTTGCAAAAGTAACTGCTGGAACTCCTGTAGCACACTGTAGCACGTTTCGTTTGTTTGTGGTAAATATTATCCTATCACGGCGTAACTAGGCTCAAAAGAATCGTCTCGTAATGTACATCTAAACTGTATAATTAGTTATTTTTTTTACCTACATTTTATACTCCAAACATATGTCTTTTGATGTATTTAATGTGATGTGATGGAGAGAGGGTGGAAAAAGAGTTAGAAACTTTAGCCAACTAAACGAGGCCTAGTGGGGTAGCCTGTGGAGAACGCGGTGTCATGGCTAGGTTGGGTAGACCTATGTGGCTCAGAGATCAAGAAGGATCTAAATATCATATCCATGTTAGCCATTTATTGATAATTTTCTCTCCTGTAAACAGAGAGAAGATTCCTGACAACAAACAAGCAATTGATGGAAGAATATATCTTTAATGCAACTATTTATTTATGCCTTACTTCTGTATCTCTAAAAGTCGCTACTTAGGGGCCAGACTATAGACATGTCCTTCTAGAATTTTTTCTGAGATGGCAGCTGCTGCCATGGGTGCCTTGCATAAGTGTTAACCCCATATTACTTGATAACATTGTACTCCTCCAAATGTATGACCTTTTCATTTCTTTGTTTTGCAGACTATTGATGCCCTAGACTATGGGATGCAAAAATTACAGACCCGATGATGAAACATATTCGGTACCAGCAATTAGTAAAATACAGGTGTCAGTGATTGAGGAAGGTGGTCCAGAACACACTGTATCAGTCTTGAGTGTAGTCCCTTCTGAGGAAATAAAAGTAAGTCTTTCATGGTGTTCCTGATTTCTAAAGAAAATTGTTTGTCGATACATTTATTCTAAGTAATAACTTTCTGTCTTCAAGGGCTACCTTGACCCGGTTTGTTGTCAGCTGTGGACCTTTGCCATAGTTTTTCAAGACATTATTATATATGCGCTGAATGTGTATCTTCATTTTAAGAAACAATTCAATTGGTAAATATTATATTTTGTTTTAGCAATATTGAGCAGGGGAATTAGACATTTGTTCATCTGGAACACAAGCCGTAGTTATTTTTCTTTCCTGATTACTTTCTGCAGTTATTTTTCTTTTCCTGATTACTTTCTGCAGATTAAGTAATCTTGCTTCTTATTTGCCTTTTGTAACTGTTTTTTACTGTTAAAAAGGACAATAAAGATGGTTCAAATATGTACTCAAGAATAATTGAAGTCATCAAGTTTGTGCACAAATTCATTTGCATGAAAAAATAGCAAGTGGGTTCAGTCTTTTGCAAAAGTTAACCTGGCCAAGAATTTCTGATCTGGTTATCTTCTCTCTAAGGTACGGTTCTTCCTGATTTATCCTAGGAAGGAAAGTCTCAAGAACTATCATTGTGAATTGTGAGACAAAAACTATTTGTATCGTAACTTGCATATCTGCATTAAGCATCTACTTCTGCTAGAACCCACGTTTTTTATCGCGGGCTATTCAAAATAGCGGCAGCCCTCTCTGGGCACTATTCGCCGCTATAGCGGCGCTATAGCGCGCGCTATAGCGCCACTATAGCCGCGCTATAGCGCCGCTGTAGCGCTGTAGCACTGGCTGCTGGCGCCGCTATTGCGCCGCTATAGCGCGCTATTTGATCCAAAAAAATCAGGGAACATGAAAACATGTTCTAACTTGAATGCATATATGATACATTGATATATATGACAAAGCTAAGTGATAAAAAGATTATCCATGAGTTCACAGTGCAACACCACAAGAGCCAAGAATGGATCTCCTACTGCCCACGGTGGTACTACTGCACTACTGCTACAGCCAACATGAATGGATTTCACTAGTGACGAGTGGATTTCACTACTGCAAAATTTCACCAAGTAACTTGATTCCCAGATCGCAACAAACAAGGATAAAAACTGAAAAAGTGAAGAACAGGGTACAGATGTGTGCGCTCGCCCTTGCCGCCGCCAGTACAGTCGCGGCCGCCGCCCCGCGCTCGCCCTTGCCGCCGTGCCGCAGAAGCACCGCCGCCGCGCCGGTACAGCCGCGGCCGCCGCCCGCGCTCGCCCGCCGTGCTTCAACAGCCGCCGTCCGCGCTCGCCCGGGCGCGCAGCAGCTCGCTCCGACCGCCGACCAAGCTCGCCCGCCGCCCACGCGCTCGACGCCGACCCCGCCCCAAATCAGCCGCCGCCGCCTGCTGTGTACACGGGATGGACGGGATAGTGGCTAGGGTTACACGGGATAGCAGTGGACTGGGGATAGAAACTTGTCATATTGGGCTGGGCTTTTTTATGAACTAACGGGCTCTGATTTTGGCCTGGTGCCAATAGCGGCCAAATAAGCGGCGCTATGGCGCTATTTCAATCGGCGGCGCTATAGCGGCGCTATAAATTAATAGCGCCGATAAGCGCAAAAATTGGTAATACCGTTACGTTGTTTCAATTGGGTATATAGCGCCCGCTTATAGCACGCTATTTTTTTCGTGGGCTAGAACATATGGGGCTTTCCAGCAAGTATAGTTTCTTTGTTTACTGTTAATTGAACTGTCAGTCCTTCTTTTGCTATATAAACTAATCCTTTGATTGGTTTCAACTACAACGATATGATTTGAATTTGATTTTATTTGCAGCCATCGGCCTGTGAATGCTGTTGTAGTTAGCACTATGTGATGTTACAAAATATGTATATAAAATCACTAAAGTACATGAGTACATGTTATGTTAACCCTCTATTTTGGTTATATTATCGTACTTTCCACCAATTGAACACTTGACTTGAGTCCTACAATAAGACGAATCATATCTGATAGAAAAAAGGAACAGTAACTTAGTCACTATCCTTACAAACTACACTACAAGCAACTTTTGGTTTCGATGAGCTTCCTATTTTTAGATATGGGATTGTAACTTAGTCTCTATTTTTTTTTTTATAAGTCTATGGAAGAGGATGGAATCCCCACCTCATTGATGTGATTAATTAATATGAATTAGCCTAACATTTCACAAATCGGGTTCTGAAAGCTTTATCGATAAGTTTACATTTCACTACTAATAACTGAACACATGTAGCAGGTCATGCCCTGTCGTCTCTTGGCAGTCTTGCACCCCACAGATACCTGCTAATTGATGATGTACTTAAGTTGCCCCGCTCTTCTTGCTACCCTTAGTTTCCTTTACCATGAATCACCTTTAATTTGTTATTCTCTTTTCTATCTGAAATTATGTTATAGAGATAGCATTTGTGAATTTTTGTCACAGTGTTATGTCATCTTCTGAAGGTAGGGGCAACTGTACAGCCTGAAAATGCACCTTTAATGTTTCTTCAACTGCAGGTGACCATTAAGATGGCCAGTGCCAGCGTTGACTACAGTTTTGAGTGCTTGGGCGTGGCATCGGTGATGACTGACGTCTTCAGATGCACCAAGACGGTCCGTTTCATTGTCAACCTTTGAACCTATGACCATCTTAACAATGTCGAAGACCTATTAACAGTTGTATCGAAATTCGTGTACGCAGGTAAAGAGCAACACGATCGTGCTGGGGATCTGAAAAAGACACATATCGGGTGTGCATATGTTCAGCTCGACGCGCTGGCTACACATGAGCTGCGACTTGAGGAGATCAACAAGGCCTTGCACATGTTTCTGTAGAGTAAGAGTGTGCACTGCCTTCTTTGGATGGACAAGGACAACAAGTGATGGGCAAAAGGGGCGCCGCGCTGGACCAGACTTTTGTGTTGTGGCTCTGAACAAATTTACCTGTAGTTCAGATTAGCGGTGCAGTGGGTAGCTGAAAATAGGTGTTAGCAGGCGGGCGATCATAACTATTTGTTTTTGAACAAAGTAGACCATATTTTCAGCATGTGTAGATGAAGCGAAAAGTTTCGTTGTACGGATATTTGAATGTGTTCTGACTATTTTTAAGAGCAATATATATGAAGGTGTACTAACATCACAATGAGCATATACTCTGTTTAATACAGTTCTTAGTGATTATGATCGTATTTCTTACTAATCGTATTTCTTAATAATTACAATTCAATCCTTCGACAATACCCGCGGCAACGCGCGGGGAATCCCCCTAGTTGTGTAATATGTAGGCGGCAGGCAGACATGGAACGCAATCAAGGTTGTCCTCTGCTTTCGCCCAAAATGAAGATTAATGGCTGCACCGTGGGATCAGAAATGAAGCAGCTATATATTAAAAGAGTTTTGCTCCAGTGATCCTCTTGTAAACATTTGCACAGATCTTAAAGCACCAGGGTAATTAATTATAATAAATTCGTCTTGGATTTGGACCGGGGCCGGCAATATCCATGCCCAAAGAAAGCCCAGCCCATGCCTAGCAGAGCCCAGATTCACTTCTCTTGGTTTCTTTTTTTTGGCGTGCTTTTTAGCACGTCTTTGCATTAAGAGAAGTTAGAGATCTTTACAAACCCCACGGTGGCCGATGGCGAGATGCCAAAGGTCAAAGTGGGGAAACACAAATGGCGCCGGCTTTAACGGCGGAGCAAAAACGTTGTACTAAGACTATAACCGTTGCGCTTACGAGATCGCGCACGGGCGGCAAAGACGGCCAGTCAGGTCCCCTCCGCCGCGGCCCTCGGACGGTGAGAGCGCATCATGGGGAAGAGCTCCCGCATCTTCTCCCTCTTGGCCCGGCAGGACTTCCCTCACGAGTGATGGTGGAATCGCGCTGCCGGCGTCGGGTGGCAAGTTGGGACGGAGCGTCGCGGACGGCCTTCCCATTTGTTCGACATGACCCGGCCCGCTACCGTTCCGGATGGGGTCCGCGATGGCGGACTTAGCAACAAGCACGGAGGCTGCGTCGTAGCCTCCAATCGTCGTCGATAGACCAGGGCCTGGAAGTCCGGAGCGGTGGCGGGCCCTTAATCAGAGGCTCATCGAGCGGCAGGGTGATGGAGTCGATGAAGGCGGCAGCGGATGCAGCTGTGGGGACAGCCACGGCAGCCACAGTTGCGGCGACTTTGTCCGCCTCGCCTAGCCCTAGTGGGATCGCAATCCCCACAGACGGGCTCGCAATTTAGGCCGTCTAGGGAGTTCGACGGCGGCACGGGGAGGAAGCTCGATTGGCGTGATCCGGCGCGAGCGCGAGGCGGGGATGTCGTCGTTGAAGCTCTCCCGCAGACGGCGCCAGCGCTCGGCGAGTGCTCCTTCAGCGTCGGCGTCATGGAGTCGAGAAGAAAATTTTGCCACCGCGGCCCGTGAGCGCATAGCAGCGGCGCGAGGCGATGGTTGAATGCGGCGTGCCCGGGTGTGTCGGGTATGGCCTTGTCGCGTGCTCCCTCGCCCGGCCACCTTTGGCCTTTCGACAGCTGCGGGGGCTTGGCGCTGGAGCCGTGCGGTGGCGAGAGGGTCGCCCGACACCCGCCACGAACCCCGGACGCCACGGCGCTCTGCGGATTGAGCTCGACCATGCGTAGCGGCGAGATGGCTCGGTACCGCTGCACGGGAGACCACGGGTGGTGGATGGACGCGCGACGAGGAGGCCAAGCTCATCAAGCATTGGGTCCACCCGGCGGGAGAGCTCCACAACCACACGGCACAAGCGCGGCGGTCGGCGTTAATCGGCGTAGCTCCGCGGCGATGTTGACCTTCTTGAGGCATAAAGCGTCTCTCTGTTCTGCAGCACTGTCGCGCGTCGATGGGGCGGACAGAGAATCTGTCGATGAAGAAAGAGCCGCTTGCGGCCTGGACGCCTTAAAACTCCAGCCATCGCCATGGCTGTCGGCGTCGTGTGGCGATCGGAAGGAGTAGGCGGCGTGGCTCGCGCCACGGCTTCGCGGAGAGCGGGGTGGCGGCGGTGCCGTCTGCCGGTTTCGCCCGGTGCCTCGTCTTGGCGAAGAGCAGCGGGGCGGGGAGGCGACTGCTGGCGGCGATGTGATCCCGGCTGGCGGTTGAAGCGAGGCGATGAGTGAAGGCGGCCGGTACTGGCGGCGGTGAAGCGGCGTGGCGGCGCCACGCCTATGCCTGTCTGAGCGAGTGTGAGCTCCATCGGCGTCGGCGGGGCGGGAAGAGCCGCCGCCGCCGGCGGCGGAGGGCACGGCTCATGATGAGTAGCGGCGGCGGCCACGGGGACATGCGCGGCCCGGCGTTCGACGAGCCCGCAGGAGTGCGGGCACCCGGCGGCTGGCGCCGCAAGAGGGCCGTCGGCGTCAGCGGTCTTGGCACGCGGCGCCGCCAGCACCCGCTCCCGCCTCTGCGGCGATGGGGCCGGCGGCGGCGAGGCCGGCCGTGGGCGCTGTGGCTGGTCGATGGCGTGATCTCCATCGATGCCGGCGATGATGCCCGAGGTTTCCGTGGTCGGCATGGGCGTGTCCACGAGGCCGCGGCCGGGAACAGCTCCGTCGAAGCCCGGGATTGCCCGGCGAGTGGGGGCCTCCGCTCGACGACCTCATCCTCATCGTCCGAGCAATCGGAGATGAAGACGCCCTCCCCAACGCATTCCCTTGGTTTCTCGGTCTCCCATCAACGCGCCTTCCTTAATTTTCGTCGTAGGAGCGACTCTCGGCGGGACGCCGGCGGTCGTCGGTGCGACTTCTACTGCAGAACTGCGGCGGCGGCGGCGGCAGCAGCGTCCAGCGGCGTGCCGACACCGCCCGGGCTCTGGTCTGCCGTGCAACCTCCTCGTGCACGGAAGAAGCAGGGTTCGCTCCGCCCGCGCCCGCTCCTCAACTCTGCGCCCGACTACGCGGCCCCGAGCCGTCTTCGGGCGACCGAGGCCAATCGTTGTCGCCGTCCATCGCGTGGTACTTCCACAGCACCGTCGACCTTCTGTACGGCCGCGCGGCTGCCAGAGCTCGGTCTTGCGCGGCCCAGTACTACAACATTCTGTTTGATCTGTTCGGGATGGTCTGTGGAGCAGTTGCACTGACAAGCTAGCTAGCTGAAATCAGTTCATACGCCTAGGAAGCTAGGTCTGACACAACTAATCAATTCAAGCTCGTTTCAAGTTACTTGATCTGTTGATCAATTACAGTACGTGAATTAGGGATGAATGAATTTTAGTACTGCTTCAATTATTAGGGCTCTGGATTATTTGGTGTCAAACAAATGTAATGCTGAATTTGCATTGTAATTTGTTCCAAAGAGACTTGTACATCAAATCATATGACACATCTCTGTCTCTGTTTTTTTAACATCAAACATCCATACATTTGTCATTGATCAGAACAATCTCACAAAGGGGTACATCACTTTAGAAATATCTCATATATTGTATATTTATCTAGAATTCATTAGATTAATTATGCAACACCACCTCCTGACAGGCAGTAACTGACCATGACCACAAAATGCAGTAGCAAAGCAAGAACCAACTCTGATTACAACAGATTCTTCTAATACATATCCACCTTCCGGGCACCTTTCAAGAATTAGAACATCATACAAAAAATGAAAGCCAACAAACATATCTTTCCTTTTTTTTTCATAATAAATTAACCATACCATCGATCAGCATAAAAACACGTATCCTTTCTTGTATGTGCTACTCTGATCAAACTTAAGATACCTTCACTTAGAGGACACTGATATGTCTAGGCTACCGGATGACATCTACAAGATGAAAATTCTACTATAAATTTCAGTTGCTGACTGTGAGAAGCTATGCCATCTTCCTAGCAGCATCATAAAACTTGTGCATCTAAGATCTCTTGACCTCGATGGATCAAATGTTAGTGTCGTTCCTAAGGGTTTTGGTGAGTTAACAAATCTGATGTCACTTTATGACTTCCCAGTACACGTGGACATGGATGCAACCAATAGTTGGTGCAGTTTGCAATAACTTGCGCCTCTTTCTGGCGGTAGTGAAGCAGAGCAGCAGCAACAACAGAATGTGAGGTGGTCATGGGAAAACTCTGCCCTCCATCCTTAGAGAATCTTACTTTGAAAGGGGGGATACATTGGTCTCCAGCTACCAAACTGGATGTTTGCTCCAGTATTGGCAGACTTTAAGAGCCTAAGGTCTTTGAGGCTGGAGGACCTGCCTTGCTACACCCAGCTCCTTAATGGTCTATGCTGCCTCCCAAGTTTGGAATTGCTGATCATCATAGATGCTCTAGCCATCGAGCTTATTGACACCCAATTCCAAGTGTCATCCTCTATGGTAGCTGGAGGTTCAGCTGCTAGTACATCTGCAACTTTTCCTAAACTCAGAAATATGCAATTAAATGGGCCACGTGAGGTGGGATGAGTGGGAATGGAAGGACTGAGAGGAGCATAGTGATGTGGATACTGCCATAGCCATGCCTTGTCTGGAGAGTCTCAAAATCGAGAACTACAAGCTGAGCTGTCTTCCACTGGGCCTCGCCGGCAGCAAAAGGCATACTCTTAGAGAACTCAGCCTGTACGAGCTCAGCAACCTGACACGTGGAGAAATTTCCTTCAGTTGTGGAACTTGATGTGTTTGACTGCCTTCAACTGAAGAGGATCAGCGGCCTCTCCATGTTGCCGAAGATTAGGATCGTTCGCTGCGCAAAGCTGTCACAGCACTCGACAGCCTTTTACTGATGGACGCCGCCATGGACATGTTTCCAAAATACCTGCGAGCTGTAAACACTAGGTATCTCGAGTTGTATTGCAACAAGAAGCTACATGAATCCTCCTTATCACTAGGTAGCTCTGAATGGAATAAGATCAGCCATATTAGAAAGCACAACATCAACTGCATCGAAGATTGAGATATTTACAATGTTCTGATGAATATTGAGGTAAATGAAGACTGAGGACCGCACAAGCTGCATCCAAGATAGCTCATGCTTACAGGTAATAATCTGCATTCTTTTCAGTTTTTACTAGGCCGAAAGTTCGTTTTTTAGATTAGTAGCTGTTGCTTACATTACCACAGAAATCTAACCACCATACATCCATCACTGATACGATCAAATACTTGTGTGAATAGCAGGAGGAAAAGCTTTCATTCCGCCACATCCACGCAAAGCCAGGCATCATTCGATATGGCGATTAAACTGAGTGTTGATACAGCCTAACGAGAGGACATCCACAATTGTCAACAATCAGTTGTCCTAGAAAACAAATGTGTTTTTGAACACATTTTCCCTCTTGGAATCTTGCATATGTATGTTTATTGTATTTTATATTTGTAAACTAATTTGGCTGAGTTGGACACAGTTTGATTTCTTCAAGATAATTCGGTTGTAAATCTAAGACTCAGTATCTTAAGGGTTAGTTGCTAAGCAATGTATGTTGAGGTGGCATGATCCTGGCTGGAGAATTGTTTTGGAGTTGTCAATACTTTCAATGCAATTTATGAATAAAATAGTAAAATTCAATAACAACAACAAAAAGGTTTCCACCAAGATGGACTCGCTCTGAACCATTGCCATTAGTCCATTACCAAAGCTGTTAAGGTTACAAGAAATGCATAGAAGATTACATCATAGCTCATGAACTTTACACCAGATAACAATGCTGATGAAACCTTACGAATGACAGGGTCAAACCATGAATCTTGACTACAAACAGTCAAAGGAGCACAAGCAGTGCACGCTGGTCAAACCAGGCATAAGCACAGAATTGTGTCATGAATGAAAGAAGCAAAACTCTGACAAATGATTATCTCAGCAGTCCATCATAATGATTCAGACAGTAATTTAATAAATCCAACGCAATGGAGCAATAGAGTAACTGTAGAAGAAATAGATATGCGATCACATATTGTGAAGCACACAATCACGATGTTCAATGAACTAGTAGACAGATTTTCGGCTTCAAAAAGAAAAAACACAGGAGTTGCACCATCTTTCTAGAGAATGCATTCCCTGCTGGGCAATTGTGCTAATAAGCACACGGAAGCAGGAGTTTAACATTGGCATGGAGAAAAATGACAAAACAGACACAAGAAGGGCATTAACCTGGTTAGAATTCACTCGGTGAAATAGCAGGCAACACAAACCGACCAAGCCATTCAAAACCAGGGAAATCACACAGGAATGAATAAGAATTTAATAAGATGAAATAAGCATGCAGAGAAGTTACAATTAACTAGCCTATCATGTCAATTTAGACAGGATATGTCCTAGACATCTGCAACAGATTTAGCTTAAAGCCATCAAAGACAGCGCTATCTTAAGGGTAGCACAACAATCCAGAATTAACCACTAGCAGAACAAGAGACATCCAAGAATGAACCACTAGCATAACAAAAGACATATTGCAGGCTACCTGAAAACACCAACAATTGTTCTTCACACTTAGTCAACCTCCTCAGTCTTGGGGCCAGCGCCACTACCTCCAGATGGTGCATCCTCGTCCAAACCACAGACCATGTCAACACCAGCACCCTGGTCCATCTTGGCGATGATATGGTTGCAGATGCCCTCGAGCTCCTTCATCTTGTCCTCAAACTCGTCAGTCTCAGCAAGTTGGTTGCCATCAAGCCACTGGATGGCACCATCAACTGCATCCTCAATCTTCTTCTTGTCAGCTGTGTCGAGCTTGGAGGAGATCTACTAATCCTTAATGGTGTTGCGCATGTTGTAAGCATTGACGCATAGTTCTCCAGAGCGTTATTGGACTCGACTTTCGTCTTGTGCTCCTCATCTTCAGACTTGTACCTCTCAGCATCATGGACCATCTTCTTAATCTCCTGGCTCAGTCTGCCCCCTCGTCGTTTGTGATAGTGATATTGTTCTTCTAGCCAGTCGCCTTGTCCTCAGCAGAGGCGTTCAAGATACAATCGCATCAATGTCAAAACAAATTGTGATCTGAGGAACACCCCTGGGTGTGCGGGAGGGATGCCAGAGAGCTCAAACTTGCCGAGCAAGTTGTTGTCCCAGGTCCTGTCCTCTCACCCTCATACACACCTGGATAAGGACACCAGGTTGATTGTCTGAATAGGTGGAGAATACCTGACCCTTCTTGCTGGGGATGGTAGTGTATCTCGGGATCAGAAAGGCCATGACAGCTCCAGCCATGTCCAGACCAAGAGATAGTGGAGTAACATTCAAGTATTCAACAGCTGGAGGTCCAGAATCTTCTCATTGCCCTCACCACTCAAGATAGCAGCCTGGACAGCAGCATCGTAGGCAACAGCATATAGCTCACCACCAAGGTGAGTGTCACCAGCTGGGGCCTTGACCTCAACGATACCCTCCTCAATGGTGAGAAGAGAGACATGAAAAGTACCGCCTCCAAGGTCAAATATAAGAACATTCTTCTCACCAATGCTGGTAGCCTTCTTGTCAAGACCATATGCAATAGCAGCAGCGGTCAGCTCATTGATAAAATGCATAACATTTATATCAGCAATTACCCCAGCATCCTTGGTAGCGTGCCTCAGGTAGTTATTGAAGTAGCAGGAACGGTGACAATTCGTCTTGATAGTGTTAGCAAGGTAAGCTTCAGCAATCTCCATCATCTTGATGAGAAGTTGAGAACCATAGAGGGAGATATCTCTTCAGCAGCGAACTGCTTCTCCTCGCCCTTGTACTGAACAACAATCATGGGTTTGTCACCAGGCCCCTAAGTAACCTTGAAGGGCCAGAGCTTAAAAGTCGCTCTGTAGTCTGTACAGAAGCATCCGTAAATCTCCTACCATTGAGGCGCTTGGCGACTGCAGAAAAGGATATTATGTGTCAGTAATTGCAGTATATTTTTTGTACACATAAATGATATGTTTCTAATCTAATAAAAGAAAATCACCAGTACAAATCAGTATAGGCTTCCTACAGGGAAGTAAAAAATCACATTTAATGCTAATACAAGGACTAGTAACTGTCTATTACAAGTATAATACATTCAGAAGTAGATAACTATTCTACAAATGGTAGGGGGTAACATTCATTTAAATCATGTGGACTACAAACTTGTCATTCAAGAACTAATGATAATGTTAAGCTCACAACTGAAGGCAATAGCTAGAACGACACACACTTGAATGAGCATACAGCAGGCCAATTATTAGATAAACTGCAGATCACAGATGTCTGGTTATTCTAGTCTAGAATCAACAAAACAAAGCTCCAGGATAGGTTTACAGAAAACTAAAGGAGAATGTTGGCATGTAAACTGCTATAAATCAGTAACTGTAGGCTAATTAAGGAGCAACCAATGTCACAAGATCCGTTCCTCTTGGCTATTTGCCATATTTCACGCCGCATATAGCTCAAAAAAAAAAAGCCATGCGTCAGATACCAAACGGCATTGCAAGAATCCCTAATGCTTCTTCACGTATTAAAACAATGCATTAAGTAAAAAGCACGCAACCTCAGCAAAAAGATGGTCGTTGTGTTTTGAATTGAATAATAATAATAGTCACTAATTCTCAGCGAATGGGTACATTTACATCACAGGTTGCACAATAAACACTGCAAGGAAACAAACTCTCAAAAAAGGGAAATCATTGAAATTTAGTTAACTGTTGGATAGGTTCAGCTCCTTTTGATGAAAAAAAAAAAAAAAACATACAAAAGGAGATTTTTTTGTTAAGGAAGATCAGATGGTAGTGCATGATGTACTTGGATCATCATCCGCGATGCAGACGCGTGTTATGGATATAGCATCCTCAATTCCCCCCTTCAATAAAAAAAGTTGTTTTCTGGCTCACACACAACAGCCTAATGACAGGGCACGTGCAGGCAAATTGTGTGGCAATCGAAGTATAATAGAACAATTATATCCTTTCTGTTACTAATTAAGTTGACACACAAGAGTAAACATGAAGTCAACCATCCCAACAGCAGTCAACTGAACTAAGCAGGCGCGCAGATCCAGTAGCTCTGAGCGAAATAACTAGCAACCAGCAACAGATCCATCCAAGGTACTCAAAGTGATAAACGACATGCGCAGGGATTCCTTGGGACATTAAGAACTTTGCAAAAAAATCAATACAGGCTGAGCTAGAACGGGAGCCAAAATCACCAGATCTAATCTAACCCAGCAAGCAGCAGAGCAGGGACCATCAGGAGTTCAGTACAACGAAGGGGGCGGGAGATGGGGTCTGGTCTGGGTCAGCTCACCAAAGACGATGTTGATGGGGTTCATGGCCGCATCCCTGATGAGGGCGCTCGAAGTCGGTGAAGGCGGCGTAGGACGGGGTGGTGCGCTCGATGCGGTTGTGCTGCCAGGCAGCGCCGACGGACGGTCGATTCCGATGGCGGGGCCCTTGGCCTTGCCGGCCATCCCTGCTTGCTATACCTGACGGGCGGACGGCGATACTGAGCGGCGGCGACAGCGGCGGGTAGCGTTTTGGTGAGGAGAGGGAGGAGCGACAACAGGGGAGGGGAGAGCAAGGAGGTTGCGAGTGACGGTTGGAAATGCTGGTCAGTCAAACCATGTCTCAAAAAAAGGAGACTTTTGTATTTTTATTAAATGATTAAAGTACTTGAAGAAAAAAAAATCATCTATGTAAGGACTTCTGAAGAAAACTTCATATTTGTTCGTTCTGTGAAGTACTACAAGCTTCATCCTAAAACTAATAGCAGAAATACCTTACTTTTCAGAAATCAAATTCTTTTAAGTTTAATTAGCTTTATAGAAACATTATTAATATTCATATCTACTAATGTATTTATTAAGAAGATATATATTGCATTATTAATGTACTGATATTCATTACTAAACATAAATATTTGCATATTTTTATATATTTAGTCAAAACTGAAAAGATTTAATTATTTAAAAAGTCAGCGCTTATTTTAGAATAGATGGAGTAGGAGAATCCCTCTTAAAACACCTCCGATAGTTCAAAAAGTAATTGGTAAACCAATAAGTTTTATAAATGCCTAAAAGAATAGAAGCATATTTATTCGTTTCTCTAACAGTTTCCAAAAATCTCGCAACTATAAAATATTAAAGGCAATTTTTGTATAAAGAATACCACACTATTTCTAAATCCGTCGAGCCAATTTTATACTTTCTTTCTCTCTTGTGCATTTGTATTGGGAACCCTGTCCTACTCCTTACTCTACCCCCACATCCTTCCACCTCTAGATTGGTCGATCGACGGCGCACGTATATTTCTGCGTGATTGAATTGGTTTTCCCATGTGCGGAAAGATCAGGAGATGTGATTGAGAGTTGTTGAGAGCTGTTTTTAAATCTTGCCAAAAAAAATCAGGATCAGGAGTCATTTTTGGAAACTAATGAAGATGCTCCATAGTACTATCTCGTTGATAATATATGCTACAAACGAAAAAAAACTATATTTTAACGGGCTCACGTGACCCATTCGGTTTTTATCAAATCAAATGGAAAAAAAGACCCTTCAATAGATTTGTTAAACAACTCTTAAGTGCTTGTTCAGTTAATCCCCAATCTGAGAGGGTTGATGAGAATTTTGTTCAGTCAAAATTTTCCTCTCAAATTTCCCTCCAATCCTCTCGGATTAGGGATTAACCAAACAAGGCCCAAAGATAAGAATTTGGTAAATCTCCCTCTCAACTTTTTTTTTTTTTTTTTTTTTTGAGACTCAGTTACAAACGCAGACGCCAAGCACATACACGAGCACACACTCACCCCTATAAAACATATGCACGCACACCTTACCCTTATAAGCACATCTAAAGAAATGAGTTGGACCGCAAATCTAGAGATTGACGAAGTCACCACAGATGACACCTCGTTGATGGGCATGTCGCCTCTACGACCGAAAGAATAGCGCCGTTAAATTCTGAAGTAAATCTAGAAAAAATACGAGCACCCATGTCAACTCGAGGACTTAAAACTGGGTGGGCAGGTTCAATTCACAATCTCCCTCTCAACTTTTAGAAATGTGTATGCATTATGCGTTGGCTATCCCCATGAACTCTCTCTCTCTCTCTGGGTTTTCACATGACCATATGCCAGTACACGTTTTGTATTCCCTCACACTCAGTTTCTAAGTTTTAACTATTGTGACTACTAAAAAAACAAAACTAAAACAGAACTCCCTATTCATTTTTATTCACTTACATAATCATTTTTTACAATTGACTTTTAATGAGCTCCTGGATATGCTCTTTTTCTCAACGAAAATTATGGCGACAAAAATATCCAGTCTGGTTTTCTTGTTCGCGTCTTCCATGCACACGCACAGAAAGGGAGAAAATAGCAGGCTAACGTGAAATGGAGGCGGATAGATTACGTGCAACAGCTGGAGGTGGAATCTGACAAGCTCGACTCCAACGGGCAAGATTAAAGTAGCTTCTCAAGACAAAATGATGCAGCTATCTACTGCACTTTTTGATATCGCAAATAACATGCTCTAGTCTTACCAGCTCTTGACAGAGATCCACAGTTTCTGCTTCCTTGGCTTCAGAGAATCAGAGCTGAGCCACAGATTCGAACGCGGAGCAAAGGAGAGTCTCCATTCCAACATGGCAAGTTGGCAACATGCTTGTCACAGCCCTCAAATACTCCCTCCATTTCAAATTATAAGTCTCTTTAACTTTTTTGATACATCAAATTTTCTATGTACTCATCACAGCTTTAGCCGTCCCGTGAGATGGGCGACCATGAGCGTCAACACGTCGAGGAGTGTCTCGATAGCCAACATGATCTGCTTGAACTGGGACGGCACACTGTGGAGGATCTTCTACCACCTTGGTCTCCTCCACGACCTATAGCTAAGAGCTGCCAGCGTGGCCACCATGCCATTCGGAAGCATGGAGTAGTCCTCCACGCTTTCTCCTTCCTTGAACATCGCTGAGTCGAACCGGCGACACGGCTGCTGCGCTGTCGACTTCTTCACATGGTTTTGGCCAACCTGTATGATCGTGATAGCGTCCCACACCGCCTTCGCCATCTCCTTCGTGGTGATGGTGGACACCATCTCTGGTGACATGTTGCTGCACAGAGCTTTGGGTGCCGACATGTCCTCCTTCGGTTCAACACCACCTTGGTCAACGACCGTCCGGAACGACTGGGCCTCGAGATTCACCTTCATCAACAACGCCCAGTCCGAGTAATTGGTCTTGGCGAGGACAGGGTAGCTGCTAGTCTCGTCGCCGACCTCGCACACTACTCGTTGTACCATAACGTCGGTCTTTGTGCAGCTTGAGTGATTGTCTTTCCCATTGCCCGGTGCCAGCGGCATGTTGAGCGGCTCCGATTGTGCAGTTCCAATTCTAGTGGCTGTACTTCGTCACAATTGATTCCCGGCCCGCAACCCTCTCGGATGCCACTTGTCAGAGTACACCAGAGAAATGATGATGGTACACCTTGGGCGAGCACAACAGCACACTAACACATATTCACGCGAAAGCAGTGGAAGAAAACAGACAGTTTTTGTGCTGTCTAATAGGGTTCTATGACTCTATTGAAAAGTAGTATAACCAGTTACAGATACATGGAGATCAGGTCACAAAGCCACGACCCGGCATGATGTCCTCAACCTCCGGATCACCCAAGCGTTGCCAGTGATACCCTTCGTATTTTTCCTCTTGAACTCTTGGACAAAGTGGTTCATTATCCAGTTGTGAAAATCCTCGGCAACAAGGTGAGTGTCACACGTCAAGGATACCCTTCTCGACGGGAAAAAAAATTGGGTGGGGACGGTCCCCATGAAGCAACCATTGATACCCACTGTGGAGTTGCAATGCAACACGTGTCCATCCACATGCATCCAACGTATAAGAGAGATGTAGTTTTTTGTTTCCAATTATTCCTGCTAAATTTAAGCAATAGTTTCTTTTGGACCAGCGATTACTCCAGCATCCTTGGTGGCCTGCCTCTGGGAGTCATTGAAGTAGGCCAGGTGGGAACAGTGACAACAACGTTCTTGAATGAATGGAGGTGTGTTGATGAATGAAACGTTGTGTAACCGCAAGCCGACATGCATGGAATGAACAAACACAGTCAAAGCATGTTTGTCCTCTGCTTTTCCGATCCCTGCCAACACCTCCTTATCCTCTCGATCTGCAGATGCTCTGCTTTGCACCAGTATATCATACACACACAGAGATGCTCTGCTTTGCAAGGAAGGAGAACATAACGGATCAGAGCAGATCAGATCAAAAGCCTCCTTGCAACGCCATGTATGCAAGGGTGCAATTGAGAGAGATGAACGGAAATAACATGAGAGCAGGAAGGAAGTGCCATGTATGCAAGGGTGCAATTATTCAGACGAGAAAAACATTGAGCATCTGATGTAGGGGATCCCTGCAACCAGCCAGCCTTTAGGCGGAGAAGCATAGATGTAGATGCAGCTAGCAGCCTAGCACAGATTAACGACTAGAAACGACTTGTTTGCAATTACCAGTCATCAAGTAAGGCATAACTTGCGATGTGCACAACTCTGACCTGCTTCCGGCATGCATGCTGTCTGTGTACAAAAAAAACATGCTGCGAGATTGCAGAATTCATTCCTGAATGAAAGAAGGAAGGAATTGTAAGTGAGACAACAACTCTAAAGTTTGGTTCTTAGAGTGTGTATTAAGCATTGTATCTTCATCTCCTTTCTTCCATTAACAAAAAGCGGGTATCAGTTCCAGAGGCAAGGAATTCCTGAGTTCAGTTTGCCTTTGGACACAGGAAAAGGACAACTTCGAGTAGTACATAGGATATTCCAGTTCCAGCAATGTCTGATTTCTATTCCTAGCACAAATTAAGCAATTATTTTAGTTAATTAACTGTGTATTTATCAATCATCAAGCAAGGCATAGCTGGGGCTGTAGGAAAGAAAAGGAATTGCTGAGTTGCCTTTATACAACTATATACTACTCTACTAGTAATGCCTGCTTCCATTCTAAGTCTGGCACTCGATTCTTGGAGTGTATAGCAAGGATTGATCGTCAACTTTTTTTTTTTTTTTCCACCTGGTCCATCATAAATAAGCTAAGGCACATGCCTGCTGCCTCTGTGCCTATCGCATTACATCCTCAAGAGCAGTTAGCCCAACACCAACGGAGACGCAAGCAGTACCTGCAAATTGAGGTGATTATTCCATCCTCTACCCAGCAACTATATATGCAGTGACAATTTTAAAGTTCATTTGTCTAATATCTTCTTGCTTGCTTTCATTGTTCGTCCATCCTTTTCCAAGAGATTCTCTAAACCTTCAACTATATCTGTATTTAGAGAACCATCCCATAAATATTTCCTACATACATCTCTAGTTTTCGTTCTGTATACTTTAACACCTTATCACATTTTTTCTTGTGTGAAAATTTCACGGGAGAACTACCATATCTTCAATTTAGAGAGCAGTGTAGCCTCTCTATTATACATGCATGATTGTTGTATTCAAATTAATATAGGATCGTGCCTGTATCAGTAGCGCATCTACATGTTAACTGCAAGTTCTATATGTATCAAATTCTCAAAAAAGTTCTATATGTATCATTCCTAAATACAAAGGAAAAGAACGAGCGAAATAGGTAGCTAGAGCGTGACTGCTTCTACTCCAGCATTAGCTTTTAAACTCCAAGTTGATCGGTATAAGTATACTAAACGTCTTGATCTTTAAACTCCCTGCTGCTCCCCTTTTGGTGCAAGTAAGCATACTACACGCCTTGATCCTTAAACTACAGCATTTTCTTATCCCTTTGCAAATCCTAATTCTCTTTAAAACAACCCATAGATCTAGTTTGAAAATAGAATGATCACATTCCATATCATGAGGATCCAGTGTAAGGTGATCTAGTGTGAGCGACACAAAAGAATAAATGATCCTGTGGTTTTTCTAAAGAAACAAGTGTTTGATTCTGATGTACTTGTATACGTATAGGACGGACGTTTGCTCGAGCCATGGCTGCCATCTTGATGCTATGGGACCCTACGTGATGCAGCTGATAGCCGACATGGCAACAGAAGAGGTGAAAATGTTGCTAGGCATATCCGGCGATATTGAGAAACTAGAGAACAACATGGAAAGTATCAAATGCTTCCTTGCTGATGCTGAGAGGAAGCGCATCACTGAATTGAGTGTGCAAAGATGGGTGCAGAAGCTCAAGAACGCCATGTATGACGCCACTGACATCCTGGACCTATGTCAAATTGAAGCTGACAAGCAGAGGGAATCGAAAGGTAGCTGCATTGTTGAAAAGGCTCCAGGTTGCTGCCGGCCATTGATCTCCTGTTTACGGAATCCTGTCTTCGCACACAAGATAGGCAGCCGCATCAAGGAGCTGAACCAGAGGCTGGACAACATATACAAAGAGGCTCACAAGTTCAACTTCATCAATCTAGGATCCCAGCCAGAACATAGGATGTCCACTAGAGAGAACGTGACATCTGAGTTTGTTGAGTCAGCTATTGTTGGTGAGAAGATTGAGAGGGATACAAGGGAGCTTGCTCAGCTGCTAACCATCACTGGACACCACGACATTCAAGGGGTGGCCATTGTGGGCACAGGTGGCATGGGCAAGACCACCTTGGCCCAGAGGATCTTCAATGAGACCACTGTCCAAGGGCACTTCAAAGTGAAGATATGGCTAAGCATTACCCAACACTTTGACGAGGTTGAGCTTCTCAGGACAGCAATCGAGCATGCTGGGGAGTCCATGGTGGGTTGCAAGACAAGACCCTCCTCTCACGGAAGCTCACCAACACCTTGTCCACGGGCAGGTTTCTCCTGGTCCTGGATGATGTATGGAGTAATGTAGCATGGAGCAATGTGCTTAGTGTTCCAGTTAGAAATGCTACTAAAAATGAACTGGGAAACTGGGTGCTAATCACTACAAGATTAGAAGACTTAGCCCTACAGACCGGAGCCTCCTTCTACCAACATCATGTCAGCCCACTCAACGAAGACGATGCTTGGTTGTTGCTCAACAAACAGTTGCCGCCAACACATGGTCAAGTTAGTGAACACATACCATTTTTTTTTGGCAGTTTAATGCACATTATTCCTTTAACTCCATCTATTTAGGGCCTATTTTTACATTGTAGGTTTAGAAAACAATGGTATCACAAACTAGTTGTTTTATAAGAAAGGATGCGTATTATTATCCTCATTTGTTATTATGATAAATAACTCCAAGGAAAGCCACAAATATGCATCAAAATTATCGAGCTTTGTTGCTGAATCTCAAGTAACTCATAATTCTGCATCTAAATTATCCACACTATAATGTTAAAAGTGCTCCTGTACAGCCTTGAACCTTTGAGATACAAAAAGTCTTAGAAGTTTGTGGAAATGTTTAGTACCTATAACTAATCAAATTGCTTCTTTTTATGCCCTCTCTCTCTCTCTTTTATTTTTTTTTATGCATAATACTCATACAGATACTTTGTTGCTACTATCTAGGTGTCATAGTTTGACCAAGTAATCTATATGGTTTTCATCAATATTCATAGTTTTTATCTGTTTGCATCACAAATCTATGTGTCCACAATGTGTTGTCCGTGAGCTGCGATGTCATGGACATAGATAATAGCCTTCATATTTGATCCTATTTGTTATTGAAAGTTTTTATGCATATATCATAAGTTGAAACTCTAGTTGTACATTCAACTATTAAGAAAAAAATAACAGACATTAGGGAATGAACCCATTGCATGGAAGGAGACACCCTTGCAACAACGCATAAAAGCTTAAGAGCTCCTAGAGACAACATCCATAATGATAAGCTAAACAACACATATTTGAGAATGATTTCCGAGTTACGATCCCATCTACATGTAAAATTGGCCACTAAAATCATAATTTGATATTGGCAATTTATGCATATTTAAGTCAAGCTTGATAGGCTACCGAAATTTTCCATGCCAAGTATTCAATAAGCAAAAGTTGTGAAAAGTTGCACAAAAATATATATCATCGATTTGGCAAGCCAAATGTGTGATGTTGGCAAGTTTTGGTAGCAAACTGTATGAAAGCCAAAAATTAATGTGCATCAACGTGAGATGGGCCCACAAAGTCCAAACTGAACATTTATAGGAAGAATGCAATTCTCACTTCCCAAGAAGTCAAATAATTTGAAGTTTGACCAAAATTATATAAAAAACTTATAGAATATTTCTTCATGATAATTTTATTTAGAAACAAAAATGTCAATATTATTTAATATAAATTTGGTCAGATTTGAGCTAGTTTGACTGGTGTGAATACCAAAATTGCATTCTTTTTGCACACAAGGAGTATCTATCATTTTAACTTCTTCCGCGGCAAGGGGTGGGTGGGAGGGGGCAGCATATAAAAGATTATATACTTTAACAAATTGGCTAATTGGATACCTTTTTTACAAATTAAATATTGTAAATTAAATGTTTTATTAGTGGAAATGGTTGTTTGTGCTGGTAGGTACATGGAACTAATCACCTGAAACATGTTGGGATGAAAATTATCAGCAAGTGTGGAGGTTTACCACTTGCTATCAAAGTGATGGGAGGACTACTAAGTACGAAGCCCCGAAGCGAGGGTGATTGGGAGGCTGTTTTGAACCATCGTGCATGGTCAATAGCTGGATTGCCCAAGGAACTGGACAATGCAATCTACTTGAGCTATGAGCATTTGTCTCCCCAGCTGAAGCAGTGCTTCCTATACTGCTCACTTTTCCCAAAAGGTACGAGTATTTGGAAAAATGAAGTTGTTCTGATGTGGATCAGTGAGGGATTTATCCATGCACCAGACGGAAGTAGTTCATATGATGATTGGCTAGAAGAAATAGCAAGAGGGTATTACCAGGAGCTGATCATGAGGAATCTTATTGAACCAACTGAAAGATCAGCTATCACTCGAAATTCATGCACCATGCATGACGTGGTGCGATCTTTTGCTAAGTTTATGTCCAAAGATGAATCTTTTGTGGTCCAGGAGGAGCAACATGAAGGTGGTAGCAGGATCGGCCATGTACGTCGCTTGTCTATAGGATCAACCAAATCAGCACTAGAATGGGATATTCTACAGAAGCACAAATCAGTAAGAACCTTAATTATAAATCATAGAATTAATGTTAAGCCTGGTGACTCATTAAGGAGTTTTTCTACCCTAAGAGTGCTGCTTATAAGCGGTGGTACTGATTGTGATAGATTGGTTGACTCTATGTCAACTGAGACACCTGAGATACCTCCCACTTCGTGAATACAAACATATCTAGGCTACCTGGAGACATTCATAGGATGAAGTTCTTGCAGCACATTGTGGTTCCGAAATGTCCACAGCTAGACCATCTTCCTAGCTGCATTACACAGCTTCTGCATCTAAGAACTCTTAACATGTTTGGTTCCCATGACAATGTTATAATACCCAAGGGGTTTGGTCAGTTAAAAAATCTAAGAACACTTTGTGGGTTCCGAGTACATTTGGACAACAACCAGGGCAGGTGCTGGTGCAGCTTGGAAGAGATAGGTCCTTTGTCCCAGCTTAGGAAGCTTACTTTACATTGTCTAGAAAATGTGGCTGCTAGCTCGTTGGCTGAAATGGCCATGATTAGTAGCAAGGGGCACCTTGATCACTTGGGACTATATTGGAGTAGCGGCGGATTCATGGGACTGAGGGATGAAACCAAGAAGCAACAGCAGCAGCGAGCCGTGGAGGAGGTAATTGAGGAGCTCAGCCTCCATCCAGCATACGACATATAAGCATTAAAGGATACTTTGGTAGCAGGCTACCAAATTGGATGATGGTTCCAACTACATGGGTCTTTAAGAGCTTGAGGATTTTAAAGATGTATGAACTTGGTTGTTGCACCCAACTCCCCAATGGTTTGTGCAAGCTTCCTAGTTTGGAGTCTCTAGCCATTAATGACGCACCAGCCGTCAAGAGTGTTGGGCCTGAGTTCCAGTCACCATCCTCCATGGAAGTGGGTAGAGGTATTGTCACTACTAGATCAGTTGTAGGTTTTGCTAATCTGGCAACTCTTCATTTGGTTGGCTTATGTCAATGGGAGGAATGGGACTGGGAGGAGCAGGGCGAGGATTTGACTGTAGATGCTATGGCTATGCCTGCTCTCAAGGTTATCGTGATTGGTAACTGCAAGCTGAGTTGTCTTCCAACAGGGCTCGCTAGCATGAAGAGGCTTGCTTTGAGAGAACTGAGCCTGTACAAGCTAAGCAACCTGACATATGTGGATAACTTCCCTTCTGTTGTGGAACTTGACGTGCTTGATTGCCCTAAGCTTACGAGGATCAGTGGCCTCTCCAGGTTGCAGAAGATACGGATCTTCAGCTGCCCGAATCTGGAGGTCCTGGAAGGAGTCCCATCACTTGACAGCATGGAGATGGAGGACACCACCATGGAGACACTTCCAAAATATCTGACAGCTGTAACCCCAAGGTATCTCAAGTTGACTTGCAGCAAGAAGTTGTATGAATCCTTGGCAACAGGATGCTCATCTGAGAACGACAAGATCAGCCATATTAACTCACCCACTATCGACTACTTTAGCTAAAGATGAAGATTAATTGCTGCCCCGCCGGATCAGAAACGAAGCAGGTATATATCTAATTATTTATCCTGGTTGTTACTTTTCTGACGCAAGTAAATGCAGTCATAGTCCCTTGCGTAATGCTCCCTTAGTATGTCTTCTGAAGCGAACTTGATTATGCAGGTATGGATATGCCAATCCTTTGCTGTGGGAATGGAGTGGAATCGGATCGGAGCGATCTCATCATCTCTAGCACACAGATTTCGGTTTGGCCATCCGGTTGCATTTGTTTTGGCCAAATTTCATTTCTAGTGAGATACACATGATTCTGTACACATTGACTTGGGCAAGACGATGCCAGCCAAATTATATGGTGATAAGCAGAGTGCTGAATATAGTCCTTGTGTTGAAACTTTGGCACTAGTGTATTCATATTCTTGTGCTCGTGTACTTGTAGAACTAATCGATGTGGGGACTTGGATTTATTTATAATGATGGTGTGGTGATAAACGGAATGTTCTGTAATATTATGGGGTTGTGTTGTGTAATATTATGGGGTTGTCCTCTGCTTTTCCTATCTCCGCAGCAGCGCCATATCCTGTCAGTGCTTTCTGAGGGAGCAGCACTGTCCGTCTGTTCGTTCTGATGCTGTGTCTGTATGCAAGGTGGCAAGTTCAACAAAGCAGAGCCTAGGCATCCTGTCACTTGGGCTCTTTGTGGCCTTGGACCCAGGTCGACACAGGAAAAAAAAACATCTCGTGCGCAACGCACTCTGCCTGTAAACTAGTCCTACTAATCCATCATCAACTCGCATATTAAATTCGTTGGTGATGTACATGCGAGAGCAGGCCTCAGACGCAATTAAATTCCTTGGCAAATTTGTCACTGATGAGGTGCGCTCAGATTGCACCATTCGGTCAATGGGTATATCTGCAACGATGGTGCACTGCCACCAACTCTTGTTTCGAGTTATTTATTTATTATCACCTGCTTTTTCTTGCAAGCACAGGACAATTTTCTCCACCGGCTACACCCCAACAATACAGTAATAGCTTCACCGGTGAAAAAACAACGCCCTCTTCTGTTGGTTATCCTCATAATCGATGACCTACATATACTTAGTCTTAAACTGGAAGAGATAACCAAAAAACATAATGCAATTTAAAAGTCACAAACAAACTAAGGGGTTGTTTGGAAGCCTAGTTTCAAACCTAAAACAGGTGTAAAATACAAGGCTGTATTATTTTCCAACCAAGATTAAAAACATCTGTTTGGATGAGTTGTAAACAAATAATTTTTACACCTGGTATAGTCCAATACAACCGGAAGAATAAAATAAATTCCAAGCAACATCCTCCATGGCAACTGGACCTTATAATCGATCCTTGCAAGAACTGTATGCTAATCCTCTGCTTTGTAGCCTGCACCAATATAGTATGCATACACGTCCTCCGCTTTGAACGCAAGGAAAACGTAACAGAGCGTAGCAGAAACCCGACACCTGGAACCCATGTTTTAAATAGCGGGCTATGAAAAATAGCGTCGGGCCTTTCTGGACGCTATTTGGCGCTATTGCGCCGCTATAGCGCCGCTTATAGCGGCAACTACGCCGCAGTAGCGTCAGGCTGCCGCCGCCGCTATAGCGTGAATAGCGGCGCTTATAGCGCGAATAGCGGCGCTATAGTGTAAATAGCGGCACGAATAGCGACGCTATAGCGCGAATAGCGGCGCTATAGCGTGCTATAGCTCAAATAGCGTGAATAGCGCGAAAAAAGTGTGATAACCGCGTGAGTTGCTCCGCGCCGCCGCTATATAAGCGCTATAGCGCCGCTTATAGCGCGCTATTTAAAACGTGGCCCGAACTCTGCGAATTTTTGGGCCATGATGGTGTTCTCATGCAGCTTTGGGTAGCGTTGGATCCTAATCTTTTGCAACATGGGAAGCCACTGATCGATCCTCTTCAACTGAGGTCAGTCAAACACGTCAAGTTCCACAACTGAAGGGAAGTTATCCACATATGTCAAGTTGGTGAAAAATCATCCCCAAACCCGAAAACCGAACCCGAAAACCGTGGACGAAAAATCATCCCCAAACCTGAAACCGTAAGACCCGAAACCCGTGGATATCCGCCCGAACCCGATCCGCTGCCATCCTTAAAAGCGCAATATCAGCTGATTGAAGATTCAAATACAGATTTGGATCAACATTCAGATGAAACTAAGGACTGTACAGCTGCATCGAGGACTGGTCACGCACCCAGGTAATTTAATTTGCATTCTTAGTCGAAAGTGAGTTTTCAGATTATTAATTGTGGTTTGTACTCCAATTCATTACATAACCATACTAATCACCATGCATCAATCACTGATACATACATCAATTATTTGGGTGATTAGCAGGAACGAAAAGCTTTCATTCAACCATACACAGCACTGCAGGGATAGCCTCCTCGTCTGGCGAGAAGGCATCAATAATTAAGGAAAATGTGGCGAGGAACCAAACGTTGTGTAATCAAGGCTGCCCTCTGCTTTTACGATCCCTGCAAGAACTGTATGTTAATCCTCTGCTTTGTAGCCTGCACCAATATACGTATACACGTCCTCTGCTTTGAACGGAAGGAAAACGTAACAGAGTGTAGCAGAATGCCGAAACCTGCAACTCTGCTACTTTTGAGCCATGATGGCGTTCTCCTCAATCGAGAGTTTGTCCTTTTGCTTTTCAGGGCCCTGCAAACACCAACTCCCCTGCTTCTTAGCCTTCTTTTTGCATGCTAAAGAAAATGTAACGAGGCAGATCACAAATCAAGCACCAGCAAACCGATCTGCAAAAGAAAGTGCTAATGGGCCCATGCTATGCTGGAAAGCCTGGCAGTTGTAGACTTGGGTATGTATATATTTCTTCACTGCATATTTATTTAGGAAAAAGTCTACTTTTGGTCCCTCAGCTTTTGCGAAATCGATTTTTGGTCCTCAACTCCAAAACGGACAAACAGGTCCCTCAACTTTAAAACCGTGCAGATTTCATCCCTCGGTGGGTTTGGGCGGTGGTTTCGCTACAGCAACTCCGGTTTTGCTACAGTAGCCGTGGTTTTTTTTTTTTTCCTTTTCTTATTTATTTCGGCTGAATCTTTCAAAAATCATAGTAAATCACAGAAAATTCATAAAATAGAAAATTCAATTTTGTTGGACTCCACATGAGTAGAGCTACGCATAATGAATATATAATATGGTATACTTTTTAGTACAAAGTTTTTGCTAGAAGGTTTTGCCTTTTTCTTTTTTTATTTATTTAGCTCAATCTTTAAAAAATCATAATAAATTACAGAAAAATTATAAAATAAAAATTCAATTTTGTTGGACTCCACATGAGGCGCGCAATAACACAAAGACGTAGTTACTGTGGGCTCTTTAGCTAGGTTAGGTTAGCTGGTTTTTGTCGTCGATTTGCGCACGTACGTCGCGAAGCCGCGAACCCGATCGATGGATCCCGCCAATAAATTAAATAGTACACCTATATATCTTTATTGTATAAATATGTTCATGTGGAGTCTAGCAAAATTGGTTTTTCAATTTTATGATTTTTTTATAATTTATTATGATTTTTTAAATATTGAGATGAAATAAATAAAAAGAAAAAGGCAAACCTTCATAGCAAAAATTTTATATTAAAGTATACCATATTATATATTTATTGTGTAGCTCTACTTATGTGGAGTCCAACAAAATTAGATTTTCTATTTTATGAATTTTCTATGATTTACTATGATTTTTGAAAGATTTAATTAAAATAAATAAAAAAGGGAAAAACCGAAACCACCTTTCACTGTAGCAAAAACCGGAGTTACTGTAGTAAAACCACCGGCCCAAACCCGCCGAGGGACGAAATCTGCACGGTTTGAAAAGTTGAGGGACCCGTTTTGTCCGGTTTTAGAGTCGAGGACCAAAATCGGACTTTTCGCAAAGTTTGGGGACCGAAAAGTAGACTTTTTCCATTTATTTATTTCATGTAATGGGCCGGCCTATGCATATTGGTTGAAGTAATGGACCTGAGGCCCTGGAATTTTTAATGAACCCAACATGTGGTGTCCTCTGCTTTTCCTCATCGACGTTCGTGAAATCTGGCACTTAATTCTTTACGAAATTTCTAATCATCTCTCAGCTGATTTTTGTTCCCTCATCGGTCGGATATTTTGTGGGCTGTTTTTCTTTCCATGGGCTGCCTTCATGTTCAGCCCGATCCACGCTCGAAGGCCGACAGGCCGTTATTATTTCGAACTCCACGCCTCTTCTGTCTTCTGTGGTCCCGGCGACTTTTCTTTCCTCCGAACCTTTTTCCTCTCCCTTCTTCTGAAATATCCTGCGGCATCTTCCAGACGGGGAGGGAGGGGGAAGGGGACGTGATGCTTTTCGCAGCCACAGGATCTCGTTCGGTGGCGGAGCTTGTTCGTGTTGTTTTCGTTGTCACGGGCTTCCCTTATCGAATCCTGTGTGCAAGTTGTTCGCCTCTTTTTTGTTTGTTTTCTGAATGGATTTTGTTTTTATTTCCCATATCCAGGCACCGTTTTTCTTCAAAATTTTCAGTATTGTATTAACCAGTGCATGTTTCTGGTCTTCATCTTGAGATTGTAAATGTATATGCGAACACATGGTTGATTTAGGTCACATGTGTTTTAGTTTTGTGATTGAAGTGATTGTCAACGGTCAACATTTTAATTCTATTTTCTTTTAATCTTTATGCTTCGGCTATGTTCACCGGCACACGTGGAGTGTGTCAAGACGATCTCTTGGTTCGTGTTGTACAGGTGTGGAGCTCGGAGATGGTAATGACGGCGAGGTGAAGGGGCCAAGGAGGACGTGCGGCCGACGGACCGCGGAGGTGAAGGACGGACGTGAGGCTTGGACCGAGGACGGGCCGGTGGCTAGCCATGGTGGTGACATCCGGGACATCGACGGATGCAAGAGGACGCGGGCGGACCGCGGTCGATCGGGTCAAGTCACGGGCGGCGCGAAACGCAGAAGCGGGGGAGCTCGGATGACTTGGCGATTTCGGGCGGTCAAGACGGCAATGACACGTGTCGAGGAGGTTTTGGTGGTTTGTCCTCAAAACCATCGGCGCTGGTTTCGTGGTTTGGGCCTCAAAACCACGGGTGCGGGTTTGGTGGTTTGAGCCTCAAAACCATCGGCGGGTTTCACGGGTTTGGGCCTCAAAACCCGGGGCGTTCCGGTGGACGGAAGGGACGGCGCGTGCGGGCATCCGGGGAGATTGCGTGGAGCAGGTCTGCAGATGAGGAGGCGCGGTGGCGCCGGATCAAAATTAACCGAGTCGACCAAAATAGCCCTAGGGTTAATGGTTTGGCTCATATGTATCGGCAAGCAAAATAGGGATGAAAAATAAGGACCATATATATAGAGGATGGCAGCCATCCTCCCCTCTTTGCCTCTTTCATTTTCGTTTTTATTTTTCCCCAATTTTTTAGGGTTCTTGTTTAGAGGTCCAAGAACAAATTTGTGGAGATTTTTGTGGTGATTTTTGGGGAAGCGGCAGCCCTAATCCCGCCTCCTCCTGCCCTCCTTCGCCACTTTTGTCTTTGTGATTTTCGTTCACTGCGTTCTTCTTTTTTTCCCCTTTTTTCGTTCTTGGCCACGATCTGATTTTGCCGGAGATTGGGTGCGTTTCGAGCAGCGATTTTTGGGGATTAGTTCGTAGCTAGGTGAACTTCAGCTGGTCGAATTTTGGCTTCGATTCATAGAGTCTTGAGTCGGATTTGGTTCGATTTGAGTGTGAGGCGTTTTTCTGTTCGCTGTTGTTCCTCTCTGTTCGTGCCCGACGCTTTTTGTTCTTAGCGCTCGTGGCCAGGTGAGAGCACGTAGATATTGGGCGATTTGGTGTGATTGATTGAGTACAAGCAGACCTGTACTCTCTAGAACTTCTTCGTTGCTGCACAGATCAGCGCGGGTGCTCACCATCCTCCTGCAAGCGCTCGTTCGTGAGTATCCTAACTCTTCAGCGCTGCTGCTCTTCAGCATCAACTCGTCAGCAGATTTTTCTAGCACTGGTTCAGCAGTTCGCAGTCAAGGCCACGCTATCCCTCGCCAACGGCTCGAGCAGGTATCTGATGCAAATCAATTTTCTCTTTGTCTGTCAGTTGCAGAAGCTCTGAATTTTTCTAGCTGTCCATACCAAGTCTTGCTCGTTCTTGAGTTCAAGTTCCAGCTAGAGATTGTTTGTTTGTGCGTGTGTTAGATTACCACCATTTAGCTTTTGGCCTTGTCCCATCAAGCAACAGTAACTAAATTAGTTTATTCATGATCATCTCGTAGCTTTTCTCAAGATGAAAAGCTTCCTGTCTCTTGTACGTGATTTTGGTAAGCCTTGGTTGTTTGTTCTTTGAATCGATTTTCTTGTTTTTCGATCCATGAGGGCAGCGCCTAGTTCCTGGTGCAGCTGATCAATCAGGTCTCATGCTCCACACAAGGGGAGGCTGACTGCCCAACAGCAGGGTGCTAATCACCGGTGTTCGCCATTCTCTTGCAGCGTTTGCAGACTCAGCACCTTTCAGTGTGCGTTCGTGAGCAAAGAGCAGCTTGGCTGCCTTTCTTGCCTCGTTGCTTGAAGTCGAGGAAGTGCTTATTAGCTTGTCCATGTTTTGATTTGCAAAATCCTGTGACGCCTCTTTCTAGCTACAGTATTTGGATTTCTTTATTCAAGTAAGTTACTAAGAAGCAACAACCAGCAAGTGGAAGTGTTGATCATCTTGCTGTTTTTCAAAGAACAAAAGCAAGCACTCCTCTAGTTTCTAATTAGCTCATTTTTATCGCTTGATCTCTTGTCCGTCGATTGTTCGCTCGAGCTCCGATTTGAGATCCGATTTTCGCGTTCGACTCTTTGAGCCTAACACTTCGCGTTTGATATCTTGCTACCGTTAGCACGTGTATCACTCGTATCTTTGTGAGTTCGCTTTTGAGGTTGGGGGTTGAGCCGATGACTCAAAATTGAAAAGGAAAATTGAGGCTCCCATTCACCCCCCCTCGGTCGCCGTTTCGGTCCTTCAATTGGTATCGTGAGCCGGTTAAGGATCATATCCACCTTAATCGGGTCCGTGATCCATGGCGACATGGAGAGGTTTGGTCACTTTGGTGGCAAGCCTCCGAGTTCGATGGCACCAACTATCCCTATTGGAAGATTAAGATGCAAGCACATCTTATGGGGATGGATTGAGAGTGTGGGGAGATTGTCGAGGATGAGAACTACCAAGTGCTAGCCGCTCGAGTGGGTGAGGAACAAATAGCCCAACACAATGCCAACAACCGAGCGAGGAGTGTCTTGTTCTCTAGCCTCAAAGACACCGAGTTTGAGAGAGTTGTCACTTGTGAGACCGCTCGTGAGGTGTGGAAGACACTAGAGAGCTACCACGAGGGAACCCCACAAGTCAAGGCCCGCCTATATGAGACCTACAAGAGAGTACAACAACCTAATCCAACTTGATGGCGAGTCCATCGATTCTCTCTTTGCTAGGTTTGGGACGACGCAACAAGCAGGGCGAACAAGCCGTCGGAGAGGCTTGACGAGCACGAGAAGGCGATGCGGCTCTTGCACGCTTTGGATCGGAAGGTGTGGGATGTGAAGGTGTCCGCGATCATGGAGTCCGCCAACCACGACACCCTCACACCCGGACGAGCTCTACAAAGAAGCTCAAGTCTTCCGAGATCGAGGCCCGGATCCGGGCGGCTCAAGAACCCTTCTGCGCGAACGTTGCACTCATCTCTCGGTAAGGGGCGGTTCCGGTTCTTCCCGCTAACCCATCACGCATTTCTTTTCGCCTTGTCTTCCTTGGTGTCGTGTGAGAGGAGAGCATGGAGAGCCTTGGGGATGATGAGCTTGCGCTAGTCATCGGCCGATCTCGCGGTTCCACAACAACCGCTTTTGAACCGCCGGCGTGGCGGCCCATCCAAGGGCGGATGCTTCGAGTCGCGGAGATCCGGACCACTTCATCGCCGCATGTCCCAAGAAGAACAAGGACAAGTACTCCGGCGAAGTACTACTCCAACAAGTACGACTCCGACAAGCGCAAGGACGGCGAGAGCACACCTCCGGCAAGTACAAGTCCAAGAAGGGATTCGACAAGGAGGCGATCAAGAAGAAGTACCTCAAGCGTGCCAAGGAGCACAAGCACGCCTTCCTTGCCTCCCTCGCCGACCTCGACAACGACTCTTGGACGGGCAATCTTCCTCAAGCGATGAGGAGTCCGGCGCAAGGTTGAGGACAAGTCGAATGGACTTTGCTTCTTCACCGACTCCAAGCCCGGGGTTTTCGCACCATGGCCCTCGATGGAGCGGTGACCGACAACGCCAAGCCACACGGCAACGATTCTTCTTCCTCCGAGGTACCTCCTACGATCGAATCTCTCTCTAATGAGGTTGAATCTTTGGGCGATGCGCTTGTGTGCCAAGAGAAGTTGCTTAAGCGTGCCGCTAGGGAGAGAAAGGAGTACAAGGAGAAGTGGGAGATGGTCGTGGACGGAGATAGAGTTGCTTAGGAAGCCTGTCGATGTCTCTCGATGAGACGGAGTGTGATGCTTGTCTTGTGTGCATATGTCTAGCATCATGTCTTTGCGAGCCCAAGTATTCGGCTTTGCTAGATGAGCACGTCGATCCGAAGTCTAGGCCGATGTTGTTGAGTGCGTGCAAGTCTTGTCCCGACTTGCGATCCGAGTTGGCGAGAAGGCCGCCAAGCTTGTTGATGCTTGAGAAGGCCAACTCGGATAGCACCGTCTTTGGGATGTGCTAGTGTGAAGCTTTGGAGTTGGAGCTCATGTCTTGTAGGCATGACAAGGGGAGAGTCGAAGAGGAGATCAAGTATCTTCGCTCCGTGTTGAGTTGGGTGTCTTGTGGAGAGCCGCAGCTTGGCATGATGATGAGTCGGTTCAAGAGGGGACCGACACATCGGGTTTAGGCTTTGCTATAGGTGGGAAGGGAGAACTTATTTATGGCAAGGTTGGTCAAGGTAGTGGTTTGAGCTTTCGAGTGAGAAACCAACCAACACTCCCAAATTGACCAAGATTACTCCAGCCGAGCCTACCAAGCCCATTGTGCAAGATGACATTCTCCAAGAGCCAACTAAGACTCCACCTCCCAAACAAGTGTGGCTTTCCAAACCGAACCACCTCAAGAACCCACTTGACACTTTGCCCGGGATCCCCCGAGGAAACCCTTCCTAAGGCCAAGACACAACAAGAGTGAACCATCCACCCAAGAGAGTGAACCAACCACCACCTAAGAGAGAGGTGAGGTATCACCGTGAGTATTGCCAGAGAGATGGTCACTTGGTTGAGTTTTGCTTTAGGAGGAAGAGGGATGCTAGGCGTCGAGTGGAGTTTGAGAACCGTGATATGTATCACCCACCACTTGGCATGTATGAGAGGGGTGTGCAATGGTTGAGAGGCGGTTTGCTAGGCCTAAAGGTAGGAGGTCTCAGAGGTTTGGACCACGGTTTGTGAAGAGACCGTTTGGTGGTCGTGGTGCTCGCGAGTGGATGTAGATCCTCGCTTTGGGAGTTTTGAGGTTGACAAGAGGAGTGCACCACGTTTTGTTGTGCGTGGTAGCGTTTGGTAAGATGGGGCGTGGGATGGTTGTTTTGCCTAATGCATATTTGGGGCAAGATGGTCAACACCGGTACTCTTCTAAGTTTACTAACTTGGTGTTATGTCATTTGCTCATCCCATGTTTTTCCAATGATGCGGTGACTAAGTCTTGGGTTCCCAAGTTTATGCTTGTTAACCCTTTGGGATCCAAGACTTGGGTTTCTTTGTCCTCTCATGTGTAGGTATGAGGACATGGGGTGGAGAATACATGCTTGGTGGAACTTGATTCTTTGTCGTGGTGTGATCAAGACTTGATGGTTGTCTACACCACTTTGATGGCCTCCAAGAGGCATGTGCCTTTTTGTGACACCTACACACAATCTGTGAGCTATCATATACACTCATGCCTTGTACATTCATGATTTCTCTACTTATGGTATGAGATGTTCATTTGCTTACTTGTATATTTTTGGCACATTTTGGTTCTATGTCTTGCTTGTGTATATACCATGGTAGGCTAGCCATCTTATTCATGATAGCTTTTTGTGTTATCTTGTGTATTATATATCATGCTAGCCTTTGTGCCCTTTTGTATCCTAGTTTTCTTTTGCTAGGTGTCTTTGGTTGAGGGGAGTTGTGAGTTTGCTATCCTTTTTGAGGGGTAGTTTTGTAGCCGATGTACGATTTGTAGCTTTAGGCTTGCTTTTGCTTTGTGCATCATCTTGTATCATATTGCATTCATCATGTACACTATTGCACCTTGAGCTTCTTGTTTATATTGATCACAATGAGACTATGCTCGCTTAGTGTAACAATTACATGTTGGAGCTTATAGCTTGTGCTCTTTTCGCTTAATTGATATATGTTATGAGCAAAAGCTGTTTTTAATGTGAACTTGCTTAACAACGATGAATCTTGCAAAATGTTCACCATTGAGATAGTTCCTAGCATGTTTAAGTTGTTGAGATCCTTTGTGCTTATCATGTATATGCTAGGTGACTATGTCTCATTCATCTGAGTTATACACTTGCTTAGATGACCACATGCTTTTATCCGCTAAAAATCTGAAATCTAAGCTAAGTGTATGGAAAAAGATCGAGATGGGTCCATACCGTCCCCACATCCAAGTCTTGGGACTGCTGCTCATTGCACTTGAGTTGAACTTTGAGCTTGGTAGTGTTTGACCCAGCACCATTGTCTTAAGCTTCGATTGCTCACACGCATAGGCTTGACATGGTTGATTAGTAAAGGTCGACGGTTGTGGATAACCACTGCGCAACATGCTTTGTCCAATGCTTGTAACCGCTGCAACTCCGATAACTTGAAGTTTTTTGACAAGTGTTGGCTCTTTTTTTGCATGATGTATAAAGCGTGCTTGGGGTAGTTCACTTGATATACATGTGTAGCACTTGGTAGATTTCCGACTTACTTGTGCTATGTGCTATTCTTTGTGGTGAACACCTTTTCGATATGCTTAAAATGAATCAAAATGCTTTCAAGTCATATTTCATATCTCTTGATCAGTTTGAGCACCGTGTTAAGCACTTGATCTTGTTGCCATGACACTACCTAGAGCATCTTTTTCATTTGGATTGCTATAAACTTGGAGCTCCCTCATTGCATTTTCATGCATTTCATAGCTTGATTAGTGCATTTGCCAACAAGGGGAGAAAGATACAAAGACGGATGGCGCATTTGTCCGGGGAGTAGCACTTTGAGCTAGATGTGTTGAGCCTTTTGCCTCTGGTCTTGAGGGTCTAGCTGTCTGCGTGTGTGAAAGTAATTAGTTTGGAGCTATGCTAGTGGTGTTGAGCCTGTTCTACCTCTTCTTGAGGACTAGCCGTTTGTTTAGCTTGGTTGTGTCGAGCTTTTTTGCCCATGTCTTTGGGAACCAAGTTTTTTGCTCCATGTTTGCTATCTAGTGATTTTGTCTTAGCTTCGTCTAGCTTTTGTTCACTTGGATGTGCTATCTTCTACCTTCTTTCGTCTTTGTGTTGAATGTTGACAATGCACTCATCAAGGGGGAGATTGCGAACACATGGTTGATTTAGGTCACATGTGTTTAGTTTTGTGATTGAGTGATTGTCAACGGTCAACATTTTAATTCTATTTTCTTTTAATCTTTATGCTTCGGGCTATGTTCACCTAAGACACGTGGAGTGTGTCGAAGACGTATCTCTTGGTTCGTGTACAGGTGTGGAGCTCGGAGATGGTAGCCGACGGCACAGGTGAAGGGGCCAAGGAGGACGTGCCGGGCCGACGGACCGCTGGAGGTGAAGGACGGACGTGAGGCTTGGACCGAGGGACCGGATCGCCGGGTGGCTAGCCATGGTGGTCGACATCCGGGACATCGACGGATGCAAGAGGACGTGGCGGACCGTGTCGATCGGGTCAAGGCGGCGGCGTGCGCGGCAGTGCGCGGGGAGCTCGGATGACTTGGCGACTTTCGGGCGGTCAAGACGGCAATGACACGTGTCGAGGAGGTTTGGTGGTTTGTCCTCAAAACCATCGGGCGCTGGTTTCGTGGTTTGGGCCTCAAAACCACGGGTGCGGGTTTGGTGGTTTGAGCCTCAAAACCATCGGCGGGTTTCACGGGTTTGGGCCTCAAAACCCGGGACGTTCCGGTGGGACGGAAGGACGGCGCGTGGCGGCATCCGGGAGATTGCGTGGAGCAGGCTGCAGATGAGGAGGCGCGGTGGCCGTCGGATCAAAATTAACCGAGTCGACCAAAATAGCCCTAGGGTTAATGGTTTAGCTCATATGTATCGAAGGGCAAAATAGGGATGAAAAATAAGGACCATATATAGAGGATGGCAGCCATCCTCCCCTCTTTGCCTCTTTCATTTTCGTTTTTATTTTTCCCCGATTTTTTAGGGTTCTTGTTTAGAGGTCCAAGAACAAATTTGTGGAGATTTTGTGGTGATTTTTGAGGGGAAGGGCAGCCCCAATCCCCGCCTGTGCCTCTCGGGCTTCGTCACTTTTTGTGTGCTGTGATTTTCGTTCACTGCGTTCTTCGTTTTTCCCCTTTTTCGTTCTTGGCCACGATCTGATTTTGCCGGAGATTGGGTGCGTTTCGAGCAGCGATTTTTTGGGGATTAGTTCGTAGCTAGGTGAACTTCAGCTGGTCGAATTTTGGCTTCGATTCATAGAGTCTTGAGTCGGATTTGGTTCGATTTGAGTGTGAGGCGTTTTTCTGTTCGCTGTTGTTCCTCTCTGTTCGTGCCCGACGCTTTTGTTCTTAGCGCTCGTGGCCAGGTGAGAGCACGTAGATATTGGGCGATTTGGTGTGATTGATTGAGTACAAGCAGACCTGTACTCTCTAGACTTCTTCGTTGCTGCACAGATCAGCGCGGGTGCTCACCATCCTCCTGCAAGCGCTCGTTCGTGAGTATCCTAACTCTTCAGCGCTGCTGCTCTTCAGCATCAACTCGTCAGCAGATTTTTCTAGCACTGGTTCAGCAGTTCGCAGTCAAGGCCACGCTATCCCTCGCCAACGGCTCGAGCAGGTATCTGATGCAAATCAATTTTCTCTTTTTGTCTGTCAGTTGCAGAAGCTCTGAATTTTTCTAGCTGTCCATACCAAGTCTTGCTCGTTCTTGAGTTCAAGTTCCAGCTAGAGATTGTTTGTTTGTGCGTGTGTTAGATTACCACCATTTAGCTTTTGGCCTTGTCCCATCAAGCAACAGTAACTAAATTAGTTTATTCATGATCATCTCGTAGCTTTTCTCAAGATGAAAGCTTCCTGTCTCTTGTACGTGATTTTGGTAAGCCTTGGTTGTTTGTTCTTTGAATCGATTTTCTTGTTTTTCGATCCATGAGGGCAGCGCCTAGTTCCTGGTGCAGCTGATCAATCAGGTCTCATGCTCCACACAAGGGGAGGCTGACTGCCCAACAGCAGGGGTGCTAATCACCGGTGTTCGCCATTCTCTTGCAGCGTTTGCAGACTAGCACCTTTCAGTGTGCGTTCAGAGCAGCAGCAGCTTGGCTGCCTTTCTTGCTCTCGTTGCTCACTTCTGAAGTCGAGGAAGTGCTTATTAGCTTGTCCATGTTTTGATTTGCAAAATCCTGTGACGTCTCTTTCTAGCTACAGTACTTGGATTTCTTTATTCAAGTAAGTTACTAAGAGCAACAACTAGCAAGTGGAAGTGTTGATCATCTTGCTGTTTTTCAGTAACAAAAGCAAGCAGCTCCTCTAGTTTCTAATTAGCTCATTTTTATCGCTTGATCTCTTGTCCGTCGATTGTTCGTTCGAGCTCCGATTTGAGATCCGATTTTTGCGTTCGACTCTTTGAGCCTAACACTTCGCGTTTGATATCTTGCTACCAGTTAGCACGTGTATCACTCGTATCTTTGTGAGTTCGCTTTTGAGGTTGGGGGTTGAGCCGATGACTCAAAATTGAAAAAGGAAAAAATTGAGGCTCCCATTCCCCCCGGGTCCCCCCCCCGCCGTTTGGTCCTTCAGTATATCGACTTATCCATGTCTTCTCTCTCTTTTCCCAAGAATCTTGATAAAAATCTGATGCTCATGCACCAGGCATCTACTACTATTTGCTCACAAACGCCACTGCTAATTTGCTGCTCATACACCTCCATATGGGATATGATGTGCATGCTGAGCGACGCCAACTTGTTGCGGAATTATTAAAGGTCACTTGAAGGGAAGACAGTATTCTTCAGTTCAGATTCAGTTTACAAGTAGAGCAGTACAGGTTGTCATCAGTTTAGTTCTGAATGTTACTGTTCTCCGTTAGAACAGAATAGTATGTTTCGTCTTAATGAATGAATTTTCTATGAATCCATGATTACAGATCTTATGACTCTTCTTTTACTTATTATATATATGCTTTGTCTGATCCTTCGTCTGTTAGCTGACGTTCAATTATGTTTAGTGGCCTGCTTTGAATTTCAAAAAGATGTGTGCCTTTGTTGTTGTTGTGTGGCAGTCTTCTCTTTTATCAGAACAAAGAATGTGTATGAATGATTTTTGATTGAAGTGCAATATTTTGAAGATGATTTGCATGGTCTTCCCAAATGGGAGTTTCCGAATTTTATCCATTCATTCAACTGGATGGCATAACTGAAACTCATCGCCAAAAAAAAGGAAGGCATAACTGAAACTGTTCGAAGTTGTGTTGTGCTTTCTGGTTATATATTTAGTACAAGTTTCTGTATTTTCTCCCAATCTTCATTTTAATTTCTTGAAAATAGCTTCAATATATATTTTTAGTTTTTATTTCAATTTCATTATGTCATTGAGCTCAATTTTTTACTGTGTGCATTAAGTTTACTATGTGTGATTATGGAATTAATAGGAGAGTTTTAGTCTTTAAAGTTCTCTTAGTTTTAGTATTTTCATTGTCATTACTATATGTTCAGTCTAAGTTTTAATTAATTTATTAGTTTTTTTCTTGGTGTGGAGTTTCAGGTTCAGGACTGTTATCAGTTCGGTTTTTTAGTTTAATCTAGTTTTGTTTTAGTTTACTTTTTTCAGTTTCAGTTCAAGTTTCTAGTTCCCAGTTTTAGGTTCAATATGGTTATTAATTCAGTTTTAATTTGTTTTTATATCATCTTAATTTTATATTGAGTCTTAAGTTTCAATTGCACCAAGGCAATCATCATTTTTATTCAGCCGCATCATGTTGTGCAGCAGCTGTAGCTTGGCTTGATCAGAAGCAGCTGCTGATTGCTTCATTCAGCTGCAGCCCCATTATTGTAGTGACATTTTGCTTCCGATTATCTCAGGCTCATGAATTGCATTTGGAGATCCAGAGGCAAATGGTTTCTCAAGCAGCAACACAAGCATCCTCAGCGTCAAATCTAAGGGTACTCTACTTTATTGGATTTTTACATCTTGACCCACTACAATAACACGGGTTTTGGTCTCATATGTCTTACGGCTCTTTTTTTAGTTGCCGTATGTTTTCAGAATTTGTCTTTGCCGACGGCACAATCATTTCTTATTCGTACTTTATCAGCTTTACGTGGACGCTTCATGTTCTGAACGGTTCAAAAAGAAAAATCGACTGAGACACGAATAGAATTCAGCCGAATGATAAGTAGTCACTTCCATTCTTTATGTCGATGCCGAAACACTAGACAGAATGATTTTTTTTGATTTTTTCTCCCAACTAAACCCGAGACCGAATAATCTTGTTCTCCCTTGAAATCAAGAGTATTGTAATATAACAACGAATAAACAATAAAGAACACAAGATCAATCACAGCGGAGACACAAGATTTAACGAGGAAAACCCTCCCAATACGGAAGGAAAAAACCACGGCACCAGCCAAAGAACACTCCTCACTATTATCAAGAGTCGGGTTACAACACCGGCGCGGCGGTTTACAAGATAATGAATGAACGAGGTGAAACCCTAATAGGGTATATAATGTGTCTCCGCTTTCGCCCGCCCAAGCCTCCAGCTTTCGACGGGCCTCCGCCGCCCGTCGGAAGTCGGCCAATATAATGTGCAACTGAATTTGGAACATATTCAACATAAAACGTGTCATTCTATTCCATCATGTCTCCCAAAGAAACAGAAACTTTGTTAAACTTCGTAGGCCATCCTGCTTCCATCAGAGCGAGAGTGCATCCTGCTCGGCACCACAGTATCTACGTCAATGAGATTGCTTTGCGTTAGCATTCGAGGTAGTGCCCAGCATTCGAGGACAAGAATTGCTTTGCCCATCAGTTTAAACTAATTAATCCAAAGCGTTTAATTTGGCGCACACAACCCGGCCTTTTGTCGGTTTTGAACATGGCATCCCAACAGAAGCAAAGGATCGTCAAGCAAAGCATTTCTTCTTCACTTTTTCTTTGTGTATTTTTCTATTTTCTACTCCAGGGAAAGCAAAGCATTATATTCCTTCTGCATTATGTGACATACCATTCAATTCCAATCCAGAAGCAAGCGAAGGATCTATGTATGTATGCATATCTAAACAGCCTGTAACTGATGCCTTGCAAAGCATAACTTGCCCTGTATGAGTCTGACGCCTAATTCCTTCCTACTAGTATTCAATCCGGAACTTTATCGATCCTCCTGCCGGGCGTGGAATACACAGCTCACAATGAATTCCAAAATAAAGCCGTGGAGTACGTGGTAGGAAATGGACTGCTCATTCCAGAAGCCATGGCTCATTCCAGACGCCTAATTGCTTCCGTCCATGCCAAGTTTACATGGTCACTCGATGGATCCTTAGAGTGTCTCCTTTATCTTTCCCCATTGCTATTGCTAGCTTTACATAAGGGGACAGACCATACGTACTTGTCACCTTGCCTGTGTCACCGACAATCACATCCTCAAGAGTCAGAGCAGCCAAGCAGCTGGTTGCAGCCCAAGTCCCGATCGCCTGCAAATTGAGGTGACTACTCCATCCTCTGCCGTTGCTACAGAAATCAACTTCTTTTAATTTCATTTATTTTCCAATGTCTCCTGCTAGCATCGTTTCCTCTTTAATGTTTGAATGGCTTGGAAGTCTATGTTTATTTTCATTCGCTAGCCACCCAGTCTGCATGCACATAATCCTGGGTCAACGTTTATATACACTCCGTGCCATGGATGCGACCTTGCTGATCACAAATTGGTTAACGTTTTAGATCCTAGTCACATGTTAATCTTCAGTTATATATTCTCATTAAATATCCCTTGCATCTACTTTGGATATGAGTAAAGTAACAAAAGACTAATTAAATGAGCCTACACCTATTCCGATGGTGAAACTAATGTGTGCCTAATTACCTGTTTACGTAGGACATCCCCTCGAGCCATGGCCGCCATCCTGGATGCTATGGCACCCTACGTGATGCAACTGATAGCGGAAATGTCAAGAGAAGAGGTGGACATGTTGCTGGGTGTGTCCGGTGACATCGAGAAGCTCAAAGATAACATGGAGGGCATCAACTGCTTCCTTGCTGATGCTGAGAGGAGGCGCATCACCGAAAAGATTGTGCAGAGACGGGTGAGGAAGCTCAAGGACGCCATGTATGATGCCACCGACATCCTTGATCTATGCCAACTTGAAGCTGACAAGCGGAAGGAATCAAAATGTGCTAGCATGGAGGAGAAGGCTTCGGGTTGCTTGCAGCCATTGCTCTTCTGCCTGCAAAATCCCTTGTTTGCACACAAGATAGGAAGGCGCATCAAGGAGCTCAACCAGCGGCTGGAGGACATCCACAAGGAGGCGGAAAAGTACAAGTTCAATATCAGCATCGGTTCGAACCCGGAGCCAAGAAAGCTAACTGTTGCAGAATTATCCAGTTCTACGACAAGTTCACAGGTCAACGAGTCATCCATAGTTGGAGAACAGATAGAGAGGGACACAAGGGAACTTGTTCAGGTGCTAACCACAGATGATAACCATTTGTTGACACCCGAAAATGTCCTATTATATTTTTGGTGACTTAGACGTGCCAAAAGGGCATGGACATGTTCGAGTGCAACCGCGAGGTCAAAAGATTGAAAAGATTTGGCAAAGAAGACAACGAGACGAGCTCGCGCATCGGACTCCGGGACCTGGACGGGTGCGCCCGAGGAAAGAGCCCGGACGCTCTGCGCCCCTGATCGAGGGTGTGAAACACGCGCCGCCGACGCTGGCTCAGCGCGTCCGGCGTCCGCATCGGGCGTCCGCGGTCGCTAGGGCTGTAGTGCTCTTCGAGTGCGTCCGGCGGCGCCGGACGCTGGTGCCCGCAGCGCCCCGCGCGGCGCCCGGCGATACCCGGCCTGCAGGTCATTACGGACCGCGACTGGGGCACGGGCAGCGCCCGACGGTAGGTGTCGGACGCGCGTCGGGCGCTACAGCGCAAAACGCAGCGTGTCCGAACCGATCACGTTTCGATCGGGTTTTGGAAATGTTTGGTGATTGGAGACGTGTCTTGATGGTTTCCTAAGGGGATAAGACCACCCCCTCTATATAATGAGAGGTAAATGGCCGATTTGATCCCATCTACATCCAATCGATCAAAGATCACCTATCAACTCCTCATACCCTAATTCTCTTCTCTCAACCCCTCTAATCTGCTGTTCAGTCATCCTCCCGGCAAGGTTTCCGGCGATCCTAGGCGGCCTTGCTGGTCCTAGGAGATCCCTCACGTGCGTCCTCCCGATGGGTCTTCCCGGAGGGCGTTCTGAGGCCGTTCCAGTTGAAACCGAGCTCTACATCGGCCCTAACGATCTCTTGATCGTTTTTTTCGATCACGCTGTGGTTTTGCTGCTATGTAGGTTGTGTGCAACCTCTTAGGGCATCCAAGATCCATCCCGGTGTGTTTGGAGTGAACCCTAATTCGCGTCAACATACTTTTTGGCGACTCTGCTGGGGAAGACAAGGCGTCAACTCCAATTCAATCTTGAAACCAGCTCTTTGGCCAACGGCGACATGAGCAAGAAGAACGGGTGCATGAAGGCAACATCGTGCACCCCCTTCCGTCGACGAGCTTCCCGAGGATTTACAAGCTATGCTACACGAGCAGATGGAGGCCGTCACCCGTGCGTTCCTGAAAAGTTGCGTCAAGGATCGTCACAATCGAGTGGAGCAATACAAGCCACCGATCTTCGACGAGCTACCCGGCGCTGCTGCTACTTCGGAAGTTGAGGTAAGCGACAAAGAAAAACCTAAGTATGATGATTCTTACCCTTAATAGGTCGATTATGCTGTTATGCTTGATGGCCATAAGAAGTCCATAGATGCTAATTTTAATTCTGCTATTGGTATGATTATGGCTAGATTTGATAAATTAGAGGGCAAATCGCTTAGAATAGAAGAATTAGATGATGACTATGAGTTTGGCATGCCTTCTAACTTTTATGAGAATCAAGCATGGTACACTGCCTATAATAAAGGTAAATCGGTTCCATCGGCCTTTCCGAAAGTCGATAAAACCGGTTCTACAAGTAAAGGGACAGCAGTGAATCCTAAGCAAATTGTTCACTTTGCTGATACATCGGATCGTTCTCAATGAACTGATAATAGGCAGCAGAACACTAGGGATTCGGGTGTCAACAATGTGTTACCCGACCCACCGAAGTCACCTAGTCAAATCCTTGTCTTTGGCATTAGGACTTCAGCTCCTAATCCTCCTTCTGCCGATATGACCGATGCATTTAATCGGCTTAAGGAAGATTTGAGTAAGTCATTGCAGGAAAGCTTAGGTGTCCAGTTGAAAACTTCTAGGGGCACCTACAACAAACCGTACCCTCCACACTTTGACTACATGAGAAACCCACCGGTGGTGGAAGGTACCGACTTTCAAAATTTTAGTGGTAATGATAATAAATCCACAATGGAACATGTTAGCATGTATCTTGCCCAGTTAGGTGAAGGTTGTGCTTTTGATTATATGAAATGTCGTAATTTTCCTTTATCACTTATCGGCACCGCTTTCTCTTGGTTTACATCTTTGCCATCATGTACCATAGGTTCTTGGGCCCAACTAGAGGAAAAGTTTCATAATCACTTTTATGATGGGGTTCAAGAAACTAGACTTTCACATTTGACATCGGTTAGACAAGGGCATAGTGAGTCTGTGCTTGAGTTCTTTAGGCGCTATAAAGAGATTAAGAACCGATGCTTTCATTTGATGATATCTGAACGTGATCTTGTTAATATATGCTTTAATGGTTTGAATCATAAGATTAAAGATAAACTTGAGCATGTTAGGTTTACTAGCTTGCCTTACTTGATCGAGAGAGCCATTTTAGTTGAATCACGCTTGAAAGATTCTCGAGATAGTGATTACAAAATCTCGTCGTACTAATATGCATAATGTTGATGATTATTCTTCTTTTGACGATGAGAACAAAGATGTGTTGGCTGCTGAAATTCGGTGGCTAGCTGAGAACAAACAAGTGACTTGCCCTTCTCTCAAGCAAATTCAAAAAAATCGGAATGAGGAAGTAAAGTTTACTTTCGATGTATCTAAATGCGACCGTATTTTTGATAAGTTGTTAAAAATCGGATGCATCAAGATTAATTATGTTTTGCCTTCTACAGATGATTTGAAAAAGCGAGCTTATTGCAAGTATCATAATTCCTATTCTCATGCGACTAACGATTGCAATGTCTTTCGTCAGCAGGTCCAATCGGCTCTTAATGAGGGATGATTGAGTCTTACCGATATGCAGCTCGACAAGAATCCTTTTCTAGCTCACATGAACGTGGTTGAAGCCAAGGCACCTGCTATCTTGATCTGTCCAGAGCAAGCTGCCACCGCTCAAGGGAAGAACGTGATCATTGGCGAATCATGTCCCGTACCGAATGCTCCTAAGAATGGGACGACAAGTGTTGGCAGAGAAGGGTGAAGAAGGCAAGACCAAGCTTACCATTATTGCAAGCTCGGTGCAAAGCGTTGCGGCGTCAAGCATGGCTAGACGGATGAGCGGCGCAAAGGCAGGCCAGCCTAGACCGACTAGTCGGTCGGCCAAGCCGGTGACACCCGGGCTGCAATTAAGTTAGTTGAACCGACCGCCCGGTCGGGTCACCCCGATCTGAAGGTTCCAGCAGTTCCTCGCTTTCGGTGTGCATGTCCTGAAGTCATTCATTCCACGAAGCCAGAGGTGGGAGTATGGAAAACCAATGAGCCAAAGTTGAAAAAGCAAGTCGTGAAGCCTCAGTGCACTTTTGATCGACTTTTGGCGAAATACAAGAAGCAAAAAGCCGATTCTGAGAATCGGCCGGCAAAAGAGAGAGAGTCTACGCCTCCCAAGCGTGATGAAGCTAAAAATAAGCAGTTGGCTATGACTCCTCTAAATTTGTCTTCTTACGTGCAGGTTACTCGACCATGGGTGTCCCGTTGGGGGCCACAACTTCCACCATTGGCGCCACCACCACAATGGGGACCGAAGGGAGTCTTTGTGCCTTATCCTTCGGCTCCCATGAAGGAAGGAGGTGCTGGTCCTGTGGTCAAGCCAGCTGTCTTTAGCCGATTAGGTTCACAATCGAGTTCTAGCGGCGTGGAGAAGAAAGAAGAGCTCACGCCCCGTACTCTCATGCTCAAACAATCGGGGAAGGCACCAATGCAGCAGGTGTACATCCGTAAGAAGGTAGAAGTGGTCGTGAAGCCCGCTTAGATTGTCACTCCTCCACCTTCCATCGTTATCGGCTCGATGGCGACACCCATCAATAACATCAACAAGCCAATTGTGATTGGGGGCATGATTCAGCAGGTGATAAAGATCAAGTCACGGAGGAGGTTCTTTGAAGCCCAAGACAAGAGGGAGAAGCCTGTGGATCCTTGGTACGCCCAGCCCAAGTGGTGTCTAGTTGGGATCGACAAGACTCAAAAGAGGAAGCTTCAGCGAGCCCGGCGTAAGATGCTCAAAGCGCATGGTCGCTACTCGAGGGGGACAGGGACCTATCTTGCCGAGATCATCCAAGAGATCAAGCAAAAAAGGCCGAGATGATCGCCGCTGTTCAAAAGTCGGCTCAACCGATTGCTAAATCGGTCAAGACGGGCCGTACCCCGAACTGTCGGGCAAACCGGTGAAGAAGAGGCCAAAGCCGATCCTTGACTTGTTGGCCATGCTGGCAAATGGGTCGACTAAGCCGGTTGAGCCAATTGTTGAGCCGGCCAAGACGGTCGTCGGGGCTGCTAATGCCCAAGAATCGGATATGCCGACTTCGAGTCGGCCGAACCGATTCCCCAATCGCTTTTCGATGTTTCGCAGGTGGCTCAAGATTTTGCCGTTACCATTGCTGCCATGGTCAGCATGGTGATGCCAAATGAGGAGATGGTGGATTATGAGCCTTCGCCATCACGTGCTGAGATGAACACTATCTTTCTCTCTGCCGATTATTATGTGATCGGGCAGGGAGATGATGAGGTAGCTGCTGCAGAGCTGGTGTTTGGAGTGGAGGATGCTGTGTTCAAGAAGCGCGACCGTGCGATTAGACATCTCAAGCCACTACATGTGAAGGGACACATCAACGGAGCACCGGTCCTGAACATGTTAGTGGATAGTGGGGCAATTGTCAATCTCATGCCCTACTCATTGTTCAAGAAGCTCAAGTGCAAGGAAGAGGAGCCGATCGGGACCAACATGACCATCACCGCGTAGAAGGAGGTGCACCGATTCCTTCTAGAGGCATTGCCGATCTTTGAGCTGACCGTTGGGAGCAAGACTTTGGCTACCGCTTTCTTTGTCGCGGATGTGGAAGGTAGCTATGATCTCATCCTTGGTCGTGATTGGATCCACACCAATCAATGTGTTCCTTCTTGCTTGCACCAGTTCCTCATCCAATGGGTGGGAGATGCCGTAGAGATTGTTTACGCAGCACAATTCGGTTGAGATTTCTACAACCGATGTCATGCTTGAAGGGTCCGGTTTTGCTTGTCTTTCGGTAGAGATCCGTCCAACTACAAATACATTAGTGTGATGAGTGTTGACGGTAGATAACGTCCACTTTTATATAATAAAAATACTATCAATTAAGGGATGAATGTTAATAAAATATTATTGTTTCTAATTAGTTCCATGAGTTTTGGTGTACCCTCTTTTACGGGAGAACTCCGTAAAACGCAAAAAACAGGGTTGAAAAGAGCTAAAATAGAGACATCAAGAAAAGGACCAAAACCAAGGCAATTAGTAGAAATTCCGGGGGTGTAAAAGGCAAAAGAAGACATCTCGCGACGTGGCGGGGCCCACATGTCAGGTGTGGGGCGAGGCAGCCTCGACATGTGGGGCAGCGCGGCCCGGCCCCGGGGATCCATGTGTCCTGCTTCTAGAACCTTCCTACAACCGATCTATGGAGTAGATCTAAGCCGTCCAATCAAGTCGGTTTGATCCAAGGGCTGAGATTCATCCTATGAGGCTATATAAGCAAGGGCAGGGGTACCCCCTGAAACCCTAATTCATAATTCAGAATTCATTATTCATTCTTCAGAGTTCCTTCTCTCTGAGAAGTCTAGGGTTGGAGAAGTCAAGATCCTCATGATTAGAGCTAGACACTTCTAGATTAGCTACTACGGATCGTGATTAGCAATCAAGTTTATTAGAAATAGAGAGATTAGTAAGAGTGCTTCGGAGGAGTTTCGGCCTGTCGGATCTTCTCTCTTGTATTTTGCGGGATCATTCTCTTCGCGAGAGGAGGGTGTATTCTGAGATTATCCGGTGTTCGACTTCATAATTAAAGTAAGTTTTGGTTTATTTTATTCTTCAAGTTTGCAACTCATATTTGAGTACTTTGATCTCGGTTTGCTCGAGATTAGAGGGATAATTCTAGTGTAGGCGCGGTGCTTAGACTAGAGTTATTTGTGAATGCCCCTTTTGGCTTGGAATCGAGTGGTAGTATCATAAATGTGACTTTATAGCTTTATTAAATCCTCGTAGCCCACTTTACGCTAAGAGGTGAATGGTAGACTTTGCCTGTTCTTAGTAAAGTAATTTTGCCTTACTTTATTAAGGATTAGCGTCCACTATAGAATAAATAAGTCGAGGTTTATCGAGATTAGAATTAGAAAGTCAGAACTTATCTCCTAGTGTAGCTAGTTTCTTAAGTACTTTTGATTATGAAATGGATTGGGTAAACGCTAGTTATATTCACCCTATCTTGTTCCTTTGGGTTCGATATTTTAAAACCGGGAGTTCATCTTTTGGTGAAGTGCTACAACGGTATTTCTATATGTGCGCTTGCGGATATTTTTATCTTTATTGTGAGCGTTAATTTATACCAACAATGATTATGGATTTGTATCTCAGAATTGAAGCCGATGGGTCATCGGCTCAATATCATTATATAAACATTATTTATTAATGGAAGACAATCTTGAATGCTTGTTGGTAAAAGTTATCCTACGTAAATATTTATAAATAATCCATAAGTTTAACGGATACCAAGTGAGCACTTCACCCGAGAGGGTTTTAAATATCGAATCCATAGGGAGAAAGGTGTGAGAATAGTGAGGCTAAACTAAATCCCCGAGACTATAGAAAGGTGCGGAGATTATAAAGGATGAGAAGATGTCTATGGTTGTCTAGTTTATATCCTTATAAGGCTTGAAGATATTTCTTAATGGGGACGTACTCAAAGGAAAGCGAGGGGACTAAACGTGCAATCCTCCAAAGAATGGGGTCCTACTTGGCCTATCCAGCGGGAGGTGGACTCCAAAGGAATCAATGGTGCTTTGTCACTACCACGAACTACCACACTCCGGAAGGTAGGGTGTATTTACGAGCTATCTAGTCCAAACACCGCGCTTGCACTAGGGGTAACAACTTTAATTCAAGAGCGATAAGAATCAAAAGTACTCTAATAAAAGAGTCGTAAACCGAAAGAAAATATAAGCATGGAACTTACTCAAATATAAGGTTGATCCACCAAAAAAGTCTCGGGATCAAATGCCACAAGGCCTTTGATCCTAGAGGTACAAGCGTAGAGGAGTTATCGACAGATCCGGTACTTCCCTTCTTCTCCCTCTACTCACTCTTTTATCTCTCAAGACTAGATCTAGTCACTCGTGGGGTACTAAAGATCTAATCTCTCAACTCTCTAACTATCTCACTGTGGCAGAACCGCCCGAAATAACACACTTTTAGAGCACTTATCTTCCTCTAGACACTAAGTACTCCAAAAATGAGTCATCCCAAACAGTTCCGTCGAGCACACCCCAAGGGAGAACTCGAAACAATCCACGTTTTACATCCAGAATCCAATAATGAGTACAAGCTTACAATACTTAATTTATTTCATACAATACCAAGTCTTAGAAATTATTTATTACAATACCAGAGTTCAGAGTGCGGAAATAAATAGCGGAAATGAAATAAATATCTAGCGACGACGAAGATACAAGGATCCATCTGTGCCCACCAGAAGAATCCTCCACACAAGACTAGCTCCTTATGCTCCACCTGCAACAAGGGTAAATAAACCCTGAGTACTCAATTGTACTCGCAAGACTTACCCGAAGGGAGTATATATATTTCCCGACTCTCAAGGAATATGATAGGCTTTATGGCTGTAGTTTATTTGTTTGCAGAAAAGCATTACTAAAAGTAAATCCTTACTTTTCATTTATTAGCCATCTTTTAAGTTCATCATCTAGCCATTCTAGGTAAGCACCTGTTCTACTTTCAAGCAAGAGTTGAGCAATCAGAACCATCTTAATTCCTTCCTTCATATTTCTCTTCTTACTACGATGCCAGATACCAGTCAAGTCGTACCGACACGGCGGCGATTCGCGAATCAATGTCCCCAGCTGGGTACCCCGAAAAACACACGCCCTGCTTGCGCTACAAAAATACGCGCAAGCAAAGACTAACCCCTTCTGTTCCTGCCGAGGCTCCAGGTCCCCGCCCCAAACTTGGACTCCGAGCCACCACTACCTGAGTCCCGGACTCAGTATGGTCCTTGGACCTCCAACCTTTCCCCGCCTCCATTCAGTCGACACGGAAAGAGCCGGTAACCTCGACATGAAAAGAACAGGTCTTCCCGCTCCCATAAGCAAGTATGTGCACAGGATAATAAGATCTGTGACTTGACCACCATTCCATTGCAACGAGCGGTCCTTAATTGACTCGGACAGGGAAAACAGTGTAACCCAGCTAAGTCCCGCCGTCGCGGAACATAACTTGTCACACCCACCAGAACTCAACCACTCCCCTGCCCGGTCGCCAATTCCTTTCCACCATCTCATCATCATTGTAGTAATATTCCCTACTTTGTGAGTAACAGCAGGTTACTCACGCTACCGAATAACCTAAGCATGGCAACTACTCGATCCTATACTAGTAAGACTCATAGGATAATATATATATGCAAGTGGATTTCATATAACTCCTGAAACGTAAATGCAAACATATATATAAATTATATTTATAAAATAAGGGTTATGCACCGGGGCTTGCCTTGGTCAGGCGCAAACTCAACAAAGTCGATCCACGAGCGGCTCGAAACTCCTGCGATGCAGTATCTCCTCCTCGTACTCCTCGATGACTTCGTCGTACTCCTGGTCGCCCACGGTCACGACTTCCGCCAACTCGTTCACTACATGTATGCGATGATGATGCAACAATTTAATATGCGGGCAACAACAACTCTTAAAATAGGAACACATGCAATAAGCAGCTAAGCTAACTCTAATGACTAAAATAGTAACTACCAGCAAGAGCGGTGTAAGCACGTACGTGTTCTATTCTTACTCCTATTAATATTAAATGGATATACTTAGCTACTACATCAAACAGCTCAGTTTAAGCTACAACGTTATAGCAAGCAAACTATATATGGGACATGTATTACGTACAAAAGCTAAGAAGCTAACAGCATGTTTGTACTCTAATCGAACCCATGCACAAACATATATATGTATATATGAGCAGCTCGCGGTCGTTACTCACGGCAGCCGCGGCATCTCGGCAAAGCTAAAGCAGCTACTAGGCTAATGACAGGTGATCAACATCATGGCTTACGGTGGTTCGTGCAGCGATGATGGTTGAGTCGGAGACACGCGCGAGCCCGAGCGGAGCTGCGCACGAGCGAGTGGAACGGCAGCGCTCTGCAACAGGCACGCCGGCGTCAGCTCGTCCACGGCGGCAACGTCGACAGAGACTTGAGGTGGTTCGGCTAGGCAACAGCCATGGCTACCCTTGGCGCAAGGGAATGGATGATGAGGTCTTGCATTCTCATGGAGTCGAGTCTTTTTATGGCTAGCGGGATACTGACTGTGGTGAACCGACGACCCAGGAAGACTCCAAACCAGCTTAGTTGGCCTGGTGGGAATCAAACGAGAGATGGGGACGGCGGCTGTGCTAATTGATGGCAAAGCTGTAGACGTGACCCTTCCCTGCCGAAGCTAATGGCACGGCCAGTCGGCCATGGCGGCAGAGAAGAACGAGATATACACCTAATGCTGACTCAGACTCGTCTTGGCAGCACGCAGCAGGTTGCGAGCAAGCCCACACACATACTCGTCCATGGAGGACACAACACGTGCGGCCGCAGCGCCATGAATGGCAAGCGACGGCGACGGCAAGCAAGCATGGCCTCGTGCGTTAACAGGACTGACAAAGGCTGGTGTTTGCCTTGGCTGCAAGCGGATGGTGGCTAGCGTCATTAAGATGAAATGACGACTAAGGCAGTGGGTGAGGGTGCGACGCGACGAGCATGGCCAAAAGCACAACGTGCCACGGTGCATGGAGCAGAGTCATTTAAAGTGAAGTGACGACGCTGGCAGGGTGCATGGTAACGTAGCATGTCATGGCTAATAATGGTCCGGCTATATATGGTCGATCGACATGGTGCGGTGCAGAGGCAGCTAGACGACGACGACGACGTCCATAGTCACGACCAGAACAGGGACCGGCCCAAGTGCATGCATGCACGATATTGAAGGCAAGGCTAACAACGACCAGACACTAAACCTCTTTAGCTAACAGTTCTAACTCAAGGTCACGTATATGTCTATATATATAGCATGCGTGTGTGTATATATACAAGAAACGTTTTATATTTTATCACATGCATTACACACAAACATGATGCTCATGACGGATTTTAGTAAGTTAATTAAGCAGTAACACCGAGGGTGTTACACTCACTCAACTTGATCTAAGCTCTTCTTCTAATTGGAGAGGTAGGGTTTTGGCTGTCGATCAGAGGTTGAGTCTGATGAATAATGAAATCCATTCTTAGTCAAGAGGTAGGGGTCATCCTTATATAGCCATGGTCGATGAATATGGACCCTTGGATCAAACCGACCTTCAGCAATGGTATAGATACAACCTCAATGTCGGTTAGAAACCGACCTAAGAAGATGAGGCTGACAGGTGGGTCCCACCTAGCGGTCGCCAGAGATCTTCCTGGCGATCGCCAGGATCCTGTTGCACAACCACTTTTGGTTTCTCCTGGTGTCTTCTAGAATGTTTTGATTCGCATTTTGGATTGAAATTCATCACTGACAAATCTCCCTATCATATGGGGTGCAATCTCTGGGCTTTTACCGGCATTTACCTGTTAAGTCCCTGAAAAGATATAAATCACCAAAACTTGTGGAACTATGTTAGTAAAGCCCCTAGTCTATGTATATATTCATTTTATTCCCTTATTTCATGTTTAGTTGAGTTATAAATATATAGCTTAAGAGGTGTCAACAAGCTCCCCCACACTTAGGCTTTTACTCGTCTCAAGAAAAGGATGGATATAGCAAAGTTGTAAGTCAAGACATCAAACATAAAACAATCTCATGGTCATACCTATATACTGCGGGATCCACTTTGTGTCTACCAAGAACTTTGAGGAGTTGAAGAACGAGAATAGTCGAAATAGAGTACCTTTTCCCGTCAATCAAATCATTTGGAGTTTTTGTAATGATTTTTGAAAAGAAACATAGCTTACCTTCTTCTTTTTGTGGCACTCTCAAATCACTCAATATATTTGTATGTGGTATTTTTAGATCCTCACAAGGCATATGTGACTAATGCCCTTAAAAACATCCTACTTCTAATAAAGCTTTATCCGGTCTTTTAGGTTTGTCAAGGATGTAGCATACTTACCTTGCATGTATTTGCAACGTCAAAGCCGGATCCGAGGAGAGACATTCTCTTAGATCAAGATGTGCATGTGTGTGTGGATAATATGGTGGCTAGCCTAATTCTACTATGCTCTTGTAAACTTCTCTCTTTTTGATATATGAAACGCTTTTTTGCAAGAAAGGTCATGGGCTATCTTTTTTTTTTTTCGAGAGGCGGGCATCTAAGTACCCATTGTTTTCAATTGTTGGACACTTGTCCATTTTTTTTTTACTCTCTTTCTCTCTTTTTTTTAATACTATTTTTGCATAGCCCATGCCTTGCTTTACAATTAGAACAAGACATTGAATTCAGAGAGATAAAAAACTGGAGCATATAAATATTCCTATAAAAATTTTGGTTCTATCTCCGTAGTAGAGACGTAAATTTTTATGGATGAAAGCATGTTGTGCATACTCTCGGGGTAAGAGCAGCATATATATATGTGGGTGTACGTGATCTTAATCTTGGGAGCATGACAAGTTTCTCAACTCGGGTCCACAGGACTTGACAAAGCTCAACACAAAGCAAATAGCTTATGGCTGGTTTTTCCATACTTGTAACATATATGGCTTTGATAGGATATAACAATTACCACAAAGAAGAGGTATAGCTATCAATTTTAATATTTTCAAAATAAATTCTCCAAAGAGAAAAAGATATCAAGAATCAAGTTCTCACCAATCTAATATCTCATATTCTACAACAACTTAAGTAACTTGGGGTTCCTAATAAATTAAGTTCCCAACAAAGCAAAACCATGAAAACGTGTTATGTGAGTCTAACTTTGAACAAAGCATATCAATCTTTTTCTTTTTATTATTATGTTGGATTAAAAACATATTAGCAAAAGGTTCGAAATTGACGAAACAGAGGACAAAATATGAATGAAAGCAAAGTTCGGAAAGCAAACCGAGGGGTAGACGAAGTTGGGGGACGAGAGGAGGTGGTGGCCTGGTGGTCGCCAGGATTCTTTTTTCGGTGATCGCCAGAGCTCTATGGCTCAACGAGTCGAGCCGTCGTGTTGAATCCTCGATTACGTGTCTTTTGTTTTTTTACTCGCTTTTTGGGTTCGGTTTCGTTGTTCTTGATGTTCGATTACATCTCCCCCACACTATCTTTTATTATCCTTTATTCAAAAACATGGTGGAGACAAGAAAACATATACAAAAATATAGAAATAATAACTGAGACAATGGATCAACCTTTATTAAAAAGAAGAGCACTCTTTATTCATTCTAAACCAATCTAAGCAAACCGACTCGAAACTATGCAAACCGACTCGAAATTAAGCAAACTAACTCAAAACTAAGATGAGTGCTCTTATAAAATCGAGCTTTTCTATGGCTTCTCAAAAAGCATATTGACAATTCATTCGAGAGTGCCAACTCTCTTAACTAGCGCAGCGTTCTCTTTCTCTAAAGGCGTTTAAGCCTCTAGTGGTGGCACTCCAATTTACATGCTCGGTGCTAAGGAAATTTTTCATGTGGGCATACTCTAGCGAAGTTCAGCCATGGTCATCCCGCCCCTCGCTTCACCATAAGCTCTGCTGCCTCCCCGGGTTGTATAAACTTGACTTGCTCCGGCGTGGCACGTACACCATCAATGGTGATGCGAGGATCAATATAGTTTAGCTTTCGGCTGTTGCCAAACTTATCCCTCCGGATCTTTGGCAAGCTTCTCGTTAGGACCGGGAGGAAGGAGTTTAGTGCCCTCCCGGCACTGGACCTTCTTCTTCATAGCTTCCTCGCGCGAACAATGAGCAGAACATCGTGCAAAAGAGTTGAGCTCGTGAAAGCTTGGGTGCTTGGTGGTGGTGGAGTAATAATAGCGAGAGGCTTGGGAGTATAGGGAACTATAGCTCTGGAGGTTGGTGGTGGTAAAGAGGATGAGGATGGCGCCACCATAGCTGGGTTGTAGACAACCATACGGGTATCGGTGTTCTCCATGGCTAAAAATAGTGGTGCTAGTCGTCGGTCTTTGAGAGGTGGATGAGATAAGATTGAATGATCAATGGGCTTGTTTATATAGGCAGGATGTCTTGGATAGGAGGTTAGGGTTTTGCAATACTTTCCTACCTGAATGGCTCCAAAAAGTACGACATTACAATGGGCAAGTTCTAGAATGTACGCAGAATGAAGATGGACACGAGAGGAGTCGGGTGGGCGATGGTTAAGGGGGCCTATTCTGGCGATCTCGAAGGCCATCCGCATTAATCGGATCGCCCTTTTTCCCACGGTCTAATACTCTTATTCTAATTGTAATGATCATACTTTTGGCCCATAAAATAGATCCTACGTAAACTAAATCTCACGGTTAGGATAAATCATAAACCCCATTACATCTAATTCCTCGAGGCTTATCGGGCTCATAGAAAATTTTAAGACATTGGCCATTTACCTTGAATAACTTACCTTCGGAGTCCTCAAGAGTGATCACTCCATGAGATGATGAGTTCACCACCTTGAAAGGTCCTTCCCATTTACTCGAAGTTTTCCATGTCCGAATAATTTAACCCTAGAATTAAAAAGTAATACCCGATCTCCCGGAGTGAAAGTCTTTATCTTAATCTTCTTGTCATGCCATTTCTTGGTTCTTTCCTTGTAGATCTTGGCATTGTGATAAGCTTTCTCTCTCCATTCATCCAACTTCGGATAGTTGCATCTTCCTCTTTACTCCTGCGGCTTCAAGATCCATATTCCATCTCTTGATTGCCCAAAGTGAGCTTTAAACTCTAACTCCACGGGCAAGTGCAGGGGTTTTGGCGTAGACAAGTTGATATGGAGTCATTCCAATTGATGTCTTATAGGCTGTCCCTGTATGCCCATAGTGCTTACGGAAGTCTATCCTTCCACTTAGTTCCCATTTCTTATTTGTTTTTTCGTAAGATGTTCTTGATTTGTTTATTTGAAGTCTCGCTTGCCCACTTGTTTGAGGGTGGTAAGTTGTGGCAATATTGTGACGAACTCCATGTTTTGCTAAATAGCATCGGAATCTTCTGTCAATGAAGTGGCTGCCTTTGTCACTAATTACCATTCGTGGTACTCCAAATCTTGGGAATATAGTTTCTTCAAACATCTTTATTGAACTATTGCCATCTGCTTGGATCTCGCACGGTAAGGTTTCAACCCACTTTGAAACATAATCAACCGCTACCAAGACGTGTTCATAATTTTTGGATTTTGGAAATGGTCCCATGTAGTCAATTCCCCGGACATCAAAGAGCTCTACGGAGATTGGTTGTTAGAGGCATAGCATCTCTTGCATTGATATTCCCGTGCCTCGACAAGCTCCACATCTTCGGATGAAGTCTTTTGTGTTTTGATACATGGTTGGCCGGAAAAATCCTCGCTTGCCAAATCTTTGCATGTGTTCGAATGCCCCATAATGTCCTCCGTATGGTGATGAGTGACATCTTTCAACGATCCGAAGTCCTTCTTCTGTTGGCACACATCTCTCGAAAGAGCCCCGTCGAGCAAACTCTAAAGAGGTATGGCTCATCCCATAGGTGGTGACGACTCTCATACATAAGCTTCTTCTTATTTGCATCGTGCTACATATCCGCAACCATAAAATTAACAAGATCCGCATACCAGGGATCGGTATGGGTTATCCGATAGAACATATCATCCCTGAGTGAGTCATTAATGGGTAATTCATATGGCTTTTCAAAATGCATTCTAGACAAATGATCAGCAATAGAATTTTCTACTCCCTTTTTATCTTTAATTTCTAAATCAAACTCTTGGAGTAACAAAATCCATCTTATCAAACGAGGTTTAGCATCTTTCTTGGTGAGCAAGTATTTCAAAGCAGCATGATCAGTGTAAACAATCACTTTAGCTCCTACCAAGTAAGATCTAAACTTATCTATAGCATAAACAACCGCTAGCAACTCTTTCTCGGTGGTAGCATAATTAAGTTGTGGCCTGATCAAAGTTTTACTAGCATATGCAATGGCATGATGCTTCTTGTCTTTAGTTTGCCCGACGACACGCCCCCACAAAGATAGTCGCGGCATCACACATAATTTCAAAAGGCAAAGACCAATCATGGGGTTGGATGATTGGTGCGGAAACAAGAGCCTTTTTCAAAGTTTCAAAAGCTTTTAGACAAGCATCATCAAAAACAAAGGGAGCATCCTTGGCTAACAGGCTGGTAAGTGGTCTAGCAATATGTGAAAAATCTTTTATAAATCTACGATAAAAACCAGCATGGCCTAGAAAACTTCTTATCCCTTTGATATTCAGGGGAGGTAACTGTTCTATAACTTCTATTTTCACCTTGTCTACCTCTATTCCCTTTTCGAAATTAGGTGACCAAGCACTATTCCTTCTCTAACCATAAAGTGACATTTTTCCCAATTAAGGACTAAGTGCTTTTCCTCACATCTTTGCAAAAACCTTATCTAAGTTTTCTAGACAATCATCAAAAGTTTTTCCATAAACAGAAAAATCATCCATGAAAACTTCCATAATCTCTTCAATCATTTCGAAAAAATATAGGCATCATACATCTTTGAAGAGAAGCGGGTGCATTACATAACCCAAAAGACATTCTTCTATAAGCATAAGTTCCATATGGGCATGTAAAAGTGGTTTTGCTTTCCGGTCACTAGGATGGATTGGGATTTGGTGATACCCAGAATATCCATCAAGGAAACAAAAGTAAGAGTGGTTTGCCAAACGCTCTAACATTTCATCAATGAAAGGCAATGGAAAGTGATCTTTCTTTGTAGCCTTGTTTAGTTTTCTATAGTCTATGCACATTCGCCATCCCATGACGGTTCTTTGAGGAATTAATTCATTATTATCATTTTTAACAACTGTCATGCCTCCCTTTTTAGGCACAACTTGCACAGGGCTTACCCACTCGCTATGAGGCACGGGATATATAATCCCGGCGTGTAACAACTTAAGAACTTCCTTTTTTAACTACATCTCTCATCGCATTGTTGAGTCTACGTTGAGGCTCTATAGATGGGGGAATATCCGGATCTGTAGGAATGCAATGAGTGCGAGAGAGCAAAGGATCGATTCATTTAAGGTCTTCGAAAGTGAATAGCCTAAGGTCGAGCGGCGATGTTTTTCTAGGACAGATTTATCGACCCTAAGAGTCTGTTTTTGGAGTAAGTTTATCATTTATGATCATAGGAGACTCTGGATCTTGATTGAGGAAAGCATAGGTGAGGCCTGGTGGTAAAGGTTTAAGTTCAACAGAGAGGTCTAGGTGGGTTCTCAAATTCATCTAGGGGTTCGAAGTGGTAGGATTTTCATCCTCCTCTTCAATGAAGAACTCTGAATCGTCCTCATAACTAGACTCCACAAAATATTCTACGAAGCCTCTTTAACTTTCTCCATAGGGTCTGGTTCTGGACAAGACTCGATTTTAGCATGGATGGCTTGGACTATAGGCAATGAAAGTCTAAGATCCTGGCCTAGCCGAATGTCTAATTCTCCGGGTTGTCCTCCTAAAGTAAGCCTTTCTATTGGTTGTCCTATCAGTAGGTCAAACTCCATGATATCAAAGATATAAAAGCTAAGATGTACCATGATGTTATTAACCTTGATTGGTATAACATAAAGAATTCCTGAGCTTTGGACAATTTGTCCTGAAGGGCTTAGTAACAATTTTGTAGTGGGACTTAATGGCATGTTTTTAAGAAGTTCATGAGCAAAGGACAATGACATGATATTTATTCCCACAATAGGATTGTAGAGAGCATCAAAAGTGTCTTTATCAATTTGGCAACGAATAGGTACAGAAGGTGAATCCAAGTGGATTACATCAGAGGAAAGCTCTGATTCTTCTAACCATTCGCTACTTATGATTGAGACAAGCTCTTCTATGGTTCCTTTTAAATGAGACTGGTCAGAAGGGGTTATAGGATATGGTTGTGATGTTTTAGCCTTCTGAGGTTCCAGTCGATATCTCGAGGTATTTCCATAATCTGTAAAGAGATCGTCCTCGATATCGAGTAAGAAGTCAGAGATTGAAGTGACCTCTGGTTCTTCTGATTCTGGATCAGCTGGTGGTTGTAAAGGATTTGGAATGGAATTGGGTTCAGCTAATCCTTCTTCTTCTTCTATTATTTCTTCTATTTTTAAGTGTTTCCCTGTAGGTTGGATTATACTCCTTGTTTTCCACTATTTTATTTAGGACAGCTATGCATTCAGGGGATTGTAAGATGAATAAAGGATCCATTCGCAGAGGTGTTCAAGTGTTTTCTGGATTTTCTATTCGGACCAATATAAAAATGTTGAATTAGAACATAGTCCGGTATGGCTAGATTAGGTCCGGATTTGGAAAGAAGATAAAAACGCTCCGGTAGGCACTCAAAGATTCATTATCCTTCTGTTTTAGAGGATAGGATCGAGAGCCTAAAAGTCGACTAATTTGGACATAGGGTAGAAGTCGCACGACGAAGTTAGTCAAACAAGTTCCCCGATCGCCTCCCATTCTCTCTTTGTTTTCGATTATACCCTTTGGCGAGCTTTTTTCCTTTCAAAGAGAATGGAAATAGCGCCCAGTGGATAGTTTCGAGGGACATGCCTTCAATATGGAGGCACTTACATGTCTCCTCGAAAGTTTGGAGATGAAGGAAAGGGTTTTCATCTAATTCTCCCGAGAATGTATGATTTTGGACCATCTCTATTAACCTAGGGCGAAACTCATAGGACCCAAAGACGAATAGGTTTAGAGGATAGCACAGGTCTATAAGCTTGCTCCATGGGTGCCAAGTATTGGTAAAGGGGGTAGTATCCATTTTGGATAGTAGCCAAAAGATAAAAAAGAAAAATCTATACTACGAATATGATACAAGATTTAGTTATGCTCACGTGTTCGGCAAGACCTGTTCTCCCCCAACAACGGCGCCAGAAATGCTTATTGGTAAAAGTTATCCTACGTAAATATTTATAAATAATCCGCAAGTTTAACGGATACCTAGGTGAGCACTTCACCGGGGAGAGGGTTTTAAATATCGAATCCACGGGGGAGAAAGGTGTGAGAATAGTGAGGCTAAACTAAATCCCGAGACTCGTAGAAAGGTCCGAAGATTATAAAGGATGAGAAGATGTCTATGGTTGTCTAGTTTATATCCTTGTAAGGCTTGAAGATATTTCTTAATGGGGACGTACTCAAAGGAAAGCAAGGACGAAACGTGCAATCCTCCAGCAACAGGGTCCTACTTGGCCTATCCAACGGGAGGTGGACTCCAAAGGAATCAATGGTACTGTCACTACCACGAACTACCACACTCCGGAAGGTAGGGTGTATTTACGAGCTATCTAGTCCAAACACCGCGCTTGCACTAGGGGTAACAACTTTAATTCAAGAGCGACAAGAATCAAAGTACTCTAATAAAAGAGTCATAAACCAAAAGAAAATATAAGCAAGGAACTTACTCAAATATAAGGTTGATCCACCAAAGAAGTCTCAGGATCAGATGCCACAAGGCCTTTGATCCCAGAGGTACAAGCGTAGAGGAGTTACCGACAGATCCGGTACTTCCCCTTCTTCTCCTCTACTCACTCTTTATCTCTCAAGACTAGATTTTGTCACTCTCGTGGGGTACTAAAGATCCAATCTCTCAACTCTCTAACTATCTCACTCAACTTGATCTAAGCTCTTCTTCTAATTGGAGAGGTAGGGTTTTGGCTGTCGATCAGAGGTTGAGTCTGATGAATAATGAAATCCATTCTCAGTCAAGAGGTAGGGGTCATCCTTATATAGCCATGGTCGATGAATATGGACCCTTGGATCAAACCGACCTTCAGCAATGGTATAGATACAACCTCGAGTGTCGGTTAGAAACCGACCTAAGAAGATGAGGTCGACAGGTGGGTCCCACCTAGCGGCCGCCGAGAGATCTTCCTAGCGACGCCGGGATCCCGTTGCACAACCACTTACGGTTTCTCCCGGTGTCTTCTGGTGTCTTCTAGAATGTTTTGATTCGCACTTTGGATTGAAATTCATCACTGACTAATCTCCCTATCATATGGGGTGCAATCTCTGGGCTTTTACCGACATTTACCTATTAAGTCCCGTAAAAGATATAAATCACCAAAACTTGTGCAACTATGTTAGTAAAGCCCCCTAGTCTATGTATATATTCATTTTATTCCCTTATTTCATGTTTAGTTGAGTTATAAATATATGGCTTAAGAGGTGTCAACAATGGTTAAAGTGTCATCTTGAACATTATCGGACTGAAAAGACCGATGCATGTGAAGCAATTGATGACTTTGATGAGCTCAATAAGTTGGGCCAAGGTTTTACATCGGTCGACCCTTTGGAACAAGTTGACATTGGGGATGGTTCTATACCGCGGCCGACGTTCATTAATCAAAGCTTGGAAGCCGATTACAAATCTAAATTGATCGCGCTTCTCAAGGAATATGTTGATTGTTTTGCATGGAACTACACAGAGATGCCTAGATTAAGCCGAGATCTTGTTGAGCATCAGCTTCCTATCAAGAAAGGATTTAGGCCATACAAGCAACCTCCAAGGCGCTTTAATTCAGCAATCAATGACTGGATTAAGGAGGAGATTAATCGGTTGCTTCAGGAGGAATTCATTCGTCCATGGAGATATGTGGAGTGGGTCTCTAACATTGTACGGTTGAGAAGAAAGACACCGGGAAGATCGGGGTATGTATTGACTTTAGAGATTTAAATAGAGCCACTCCCAAAGATGAATACCCTATGCCTATTGCCGACATGCTTATTAATGATGCTTTGGGACATAAAGTTATTAGCTTTCTTGATGGTAATGCTGGTTACAATCAAATATTTATGGTGAGGAAGATACATCCAAGACTGCTTTTATTTGTCCCGGATTTGTCGGTTTGTTTCAGTGGATCGTCATGACCTTTGGGCTCAAGAATGCAGGCGCCACATATCAGAGAGCAATGAACTTAATCTTTCATGATCTAATTGGGGTGATTATAGAGGTGTATATTGATGATGTGGTAATCAAATCGGCTGCCCATGATTCTCACTTAGCCGATTTACGTCTTGCTTTTGAGAGGATGCGCTATTATGGCTTGAAGATGAATCCGCTTAAATGTGCTTTTGGAGTGTCGGTTGGGAAGTTTCTCGATTTATTATTCATGATAAAGGCATAGAGGTTGATCCTAAGAGCATAGCGAAGATCAAGGCAGTTTCAGCGCCTCAATGTAAAAAAAGAATTTGCAAAAATTCTTAGGTAAAGTGAACTATTTGAGAAGATTCATTGCTAACTTGTCCGGGAAGATTATTCCTGTCACCCCCATACTTAAGTTGAAGAATGAAGCTGATTTTGCCGGGGGCAAAGCAACAAGAAGCTTTTGATAAGATAAAGGAATATTTGTCATCTCCACCCATTCTTCGTGCACCTAGAAGGGGAGTACCTTTCCAATTATATATCGCTGCCGAAGATAAGGTAATTGGGGCTGTTTTGACTCAAGAAGATGAAGGAAAGGAGTATGTCGTTGCTTATCTTGGTCGTCGTCTTCTTGATTCCGAGACAAGGTATGCCCATATTGAGAAATTATGCTTATCACTATATTTTGCTTGTTCCAAGATGAGACACTATCTTTTGTCAAGCACATGTGTGGTAGCATGCTAGGCCGATGTCATCAAACATATGTTGTATCGGCTAATCCTTTTCGGATGGGTGGGCAAATGGGCATACGCTTTAATTGAATATGACTTGACTTTTGAGCCATTGAGAATTTTGAAGGGTCAAGTCCTTGCTGATTTTATTGTTTAGCATAGCATAAATATGGATCATGAGGTAGATTACTACACTATTACCCCATGGCAATTATATTTTGATGGATCGGTTTGCAAAGGAGGGGCCGGAGTTGGAATTGTCGTTGTTAATCCTTATGGTGCTAAAAATCCAATGTCAAGCCGATTAGAATTTCATTGTACTAATAATCAAACCGAATATGAAGCTCTCTTGTTCGGGTTGATCATGTTAGAAGCTATGGGGGCTAATCATGTGGAGGCATATGGTGATTCATTACTTGTGGTGCAACAAGTTTGGTGAGTGTCAATGTTTAGATGGATCACTTCATGCTCGCCTCAATGCTTGCCTTGATCTAATTGGTAAGTTTGCCGAATTTAAGATTCGACATATTCCAAGAGAAGAGAATCATAAGGCTAATTTGCTTGCTCAACGAGCTTTTGGTTATATATTGGAAGAGAATTACTTGCATGTGAAATTTATGCAAAGAGCAAACTTGCTTGCTCAGCGGGCATCCGGCTTTAATGTGGAAGAAAAATATTTTCACCAACAATATTTGCCGATGCATGAAGATTTGTTTGTTTCGGATGCAAGTTTAGAGAATTCGATTCAACCATCTAATTTAGTCGAGCAAACCGATGTGGTCTATGATCGGAACATCGATGTAAACTTCTTTTAAATCGGTCTATTTCTATTTTAAACAATGGTAGTGCCGATTTGGAAGATTGGAGAACTCCTTTGTTGTCTTTTTGCGCAGGATCTTAGCATTAAAGTTGATAAGAATGTTCGGCAGCTCGCTTTCAAGTATACGTTGCATAATGGTGAGCTCTATCGAAGGACCGCCGAAGATTTGTTGCTAGAATGTTTAGGGACCGATCAAGCAAGAGTGGCGATGGGGAAGTTCATGAAGGTATTTGTGGTACGCATCAATCGGCGCTGAAGATGAAGTGGCTATTGAGACGGGCTGGTTTTTATTGGCCTACTATGATAGCCGATTGTTTTCGCTACTATAAAGGATGTGAAGAGTGTCAATGGTTTGGTAATATTCAGCTAGTGCCTGCTACTATGCTTCATCCTATCATCAAACCGTGGCCTTTTCGTGGTTGGGGGCTAGACTTCATTGGTCAAATTCATCCTCCATCTTCGAAGGGGCATAAGTTCGTCTTGGTTGCTACCGACTACTTCACTAAATGGTCGGAAGCGGTACCTTTGAAGAACATGACACACAAGGAGGTAATTGAGTTCATCGAGCATATTATTCATAGATTCGGCATTCCTCAAACATTAACTTCGGATCAAGGGACTTCGTTTATGGCGAAGGAGGTAAAAGGATTTTGCCGAATCATATAAGATTAAGATGCTCAATTCATCTCCATATTATGCTCAAGCTAATGGTCAAGCAGAATCTAGTAACAAGACCTTGATCAAGCTTATTAAGAAGAAGATAGAAGACAATCCAAGAAGGTGGCATGAAGTGCTATCAGAAGCTTTGTGGGCTCATCGCATATCGAGGCATGGTGCTACTAAACTTACTCCTTATGAGCTGGTGTATGGTCAAGAAGCTATGTTGCCCGTCGAAGTCAATTTTGATGCATACAGGTTTGCTAAGCAAAACAATTTATCTCTCGTTGTGTATCATGATTTGATGATGGATAACATCAACGAGGTCACCGACAAGAGGGTGCAAGCTCTTAAGGAGATAGAAAAGGATAAAGCCCGTGTTGCAAGAGCTTACAATAAGAGAGTCAAGAGAAAATCATTCCAAATCGGTGACTTAGTGTGGCAAACTATATTACCGATAGGAAACGAAAAAGCAATCAATTTGGCAAGTGGTCACCCAATTAGAAAGGTCCTTACAAAGTGATCAAGGTTATCTTTGGGAACTCATATATGCTTGAGTCAATCAATGGTGAACGCCTTAGAAGGCGATTAACAGGAGATATCTTAAAAATATTTCCCAAGTGTTTGGCAAGAGGCCTAGTGCTCTCCAAACAATGGGCGATGCATGCATCGCCCTTAGAACAAAAATGGCCGATTCTTGATATCGCCCTTAGTCACCGAACGGCCGATATGATGGGCATTCATTGCTATTCGGTTTTCTTGTCTTTGTTTTTAGGTTCATGCACCCCTCGCCTGAAAACGGGGGGCATATGTTGACACCCGAAAATGTCCTATTATATTTTTGGTGACTTAGGCGTGTCAAAATGGGCATGGACATGTTCAGAGTGCAACCGCGAGGTCAAAAGATTGAAAGATTTGGCAAAGAAGACAACAAGACGGAGCTCGTGCGCGCCGGACGCCGGGACCTGACGGGTGCGTCCGAGGAAAGAGCGCCAGGCGCTCCGGCAGCCCGATCGAGGGTGTGAAACACGCGCCGGACGCTCGCTCGGCGGCCCGGTCGGTCCGGCACGGGCGTCCGGCGGTCGCAGGCTGCAGTGCTCTTCGAGTGCGTCCGACGCATGGCGCGCCCGGCACGGTGTCGGCGGTACCCTGGTCCACAGGTCATTACGGACGGCGTCCGGGCACGGCCGCGTCCGACGGGTAGGCGTCGGACGCGTCCGGGCGTGGTCACGCGCAAAAACGCAGTGTTCTGAACCGATCACATTTCGATAGGGTTTTGGAAACGTTTGGTGATTGGAGACATGTCTTGACGGTTTCCTAAGGGGATAAGACCACCCCCTTCTATATAATGAGAGGTTCATGGCGATTTGATCCCATCTACATCCAATCGATCAAAGATCACCTATCAACTCCTCAAACCCTAATTCTCTTCTCTCAACCCCTCTAATCTGCTGTTCAGTCATCCTCCCGGTGAGATTTCCGGCGATCCTATGCGGCCTTGCTAGTCCTTGGAGATCCCTCATGTGCGTCCTCGGCGGGTCTTCGGAGGGTTCTCGAGGCCGTTCAGTCAAAACCGAGCTCTACATCGGCCCTAACGATCTCTTGATCGTTTTTTTCCGATCACGCTGTGGTTTTTCTGCTGTGTAGGTTGTGTGCAACCTCTTGGGGCGTCCAAGACCCATCCCGGTGTGTTTGGTGCGAACCCTAATTCGCGTCAACACCATCACGACATCAAAGTGGTGTCTATCATTGGAGCAGGCAGCATAGGTAAGACCACACTCGCCCAGAAGATTTTTAATGACGCAACCATCCAAGAGCACTTCAAAACAAGGATATGGCTAAGCATCACCTAGCAATTTGATGTGGTTGAGCTATTGAGGATAGCAATCGAAAATGCTGGCGGAGACCATGGTGGGAGGCAAGACAAGAGCACTCTGACTGAGGCCCTCATCAACACCCTATCAACAGGCAGGTTTCTGCTTGTGATGGATGATGTGTGGAGTCATGATGCATGGAACCATGTTCTTCGTGTCCCAGTCATAAACGCAAGCAAGAAACTACCTGGAAGCCGGGTCCTTGTCACTACAAGATCTGCACACCTACCCCAGGCCTCTAGAGAATGGTGATGCTTGGTCCTTGCTCAAGAAGCAGCTACTGCCTGACCACGTAAGTCATGTACTATCTATACTCTATACAACTAGAAAACTGAAATCCTATGAAGTTCCGCACAGTCTAAGCTTTCTTGCTCGGAACACCACATATGAGAGTAGCAGAATAAGACCGACATAACTATGATCTAGAAGACATAATCCAATGAAATAAAAAAAAAAAGATCTAGCATTAGGTTAGCTATTATTCCCTCATCCAAACATTGAGTGCACGTCTAGCTCTATAAATTCTAAGCTTTGAATTTAAAAATCTAGGAATTTAATTTCATACTATAAATAATTTTCAATTAAAAAGTTTTCAACTGCAAAATTACAAATCTATTTAAGCGCTATAGTTTTGGTATAAAGTTTGTATTCATCCCACTTTATATGCAAAAATTGTGAATATTAGATAACTATTAAAGGTTGTATTAATTATAATTTTGGCATTTTGGTCACTTTTAGCTGTTGTCCCCAATTCAGTCCATAGAAATATTATTTAATAGCCAGAGTTTTAAAAAACCAATTACCACAACTGTGAAAAGTATTTTCTAGCAAAGACAACATCAGCAGTGTCCATTGGCAAACACCACAATTGAAAGAGCGTCCTACAACCAATCTTTATAATATGACACTCTTTTTTAATATTGTGGCCAACTTAAGTGTCCTTATTTTATAAAAGAAGCATTGTCAAATCATGTTTGCATGGAAATATACATAACAACTTGATCGTTGTTAGAAATACTGAGGCTTAAATCAATGTATTGGCAGGTAATCGGAATTGACCAACTGAAAACTATTGGGATGGAAATTCTTGAAAATTGTGATGGCTTACCACTTGCAATTAAAGTGATTGGAGGACTCTTGAGCACAAAATACCCAAGTGAGTTTGAGTGGAAAGCTGTTTTAAACATGCCTGCATGGTCACTGACCGGATTGCCCATAGAACTAGACAACCGGCTGTCCTTGAGCTATGATGATTTGTCTCCCGAGTTAAAGCAGTGCTTTCTCTACTGCTCACTGTTCCCTAAAGGCGTAGCAATTATACAAGGCGTAGTTACTAAAATGTGGATCAGTGAAGGCTTTATTAAAACACCAAATGAGAGTAGGACCAGTTCACATGAGTATGGGTTAGAAGACATAGCAACTCAGTATTACCAGGAGTTAATAAAGAGGAATCTTATAGAACCTATAGAAGAATATTCTCTCACTCGATACAGGTGCACCAAGCATGATGTGGTCTGATCCTTTGCTGAATATATAGTAAGGGAAGAATCAGTTGTGATGGTTGGCCAAGAGCAGACTACTACGGTTGTACGTGGCATGGCTGTAGGACAAACCATATCAACGGTGGAATGGGCCGTTTTGTAAAGGCACGAGTCACTTTGAACATTAATTATAAGGGCTAGATTAAACTTCCAGCATGGTGACTCGGTGGGTAGATTCTCCAGCCTACGTGTACTATACATATGGTCTGCCAATTCTGATACACTGGTTCCATCTCTATCTATGTTGAAACACTTAAGATACCTTCACTTAGAGAATACTGATATATCTAGGCTATCGGATGACATCCACAAGATGAAATTTTGTTGTACATTTCACTTGGTAATTGTGAGAAGCTATGCTATCTTCCTAGGACCATCATAAAACTTGTGCATCTAAGATCTCTTAACATTGCTGGATCAAATGTTAGTGTCATTCCTAAGGGGTTCAGTGAGTTAACAAATTTGAGGTCACTTTATGGCTTCCCAGTACACGTGGACATGGATGCAAGCAGTAGCTGGTGCAGTTTGCAAGAGCTGCAGCCTCTCTCTTTGCTTACGAATCTCCAAATACATGGCCTAGAGAAGGTGCATGACAGCCATATGGCCAAAAAAGGCCCTGATTAGCAGCAAACGCCACCTGTGGTGTCTAGAGTTGCACTATAGTGTAGGTGGACATATTGTAGGGACAGGCGGTGGTGAGGCAGAGCAACAACAACAACAGAGTGTGACTGAGGAGGTCATGGAAAAGCTTCAACCTCCAACCTGCATAGAGGATCTTACTTTGGGCGGGGGATACATTGGTTGCCAACTACCGAACTGGATGTGTTCTCCCGCATCGGTAGACTTTAAGAGCCTGAGGTATTTAAGGCTGCAAAACCTGCCTTGTTGCATCCAACTCCCTGATGGTCTATGCTGCCTCCCGAGTTTGGAAATGTTGGAAATCACTGATGCACCAGCCATCAAGCGTATCGGGCCCCAATTCCAAGGGTCATCATCCTTGGTAGCTGGAGCTTCTACAGTTATATCGGCACCATTTCCTAAACTGAGACATCTATATCTAGATGGGCTATGTGAGTGGGAGGAGTGGGAATGGAATGACTGTGAGGCGCCTAGTGACGTGAAAACTACCATAGCCATGCCTTGTCTTGAGGAACTCATAATCGATAACTGCAAGCTGAGCTGTCTTCCACCAGGCCTCGCTAGCGGCAAGCCCTGTTTTAAAAAGCGCGCTATAGCGGACGCTATAGCGCTAAATAGCGTTTTGGGAAGGTTAAAGCTAAGCTATTGCCATTTTAGCGCTAAACACTATTTGCCGCTATTAGCTGCTAATAGCGCGCTAAATACGCTAAATTGCAGTTCATTTAGCGCGCTATGTGTTGTTGGGCTCATTTCCGTCGGCCCAAATTGAACTGTGAAGTTAGAACTCATGTATTTCCCTATGTGATGTCTAATGTTGTTGATGTATCATGTATGAACTACAAATTTTAATGTAATGTGTTAGTAAGACTTTGAACTATATATGTTTTTATCTTTATTATGTGTAAAGTTATATAATGTTTGGTATATTTTTTGCTCGGCCGCTAAATGGCTTAGCCCGCTAACTTAGCGCGCTATAGCCTTTCTTAGCCTTTTGGAGAGGCTGTCGCTAAGAGGCTTAGCCCGCTATTTAAAACAGGGCGGCAAGAGGCATGCTCTTAGAGAACTATACCTATACGAGATCACCAACCTGACACATGTGGAGAACTTCCCTTCGGTTGTAGAACTTGACGTGTTTGACTGCCCTGAGCTCAAGAGGATCAGTAACCTCCCCATGTTGCATAAGATTAGGATTCTTCGCTGCCCAAAGTTTGAGGTTCTAGAAGGTGTCCCATCACTCGACAGCCTTTTACTGGAGGACGCCACCATTCATACATTCCCAGAATACCTGCGAGTTGTAAACCCAAGGTATCTAGGGTTGTATTGCAACAAGAAGCTATATCAATTCTCCTTATCACCAGGCAGCTCTGAATGGAATAAAATCAGCCATATTGGGAGGTGTAATATCAACTGCCTTGAAGATTGAGATGGAGACCAAGACTGCTGACTGAGTAGCTGCATCGAATATGGCTCGTGTGTTCAGGTAAATTGCATTAATTCTTTCACTATACCTGAAGTGGGTCTTCATATTATTAATTAATTATTATTTCTTGTACTCTGATTCGTCGCAGGAAAGTTTTAATTGGACCAGACACAGCACAGCGGTGATACAGCCTAGACTGACAAGAAGACTTCCACATTTGCTATTGATCAATTGTCTTACAATTGGGCTGAAGTCTGAACTATTTCGGCTGAGTTGCTTAGTTTGATTTTCTTCAAGACAATTGGGCTGATAAAGACTGATGACTGCACTTCAGCATCGTTGATCGCTCCTGCACTCAGGTAATAGTACTTGATGCTTCCAGAGTTCTTAATTAATTGTTGCTTGTACTCCAATTCGTTGTATTTCAATGCATCAATCACTGATAGGTCAATTATTTGTGATCAGCAGGCGGGCCATTAAAACATATGATGATTAACCAAAGTGTTCTCTGATGTCCTCTGCTTTCTCACCTGCACTGCACCAGTATTATGGAAGGCCCTCTGCTTTCCATAGGGGTGGTAACGGATGCGGCCATTTTGCCTTCTTTCACAATCTCACTTGTCCCTTTCTATTCTTAGTTCAAATTTATATAGTTTTATGATCCGATCCTAATCGGGCTCGATCCTTAAATTTGCTAGGCAAAATTAAAAGGGCCATTTACCATCCGTATCTTCCGAGGGAAGCACAGTTGAAGAGCAAAAACAAAGCAGAGCAGAGCAGAGCAAAGTCACACCCTCTGGTCGCTTGATTTGTGGGCCATATGGGGACTGATGACTGATGACTGCGTCGAAGAATCAGATACAAGTTCGTGAAGGACCAAACGGCGACCAGAGGGGGTGAATGGGAGCCTCGATTTTTTCCTTTTCAATTTTGGGTCATCGGCTCAACCCCCAACCTCAAAAGCGAATTCACAAAGATACGAATGATACGCGTGCTAACTTGTAGCAAGATATCAAACGCGAAGTGTTAGGCACTCCGTTGGATTTGCACGGCACACGAAGGTGCACAGCCTACCAACAAAATTATCTTCCTAAAACGAGCACGGTACTGTTTTCAAATAGAAAGGGCAACAAAGCCTTCACCGATGACTACCGGTGCTTGTCCCAAGAAAAAAAATGCCCATTCAAGCACCCACTCAAATCACACAAAAAGCTTGCTGTTCACGGGATCGATCTGATCTGAAAGCAAGAGCAAAGATGGACAGCTTGTGCGAAGCAAAAATCAGACACGGAAATAGAGAAAAAGAACCAATCTCACCAACGTAATAACCATCTCAAGCAATGAAGAATTAAATGCTCATGATGAGCTAATGATTGCTTAGGTTATTTTACGTGAGCAAGTTGAAAGCTTGAACCATTAAAATCTCGCTACTGCACTTGAGGCCAGGAATTCAACCGAGACAAGAACGACCTGCAAGGAAAATCGATCTCTGGCTAGGAGCTGCTGCAAGCGCCGAACTTGCTGAGCGGACAGGGCAGAAGCTATGTCAGAAGAGCTGCTTTCTACTTTGCACAGGACTCAAGAACGAAGAACAGCAGGCTGACCGATTAACAAGCACGAACTGCAAGAACGGACCGGATCTCGAGCGAGCAACTGGGTACGAGAGACAGCAGCGAGCGCAGCTCTACTGAGCACACACGGCATCTGCGTGCCGGTGCTGGTTGCGCTGCTAGAGCGCCATCCCTCTCTGAAAATACCCAGAGATCCAACGATTTTAACAGGAGACCGATGAACACACGAACAGAAAAGAAGCGACTGCGAAATCGATGAGAACTCAACCAAAACTCAACGACTTGATCTCAAAACTCACACAGGTAAGATTCACCGAGCTACGAGCTAATCTCCAAAAAATCGCTGCCTGGAATCAACTAGAACTCGGGAAAATCAAATCACAGCCAAACGAAAAAGAAAAGAACAGGAAGGGGAGGGATACACACGCACATCAGACAGACAACAAAAACACGGGCACGACATGGACTGCTCGGATCTGAAGCGCTACCATGAGACAGGCTGGTTAGGGGCAGCCCTTCCCCACAAAAAAATCTTGTTCTTGGACCTCTAAACAAGAACTCTAAAAATGGGAAAAAATAAAAACGAAAATGGAAGAGGCAAGAAGGGGAGGATGGCTGCCATCCTCTATATGTAGTCCTTATTTCTCATCCCTATTTTGCCTCCGATACATATGAGCCAAAACCACTAACCCTAGGGCTATTTTGGTCGACTGGATATTTTTCGATCCGACGGCCACCGCCGCCTCCTCATCGGTAGCCTTGCATCCACGCAACCTCCCCGATGCCGCCACGTGCCGCCCTTCCGTCCACCGAACGTCCGCCCGGGTTTGAGGCCCAAACCCGCGGAAACCCGCCACCGATGGTTTTGAGGCCCAAACCACCAAACCAGCGCCGATGGTTTTGAGGGCAAACCACCAAACCTCCTCGACACGTGTCATCGCCGCCTTGATCGCCCGAAGTCGCCAAGTCATCCGAGCTCCCCCGCCGCGCGCACGCCGCTGACCCGTCTTGACCCGATCGACACGGTCGCCACGCCCTCTTGCATCCGTCGATGTCCCGGATGTCGGCCACCATGGCTAGCCGCCCGGCGATCCGGTCCCTCGGTCCAAGCCTCACGTCCGTCCTTCACCTCGCGGTCCGTCGGCCCGCACGCCCTCCTTGGCCCCTTCACCTCGCTTCGGCTACCATCTCCGAGCTCCACACCCGCACAACACGAACCAAGAGATACGCCTACGACACACTCCACGTATGCGGTGAAACATAGCCGAAGCGTAAAAGATAAAAAGAAAATAGAAGGAGAATGTTGATTTGTTGACAATCACTACATCACAAAAACTAAACACATGCGACCTAAATCAACCATGTGTTCGCATCTCCCCCCTTGATGAGTGCATTGTCAACATTCAACACAAAAAGACGAGAATAAGATAGAAGAAAGCACATCCAGGTGAACAAAAGCTAAGACAACCTCTTTGGATAGCAAAACATGGAGCAAAGACTTGGTTCCCGAAGACATGGGCAAAAGGCTCGACACAACCAAGCTAAAGCAGGCGACTAGACCCTCAAGACAGAGGCAAAGGCTCAACACATCTAGCTCAAAGTGCTACTCCCCACGGACAAATGCAATCACGTCTTTGGATCTTTTCCCCCTTGTTGGCACATGCACTAATCAAGCTATGAAATGCAATATGTCAAGTGCAAAGCTTCAAGATTATATTCAACCGAATGAGAGAGTGCTCAAAGTGGTACCATAGCAACAAATTACAAGTGCTAGCCAGAGCTCAAGCTAAACAAGTGATATGAAATATGGCACAAAGCATTTTGAGCAAATTTTAGTATCTTGCAAAAGGAGGTTCACCATCAAACATAGCACCTAGCACAAGTAGATAGGAGATCAACTAAGTGCTCAAACATGTAAACTGGGTGAACTACCCCAAGCAGCGTTCAGACATCATGCTAGACATTATGGCATAAACTTGTGTTCATTTTAATTGAGTTGCGGTTCACAAGTTATAAGAGAGCATGCGAGTGGTTATCCACATTTGCCTTGCCTTACTAATCAACCATGTCAAGCCTATGCGTGAGCAATGATTAGCTTAAGACAATGGTGCGGGTCAAACACAATGAAGTCCAAGTTCATTCAAGAGTGCAAGTGAAAGCAGGTCTCGAACTTCAAAGTGTGGCAAAATGGACCCACTCGATCTTTTCATCACTTTAGCTTTTAGACTTCATGTTTTAGCACGGTATTATCATGAAAATCTAAGCAAGTGAATGAATCAAAGCATGAGACATAGCTACCAAGCATACACACAAAAAGCTCAAAAGGTTCTCAACACTCTACTCATGATAGAAGCTAGCTCAAAGGTGAACCAAGATTTAATTTCATCATCCATTAATCAAGTTCACATTTGAAAAAGGTTGCTTTCGACTCATAACATACATCACATGATTAAACGCGAGCTCAAGCTAGAAGCACCATCATACTCATACTACTAAGAGCACATCCTCATTCAAATCAATATAAAAGTGAAGCTCATGATATGCAAGTATGATACAAAAAGCAAAAACAAACCTAAAACTACATCTCGTACATCAACTACAAAGCTACCCCTCAAAGGGATAGCACACGCCCAACTCTCCCGAAGGCCGGGCAAAACGGACTTGGTCTAGTGGTTTTCGTGAAAATGTCCATGTCACTGTTGCTCTGTGTACACATCTTTGTACATCTATGTCCCCTTTCTCTCGGTGATCTCAGGGGAAGTGGTACCTCACCTCTATGTGTTTGGTGCCGGGAGTGAAGGACGGGGTTTTGGCTACACTCCACGGCTCCCATGCTATCACACAACAAGGTACATGAGAAAAACTCAAGCCAAAGTCTCTCAAAGTGGCAACCATCCACAACGGTTGGGAACAACAAGCGGCGGCGGCCTACATACTCCGCCTCAACCGCAATCGCGGCGACACGCATCGCTTACGAGGCGACCAAGACACTAGAGAAGTGCAGAAAGCGGACAAGTACCGAAGTGGACTTTCTATGCATACGATCACCCGGCATAATCAGTCGAGTAACCAACCGGAGAGAGGGTGGAAGAGGCCCGAGTACCATAGGCCAAAGTCGGGGGTGCGCAAGTACCGAAGATCCTCTTCACTGCCTGAAAGTGAGAGGTACGGCGAAGATCGAAAACGTCTTGCAGAGGCACACCGCAAACCGGATGTCGGGCGCGTCGCCGTCGTACAGCCGGCCGAACCGATCATGCTTCGTACTCCCCTTTGGTCCACGGCTTCTCCATCCTTGTCCTCGTCCGAGGGCCGTCGCCGTCGACATGGGCGTCGAAAGAGGCTTGGCCTCACCCATGCGAAACTTGCGGATGATGTCCTTCGTGTACTTGCCCACGGTGTATGAAGATCCCGTCCTTGGTTTGCTTGATTTGAAGTCCAAGGAAGTAGGTCAGCTCGCCCATCATGCTCATCTCGAACTCCCTGCTCATAATCTCTGCAAAACTCGATACCATAGCATGTGAAGAGCCACCAAAGATGATATCATCCACATATATCTGGACTAGGAGTATGTCATTGCCCTTCCTAAGCAGGAACAAAGTCTTGTCTACGGCCCCCATCACAAAACCCTTAGCTAAAAGGAAAGCTTTCAACCTCTCGTACCACGCCGGGGGCTTGCTTGGGCCGTACAAAGCCTTGTACAACTTGTACACATAATGCGGGTGTTTAGGATTCTCAAACCCGGGGGCTGCCTCACATACACTTCCTCCTCTATGAACCCATTTAGGAAAGCACTCTTGACATCCATCTGGAAGAGCTTAAAGCCCTTTGAGGCTGCAAAGGCAAGCAAAATCCTAATAGCTTCTATGCGGGCTACGGAGGCGAAGGTTTCCTCATAGTCTATTCCCTCTTTTCGACAAAACCCACAGGCAACTAATCGGCTTTTTGTTTCTCACCACCACACCATCCTCTCTCTGTTTATTTTTGAACACCCACTTAGTACCTATGGGATGACACTCATTTGGAGGTGGAACTAACACCCAAACTTGGTTCCTCTCAAAGTTCTGCAACTCCTCATGCATGGCATTGACCCAATCCGAATCAGATAATGCAGTGTTAACATCTTTGGGCTCAAGAGAGGAAACAAATGCAGAATGAGCGAAATGACACATGGCATAAGCTTTGGAACGAGTTACCCTCTGATTAAGTCCTCCAATCATGGTCTCCCGGGGGGTGGCGACGTGAATGTCTTGAGGCGCCGTCTTGTGAAGATGTCGCCTCCCCCTCATTTGGAGTGGGAACCTCCTCAGGTGCAATTTGTCTCGCCACGAGGGGGCTGCTCCACACGGGACCCCGGGAAGTAGTGGTAGTAGGGGTGGGTCCGGAGCGTCGTCGCCGTCCCGAGGGGTCGGCCCGGGGCAAGCGGTGGAGTAAACGGGATCACCCCAGCCAACATCTTCCTGCTCCTCCTCCACAAAGATGCTCTGCTCCATCTCATCCTTTCCTGCACACTCAAACACAGAAGAGGAACAAGGCGCAGTCTCATCGAAAGTAACCTCACACGTCTCTACAACGCGGTTAGTCTCAAGGTTTAGAACTCTGTAGGCATGTGAGTGTAAAGCATATCCAAGAAAAATGCCATCAGCTGATCGAGACTCAAACTTGTCGAGATTACCTTGCTTGAGAATGAAACACCTGCATCCAAACACACGGAAGTGGCTTACCTTGGGCAATCTCCCAAACCGCAGCTCATATGATGTCTTCTTGGTGAAAGCACGAAGGAAAATGCGGTTGGAGACATGGCACGCCGTGTTGATTGCCTCAGCCCAATACTTCCTCGGAGTCTTGTGTTCATCGAGCATGGTCCTTGCCATCTCCACAAGCGTCCGGTTCTTCCGCTCAACAATCCCGTTCTGCTGCGGAACATAAGGGCTAGAAAAGCGGTGCTCGACACCCAAGTTAGCACAAAAAGACTCGAACCGAGAGTTCTTGAATTCTCGTGCCATTGTCACCTTTGCGAATCGCTCGAATGGCCGTCTCTCGGTAACTCGTTCTCGGTCTCAAAATCAGATCACGAGCAAAACCAAAAAAACCTCATCTTTGCCCTCCATGAAAAAGACCCAAGAGTATCTCGAAAAATCGTCAACGATCACTAGACAATACCACTTCCCACCCACTTGACCTCACCCGAGATGGACCAACGGTGTCCATGTGAAGGATCTCTCCGGTCTCGAAGTCATAATCTCGAGTGGCGGAGGGTGGGAAGCGAGATACCATCTTCCCGTGGCGGCCGGGGTGACAAACCAAATCCTTCTCAAATTTGAGTTTAGGCAATCCTCGGATTAGACCCATTGAACTTAACCTCGTGAGAAGGTCAAAGCTCAAGTGTCCAAGTCTCCTATGCCACTTCCACAAATCGAGAAGAAGAACCAACCAACAAGCAACAAGATGTGCCAAAAGCTCGAGAAAAATCAGCACGAAAGACTTGCCCAAATGGCACAATCCAAACCAAATGAGATCATCGAGAGTCCAAAACTCGAGAACACCCAACCTTGAAGCGTACCTCATACCCGTCAGTACGCCATGAGCCGAGAGACAGAAAGTAGGTTGAAGTGAAGGTTGGAGACGAGCGCCACATCCTTGAGTACAAAGTGGTCATTGATCCTGATTGACCCTCGAGATAGAATCTTCCCTCTGTTCTTTGTCTCCGAAAGTGATGTACTCTTTTCGCCTTCATGGGGGTGAGGTGGAGAACCACTTGGAGTTACCGGTCATGTGTCGAGAACAGCCGGAGTCAATGAGCCACATGTCCTCCAGCCTTTTCCTGTATCAGACAACGATAGAACATGGGATGAGCATATGGCACAACTTGGGGTTAGTAAACTTGGAAGAGTACCGGTGTTGACCATCTTGCCCCGAATAAGCATTAGGCAAAACAAACATCCCACGCCCCATCTTACCAAACTGCTCACCACGCACAACAAAACGTGGTGCACTTCTCTTGTCAACCTCAAATCTCCCAAAGCGAGGATCTACATCCACTCGCGGAGCACGACCACCAAAGGGTCTCACAAACCGTGGCCCAAACCTATGAGGCCTCCTACCTTCAGGCCTAGCAACCGCCTCTCGAACCGACCGCACACCCCTCTCATACATGCCAAGTGGTGGGTGATACATGTCACGGTTCTCAAACTCCCACTCGACGCCTAGCATCCCTCTTCCTCCTAAAGCAAAAACTCAACCAAGTGACCATCTCTCTGGCAATACTCACAGTGATACCTCACCTCTCTCTTGGGTGGTGGTTGGTTCACTCTCTTGGGTGGATGGTTCACTCTTGTTGTGGTTTTGGCCTTAGGAAGGGTTTCCTCAGGGATCCTGGGCAAAGTGTCAAGTGGGTTCTTGAGGTAGTTCGGTTTGGGAAGCCACACTTGTTTGGGAGGTGGAGTCTTAGTTGGCTCTTGGAGAATGCCATCTTGCACAATGGGCTTGGTAGGCTCGGTGGAGTGATCTTGGTCAATTTGGGAGTGTTGGTTGGTTTCTCACTCGAGCTCAAACCACTACCTTGACCAACCTTACCATAAATGACTTCTCCCTTCCCACCTATAGCAAAGCCCTAAACCCGATGTGTCGGTCCCCCTCTTGAGGCCGACTCATCATCATGACAAGCTGCGGCTCTCCACAAGACACCCAACTCAAGACAGAGCGAAGATACTTGATCTCCTCTTCGACTCTCCCCTTGTCATGCCTACAAGACATGAGCTCCAACTCCAAAGCTTCACACTTAGCACATCCCGGCCACGGTGCTATCTGGAGTTGGCCTTCTCAAGCACAAACAAGCTTGGCAGCCTTCTCTCGCCAACTCGGATCGTAAGTCGGGACAAGACTTGCACGCACTCAACAGCATCGGCCTAGACTTCAGATCAACGTGCTCATCTAGCAAGGCCGAATACTTGGACTGCAAAGACATGATGCTAGACATATGCACAGCACAAGCATCATACTCCGTCTCATCGAGACATCGACAAGCTTCTAAGCAACTCTATCTCCGTCACAGCCATCTCCCACTTCTCCTTGTACTCCTTTCTCTCCCTAGCAAGACGCTTAAGCAACTTCTCTTGACACACAAGCGCATCGCCCAAAGATTCAACCTCATCGAGAGAGATTCGATTGTAGGAGATACCTCGAGGAGGAAGAAGAATCGTTGCCGTGTGGCTTGGCGTATCGTCGGCCACCGCTCCATCGAGGGCCATGGTGCGAAGCCCCGGGCTTGGAGTCGGTGAAGAAGCAAAGTCCATTCAGCTTGTCCTCAACCTTGCGCTCGGACTCCTCATCACTTGAGGAAGATTGCCCGTCCAGAAGAGTCGTTGTCGAGGTCGCCGAGGGGAGGCAAGGAAGGCGTGCTTGTGCTCCTTGGCACGCTTGAGGTACTTCTTCTTGATCGCCTCCTTGTCGAATCCCTTCTTGGACTTGTACTTGCCGGAGGTGTGCTCGCGCCTGTCCTTGCGCTTGTCGGAGTCGTACTTGTTGGAGTAGTACTTCTCGCCGGAGTACTTGTCCTTGTTCTTCTTGGGACATGCGGCGACGAAGTGGTCCGGATCTCCGCACTCGAAGCATCCGCCCTTGGATGGGCCGCCACGCCGACGGTTCAAGCGGTTGTTGTGGAACCGCGAGAATCGGCTGATGACTAGCGCAAGCTCATCATCCCCAAGGCTCTCCATCCGCTCCTCATCCTGCATACACCAAGGAAGACAAGGCGAAAGAAATCTGTGATGGGTTAGCAGAAGAACTGGAACCGCCCTTACCAGAGATGAGTGCAACGTTCGGCGCAGAAGGGTTCTTGAGCTTCGCCTGGATCTGGGCCTCGATCTCGGAAGACTTGAGCTTGCTGTAGAGCTCGTCGGGTGTGAGGGTGTCGTAGTTGGCAGACTCCATGATCGCGGACACCTTCACATCCCACACCTTCCGATCCAGAGCGTACAAGAGCCGCATCGCCTTCTCGTGCTCGTCAAGCCTCTCCGACGGCTTGTTCGCCCGAAGCTTGTTGCAGATCGTCTGAAACCTAGCAAAGAGAGAATCGATGGACTCGCCATCAAGTTGGATTAGGTTGTTGTACTCTCTCTTGTAGGTCTCATATAGGCGGGCCTTGACTTGTGGGGTTCCCTCGTGGTAGCTCTCTAGTGTCTTCCACACCTCACGAGCGGTCTCACAAGTGGCAACTCTCTCAAACTCGGTGTCTTTGAGGCTAGAGAACAAGACGCTCCTCGCTCGGTTGTTGGCATTGTGTTGGGCTATTTGTTCCTCACCCACTCGAGCGGCTAGCACTTGGTAGTTCTCATCCTCGACAATCTCCCACACTCTCCAATCCATCCCCATAAGATGTGCTTGCATCTTAATCTTCCAATAGGGATAGTTGGTGCCATCGAACTCTCCGGAGGCTTGCCACCATAGTGACCAAACCTCTCCATGTCGCCTTCTCATCGGATCACGGACCGATTAAGGTGGATATGATCCTTAACCGGCTCGATACCAATTGAAGGACCGAAAACGGCGACCAGGAGGGGGTGAATGGGAGCCTCGATTTTCCTTTTCAATTTTGGGTCATCGGCTCAACCCCCAACCTCAAAAGCGAATTCACAAAGATACAAATGATACGCGTGCTAACTTGTAGCAAGATATCAAACGCGAAGTGTTAGGCACTCCGTTGGATTTGCACACACGACAAGGTGCACAGCCTACCAACAAAATTATCTTCCTAAAAACGAGCACGTAATTGTTTTCAAATAGAAAGGGCAACAAAGCCTTCACCGATGACTACCGGTGCTTGTCCTGCGAGAAAAAATGCCCATTCAAGTACCCACTCAAATCACACAAAAAGCTTGTTGTTCCTGGGATCGATCCGATCCGAAAAGCAAGAGCAAAAGATGGACAGCTTGTGCGAAGCAAAAATCAGACACGGAAATAAAGAAAAAGAACCAATCTCACCAACGTAATAACCATCTCAAGCAATGAAGAATTAAATGCTCATGATGAGCTAATGATTGCTTGGGTTATTTTACGTGAGCAAGTTGAAAGCTTGAACCATTAAAATCTCGCTACTGCACTTGAGGCCAGGAATTCAACCGAGACAAGAACGACCTGCAAGGAAAATCGATCTCTGGCTAGGAGCTGCTGCAAGCGCCGAACTTGCTGAGCGGACAGGGCAGAAGCTATGTCAGAAGAGCTGCTTTCTACTTTGCACAGGACTCAAGAACGAAGAACAGCAGGCTGACCGATTAACAAGCACGAACTGCAAGAACGGACCGGATCTCGAGCGAGCAACTGGGTACGAGAGACAGCAGCGAGCGCAGCTCTACTGAGCACACACGGCATCTGCGTGCCGGTGCTGGTTGCGCTGCTAGAGCGCCATCCCTCTCTGAAAATACCCAGAGATCCAACGATTTTAACAGGAGACCGATGAACACACGAACAGAAAAGAAGCGACTGCGAAATCGATGAGAACTCAACCAAAACTCAACGACTTGATCTCAAAACTCACACAGGTAAGATTCACCGAGCTACGAGCTAATCTCAAAAAATCGCTGCCGGAATCAACTAGAACTCTGGGAAAATCAAATCACAGCCAAACGAAAAAGAAAAGAACAGGAAGGGGAGGGATACACACGCACATCAGACAGACAACAAAAACACGGCACGACATGGACTGCTCGGATCTGAAGCGCTACCATGAGACAGGCTGGTTAGGGGCAGCCCTTCCCCAAAAAAAAATTTGTTCTTGGACCTCTAAACAAGAACTCTAAAAATGGAAAAAAAAATAAAAACGAAAAATGGAAGAGGCAAGAAGGGGAGGATGGCTGCCATCCTCTATATGTAGTCCTTATTTCTCATCCCTATTTTGCCCTCCGATACATATGAGCCAAACCACTAACCCTAGGGCTATTTTGGTCGACTCGGATATTTTTTCGATCCGACGGCCACCGCGCCTCCTCATCGGTAGCCTTGCATCCACGCAACCTCCCCGATGCCGCCACGTGCCGCCCTTCCGTCCACCGAACGCCCGCCCGGGTTTTGAGGCCCAAACCCGTGAAACCCGCCGCCGATGGTTTTGAGGCCCAAACCACCAAACCAGCGCCCGATGGTTTTGAGGGCAAACCACCAAACCTCCTCGACACGTGTCATCGCCGCCTTGATCGCCCGAGTCGCCAAGTCATCCGAGCTCCCCCCGCCGCACGACTTCGCCGTCTTGACCCGATCGACACGGTCCCGCCACGCCCTCTTGCATCCGCCGATGTCCCGGATGTCAGCCACCATGGCTAGTCCGCCCGGCGATCCGTCCCTCGGTCCAAGCCTCACGTCCGTCCTTCACCTCCGCGGTCCGTCGGCCCCGCACGCCCTCCTTGGCCCCTTCACCTCGCGTCGGCTACCATCTCCGAGCTCCACACCTGCACAACACGAACCAAGAGATACGTCTTCGACACACTCCACGTATGCCGGTGAAACATAGCCGAAGCAGAAAAGATAAAAGAAAATAGAAGTAGAATGTTGATCTGTTGACAATCACTACATCACAAAACTAAACACATGCGACCTAAATCAACCATGTGTTCGCAGTTCGGCTGAAGACTGATGACTGCGCAGCAGCATCGATGTTCGCTCCTGCACCGAGGTATATAATAATAAATCACATTCTTTCACTGTGCCGAAAGTGGCTTTCCAGATTTTTAATTAGTTGTTGTTTGTATTCCAATTCCTTATTACGTGACCCCAGTAATTTCCATGCTTCAATCATTGATGCGTCAATTATTTGTGTGATCGGCAGGCAGCGAAAGCTTTCATTGAACCAGACACACAGGCACACAGCTGGAAGTTATACCCTGCGAGCCTGGTGGCTCCGAATGTCAAGTTGAAGACTGAGATAGAAGTTTCAATGATGATTGCTCAGGTAATAGAATGCATGATGATCGCTCAGGTATCCATGCAAGCATCAATCACTGATACGTCAATTATTATAGCAGGCATGAAAAGCTTTCAATGGTCCACACACAGTCACAGCGGGGCATGAAAAGCAAGTCGGAGTGAGGTTTGCTTGGTAGAAGCTCGTCTCCAGCACGCAGTACACATACTCTGTTCACTTGCAGACTGTCGACATACTGCCAAATCATGGTTACCAGCAGCGTCTCCTGCACTCTTGTAGTCTTGACCATGTGTATTTGTACACTCCATATGTTCTTTTTGAAGTAACGGACCTGTATATATTTGTACAAGTAGATGGATCTTGTAATGAACCGAATGTGTGGTGGTTAAAGCAGATATTCAGCACCAACATTGTACGCTGACCTGATTGGTGATCATGAAATCAGGCATCCCAGTTATTACTGTGGATCGATCTGACACAGCTTCCTTGATGTCATGGCGATTATAGAGTTCTCCTCTCCTTCTCCAATCTTGTCGCCTGCACTGCACGACGGCACCATTATATGCAAGGCGCTGTGCTTTCCAAGGAGGCAGAGCAAATGGGCAGGACGAGCCTTCACTGTGGGCCGTGAGTGAGGCGAGGGGGCAGCAGGTCATCCTATACATACATGTCAGTTAATACATGAAGGACCAAGTAATAACAGAGCACAAACAGAGCAGAGCAGAGCACAGCCAGCCTCTGGTCGCTTGGTTTTTGGGCCTTGCACCAGAACAGAATGTTAGATTGATCTCCCCAGTCCCAAAAGGCCCAACGGCCATGGGCCTTGATCAGCGCCCTGATCGGGGGCGCCCAGCCCATTTACATGGCTGGTGGGCCCCTGCTGCACTGCGTATATAAAAGAGGGGTGGGGGCCACGGCTCTGAGTACGAGGTTCACCTGAGCCGCCACAACTCCACCCCACATCCCAAATCCGATCCCGAGGGAGAACGCAGGAGCTGTGGGAAGCATCACCGGCTTTCTTCATCGGCATCACGACGTCTTCACCCCGCTGGACCGAACCAGGACGCCCGCACCCTCGGCGCCTGTGGCTTCCTCCCTCGCCATCGCCGACGCCGCCATGGTCGGAGCTGAGTCTTCCTCCCGCACGTGAAGGTATGACCCTTTCCCCTCAAGATCCAGATCACGTTTACCCAGAAAAGATAATAGATCCCTACTGTATCCATATCTAGATCGATCCTATAAATTTAACAATGGTATCGGCCTACCTAGATCATAGATCCGGTAGGGACAGAGTAGAAGAAAATTTCTGTTTTCCATCACGAATTTCGAATCCTAACCCTAGAGATCAAGAACAGAGAAGGGAAGAACTCGGTTCGCTTTGGATCGAATTTCTAACCCTAAGCACAGAGAATGGGCACTTACCTGGTCCTCACCGCCGGCATCGTTGTCGTGCGGGATACGTAAAAGACCCCCGCCAGGGAGGTCACGCCACCCCGCGTCCTCGCCTCGGCACGGCGCATAGGGCACGTTGCAAGGGCCGCCGACGGCGGCGCGCGCCGACCGGGGTGCTAGCGCCGGGCGAGGGGACTCTGCGGCGGCGCGCACACCTCCATCACTGCTGTTACTGGGCAGTGGAGTTTGGGTGGAGAAGAGAAGAAAGCCATGGCCGGGACGCCGCCTGCCGCGGCAGAAGAGAGGGAGACAGAGGCAAGGGAGCCACCGCGTCGCGCGACCGGCGGGACGCCCGCCATCGCCGCCGGCAGCCTCCAGGACCAAGTACATACATGTCAGTTAATACATGAAGGACCAAGTAATAACAGAGCACAAACATAGCAGAGCAGAGCACAGCCAGCCTCTGGTCGCTTGGTTTTTGGGCCTTGCACCAGAACAGAACACCTCTATCGCTTGGGCTCTCCGGGTGGCATCATGCTCTGAGAGGCAAGCATCAACCTGTGAAACGAGCTTACCAAGCTGATATGTGTGCACAACTTGCCAGGGGTTGTCGAGGAAGCTGAAATGTCTGCCACTGCCCCAAACTCAAGAGAGTCAAGAGGATGAGTGATCTCTGCAGATTGCACAAGATTAGCTTCATGGGATCCGTTGTTATTCAAACCTGTAGGTTCTAAAAGGTCATGAGAAATGCATGGCCGGGGAACGCATCATCGTCATATGAATCAGAAATAAGTTGACAAACCATATCCATATTAGTCTCGGTATTCTCGGGTAATAAAGTTACGCGGTGCCATTTACCGACAAATAAGGAGTCTTGATCAATGTGCATTTGAGAAGCGGCCGCGCGGGGAACGGATGAAACCGTACGTCTGCAGTCGGAACCGTACATCGCGCTTGCCTTGGATCTTTCCCCTCCGCCACCGTCTGCCTGCCCGGTGGTGAGGAACGAAACGTTGTGTAATCAAGGCTGCCCTCTGCTTTTCCGATCCCTGCAACAACTGTATGTTAATCCTCTGCTTTGTAGCCTGCTTTGTAATCAAGGCTGTCCTCTGCTTCTGCTTTTCCGTTCTATAGCACTATGGTAGTGGACGGAACACCAGGCGGCTAGAGATGTTGCGTTTGAAACACCATGAGCATGCAATTTCGTCCTAGTTATAGAGTGCGTTACCACCGCATTGAGAAAAAAGGATCGTTAGTTTTTACGGTTGGTTTTCATTTTCGATTCGACCTATTGAGCCAGTTTAGTACTTGCATGTCGTCTTGTAGAAATCACTAATTTGTAGAGACGCTTAGCTAAAAATTAAGTCCGACCGTACGTTAATGAAAATGCACATCATGCGATAGCATGATGATTGGTGGCACCATCATCGTATATATATATTAGTATAAATCTGCTGGCACCACTTTGCGCCCACTGCTGGCACCATCATGTTGCTCGCATAAATATAGAAGGCATGCATGAGCGAGGGGCCTAGCGCAAGAAGAAAAGTGCAGGACCCAAAGTCCATGCCTTGGCTTCTTTGTTCAATTAAAGTTGTTAATAGTACTGCTAAACACTAGTAAATAGAATACTTAATGGTAAAGTGGATAAAGGCAGGTGCCGCCGTCGTCTCCCCGCGCCGCCGAATCGGCAACTGGTCAGCCGCCGCCGCCGCGTCTCCTCCCCGCCGGTCCGCAGCCGAGGTGAGTACATGCTCTTGCAATATCATCAGGTTTAGGTCCGTCGCCCATTCTTTCTTGGTTCATAGCCGCATGGTTCATTCAGATCAGATAGATGGAGGCCATTCAGTTCATTTCATTTCAGTTTCTTGGTTCATAACCGTTCGATCGTATTCGCCGAGCGAGCGTGACAGGCGGTCGGTCCCAAGCCATGCTCGTCCATGCATGCGATGCGACCCACAAGCACGATGGATATACGTACGTACGTGGATTTGTCAGTCCAGTGTCCTAACAAATGGACATCATTTGTTTGAATCTTCTCATGCTTTCTGTAGAACAGGACTGTCATCATCCCATTATAGGTCCGAACTATGCAGGTGTACTGTATTATTCAGCAGCCCAGTAGAAATCTTAGTCAGTGGTCATTATACATACTGTAATGCAGCAAGTGAGCATCAGAATCAGCGAGATCAGCTAGTCCAAGTTGGAATCCGCGCTAAGGTTCGTCAATTTAAGAGATAGTGTCCTGAATCCAGCTGCGCCGTGGAAAGACTAGATACCTACAGTTTGAAATCGAATCCATGGCCAGGTATAATCTGAGTTTGAATCTGGGGGCCAAAACCAAAAGACAGCGTTTGATCTAGGTCCCTGAAAAGTTCTCATGCTTGTTCTCTGTGTGCTCATGCTTGCCTTCTCAGCCTGAATATATGCAGCGCCATGCCATGTTTCAATTTCCAAATCATTTGGTAGCTAGACTGTCGTTTCATCATTCTTGCTGTTTGGTCGAAAACCCGGCGAAGACAAGAATAAAATAATGTATTGCAAGGAGACACATGCACACATATTCGAGAACCACATATTTCATTAATTCTTTCTTGAATATACAAAATACATGATCAACGAAAAATTGTCTTCTTCCGTCTTCAAGCGTCATGCTTAAGGAGAGGTCTGACTTGTAGGAAAATTGCGTAGTTCGCCCGATTCCGAGGGGCCTGTTGGGCGTGACCGGTTAATTACATCCGCAAGACGAGCTTGCGAAAGACCTCCGATTGCTTTGCGCTTTATGGTGAAATCATTTGATTGTCGCCAGCCATATGCGATATATGGCATAGTAATAATAGGGGTGGCTTTATGTCGCCGAAGTTTGGTCGTGATATCGCCAACGCCACGCCGGAGTAAACGGAATGTATTGTTGATGAAGGGGATGACTATCGCCCCGCCGGTGCCGATCATGTATGCCAGCTTTCATTAACACGGACGTGTGTGAGTTGCTTTTCGCTACCGCCGGTGCCCAGCAACAGTGTATCCGATCCCGTTAATTAGGACGTGTCGGTGGGGTGGTGACCTCGCCTCGTCGGCACTCAGCCAAGATTCCGTCTAGCCTCGTCGGCACTAGACGTATGATGGTATGGTTGTAGTGTAAGACAACACGCAGAGCGACACAGGTATATATTGCTTGGAGGATGCTTTCTCATGAGATTAAATCGACAGCCTCCCCGGCGTAAGTATTTATAGCGAAGCGAGGCATTCTCGACCTCTCCGCCGTGGAAGGAAAAAATAGGGATAAGCCAATGCGACCTTCTCCACTATCGTAGAAAATAGTAAGGAGCAGGCCAATACGACCTCTCCGCCATCGTAGGAAAATAATAGCAATCTGACAACGGCCTCGCGCGGCGAGGGTTCTGATGTTGTCGAGTTGCAGGAAACGAGACAGCCGGTATGCTGAAGATGGTCACAAGCACCAGCAGACTACTTGCACCAACTTGGCAACTCGGCGTGCATGTGGAATTGCTTGCTTGGCCTGTAAGAACCTCTGGCGTGGTTGCGTATGGTATATGTAAGAACCGGAGCGCCAGAGGCCGCTGCCAAAATTCTTTCCAAGCCAGCGCCGCTCGACGAGAAGCAAGGACCTTCGGTTCTGAAGCATACGCATCGAAGCCCTTACGTCCGCCTGCTGCTCTTCGACATACTCCAAGCACGCCGAGAAGCAAAGCCTCGACGGAAGCATATACACGACGGTACCCCTGCCGTCCGTTTGCACCATCATCTACACAAGCACATCGTCCGGAGCGTCGTGCTCTTTACGGTCGCCGGCGGTCATGTTGCTTGGTAAGTTACCAGTTCTGATGCATTAGTATATTCATCTAAGAAGTATAATATGGCAAGAGTTAAAATTGATGGCTCTTCCGATCTACTGTACATGCATCATGAAAAAGGCTGTAGCAATTTGACAACGTCAGATCCGCCGCGCGAGGTCGTTGTCAAGTTGTCAATGGTTATACGGCAAGAGTTCACTTCTAATCTACTATACATCCATCGTCAGAACCCTCACCGCGCGAGGTCCAGCAACTTGACAACGTCAGAACCGTCGCCACGCGAGGTCGTTGTCGAGTTGTCGATGATCGATCCGAGTCATGAAGAAAATCAAGACCGCACAAGTCGAGATTGTCTCACGTGATTCGATCTTAAACAACAAGCAAGCATCAGGTCGTCGCCGATCGAGGATCAAACCGAGCAAGCAACTCATTGGTTCTTGCAGCAACATCATCATATATACGTCATACAGGCCAGTTCAGCCGACCGACTTGACAACGTCAGAACCCTCGCCACGCGAGGTCGTTGTCAAGTTGTTGATAATCAATCCAGTCATGGAGAAAATCAAGGCCGCACGAGACCGGAAAACTGCGCTCGTCATCAATGCCAAGAAGTTTGTTGGTTTTATGTTAAAGAGCAAGCAACCGTCAAGTAGGCCATATACATATACATACATGCGTACGTGAGCCCTGCTTCTCTAGAGGATGCTGCATCAAGAATACATGGCTGTGCTTGCTAGTTGTTCCATGCCATGCATACGCCAGAGGCCAAAAGCTGCTCCATGATCTTGCTAGTTGCTGCAGTCCTACCCGACGCCGTGCAAGTCTCGATGGAAGGTGCTGTTGCACATCAAGTCACCAATAAACAGGCCAAGCAAGCAATTCCACATGCACGCCGAGTTGCCAAGTTGGTGCAAGTAGTCTGCTGGTGCTTGTGACCATCTTCAGCATACCGGCTGTCTCGTTTCCTGCAACTCGACAACATCAGAACCCTCGCCGCGCGAGGCCGTTGTCAGATTGCTATTATTTTCCTACGATGGCGGAGAGGTCGTATTGGCCTGCTCCTTACTATTTCCTACGATAGTGGAGAAGGTCGCATTGGCTTATCCTATTTTTTTTCCTTCCACGGCGGAGAGGTCGAGAATGCCTCGTTTCGCTATAAATACTTACGCCGGGAGGCTGTCGATTTAATCTCATGAGAAAGCATCCTCCAAGCAATATATACCTGTGTCGCTCGCGTGTTGTCTTACACTACAACCATACCATCATACGCCTAGTGCCGACGAGGCTAGACGGAATCTTGGCTGAGTGCCGACGAGGCGAGGTCACCACTCCACCCGACACGCCCTAATTAACGGGATCAGATACACTGTTCTTTGGGCACCGACGCGCGTAGTAAAAGCAACTCACACACGTCCGTGTTAATGAAAGGCGGGCATACATGACCGGGCACCGACGGAGGCGATAGTCATCCCATTCATCAACAATACATTCCGTTTACTCCGACGTGGCGTTGGCGATGTCACGACCAAACTTCGGCGACATAAAGCCACCCCCTATTATTACTATGCCATATATCGCATATGGTGACGACAATCAAATGACGACCATAAAGCGCAGCTTAATCGGAGGTCTTTTCGCAAGCTCGTCTTTGCGGATGTAATTAACCGTCGCGCCCTAACAGGCCCTCGAATCGGCGAACCACGCAATTTTTCCTACAAGTCGACCTCTCCTTAAGCATGACGCAGAAGACGGAAGAAGACAATTTTTCGTTGATCATGTATTTTTGTATATTCAAGAAAGAATTAATGAAATATGTGGTTCTCGAATATGTGTGCATGTGTCTCCTGCAATACATTATTTTATTCTTGTCTTCGGCCGGTTTTCGACCAAACAAAATGGCACGCCCAGTGGGACTGATTCTCCTCCCATCTTCGCGCTTCCATGGTCATCGTCAAAATTATTTGTTCTCACTATGATGGCTGATGCTGGATAATGCTTGCTCGGATGATACGCCTCCTGGCTGTGGCAATTGTTATGACTGGAAGTTAGCTAAAAATAGAGGGCAAAACATTTGATCGTACACCTCCCAATCATCGCATAGCTGAATTTGCATGGCGAAAATAAAAAAGGGAAGGCTGACCCACCTGATTGAAAGGCACGCTACGTGCTCAGTACTCGCAATAGATTATTATTGCGACCGGACATTGGTCAAAAGGGCCTGTGGGCGCCTGATTTCTTTGCTACTGCACCTCATGCTGATGAAGTTCAGCATCAATTTCAGCTTCTGCCAGGCTAAATAAAAATGGGAGAACCACTATCGCCAATCAACTGCATGGGCAGGTGGCAACACGAGGCTTATCTTCATAAATTCCGAGGATCCTGCACGCCGTTTTCACGAACTGGTGGCAGGTGCAATCTAAGTATTAAGGCCCTGGTCATTACAGACATGCGCCTGATGTCCTAACAAGCTGGTGGCAAGTATTATGCTGCTAACCAATGTCCCCAAAACGATCTATGGACGTTGGCACCATGGGCGGAACCCCTTCCATGCCTATTTTATCAATCAATTAAGGCAAGTTCCGTTGCCTGCCCATTGGGATTCATCATTATACCAAGAATGGCGACTCAAAGATTCAAGATGAAGTCAACATCACCGTATCTACAATATGCAAGTGCCCCTACTAGTAGGGTTGACAATGTGCCTTGTTTTATATACATCAGCACCTTTTCTTCCTCTTTGAACCTACGGATCTTCATGAAGATGCTACTCATATATTTAGCCAGACAACTTTATGCACTTGTGTGCCTGTAACACTTCACAATGATACTCTTAAGAACAAGAGTCAGGAAGGCCATGTCCCTGTTACACCGGTGGCAGATTTTTCACCCGGAAAAATGATCATGTTCACATGCCAATGGTGCTGCTATTTTCTATTAACCACCTTCTGTACATCAATACGGTTGTGGCTATGCACACTGGGACGAATACTTGCTAACTTGCTGGTACCTTGTTTGTCCTATTATTTACCTATCCATTAAAAAAATCTAGCCGGTTGCAGTGCAACATCTGCAATATACAAGAGCTAAGAAGAAATACTCGCTTCATCAAGGTCACCAAAGAGTCTATCACATGCTGGAAGATTTCGGCGAAGATATTTCACAGTTAATTGATATCTTCTATATGGTACAATATATATGCTGTGCCACTGGTGGGCTGTCATTAGGCATGTTTCTCTAGGATGAAAATCTTCCAACTGACCTACATTGTGGGTGAAGTAACCTCAACACAAAGCACATGGTTTACACTGACAAGGGGTGAAAGTAGGTGGTGGAATTTCAATCCGCACTGACCCTAGAAGTCGTGGGTTTATCGTGCCTTCTGCCGCTTGTCCAGTTTAAAAGGAATGCCAAGCCTTGAGGGAGACTATAGCGAAAAGAGCATGAAAGAGCTACCTGACTTGACAAAAGTCTGGATCAAGTGTGAAGCCGCATGCCACCCTCAGAGGTAACAACAAGGGTCTAAAAAATATTATAGCCTACGAGGATTACTTAGCTACACAAAGATGAATAGCTACCCTCCAAATTCTTTGAAGACAAGTTTCAAGAAACAAGTCCAAAGGGCTGAAGAAAAACAAAAGAGAGAAAGAAAAAGGAGGCATAGTCAACTGTCTCGAAGCTCTCAATAGTCAAAAGAAATCAAATTATCAAGCAAAGCAAGTTGAAGGAGGACGGCTAGCTATTCATCATCCTCGGCAAAAGTGAGCTAAAAAAAAAATTGCCTTAGCCATTTTCCCCAAACCGACCAAGAAATTCTAGCCGTATCCTACATTCCTTGCTGGACAAAAGGTAGGAGGCATGAAGCACATGACTGAAGGGAGGCTCGGAAAGATTTCCACTAACCCCAAGAGGTCTTGATGAAGTGTTAACCTTTTTACACTATTACCACGAGGGAACTGAACCACACGTGCTGGTTGTGTTGGAATATGACCATCTTATGAGGAACATGCCTCCGTGGCTGCTCCACCGTTGGAAGCATATATTTTCCTTAAAATCAGTGTTGTTTCTCTCAAGTTTTCATTGAGAAGAACCAAGAATTATCTCTACCCTACAAAATTGGATGACTCTTTGGTAAAATTCAGCAGCTCGAGCATTCCCTGTGACTGCTTGTGTAATCAAAAGTAGGGTGTGCAAGACCTTCATCAAATAATTATTCAGATACCTAGCATTTGGCATGGTACATCTATGGGACCCAGACGGGTATCAATAGCTGTTTTACAGCAGCTAAATGCGCCACTTTCGGCATACCTGCAACCATGAATCTTTTGACTCTACTGGTTGGCATCACTACAACGAATGATCACTTGGGTTGGTACCCTTGGTCTGGGGTACAACTACATTTCCATATTATGAGTTGGTTGCCCCAATATTATTCAGCTCAATCCAGCAAGCTAGCCTGGTGACTCAAAAAGGGTCTTAAAGTGGACTCTACAAGAACTTCTTGTGGTGGCATCTTGTTTCATCACAATTTCACTCAACCGGTGGCAGTTCTATGCTCTTAAATGTTAAAAAGTTGAGAGGCAAGGAGCTGCTCATGGAGTTGAAGATGATGGGAAGCTCGTACAGCATACAGCTGAAATTGGACGAGTTGTGGTATGGTAACGTACTACGACTTTGTATCGTTAGAAACTCAGGATGCGATGTATTATTCTACCGCACTCCTTATCTCTAATCCATTGGCATGGATCTTCGCCACAAAATCCCATGTCTCTTTATTGATAAGAGGCTGGCATTTTTTTTTATCCGAAATATTTTGGGACCTTTTGTCCTCAAAGGTGTTCTTCCCACACATATCATACATTATTTGCAATCTGTCCTTAAATCAGGTTGCCATAAAGCATCTATGAGCTTTGGATGTATATAAATTTGGGAGCAGTGAAGCAAGCCAACGCGGCGATGTGGAACTGTGAAACCCTTTGAGATCGATGGCTGGCACCATAGCTGTAAAATGGTCGCATCAATCTCAATAAATTTCTCCACGGATCATACACTCCATTTGCTGGCACCAATATTTGGTCGGAGTGGAAACCAAGGATTTCTTTTCTTATATGGCATGATTTTCACCATGTGTTAATTTTTCAAGTGACGGCAAGATTTTCTCCCTATCTTGCCTTACTACAATACAAGACGTGATATGATATCAGTCTTATCCTATGTCAGCCTGTTTCTAAATTTTTTTAGGGAAGGCAAGGATTTTCGCCATACCTTGACCATGCTGTTGGAACTGTACCTGGGTTTATGCAGTGCAGTCCATACATCATGCCTATATCAAAAGCGTGGGCTAAAATCTATGCTTGGGCTCTCAAAGCTTGCTAAGAAGGAAGAAAACCAGCATCAAGCTTCATAAGCGTGCGATTACTTGGTATGGTAAAAGTACAGTTGACACACGAGGCCACATAGATTTTTCTATGAATAAAAAAACAAGAGGTACAAGATGTGTTCCAAGACATTATATTACAAGCGAACTCCAAAATGACTTGATGCCATAGAGCTATATCTACGGTTCAGAGAAGCAAGACATAAAAAAAATGCAGTAAAGATCAGGCATGTTCTGTAAATCCCACGTCGTCTTGATCAGCAAAGCAGTCGCTTGTCCAAGGTACTGCAGTCGATCGTGGCTCTTCCTGGACATCGCCACCAGTTGAGATTGGAGCGCACTTATCTCTTTGAGACGTTCCTGATGATGAGTCAAGCATTGATCGACCTGTGCGTTCGTTCAAACGGTTTTCTTGAGCCTCTTCGGCTATTTTAAGCTGACTATTGAGCTTTTCAATTTCTGACCTCAGTCCCTGAATATGGGACGAGTGCTTCTCAATCTGGAGTCCTTGTGATGCAATGTGCTTTTCATAATGTCTGGTGATTTCATCCATAAGGGCACAAGTTATCGCTACTCTGTCCTGAGAGCTTTTAATAGCAGCAGCCCTTGTATTAGTTTGTATTTGTTTGAGCTGTCTTCGAGATGAAGTTCCCAGCCAAATATTGAGAATTGGCGGTGAGGGCCTCTTTTAGAGCCCTGAAATCATCCATCATTTGTGTTACTTCAGGTGGCGGTGACTCAAATAATTTCGTCCACCGCTTCATGTTGGCCTCTATTCTGGAGAGCACTCTTTCCATATCAAAAGGTCGCTGCTTGATTAAGTTTTGGAAACTCAGATGTCCATGCGAACATAGTTAAAGCAGTGTGATGAATCCTTGTTCACAAGTGCAGGCATGAAGATGGGCTTGTGTGCTTCAAATTTGTCGCTTATAAGTTCACTCTGGAAATCTGTATTACTAATATTGGTATCCGCCTTGAGCTGGCTGACCATCTCTTTAAAGTCTCTCAGATTCGGTGATGGCCAATTCAGGTTCTGCGAATACACCCAAAAAAAAAAAAGAGACAAAGCAAGAAAACATGAATAAGAAAAAAAAAGGGTTGATTACATGATGATCACCAGAAGTACCTGGTTCCATCACCTTCCTTTCTGAATTATGTATGCCTACGCGCTGGCATCCTCCATCTTGTGCTTGGATGGATTGGCGTTTGCCCCCACATGCTTTTGGATCGGATACGGTTTCTGGCTAGAGTCTGAAACCAGACATGAATTGCACTCGCGATGGACTTTTGTCCTTGCCATATCTGTTACAAAATAATATTTCCCCGAGTTCATTGTCTGCTGCTTTGTGCATACACACTCTGCAGGTTATAATCAAGTGGTCGCATCCACATCCACACCATGATAGTTTCTTCAATTTGACATTCCATTGGCTGGCACCAGTATCTTCGGTCACAAAGGAAATAGAAGATTGACTAAGGATATGGTATGATCTTCGTTGTATGTTGCTTATTGTTGCTACTCAAACAAAAGGTGACTTGATTTTTCGCCATATTTTCTAAATACTTGCGAGAGTTGTTATCTCAAGACGACAAAGTATAGCCAAGGACAAAATGACGAGCCAGGCTACGACCATGCGGCTAGGCTCATCGAAGTTATATTTCCCCGAGTCAAGTCTCTGCCGTAAACATAAACTTCGACTTCGGCGGGTGGCATTTGTTTGATGATTATTTTGATTATTTATATAAAATAATCATGTGAGGCAAGCTTTTATACGAGAATATATTTCTCGGTTCATACTACTTATTGACGCGTTTACAGGCGTACGAAATTTGCCATGGCTGAGCTTATGACACATGGGCCCCACCTGAAATATTTCTACAAGGTTATAGTTCTCTTGACGAGAGCATAAGAGTTGTATTTGATATTGGAACATATACTTGGTTCTGATATACATTAATTAAAATAAGGTAAAAATGCACGTCATGGGGCTTTGATCTCTATACGCGTATATATACAACATTTGCCCGGCTAGCTGCTAGTTGGCCGGATTGGAATATTAAACAATGGTTGAGTATACGTATGTGACTCAAATTCTCGAGATACGGATATGTACGTATGGATATATTCTGTGATTTCGGATCTTTTACCGGGAAGCTAACTGCCAGATCACAAGTCCTTGGTAGATACGCACCAAATTGAAGATGCGTGCTTGTTTGCTTGGCAAAGGAGTTGATCTCGGTTCCTGAGTTCTCCCGTACGTATATAAATAGGCACCCTGGCCAGCAAAGGGGCTCGGCTGGCGCTCCGGTTCTTACATATACCATACGCAACCACGCCAGAGGCCGCTGCCAAAATTCTTTCCAAGCCAGCGCCGCCCGACGAGAAGCAAGGACCTTCGGTTCTGAAGCATACGCATCGAAGCCCGTACGTCCGCCTGCTGCTCTTCGACATACTCCAAGCACGCCGAGAAGCAAAGCCTCGACGGAAGCATATACACGACGGTACCCCTGCCGTCCGTTTGCACCATCATCTACACAAGCACATCGTCCGGAGCGTCGTGCTCTTTACGGTCGCCGGCGGTCATGTTGCTTGGTAAGTTACCAGTTCTGATGCATTAGTATATTCATCTAAGAAGTATAATATGGCAAGAGTTCAAGTTGATGGCTCTTCCGATCTACTGTACATGCATCATGAAAAAGGCTGTAGCAATTTGACAACGTCAGAACCTCGCCGCCGAGGTCGTTTGTCAAGTTGTCAATGGTTATATGGCAAGAGTTCACTTCTAATCTTTCCATCCCAATTATAAGTCACTTTGGAATGCAATGCAACATTACATTGCATTCCAAAGTGACTTATAATTTGGAATGGAGGGAGTACTATACATCCATCGTCAGAACCCTCGCCGCGCGAGGTCCAGCAACTTGACAACGTCAGGAACCCTCGCCGCGCGAGGTCGTTGTCGATGATCGATCTGAGTCATGAAGAAAATCAAGACCGCACAAGTCGAGATTGTCTCACGTGATTCGATCTTAAACAACAAGCAAGCATCAGGTCGTCGCCGATCGAGGATCAAACCGAGCAAGCAACTCATTGGTTCTTGCAGCAACATCATCATATATATGTCATACAGGCCAGTTCAGCCGACCGACTTGACAACGTCAGAACCCTCGCCGCGCGAGGTCGTTGTCAAGTTGTTGATAATCAATCCAGTCATGGAGAAAATCAAGGCCGCACGAGACCGGAAAACTGCGCTCGTCATCAATGCCAAGAAGTTTGTTGGTTTTATGTTAAAGAGCAAGCAACCGTCAAGTAGGCCATATACATATACATACATGCGTACGTGAGCCCTGCTTCTCTAGAGGATGCTGCATCAAGAATACTGCTTCTCTAGAGGATGCTGCATCAAGAATACATGGCTGTGCTTGCTAGTTGTTCCATGCCATGCATACGCCAGAGGCCAAAAGCTGCTCCATGATCTTGCTAGTTGCTGCAGTCCTACCCGACGCCGTGCAAGTCTCGATGGAAGGTGCTGTTGCACATCAAGTCACCAATAAACAGGCCAAGCAAGCAATTCCACATGCACGCCGAGTTGCCAAGTTGGTGCAAGTAGTCTGCTGGTGCTTGTGACCATCTTCAGCATACCGGCTGTCTCGTTTCCTGCAACTCGACAACATCAGAACCCTCGCCGCGCGAGGCCGTTGTCAGATTGCTATTATTTTCCTACGATGGCGGAGAGGTCGTATTGGCCTGCTCCTTACTATTTCCTACGATAGTGGAGAAGGTCGCATTGGCTTATCCCTATTTTTTCCTTCCACGGCGGAGAGGTCGAGAATGCCTCGTTTCGCTATAAATACTTACGCCGGGAGGCTGTCGATTTAATCTCATGAGAAAGCATCCTCCAAGCAATATATACCTGTGTTGCTCTGCGTGTTGTCTTACACTACAACCATACCATCATACGTCTAGTGCCGACGAGGCTAGACGGAACCTTGGCTGAGTGCCGACGAGGCGAGGTCACCACTCCACCGACACGCCCCTAATTAACGGGATCGGATACACCGTCTGCTGGGCACCGACGAGGCGAAAGCAACTCACTCACCTAGAAAGTCAATATGTCTAGGTACATGCATTGTATTGCATTCCAAAGTGACTTATAATTTGGGATGGAGGGAGTAGATTAGAAGTGAACTCTTGCCATATAACCATTGACAACTTGACAACGACCTCGCGCGGCGAGGGATCTGACGTTGTCAAATTGCTACAGCCTTTTTCATGATGCATGTACAGTAGATCGGAAGAGCCATCAACTTGAACTCTTGCCATATTATACTTCTTAGATGAATATACTAATGCATCAGAACTGGTAACTTACCAAGCAACATGACCGCCGGCGACCGTAAAGAGCACGACGCTCCGGACGATGTGCTTGTGTAGATGATGGTGCAAACGGACGGCAGGGGTACCGTCGTGTATATGCTTCCGTCGAGGCTTTGCTTCTCGGCGTGCTTGGAGTATGTCGAAGAGCAGCAGGCGGACGTACGGGCTTCGATGCGTATGCTTCAGAACCGAAGGTCCTTGCTTCTCGTCGGGCGGCGCTGGCTTGGAAAGAATTTTGGCAGCGGCCTCTGGCGTGGTTGCTTATGGTATATGTAAGAACCGGAGCGCCAGCCGAGCCCCCTTTGCTGGCCAGGGTGCCTATTTATATACGTACGGGAGAACTCAGGAACCGAGATCAACTCCTTTGCCAAGCAAACAAGCACGCATCTTCAATTTGGTGCGTATCTACCAAGGACTTGTGATCTGGCAGTTAGCTTCCCGGTAAAAGATCCGAAATCACAGAATATATCCATACGTACATATCCGTATCTCGAGAATTTGAGTCACATACGTATACTCAACCATTGTTTAATATTCCAATCCGGCCAACTAGCAGCTAGCCGGGCAAATGTTGTATATATACGCGTATAGAGATCAAAGCCCCATGACGTGCATTTTTACCTTATTTTAATTAATGTATATCAGAACCAAGTATATGTTCCAATATCAAATACAACTCTTATGCTCTCGTCAAGAGAACTATAACCTTGTAGAAATATTTCAGGTGGGGCCCATGTGTCATAAGTTCAGCCATGGCAAATTTCGTATGCCTGTAAACGCGTCAATAAGTAGTATGAACCTCGTATAAAGCTTGCCTCACATGATTATTTTATATAAATAATCAAAATAATCATCAAACACTTGCACAAGAAAAGAGTTGTTCCATACTAACCTGTCTACAATGGTCCCAGCAGGCACATGGCGGCGCCGGGGTCCTCCGGAGGCGGACTGCCTCCCGTCCGACGGTGGGTGCCACGCGACGTCGTACGTTCATCGTCCCTCATCGTCAACCTGCCTCGATCCCTCTCGACCATGGCGGCAGCAGCAGAAGTCTAGATTTGGATCTATGTATTATGTCTGTCATCTATCTGGAACTATGTATTATGCTGGGCACCACTGAATTATGACGAGTTATGCCTTTGATTTGGCATATCGATAAATCTGTGATTTTCTGAATTATGTTGGGCACCTTTAATTTGTGTGTGTAATTTTCTGGTTGCTTGTGACAAGTGCATAGGCCTTCTGTAAATTATGGAATGCATTCAGTAAACCATCAGGAGCATCAGGAGCTCTTGGTTTTACTATATATGTTACTTGTCAAATTTTTGTGACAACTGGATGGTGGTCGGTTGTATGTTACTGGATGGTTTCTGGACCTTTTTTTTCTGCAACTGTTGGACTGGGTTTCAGTCTTCTCAGCCACTGTCATATGAGCAGCCAATTATTATCTCTGTCATAGGAGCAGGATACTACAAGGTGAGTATTACTGAATAGGCATGGATATAGAAAGAGTTGGTTGAATTAATAGGTTTTCTTCAAGGTGAGTATTACTGAATAGGCGAAACCTGAATATAGAAAGAGGGACACTCATAACAGGAACTGGACCCATAGACTTGGACAACAACTTTTGAGCCGAGCAGGATACTTAATAAAATAAGATCATAAACTGTATAAACTGAAATGTACCCATTGACTCATCTTGTATAGGCTGCGCCGGCCCAGCCAACCATCTCCAAACACTGAAATGGACACAGCTCACATCGGCTATCTGCACATCACTGTCAGAAAAAGGAGAGGCAGAAACATTCAGTAACATGACTGGAATATATCAGGCCACCATGACTCGATTTCAGTACAGAAACATTCAGTAACATGACTGGAATATATCAGGCCACCATGACTCGATTTCAGTGCAGAAATATTCCAATAACATTCACCAAGATCATTACAGGTAACTGAATGAAGTCTCACCATTCAGATTCAGGGACTGAACTGAATTATGTCAGAAAGACCCAAAGCCAAAGAATTGTACAGAATACCAAGCAGAAAGACACAAAGTACTAGCTCAGTTACTCAAACATAAAGGAAGAGATATTGTGACAGCATTTCGGTTTTGGATAATTTATAAGAAAAAAGACACACAGTAGCTCATACAGTGACTTTTACACAAATGCCTAGAACTACTTAGAACTATGAATTGCCCACAAATGCTCTACAGCTAGCGGCGACCCGGCAACGATCCACGAAACTTTTTCTTGCACTTGTTTCTCCTCGAGCCCTCAAGAAGACCGGCAATGATGAAGAGGTCGTCGACATCAGATTCATCCTCTTCATCCCACCATCGACGAGCTCTAGTTCCAAACCTTGACATCTGCCATAGCAACAAAAAAGGGCAATTATGATCTAGAGCTGCGATTGCCAAAACAAGAAATAACACCTGAATATATAATTATGAATCTATCGACACATGAATCTATAATTATGAATCATCACATGAATCTACAAAAGGATCCTAATTAGCCAAAGAACCACATTCAGTTTAGCCTAGCTGTACTAAAGAACAATGCTGAATATATTTATATATACACTTGTTGGTTAAATCAGAAATGGAACACCTGTAGTTTAGACTAGCTGTACTGTACACTAAAAAATACTTGTTGGTTAAAGCAGGAATATATTTTTCAGTTTCAGTAGCATATATTGACACTTCATTTACACATTCAGAAACTTGTGTACTGTACACATCCAGAAACTGCAAAGGCCACATTCAATTCATTGAGTGTTGTATAAACATTCAGTTCATAACTTTGAGGCTGTTGACATCCTGAAATCAAAAGTATTCATCCTTCCAGAAAAAAAAAAGAGAATGACTAATTTAGAGGCAAAGTTATTTGTTGCTTTATAATCTCTCTGAATTATTAGCTGAAAATAGTACATGTACAGAGTATACTACAACAGAAGGGCCTTGTTTACATGTTCCAATAGAACAGGCACTTCAATTTTTCTTGACAGAAAAATGACATTCATTTCAGCATATAAGGTGAACCATGACATTGTGCAACTTCAGTACAAGTTGTCAGTACAAGGATGTACTCACTACTCGGCTACTCAGTCAATATCTTGCAACAGCAACACAAGTTGGAGAAAACGTAAGGTTGCAGTGCAACACAAAGATGCTATCCTTAATCAGTTCTCCAATGTTTAATATCTCGCATGTTTCAAACACAGTAATTGGCACTGAGATATTGTCAAATTCAGAGATAAATGAGCTTCCTACCGATAGGGAAAATGCTAATTTTTGCTACAATGGAGAACAAGGATATCGGTACCTCACCAACGCCACGAGCTTGGAGGACGCCTCGGCGGCACCCGCCCCGCCGACCTCGCTGAAGCAAGCGGCGCCGCTGGCGGGCTATCGCGCCGAGCAGGGACGGCTCGCGGGCAGGGTGTTGGAGCAGGCAGCGCAGCAGCGGGGGTGCCGGAGCAGGCGGCGAACGGCGTGCAGAACGAGCGGTGGCGGGCAGGAGGAGGTCGCGTGCAGAACGAGCGGCGAACGGGGCTGATTTCAGGCACGGCTGGAGTTGGGCTCCACCGAGCCCCCAAATTTTGCAGGCCGGGCTCTAAAGTGGATGGATGGGGGCTGATTTCGGGACTTGGGCTGGAGTTGCTCTTATAGAGTGCGTTAAGAAGGATTGTTACTTTTTACGGTCGGTTTTCATTTTCGATTTGACCTATTGAGCCAGTTTAGTACTTGCATGTCGTCTTGTAGAAATCACTAATTTGTAGAGACGCTTAGCTAAAAATTAATTCCGACCGTACGTTAATGAAAATGCACATCATGCGATAGCACGATGATTGGTGGCACCATCATCGTATATATTAGTATAAATCTGCTGGCACCACTTTGCGCCCACTGCTGGCACCATCATGTTGCTCGCATAAATATAGAAGGCATGCATGAGCGAGGGGCCTAGCGCCAGAAGAAAAGTGCAGGACCCAAAGTCCATGCCTTGGCTTCTTTGTTCAATTAAAGTTGTTAATAGTACTGCTAAACACTAGTAAATAGAATACTTAATGGTAAAGTGGATAAAGGCAGGTGCCGCCACTTCACGCGTGGACGGAAGGCTTTGACGGGCTGCTACACACCACGTAGTATATATAATGTGCAACGGTGGTGCGCTGCCACCAACTATTGTTTAGAGTTATTTATTTATCACCTGCTTTTCTTCCAAGGATAGGACAATTTTATCCACCTACTGCACACATTACGGCAATTGCAAACGTCGTCTTCTGTTTGTTTGCCTTATAATTGACCTTGAGGAGATGACCCAACAATCTAAAATTCACAAAGAAACTAAATGCTGTGTCAGATCGGTGTGACCTCTTTGGAGTTTAGTACTAATACCTATTGTAATGGTGATTAAGAAACCGGCTGAGTTTTTAAGTAGATTAGGTTTGCACGAAAATTGTTGTTTGGTTTTATACTACACTATACTATACTTCATGGTGGTTCGGGCGCTTGGTCTCTGTGTAGATTACTGATTTTTTTTTCTTTTGTGACACTACACCACAACACCAAGATTAGGGATGGACGATCTGACGCTAAAAGCGGTTACAGTGACAGACAATCTGACCTTAAAAGCTATAGCGACAGACTTAAGCAGCGTGTAGTGAAGACTTAATTAAGTGGGCATAGATGTGAACGACAAACATACAAAGGGCATGTCTCAGTCAAGTTGGTACTCCATTCTCCCAGCTCTACTCCTATACATGTCGCTCCCTGCTTGACTTCGATCATCGCCTCACACATTCTGCTGTCCTCTCTTTCGGTCTGCAATCTGCCCTGCAACAAGTTGAGGTGAACACTTCCTTCTGGTATGATTTCTCCATGGACGACCGAGTAGCAGTATATAGTTATTTTTTATATCAAGTTATGCTCTCTAGGGATTATGAGACAAATTAAATTTGTGCTTATATACGTATGATTTACTACTAGCAGGTTGATAGGCTTGAGCCATGGCGGGCGTCCTGGATGCTTTAGCACCCTACGTGAAGAAGCTTATCGCAGACATGGCAGAAGAAGAGGTGTCCATGCTACTTGGCGTCTCCACCGAGATCACCAAGCTCGAGGACAACATGGAAGGCCTCAAAGCCTTCCTCAAAGATGCCGAGAGGAGGTGCATCACCGACACGAGTGTGCGGAGATGGTCGACAAAGCTCAAGAACGCCATGTATGATGCCACAGACATCCTCGACCTGTGCCAGCTCGAGGCTGACAAGCGGAGGGAGTCCAGAGATGGTGGTAGTTTGGAGCATAAGTCGCCTGGCTGCTTCCAGCCATTGGTTTTCTGCTTGCGGAATCCCGTGTTCGCACACAAGATAGGCAGCCGCATCAAGGAGCTCAACCAGCGGCTGGAAGGCATCCACAAGGAGGCAGACAAGTACAAGTTCAATATTGGCCTCGGTTCCAACCCGGAGCCAAGGAAGTTAATTCCTGCTGAGTTATCAAGCTATAGGACAAGTTCACATGTCGATGAGTCCACCGTAGTTGGAGAGCAAATACAGAGGGATACAAGGGAGCTTGTTCAGGTGCTAACGACAGATGATGATAACAATCATAGCATCAAAGTCGTGTCTATCATTGGTGCGGGTGGCATGGGGAAGACTACTCTTGCTCAGAAGATATTCAATGACACAACCATTCAAGAGCATTTCAAGACGAAGACGATATGGCTAAGCATCACTCAACACTTTGATGAGGTTGAGCTACTGAGGACAGCAATCAAGCATGCAGGAGGTGACCATGGTGCCGAGAAGGACAAAACCACTCTGACGGAGACCCTAATCCACACCCTGTCGACTGGAAGATTTCTGCTGGTGATGGATGACATGTGGAGCCCGAAAGCTTGGAATGATGTGCTTCGTGTCCCAATCAAAAATGCCAGCAAGAAACAACCAGAAAGCCGCGTTCTTGTCACCTCAAGATATGCACACCTACCACAGCAGATGCAAGCTACCCTGCACCAACACCGTGTCAGGCCTCTAGGCCATGATGATGCCTGGTCCTTGCTCAAGAAACATCTTCAGCCTGATCAGGTCAGTCTATCCACCCGATATATAAGTTGGACACCTGCTTTTCTCATAGAAAGCCTATGAAGTCTTCTTGTTCAATCTGAGCATTTTATGATCTAGTTACCGACATTCTTTACTCGTAGCTAGCTTATGAGACTAGCAAAATTATGACATAGCAGACATAATCAAATTTATTAACCAAATAACTCTAGGATCAGATTAGCTTCTGTGTAATAATACAACAAGTTGGCATTTAGCCAATGCCTGGTAGTATACTTGCTCCACACAATAAGCGGCCAACATGTCTTCTTTGTAAGCCCGCTTCTCTTCTCGCTTCTCTCTCCTCTTTTCCACCTCAGCATTTAGCCAATGCCTGGTAGTATACTTGCTCCAATGCTAAGAAGACGTGTTGGAGAAAGAGGTAAATCAATGGTTCCACTAGCGCCCAGACAGAGCCAGTTGCATCACCAGCCTTTGCAAATCAAATTTGAACAAATTACGTGACTGGTGGGGCCATGCACACATTTATGACCTTCTCGGTTTATTTACCCATTCAACTAAAAAATTAATGGTTTAATACATCTAGTAGCTCTAGCAGATAAGGATAATTTTGTACTCAATCCAATCAAATTACAAGCTATTTTGGTTTAATTTATGATAGCCTTTAAATAAAAATGTTTGCTCCACCTATCGTATTTTTTTATAAAGGATAACCACATCTTCCGTTATATAAATACCCTATTACAAGTATTAATTCTTTATCAGGACTGTCACCTTTGTAGTTATAAAAAGTAACATAAGTAACCCTAAATGTCGGTTTAGACTAGGCACATATACCATTATGGACAATAATCTAAGTAGCATTAAATTTTACTTGTAAATTATCTACGTTTGCATCTAAATTACTTGATATGTACAAAACCTGCAACGCTTTACAAAATAGGCATGCTGAAATTGTATTTGCATGGAACTGCACATAAGCAACCTAATCATTATAAATAACAATCCTTAAATTAATGGTTGGCAGGTAGATGGAATTGACCAGCTGAAAGCCATTGGCATGGAAATCCTAGAAAATTGTGGTGGCTTACCAATTTCAATTAAAGTGATTGGAGGACTCTTAAGCACAAAAATACCCAAGTGAGCATGAGTGGATGTCTATTTGGAACAAGCCAGTTTGGTCACTGACCGGACTGCCTCCAGAACTAGACAACCGGCTGTACTTGAGCTACGAGGATTTGTCTCCCCAGTTAAAGCAGTGCTTTTTGTACTGCTCACTGTTCCCTAAAGGTGAAGTAATTATAGTGGGTAGAATTACTAGAATGTGGATCAGTGAGGGACTTATTCAACCACCAGATGAAAGAAATACCAGTTCACATAAGTATGGGTTGGAAGACATTGCAATTGAGTATTACCAAGAGTTAATAAAGAGGAATCTTATAGAACCTACAGAAGAATATTCTGTCACTGGATGCAGGTGCACCATGCACGATGTGGTCCGATCCTTTGTTGAATATATGGTAAGAGAAGAATCGGTGGTGATGGTTGGCCTGGAGCAGCCTACTACTAGCGGTGGTGGAATGCTTGTGCGTCGCTTGGCTATAGGAAAACCCGTATCCGTGGTGGATTGGGCTGTTTTGCAAAGGCACAAGTCACTCAGAACATTAATTATTGGCTCTAGAGTAAACTTTCATCCTAGAGATTCGTTGAGTAGTTTCTCTAGCCTACGAGTATTGTACCTATTGTCCGCTGATTTTGATACACTAGTTCCCTCTCTAACTAAGCTGAAGCACTTAAGATACCTTCACTTAGAGGATACTGATATATCTAGGCTACCAGATAACATTCATATGATGAAGTTTCTGTTGCACATTTCAATAAGTGGTAATTGTGAGAAGTTGTGCCATCTTCCTGGCAGCATCATAAAACTTGTGCATCTAAGACTTCTCAACATCCGAGGATCAAATGTTAGTGTGGTTCCTAAGGGGTTTCGTGAGTTAACAAATCTGAGGTCACTTATTGGATTCCCTGTACATGTGGACATAGATGCAGGCAGTGGCTGGTGCAGTTTGCAAGAGCTAGAGCCTCTTTCTCAGCTTAGGGATCTTACATTATATGGCCTACAGAAGGTGCATGACAGCTGGTTGGCGGAAAAGGCTATGATCAGCAGCAAACACCACCTTGGGTATCTAGTGTTGAACTATAGTGCAAGTGGACATACTCTAGGGACAGACAGTGGTGAGGCAGAGCAGCAGCAACAACAGAGTGTGACAGAGGAGGTCTTGGAAAGGCTCTGCCCACCAACCTGCATAGAGAATTTTACTTTAACAGGGGGATACCTTAGTCGCCAGCTACCAAACTGGATGTGTGTTCCAGCATCAGTAAACTTTAAGAGCATGAGGTATTTGTGGCTGGAGAACCTGCCTTGATGCACCCAGCTCCCTGATGGTCTTTGTTGTCTCCCAAGTTTGGAAGGGCTGAATATCAAAGATGCGCCAGTAATCAAGCGTATTAGTCCTCAATTCCAAGCATCATCCTCCCTGGCAACTGGAGCTTCTACTGTTACATCGACACCATTTCCTAAACTGAGACGGCTACATCTGGATGGGCTACGTGAGTGCGAAGAATGGGAATGGAATGACTGCGACGAGTATAGGGATGTGGAAACTACCATAGCCATGCCTTGTTTGGAGAAACTTAAAATCAGGAACCGCAAGCTGAGTTATCTTCCACCATGCCTTGCCAGCAGCAAGAGGCATGCTCTTAGAGCACTATACCTATACAAGATCACCAACTTGATACATGTGGAGAACTTTCCTTCAGTTGTGAAACTTGACGTGTTTTACTGCCCTGAGCTGAAGAGGACCAGCGGCCTACCCATGTTGCAGAAGATTAGGATCGTTCGCTGCCCAAAGCTGGAGGTTCTAGAAGGTGTCCCGTCACTCGACAGCCTTGTACTGGAGGACGCCACCATGGACACGCTTCCAGAATACCTACGAGCTGTAAGCCCAAGGTATCTCGAGTTGGATTGCAACAAGAAGCTACACGAATCCTCCTTATCACCAGGTAGCTCTGAATGGGATAAGATCAGCCATATTGGAAAGCGCGTCATCAACTGCATTGAACATTGAGATATAAGCTCGGATGGATATTCGGAGGAAAAGACTGAGGCACTGAGGTAATAATAAATAGCATTCTTTCACTGTGCCGAAAGCTGCTTTCCAGATTATTATTTAATTAGTTGTTGCTTGTTACGTAACCACAGTAATTATTTGTGTCATCAGCAGGCAGGGAAAGCTTTCATTCAACCACACAGCTGGCATGTGGCAAGTGGGAGTGAGATCTGCTTGGTAGAAGCTTGTCTCCATCATCCCGTATATATGTACCATATGTCAGCCGCGCCGCTGCGCGCTCGCCTTACTCCGCGGGCCGCGCCCGCCCGCCCACTGGCCGCCGTCGCGCTCTCGCTTGCTGGCCGCACACGCCTCACTCCGCTGGCCGCGCGCGCATGCACCGCTGGCCCTGCGCTCGCCACGCTCTGCTGGCTGCACTGCTCGCTGCTGGTGCGTGCGGCACCGTGCTCGCCAAACCGCTGATGCGTGCGTGCTGCATGTGTGAGATTGGGTGAGGAGAGAATACGATACGAGGGAGGAAGGGACAAGTGAGATAGAGAAAAACAAAGCCTGGAATTTATTACGCCAAGACTCTAGCATTGTGTGAGATAGTTTCTATACATGGTTTTTGCTGACGTGGCCATCTTGGATATTATGCATAATTCCTAGCAATCAATTGTCTTAGAGCAAAAGAAAAACACAGTGCTTGTGTTCACCTTTTGCCTCTTCAAGTCCGGCATAAGTATGTTTATTATCATCATCTCCTATATTTGTAACTACAAAATTTCTCTCACTTAGTACCTATTTTCATGTGTCATTATGATCTAACCGTGTAACTAATGTATGCAGGGATCTAGGATCCATACGGCAGAGTCACCTGATGTTAGCTTGCAGTGGCAAGTGGGAGTGAGATCTGCTTAGAAGCTCGTCCCCATCACGCAGTACACATACTCTGCTCACTTGCAGACAGTGGACATACTGCCAAATCATCGTTACCGGCGGCGTCTCGCGCATTATTGTAGTCTTGACCTTGTATATTTGTACATACCATTTTTTTTTATGTAATGGACCTATATATATTTGCACAAGTAATGGACTTGAAGTCGTGGGTCTTGTAATGAACCGAACGTGTGGTGATGAAAACAGACATGCAGCACCAACATTGTATGCTGGCCTGATTGATGATCGTGAAATAGGCATCCCAAAATTATTGTTGTTTGATCTTACTGTCTTCTCGATGTCATGGCAATTATAGGGGTTCTCCTCTGCTTCTCGGATATCTCTGTCAGCGCCATATCCTCCTTTGTCGCCTGCACTGCACCATTATATGCAAGACACTAGGAGGCAGAGCAAATGGCCAGGACGAGCATTCACGGAGGAATATAATGTTTCATTCACACCAGTATAGAAGCATAGGGCAGCAGTTTATCCTATATATACAGCCATATGTCAGCCAAGAGAGGAAGGACAAAATATAACAGAGCAAAAACAAGGCAACAGAGGCACCTCTATCGCTTGGGCTCTCCGTGTGGCATGCTCTGAGAAGCAAGCATCAACCTGTACGAGGAGCCTGACGTGTCCCACTCTGCCCCAAGCACAAGAGGATCAGTGATTTCTGAAGATTGCCCAAGATCGATTAGCATCCTCCGCTCCGCTGTCCAAATTTGCAGGTGGTTCAAGGGTGTCCTGGCACTCGACAGCATTTTGGCAATACATGTCAGCTGACATCAGCGAATGAATCCAATGTCACTTGGGGACACTTGCTTGTTGTAGAAACAGAAAATAAAGGATGGACCTGCTTCGTGCGTGCGAGCTGAAGCTTCCACTTTGTTTGAAGCTGTGGTCAGTCCAAAGTGTGCGGTCAGTAACAGGAAAGGGACGGATGGAAGGGGCGGCGGCGGTGGCGGCTTCAAAAACCCGATATAATAAAAACGAGGCCTTCTGTGGCCGAGTCGATTGGCCGGGGGTGATACAAACAACTGAATGAAAATTACAAGTATACCCCCAATAACCCAAACTAAATTTATACAAATTCATTTCTCAAATAATTTGCCACAAAATCGAGAACATGAAAGCACCTGAAAGTACCCATGTTCTTACTCCGTCTCCTTGATTTCATTGGCGATTATGGAGTTCTCTCCTTCTCCAGTCTCCTCAGCTTTGTCACCAATGTCTTCTCCAATTAATCTTGGTGTGTGACTGATGAATATAATTGTTCATCATGCTACATTGGAAGCACGGGACAGCATGCAGGCAACATCGGAAGGATAAAGTATAACAGAGCAGAAACAAAGCAGAACAGGGCACGACACCCCTCTCATCGTTTGGTTTCTGGGGCTTGCAGCAGAACACCTCTATCGCTTGGGCTCTCAACCTGTACCTGTACGAGCAAGTTACCAACCTGATGTATATGTGCAGAACGTACCATCAGTTATCAAGCTTGACGTGTCCCACCGCCCCCAAGCTCAAGAGGATAAGTGATCTCTGGAGACTGTACAAGATTGTCCCAGATGTGGAGGTGCTAAAAGGAGTGCCATCAGGCTAGTCTCTATGAAAATTTCATTAGAGTGACTCTAAAAGAAAATTTCATTAGAGTTTCATTAGCATTTAATAGCCTGCTACATATGCTAATCAAGTTTCATAGAGGCCAACTTTAGAGCACCAGTTTAAGCTGCTTGATTCACACTCACTCTTAGGCATCACTGTCCCTTTAATGGCTTGGGGAATTTTGGAGCAGATTTGCATAAAAAAAAAAAAAAAACTCATCCATCCCTCCATTTATCTGCTAATGTAGACTACAGTGAGCAGATGAAGCCAAAAGATTAAGCCATTAGGAAGAGGTAGGCAATCCACTTACACACTTTAACACCACCACTCATGTGCAGCCAAAGACGAAGGCGCAAACCTGGAAATAAAGGGGACAATGGCAGAAATGAAGCATATGACGGGACTCAAACTCGAGACCTCTGCCTCTAATACCATGTTAGGACTTAGGAGAGGTCAAGCTCTGTCTACTGAGAGAGGGGAATGAAACCCATATGTAAATGTACCATATTTAAAGATACTCTTGTACAAAGTGAATATACAAAACACATACGCACAGATCTCTAACACCATCAATCGTGCATCAAATTTATATAACTGATGAAATAACATAGTATATCACAGAAGTAAAGAAGCTAAAATGTTGATTACAACTTTGCACAAATCAAATGAAACCTCAGTCTCAGCAGCAAACAGAAAACTTATTCAAAAATAAAATATAACTGCAAATAATAACTATAAACTGGATTACATATTGCACGGAGCTATGGATGCCGAAACTTTAAACACAATTATTTCATGGCTGCCGGACCTTCTACAGCACCACGAGCTTCCCGCAATGCTTCACCTTGTCCATCTCAGACTTGTACTGAGCAGAGGACTTATCCGAGCTGATGGACAAAGATATTAGATCGTGCAGCTTCTGGTGGCAGGCTTTCAACCGCAGGATCCTTGGTTTCAGACCTCTCAGGTACTCTGGCAATGTCTCCATGGATGAATCGGCCAACTCCACAGTGTGCAGTACCTGGCTGCCTTCGAGCACCTCCAGGGCCGGGCAAGCTTCAATGTAAACGCTACGCGCACTGGGAATGCCACGAATGATCTTGAGACTCACGCAGCGTCGCACGTCGAGGTCCACCACGGAAGGGAAGTTGTCCAGGGAAGTTATCCTCGAGACATCATAAAGGGACAGCTCCTTGAGAGCAATCCTGCTGCTGCTGGCGAGCCCTGCCGGCAGGCAACCCAACTTGCAATCACCAATATAAAGTGACTGCAGACAGGGCATAGCGATGCTGTGCTCGTCTTTTGTAGCTTCTTCATCCTCCTCCCATTTCCACTCCCGCCGCTGAGGCAGTCCATCGAACCATAATGACTGCAGCTTAGGGAAAGACGACATTCTTCTTGCCAAGCTACTGCTTCTATCCGGGGCCTGCTGCTGGAACTCAGGACCGACACTCCTGATGGCCAGAGCTCTCTGGATGAACAGGGACACCAAGCTGGGGAGTCGACATAGTCCGTCTGGAAGTTGGGTGCAAAAAGGAAGATTCCACATTTCTAGGCTAGTCAAGCTGTTGAAGTGAACCTCAACACCGGTGTTCCTCATACACATCCAGCTTGGCGACTGACGCCCGATGTAGTTACAAATACTCAGTTGCTCCAGTTGAGGCGGTGGACAGAGCTGATCGAATACCTCCTCCACCCGTTGGCAGTCCTCTGCAGCTACCTCATCAATGGCAATGCTAGGAACTTCAGAAAGCTTGTAGCAGGCATAAAACAGGTCTCGAAGCTGATCCTTTTCATGGATCTTGGCCTGCGCAGCCAGCGAGCCAGATGGCACTGCTTCCAGGTTCTCTAACTGTAGTTTTCGAAGCCTAGAGAGAGGTTCCACTTCTTGTAGGCTACACCACATCCCATCCCCATCAATCTGCAGTGGGAGGTCCTGGAGTGTCCTAAGATTTGTGAGCTGACCAAGACCCTTAGGTACAGTAAATTTTGTCCCACTAACAATACTGAGGTACCTTAGGCGCTCTAGCTTTAGCATGGTGCTAGGGATCTTGCCATCAAAGCTATCACAGTCCTGCATATGAATATGTTCTAGGAACCTCATCTTGCCTATGTCATCTGGAAGCTGAGATATATCTGTTCTCCACAAGAGAAGAAATCTGAGATGCTTCAGCATTCCTACGGACCTTGCAAACCTAACCGACTCTGCAGCATACAAAAACAATGCTCGTAGGGAAGCAAACCTACTCAAAACAAAATCACTAGTACTCAGATCAAATTTCATCCTACAGGATATAATCAAACTTCTTAAGAACTCCTGTTTTTCAGAAATCCTGCTCCAATCTGGCAATACCACTGGATCTAGCTCCGACACAGCAGGTGGTGGCTTATATATGCATAGGCGGCGAATCTTTGGTGACGAAATTAGGGAGCTTATTTCATCAGGCTTTATAACGAATGCTTCTTCCTTGGCCATGTAACAAGCAAAAGAGCGGACAACATCATGCATTGATCGATCTTGTCCTATAAGATTCCTTGTGACTAGATCCCTATAGTAGGAAATTCCGATGTCTTCTACTTCGTTCCACCTCCCCTCATTGCTAGGTGCAAGAAATCCTTGGCTCATCCACATCCCAATAACATCATCCCGATGCATCCAGAATCCTTTTGGAATAAGTGAGAAGTACAGGAAGCACTGCTTCAACGAGGGAGACAGATCCTCATAACTTAAACGTAGTGCAGAGTTTAGATCATCATGTGTTTTATCTGTTTTCCATGTGGGGTCGTGCAAAATATACCATTCCACTCAAGCTCAGTTGCTGGTTTTGTTCTTAGGATCCCTCCTATGGCTTTAATAGCAAGCGGTAAACCAGCACACTTTTTAATAATCCCAATCCCAATATGTTTTAGCAGATCAAGAGAACTGTTACTGCCGACATCCTGGCAATAATAAAATATTACTTATAATTAGGGCATCCTCAAGAATAGAGTCACCTTGCTAGTTCATATGCACATTAAAAGGGGCAAAATAGAGTAAACTAACATGTTCGTACAGAAAAATGTATAGGCATAAAAAATGAATAATAGAAAAGTGTGTGAGCTTAGCTCTTCACGAAGAGCTAGATTGTCATTCTATCCCCATATTGAGTAAAATATACTATGAGCTAGCATTTCGATGCATCATTTAGACAAAACTGCTGCTATAGATATCTACTAATTTGACCCTCTGCTTGTTTGTAAGATGTTTCCCAATTGGGTGTGGAGATAAACTAATTCTGTGTAACTTTCAAAACTGACATCATACTTAAAATGTAATAAAAAATGACAAACTTGTATGTCGAACAAACTTATATACACACATTGTTGGCTAGATTTTATATAGTTTGGCCATATATATTTAAACAACAATACATGGGTGCGAAGATAAACAAAGTATGAAACTAAGATGGTACTACCCTAGGGATTTTTAGTGGCAGCTTCAGATCATGTGTAGCAACGGTATTGCCAAGAGTTGCTAAGCAACCATTGGTATCCTGATTTGTTGGGTGGTCGGCTAGCCGCCCCTATAAAGGCTCTACAAATCAATTTCCAGAAATCCACGATACCAGATAAAAAAAAGTTGCAATAGCCTTCCATGTCCTGTTACCATCAAAAAAAAGTTCCAATAGCGGTATTTTTCACGTGAAAATCGTGCACTACACGGCTGCAACGACAAGCATTTGCAGCAGCCGAACCACCATTGTTTGGTGACTACTTTTTTTGTTTATGCTTTTGTCTTGTTTCGGTGACTGACCCCGTTTGTTGGTAGAAAATGGTATGACATATATTTAAGTCGAAATATGTTAGAAAAATGATCTCATCATTTTATATGATCACCTGAATTTTTCACTTTGATTGAATAAGATCTGCGATAATGAGAGTGAGACAAAAGCTAAGTACCTGTGCTGGCAACTGCTTCTTGAGCAAAGACCAAGCATCTTCATCGAGTAGTGGTTTGACACGGTGCAGGTAGTAGGTGTCTACACCCATTTCCTTGACGAGGCCCTCGTTCCTTGTGGTGACGATGACTCGACTCCCATGTTGTTCACGACCAGCCTGCATAACTGGGCTACGAAGGACATCGCTCCACGCTTCGTGACTCCAAAGATCGTCCAGCACCATCAGAAACTTGTCTCCGGATGATAGAGTGGTGCAGAGGGTTTGTGTGAGGACCTGCTTGTCCCCATGGGGGCCTTGTTCTTCACCGGCTTTGGTGATGGCATTTCTCAGGAGCTCGTCCGGGTTGTAGCGCTGAGTGACGTTCAGCCAAATCATTCTCCCGAACTCTAAGTTTATGCCCTCATCATTGAATATCTTCTGGGCCAGGGTGGTCTTCCCCATTCCCCCCGCGGCTGTGATGGACACCACCTTGACCCCAGGCTCAGTGGTCAATAGCTCCTGCACCAGTGACTTTGTGTCCGCTTCGATCGCATCACCGACGACAGCAGTGTCGTCAAGCAATGACGTCGTAGCACGGTTGTGGCTAGTTCCTTCGCTCGGCTGCCTCCATAGCTGGTAGGCATCGAGCTTTAAGAACCCAAAGTCGGCCATCTCCTTGCGGATGTCGTCGAGGTTCTCGTTGAGCTTCTTGATTCGGCCACCCATCTGATGGGCAAAGCGAGGGTTCCGCAGGCAGAAGAGCAGCGGCAGGAAACAACCCGGCGCCCTCTCCTGTATGGTTCCACAGCAGCTGCCTGATCGTGCCTTGTCGTGCTTCTCCTCAGCGTTGAGCTGGCACAGCTCTAAGATGTCGGTAGCCTCGTACATGGCACCCTTGAGCTTGCTCACCCATCTCTGCACCCTGATATCGTCGATACGCCTCCTCTCAGCGTCGGCCACATAGGCCTCCAAGTTCTCCACCTTATCCCCAAGCTTGGTGATCTCTTCAGAGACACCCAGCAGCATGGACACCTCTTCTTCAGCCATGTTCATGATCAGCTTCTTCACGTAGGGTGCTAAGGTGTCCAGGACAGCCGCCATTTCTGAAGGTACGTACAAGCGTGTAACCAGAGATTACTGACCGAACACAGAAGGCTTCAAATATTTAACTGAATGATTAGCTGCTACTACTCGTTGTTAGATATGTACCACAACCACATGTAGACAGGAACACGTACACACGTATGGAATATGCTCGACAAAACTTGATTTAGCCTGTACATACAACGGTACGAGGCAGTAATATAATAATAAACCTTCAGCCGTGCGAACAGTGTAGGAGGAGAAAAGTTCGGTTTGGAAAACAGCTCAGCTTTCACTAGTGAAACAGTTGTTGATGGTTTTGGCTCTAAAAACAGTTTTACTGATTGAGCTAAATCTATTTTCATAAACATTTGGTAAAGTAGCATTATTTCACCAAACATAACAAAGAGAAAGCTGGGAGAAGCTAGTATTTTTAGCTTTACCAATAGAACCATCTATGTGAGAGGAGTGGAAAAACAACGTTTAGAGAAAAGCTGTTTCATCTGAACCCATGTGATAGGAGAAGCTTTGTAAAGCTGGCGGAGAATGTCTACCAAACACATGGAGATAGAGGGAAAAAAGCCTTGTGTAGGCTAGTTGGAACTACACTACTGAGGCATAGAGATAGAGGGGCTGTAAAAAGATCCATCTGGCAAGCATAGCAAGCTAACACATGTAAATATAGATATAGATAGTGCTCAAATCGAATGAAGAAGTGCACGCACCTTGCTTCTCAGTAGATCTCAGCTGGTATACCACCAGGTACAGGTAGTAGTTTCCTCCCCTCTGCTACGAAGAAATAAAAGGATAGGATAGATGACGTCCGGCCCTTGGTGAAGCTGAAGCAGCTGTTTTATGGTGAATGATGGGCAGATCTGCTAGCGCTAGCCAGCAATGATAGTGCAGAGAGCAGAAACAAAGGAGAGAAGAGCAGATGCATTGCCAAGGCACCCTGTCTGTGGCATCGTTGGACTCTAGTTCACACACAGTATAAACGAAATCTCATGCGCAACGTATACCTTTGGGCATCATATCGGTATGGATAAGCAAGCCCAATCAGTTTTGCTACGCACTCTCCCTATAAACTAGTATTACTAATCCATCATCAACTCGGCCAGTTGGTCATACATATGCAAAAGCGCCTATCAGCGAGAGCCGGCGGCCTCAGGCGCAATTAATAAATTTCTTGGTAACATTTGTCACTGATCAAATTTGCTCTGATTGCACCATACGTTGAATGGGTAGATGCAGAACGATGGAGCAGCACCACCAACTCTTCTTTCGAGTTATTATTTATTTATTTATCACCAGCTTTGCTTTCAACTCAAGACAAATTTTTCGACCTGCTACACCCAAACAATACGGCAAGAGCTCCACCATACAATAACAAACGTTCTTCTACTGTTGGTTTGCCTTGACCTCGTATACTTATTCTTAAACTCGACGAGATGACCGAACAATAATGCACTTCTAAAAATCATAACAAACTAAACGCTGTGTCGGATTGCTGTGACATCTTTGGAGTTTAGCACTAGTATATGTATCTGCTGGGCAGTGCTACGGTACTCTTTTTTACTAGTTATGCGAGGTAATAAAACAATACTAATACGATATAATAAGCTCAACATCTTGAGTGCAATGGTACATGTTAAACCTAAATAACTATTATTTCTATATGTGATAGATAATGTAAATGCAAAAATTTGTCTTCTAAAAAGGGAAATATTGAATGAATAGATTGTAAATTTTGAAACTTTGGTATTTCTTTTTTCTTCTGTGTGGGTAACCTAAGATCTAGAATACTCTTTTTATAATAAAACCAAACATGAAATTTTGAATAAATGATACACTAAACATATTGTCATAGGTCGACAAGAGAGGGCCTAACGGGCCCTAGGGACCGGCCACACAGCCCCAAAGGGGGTGTGCCCGCCCAGTTAGGGGCGATAGCCCCGCTGCCTCGCCGCTGCAGCCGTATCTCCGTCGTCATATTTTTTAGGAAATAAGAATAAAGAAAATAAATAAATATTAGAGATAAATAGAATAAGAGATTACTTAGGATGCACGTCTACTCGTGACTATAAATATAGAGCTATTGTATCTATTTTGGATTAAGCAAAGAAGAGAATTATCTCCCTTCTCCACTCCAACCCTAGCCGCCCCCCCCTCTCCTCCTCCCTCCACAACCGCCGCCGTCCTTGCCCTTCCCTCCACACGCCATCATCACCACCTCCCGCACCTCCATAGCCGACGCCCCAAGGGCCCCAGCCCAGCCAGACTCTTACACCCGGTATCCGGAGACCAATTGATCCTTCGGCCAACACCACAAACCAGACTCCATGGCTTCTGAGATGCAATAGTTGATCCAATCAGGCGACTTCCTCCGCGACAACTTCGACAAGATCAACCAGCGGCTCTCCTCCATGGACAACCGTCTCCAACACATCGAGGAACGAACACCTATAGCACCACCAACAATGCCCCGGCTCCTATGATCGACGCCATCAAGACGTCGTTCCACGTCGCCAACATGACCAACACCACCGACGACGACGATGACAACCCCGACGTCCTCAACGTCTCTAATGCCATGACCGTCAACAACGTCCACGCCTCTGTGGATTATACCCTCACCATCAACAGCCTTGCAGCAAGTCATGAAGCAAGGTAAGAGTTGGAATTGGTCAGCATGGCTGTCCACTCTCTAGTGTTGTAGCTTGTAAGGCAATAGGCCATCTAGTACTAGTAGTTGGTAGAAATTACATCAGCTATGTTTTGGTAGTGGGCTTATCTTAGCAAGGTACTTTAGTGTACCTGGTAGAGGTACATGTAGTTGTATATATATATATACTACACCCAAAGACAATGGAAACCAGTTCAGTTGCCACATTCAGAGAGCTTCGACCAGGGCTGGTGCAGGGCTGGTGCTTGTGCTGTGATGTGTGTATTCGGTGCTCACACCCTTCTTCTACCTCTAGACAAAGTATGTATGTGGGTGTGCTGGTAAGCTAGCTGCTTACCTGTGCAGGGATCCCATGGACGAACACATAGACTTCATACAGGGAAGTAAAACACCATGTAATGGTAATACATGGACTAGCATAATCTACTACTAAAAAGACCCAAATTGAATCGTCCACCCGGGCGAGCGAAAACTACCCCGCTCCTTCGCTCGCCCGGCGCAATCTGGCTCACTTGCATGCCCGCCCGGCTAATCCCCCACCCCACGCGATTCGCCTCGCCATCCTCTCTCGACCTCGGAACCGCTGCCCACACACGACGCCCAGAGCTCACCCCAAGCCCCTAGCAGACCCTCCTGCTCGCTCTCCTTCGCTGCGGCCACCACGACCTCGCATCCCCGTATCGGACCGAACGGAACCCTACCAGTGCCTCGCACTCGCTCCATCTTCCTCGGCCAGCGCCTCCTCCTCCTCCTAGAGCTTGTGCCTCCCCTTTCCCCTCTCTCCTGAAGTGGTGGCCAGACCCATCCGAGCAGGGCGATGGCGTAGTACTGGTGTGACCGGCCGTCGATCACCAGCCCACGACCTCTCCCTCGCCTCCCCGCGGCACGGGCGGGATGACGACGACCGCCGCTAGGTTTAGGGTCAGCGCAGCAGGCCCCCGACGCTTCAGCCATGGCGACGCATCGGCTTGTGCGGGCTGTGGTTTTGATGCAGGAGGCTTGTTCCTTGGCGGAGTTCCCCAACGTCGCTGGCCTCCATGCCTCCTTCCCATCGGTACACCGCTGGAAGAATTTCATCGCAGTGGATCTTGTACGCCCGCCTCCGCCTACTTCACCATCTTGCCCGCGCCCCGCCCCAATCCTCCTGCCATTCTTCTTCACTTGCTCGCATCGTTCTTCTTCTTCCAGCTCCCGTGCAGCAGAGCCAAGCTCCATGGATACACACTGGTTGAGGGTTCGCGGCGGCGCGCATCCGTAGAGGACGAAAAGGAGCAACGCCATCGCTTTCGCCACCACTGACGTCACCATGGCCCCCTCCAGCTTCGTGACCAGGGGCCCCATCAAGCATCAGGATGGGGAGCCAGACCAAACTTCCCACCAAGATCCATGGTGAGGACGCACAAATTTCAGATCGGAGTCTTGTTGATGGTTTGATCTTTTATTTTGTCCTTCGATTTGTGATGTCTCTAGCTTGCCCTGCATTACTATAAGAAAATTGCTTGAGTTCAGGTCGCCTCAATTTGCCATGGTCGACAGCATCGGACTATCAGAGTACCCGTTCTCTACTGCAGCTGGTGTGGGGTTTTTTTGTGTAAATGTTGCCATGGATACTTCAAATAGGCAGATGAACTACTAGCTGTTTGCCATGGATAATTCAAATAGGCAGATCATCTATTATGTGGTTTTTTGTTTGTTTTGTAGAATGTTTTCTTCAAGTGCTAAATTGCGTGCAAATTTCAGGTGTTACCAGGTGGTTCTTGAAGTTTTTTTTTGCAACAACCGAAAGTTGTTTGCACCTGATGCTTGGATGGTTTCTGTCTTATCAGATAAGAATATATTTTTCTGCTCCCCAGAACCAGAACCACTCAGTTCCTTGGCACAGTATCTGGTTCAGTTCCATGGTTTGACAGTTAGTAGCATGACATTTATCTGCTTTAGTGTATCTACTATGGTTTGATAGAATCTATGATCATTTTGATATCAGACAACTTATTTGATTTGGTCACTTGGTATTGAGTTCAGAGTACCAAATGATTGTTATTCTATTAACAGAATGCTTGTTTATAGTACCTTATCACTGAAATACCACAGTTTTTGCTTGCCAAAGTTTTACAGAACAATATTGGTTGTATAGAACTGAATATGAAATTGAATAGGCTACTGAATATGAAGCTAAATATATGCAATCGTGTATCTGCTTATTCGAGCAACAAGAATTACTGAATGTTGGTTGCTGAATGTTCATTGGTGGTTGGCTGGTTGCTGAATGTCACCTAGCGGACTATTGCTGAACTTTGCATCGCATTATTTTGTTCAAAATTGTAAGTATATATAGTTTTTTTCCTATCTAGAGATAATATATCCGGCGAGGGGGCATCCGGACACAGGGGAGGCCTTTGGTAAGCCTCAGGGCTCAGGCGAGGACACACCATCGCTCCAGCCTCAACGCGGCCGTGCGAGGCAGCCACCAGCGCTGGGTGCAACGACAGCGAGCAGAGGCACGGGCGCCCGGCGGACGGCCCCCTCTCCTTGCCGGCGCTGGACGTGCTGGTGTCTGCCTACTGGGATTCCAAAAGCTTTTTTCAGAAATTTGCTGGCTAAATTCTTTCAGGAATTTCATATGCAACAAGTGAAACAATCTCTAAAAATTTTCAATTTAGTGGTGAATTTTTAGGAAGAATCCCTAATGATGCTCAGGTATTAAAACAATGCATTAAGTAGAAGTATGTAACCTCATCCAAAAGATGGTGAATGTGTTTTGAATGATAACTGACTTTTCAGCAAATGGGTACATTTACATCACAGGTTGCTCAATAAACACTGCAAGAAAAAAAAACTCTCAACGGGCCAAAACAGTTGAAATCCAGCAAAGTGTTGGATTGTATGGGCTCATTCTAAAGAAAAGATTCAAAAAGGAGATCTTTTTTTATGAGGCGAGATCAGATGGTAGTGCATGATGTAGTTTGATTATCATCCGAGATGCAGAAGCAAGTATAGATTTCCCCTCCAATTAAAAATAGTACTTTTTTTCCCGGGTTACACACAACAGGCTAATGGTGTCGCAATCCTAGTATTCAGCGTGGGTCAACCTGAAGTCAACCATTCCAACAGCAGTCAGCTGAACTAAGCAGGCGCACAAATCCAGTAGCTCTGAGTGAAATAACGAGCAGACAGAAACAGATTCATTCAAGGTACTCGAAGCAATAAACTACACGAACAGGGATTCTTTGAGAAATCAAGAACCCGAGCCAAAATTGCCAGATCTAATCGAACCCAACAAGCAGCAGAGTAGGACCGTTCAGGACAACGAAGAGGGCAGGAGAGAGGGTCAGGGTCAGCTCACCAAAGACGGCGTTGATGTGGCTCATGGCGACCTAGAACTTGGCGGCACCCCGATGAGGTGCTCGGACTCGGTGAAGGCGATGTAGAGGGGTGGTGCGGTGCGGTTGCCCCGGTCGTTCGCGACGATATCGACGCGGTCGTGCTGCCAGATGCCGACGCGACGAGGAGGTGGTGCCCAGGTCGATCCCGACGGGCGGGGCCCTCGCCATTGCCGGCCATCGCCCCTGCTTGCTACCTGACGGAGTACGGCAAACAAGTAGCGGGGGCGGCGGCCAGAGGGGAGGCGTAGCTTGGAGGAGCGAGAACAGGGGAGAAGAAGGTTGCGAGTGACGGTTGGAAAAGCTTCATCTTAAACTTTTGAGAAAAAAATCAACTTTTTTAAGTTTTATTACTATCTTTATTATTATAGAAACATATTATTAATATCCATATCTGTCGATGTTTTACGACCGAGAGCCCGCCACGGGGTGAGCCGGACGGTTTGTCCGGGGCCTCGATGAACCCGAGTCCGGCGGTTTGTTGCGCAGATTGACATGGAGACGGGGTTTTTATATTGGTTCGGGCCCTCGATCCTTGATCGAGTAAAGACCTTTACGCCCGCCGGGGCGTGAGCCTGTTTTTTGATTGATGGGGTCAACCGAGGATCGGGTTGTAAAGTTTACGCACTTGATGTGTTCAAGTTGCGCCTCCTCTTCGAGGTGCTCTTTGGCCGCCTTTTTATAGTTCAAGGGGCCAAAGAGCTTTGCTACGACCTAGTCGGATACGAGAGAGGGTTGTCCGTCGAGGATTCGAACACCCAAACTCTAAACATGGTAATCCGACTAGAGTTCTATCCGATTACAACAGAAGTCTACCGTAGCTATGCTTCCATTGCCTTCTCGTGAGTTGTTTGTGGCCGCAGCTAGGATAGAATCCTCGCGAACAACTCTCGGAGCCCTTAGGTGATCCCGTATCCACAAGCCCCGAGCATCTCAAGGCCGAGTTGTGGAAGTAGTCCTCGCTCTTTCTTCTGGGCGAAGCCTTGATATGGTCTTGAGATCTTCACACGGTGTGCGCTTTTGAAAAAAGTGCACCCGTAGGGTGTAGCCCCCGAGCTTCTTGCTTTTTGGCACAAAGAGCTGGAACGTCTTCGAGTTCTTTGCCTCTGTCTCCGACATCTTCTGACGAGTTCTTTCTCTCTAGATCGCTCTTCTCCCACGAGCTCTTCTTCGGATGGAGCTTTAAGCGTGGTCCTGAGATCTTTTCCCTTTGTCTTCGAGTTCTTCTCGTATTTGGAGTTCTTTCTCCAAGGATGGATCTCTTCTTCGCGAGCCCCCGAGCATCTCAAGTATGAGTCATGAGAGCATCTTCTCGCTCTTCTCGGATGAAGCTTCAACGCGATCTTGAGATCTCTCATCCTCGAGTTCTTCTCGATTCGGAAAAAATCTTGTCCGGGGTATCCAGCAGCCCCCGAGCGTCTAGGAGTTCTTTCTTTGGAAAGGAATCTTAGAGGTTCTTCTGTCCTCCGGGATTTTTGACCGTTTCTCTTTTTTCGTGCGATCACGGGTCATACAGTGCGCTTTTACTGCGCTCCGTCTTTCGGGAGATGTCAGTGTATGGCAGTCATAGCCATGAATTTCTGCTTGCGTGAATTTAGGTGACCGTTCCTTTTTGGAATCTGCTTCATCTTCTGTGGACTTGGTCTATAGGCGATGTGGTATTTGCCTATAAATACGGCCCCTTCTGTTCCGTTGAGGATCCAGAGTTTCTTTTCTGCCTCTCTGTTTCTTCCTCCCTCTTGACAGGTTCCTCTTCTCGTAGATAAAGCCTTTCCCCGAGCTTTTTAGATCCATGGCGGTGCCTTTGAGTGAATTGATGAGCCTCCGGGCGTCTTTCTTCGCCCTCGTGCGGGTTGTTCTCGCGAGTGAGGGATGTCTTGTGATCGGAATAGCGGCAGGCTATTCCGCAAAGAATTCCACACCGCGAAAGTTTGGGGAGCGAGTGAGGGATGTCTTGTGATCTAAGATGATCTCCTCTCCTCCTTCGTTTTTTCTTGGTGTGGGTCAGTTGGGGTTCGTCTTGGATCCCTTTCTGATTCTCTTTGGTGTACCTTCTTGCTGCTTGGGTAGACATAGGCCGGCTTTCCAACCGGCATTGGTCGCCGCTCGTCTTCGAGGAAGGTTGTGCCTTTTGAGGAATTGCTGAAGATGGTACTCTTTGGGGGTGCTTCCTTCTACTCTTTGTCGAGTTGAGCTCCCCTTGGGTTCTTTCTACCCTCGCGGCGGCGTGGTGGACTCGGAGTCTTCGCAGAGGGTTCTTTTCTTCGCCAGTCGTCTATCTTGATCCGGGGGCTCATTCGCCGTGTCGTCGCCGGGATTCTTCGAGCTCCGTGTGTTTATGGACTTGGGCGCAAGGGTCTTGACTTCGAAGTGATTCGAAGCCGTTGGATTTCGGGCTCTTGGGGTTCGGATACTGGTCCGGCGCTCCATCTGCTTCGTCGTGGGGTGCCGGTTTTTTCTTCCTATTTTTCTGTACTCCTTAGTCTTGTAGTCCCCCGGGTCTTCTTTGTATCTTGTACGTGGGAGTTCTTGTTGGGCTCCCCGTGCATCCGAGTCTTCTTTGTATCTTGTAGGGACCTGTTTCCCATGTAACTTGTAGTCCCAAGATGTTGAATAAAAGATGTCTGTTCCTTTATCCGTTTTGTACTTTGTATGAATCGACCGCCTTCGAAAGCGTACTTGTTTGCGCTTGTTGTGACGGGTGCCTTTAGATCTAGGCCCTCGGCTTCGCCCCGTACTTTTAGACTTGTGCCGAGTAGTTGTGAGGATTCTGGCTCCATAATCATCAGGGTTGTTCTTCTGATGAATCAGCTTGCCTCTTGTAGACTTGCTGAGTAGAAAGGAGTCTTGTTATTGTGCATTAGGTTCTTTTTTTCTCCTTACGCATCGTTTTAGCTCCTCTTGAGCTTGTCAGAGATTGTTGGAGTCTTGCTCTTGCGCCTTTTAGGTTATTTTCCTTGACGCCCGACTTGTCTTCTTTTCTTGAGACTTGTCGTGATGATGGAGTCTTGTCTTAGGGTTCTTCCCTTTGACGCCCCGACTTGTCTTTTTTCTCGAGACTTGTCTTGAAGATGGAATTCGCCTCCGAGGTGCTAGGGTTGTTTCTTCCTCGCTTATAGTCGCACGCCTTTGTTCCCGGGTTGCTTGTAGTAAGTTGGGTCTTGCCCATGCGTCTCGTGGGTTCTTTTCCTTCCACGCACGACTTGTCTTCTTTCTTTGAGACTTGTCGTAGATGTGGAGTCGTGCTCCGCAGTGCTAGGGTTGTTTTCGCCCCGCCGCCGTAGCTTGTCTTTGCTTTAGACTTGCTTGAAGTGGTTGGGACCTTGCCCCTGCGTCTGTGTTGACACCTGTTATAGCATAAAATTAATAGTCAACTAAATATGAAATAAGGGCATAAAATGAATATAAATATAAGTCTAGGAGTCTAACTAACATAATTCCATGAGTTTTAGTATTCTCGTGACTTTCCGGGGACTTAATAGATAATTGCGAGAATAATGGAGAAAGTTCCTGAATATACAAGGCATATGAAGACCAGACTTAACCGTGAAGCAACTCAACCCGAAAAGTGAACTAAAACACTCTAGAAGGTACCACAAGACACCAGAAGAAACGAGAGGCCGAGAGGAGACTCTGACCTGGCGGCCGCCAATGCCACGAGGCCGACCGCGCCGCCTGACAAGAGCCAATCAAAGCTTTCCTAGGTCGGTTTGTAACCGACTTTGAGGTTGTATCTACACCGCTGCCAAGGTCGGTTTGATCCAAGGGCTATCGTTCATCGCCAAGGACTATATAAGCAGCCCTAGGGTCGACCCCAAGGATGATCTCTCTCATTATTATTCATTAGTATTCTACTGAGCAAAAGTTAGGGTTTCAATTAGAAGAGAGATCCCTCTAGTTGTCTAGTTGTCTAGTTCATCTAGTTCATCTAGTTCAACTAGTTCATCTAGTTGTAACTAGATCAAGGAGAGAGAAGAGGGAGAGAGTTGAAGAGCCGGACTTGTCGGATCTTCATCAACATTGTAATCTTGTGGCAACTAGTTCGTCTTCAACTAATCTCCGTGTTCTTCATTTATTAATTCTAAGTTCTCTATTTACTTTCATTTAGCATTTACTACTACTTTATTTATTGGATTCCCGCTTGCATCAAGTGCTTTAGTCTTTGCAACGCTAGAGTAGTAATTATTAGATTAGGCGTGGTGCTTAGTCTAGTGGTTACCCTGAATTGCACCCAATCCCACGGATAGTTTGTGGTAGCCCTGTGTGGTGACATACGACGGCCGGCGTATTCCACCACGTTCGGATTGGTGTTTGTAGGACCTTGTCGACCTTCCTAGCCCCCTTCTCATCCCTTTCTCGTGGTTAGTGCTCGATGTCCCAAAATAAATAAATCTTGAAGTATCTTTGATTCTTAGATCTATTAGAGAAGCCTTAGAAACTTTTTCTCTCTCCCCACAAACCCATAGTTATCCTTAGACAACTTATTATCTTGATTAGTGCACTTCACGTTCCCCGTGGAAATCGATACCTTGGAATACTCTCGGTGAAAGCTACATCGGTATCCGTGCGCTTGCGGATTTTTTCGTGTGCGTTAATTTATACCAACATCTGCGGGTTCTATCCTTCGACGCATCGACTTATCTTCTTTCTTGAGACTTGTCGAGATGTGGAGTCGTGCTCGGAGTACCGTAACTTGTTTTATTCTCGGGATTTTTCGTATTTGTCTTTGCTTGAGACTTCTTTGTGATTGGCCGGGTCGTGCCCCCGCCTCCGCCGGGGATTGTTTTCTTCCGGCTTGTGACTTGTTGCCTCTTTTCGAGTCATGTCACGATGAGTGGAGTCTTGCTCCTGGCCGTTAGGCCTCTAGCTTTTGTCCTTTTAGACTTGCTAGTAGATGTTTGGTGGAGTCGTGCTCTGAGTAGAGTTGTTCTAACTCTGGGTTGCCGCTTCTGGGCAAGGGCTCTCCCATGCTGTCCAGTGGACTATAGCATGACGTCCCTATATAGGGTTCTCGGTCCGGGCCCATTTAAGTGCACTGCGGACTGAAGGTCAAGATGGTTGGGTTTCTATTTCACAACACTACAATCCACCTTGCCCGGTTTGGGCTGCTTCGCTTTCGAGACTTGATGTGAGACGATGGGTTCCTATTTCATAACACTACACCGTTCACGCCCGATTCGAAAGGCCGTCCCTCTGCCGTAGGGACATATTGGCTCTTTTCGAACCCTCGATGGCCTCTCGCGACCTAAACGGGCCGATCCCCACGTCCTCTTTTTTGAGTCGTAGTTCACGATCTGCCGCTAGGATTTAAGGTATGGACGCTATTCCGGAGGACTTCGCGTGGTTCCACCCTTGTTTGGTGACCTCCGTTTCGGTGGTCGGGGTTGCCTTCGTCGGCCGACTTCTCTTTCTTGAAGTGCCGATTTGGGCTGTTTTTGTTCTTCTCCTCTTGGGAGGCATGCGCCGCGCTCTTTTTGGAGTTCTTTTTGGTTTGAACCGCTTTTAGAGTGCCGCGCATTCTAGTACCTCTTTTGGGTCTAGAGTTCTTCTCGACGCCATTTTCTTCTTCTTCTTCGAGAGTAGGTGCGTGTTCTCGCGACTTCTCTCGTGGTCGCCGAGTCTTTTATGGGTAGAACCTTTCGAGTTGGTGATGTGCCAAGAGTTTCGATTTCTTCTCCTTCTCGTGGTCATCGGTTTGTAGGTTCCTGGTCCCAGTACTTTTTGACAATGAAGGGTCCTTCCCACCGGACCGAAAGCAATTTGTGCCCGCCTTACGTCTTTTTGGTTTCTTTTGAGTACTTGATCTCCCGGGTTCAGATTTCTTGGTTGTGTGCTCTTGTCATAGTGCCTTTCGAGTCCTTGCGGGTATCTTGCGCTTCTCAAGGATGGCATTTTTCTCGACTTCTTTCTCGCACGGTCGATCTCAAGTCTTCTTGTGCGTTTCTCCTTCTCCTTCTTCGAACTGCTCTATCCGTGGAGAGCTCCATATCAGATCTCTTTGGTAGTACCGCTTCGATCCGTATGTTAGGAAGAAAGGTGAGTAGCCTGTTGCTCTGGCGATTTGAGTTCTTAGGCCCCGCACAACTTTTGGTATTTCTTCGATCCATTTTGCTCCGTAGTCTTTGAGTTCTTCATATAGTCTTGGCTTTAAATCGGCAAGGATGAGTCCGTTGGCTCTTTTTCTACTTGTCCGCTTGCCCGAGGATGTGCTACTGAGGCATAATCGATTTGTATGCCGCAATCTCGTGCCCAATCTTCGATTCTGCCATTTGTGAAGGGTGATCCGAGGTCTCGGTTATGATCTGTTGGGCATCCCGAATACGTGCATGATCTCTTGGATGAACTCGATTTGCTTTGTTGGAGTTGTAGTTAACCAAAGGCTTGTATTCTATCCATTTGGTGAACTTGTCGATTGCTACGAAAAATGTATTCGTATCCTCCTTTGGCTCTTTTAAGTGGTCCGACTTGATCTAGTCCCCAAAGACGAAAAAGGCCATGATGGTGGTATATGATTAAGTTGTGTGCGGTACATGCGCTTTGTCTTGCGAACATCCGGCATCCTTTTGCATCTTCTCGACGAGTTCTTTGGCGTCTTTGAGAGCTGTTGGCCGGTAATATCCTCGTTTCGAATGCTTTTCCCACGAGGGTTTTCGGCCATTTGCGTGGTTTCCACAAAGATCCGGAATGGATTTCTTTGAGGATTTCTTTTCCTTCTTTGAGCCGATGCATTTGAGTAGTACTCCCGATGATTTGCTCTTTTTATATAGCTTGTCCCCGATGAGCACATAGTTCTTGCTTCTTCTCAAGATCCTTGTTGCTTCGTTTTGTCTTGGGGTAGCGTTTTGTTCTTGATGAAGTTGATGATGTCCTCGATCCGGGGAGTGGTTCTGCGACACGGAGATATTATCATCACTCTGTTAGAGCTGATTGCTCCATATTTTTCTTGATCCGGGTTCTCTTTGATTGAAGGCTTCGATAATTCTTCGACGAATACTCACGGTGGGACTTGAGCTCTGTCGGATCCGAGTTTGGCTAATCGTCTGCAGCCCACGTTTGCGTCTCTGAGCACGTGTAGGATTTCTAGGCCTTGGAAGTTCTTTCAATTTTGCACTTCTGCGCTGCAGTAGAGAGGCCCATGTTATCCTTGGTGCAGGTCGATCTTTGTTGACTTGATTGATGACAACCGCGGAGTCGCCATATACTTGAAGTCTCTTGATTCCCGAGTTTTTGCCACTTTGAGGCCATGGATGAGTGCCATTACCGCCTCGTTGTTGGTAGCTTGCCACATTATCTGCGGCACATACTTGAGTTGTCTCCTTCGAGATATGAAGAGAATCCCGGCTCCTGCTCCCCGAAGCTTCAATGATCCATCGAAGTACATGCTCCAATGTTTCTTGATGTCGTCGGGTATGGATTGTTGGAGCTCTGTCCATTCTCGCTATAAAGTCCGGAAGTGCTCGAGATTTGATTGCTCTTCGTGGGGTGAACTCTAGATTTAATGCTCCGAGTTCTACTACCCATTTTGATATGTGTCCTGTAGAATCCTTGTTCCGCAGGATATCTCCTAGTGGAGAGTCTGTGACCACTATTATCTTGTGGCTGTCGAAGTAGTGCCGTAGCTTCCTTGATGTGATCAATATGGAGTAGAGCGGTTTAAATGACGTGAGGGTATCGAGCTTTGGATTCTCGAAAGGACCTCGCTCACGTAGTAAACCGGCCTCTCGGGTTTTACCGCTGTTCCGGGCTCTTCTCTCTCCACAATGATTGCTGAGCCGACTCTTGTATTGGTAGCCGCTATGTACAAAGATGAGGTCTTCATGATCTTCGGGGGAGTAAGGACTGGTGCCGACGTTAGGTACTTGTTTGAGTTCTTCAAATGCCTTGTGCGCCTCTTTAGTCCATTCGAACTTTCCCTTGGTCTTGATCAATTTGAAGAAAGGTAATCCTTTTTCCCCCAGTTTAGATATAAATCTGTTGAGTGCCGCCATACACCCCTGTGAGTTTTTGGACGTCCTTGACGTTTTGGGGTTGTTTCATTTCTGTGATAGCCTTGATCTGTTTGAAGCTGGCTTCTATGCCTCTACTGCTGACCAAGAACCCGAGTAATTGTCCTGACGGTACTCCAAAAACACATTTTGTTGGGTGGAGCTTCCACCTCCACTTCTTAAGGTTGTTGAAAGTCTCCTCCAGGTCTTGAATCAGAGTGTCTGGCTCCCTTGTTTTCACCACCACGTCGTCCACGTATGCTTCGGCGTTTTTGCCAATCTGCTCTCCTAGACAAGTCTGTATCGCTCTTTGATACGTTGCTCCGGGCGTTCTTTAATCCGAATGACATTGTCTTGTAGCAAGAGGGCACCGGGGGGTGATAAAAGAGGTCTTGCTCGATCTTCTTTCTTAAGTGCTATTTGGTGATAACCCGAGTAGCAATCCGGGGAATGATAGTAGGGTTGATCCCCGCTGTGGAGTCCACTATCTGGTCAATCTTGGTAGCCCAAATGGATCCTTTGGGCAATGCTTGTTTAGATCTGTGTAGTCACACACATGCGCCATTCTCGAGGTATTCTTCTTTCTTCGAACAGAACTGGATTAGCTAGCCAACTGGATGTAGGATTTCTCGATGAATCTGCCGCGAGTAGTTTCGCGATCTCCTTTTTGATGGCTTCTTTCTTTTCTCGGTGAGAACCTCCTCGGTCTTTGCTTGATGGGTTTGGATCCCATATTGATATCAATTTCGCTCGTCGGCCGCCTCCTTGGAACACAGGGCATGTCTTATGGTTTCGGGCAAATATATCTTTGTGTTGCCTTAGGAAATGGTGAGCGCGAATTCTATTTTGGAGATAGGTGAGAGCCGATGATCGCCGTCTTGGATGGATCACCGGCCTCAGAAATCGATGTGCTTGACGTCGACTTCTTCCGGGGGTACCAAGATCGCTTGTTTCTTGGCCGGTATCTCGAGTTCCTCCGGATTTGTCTCCCTGTACCATTTGGTTGACTTCTTTTTCTCCAAGAATGTACCGGTCTTGTTTGCTATTTTCGATGGCTTGACGTCACACTTTCGAAAGCCTTTTTGAGATCTCCTTTGATTGAAAGAACTCCAAATGGCGCCGGCATCTTTAGCAATAGATACGGGTAGTGTGGAATAGCCATGAATTTTGCAATTGCCGGTCTTCCCATGATGGCATGATATGGTGACTCGAGATTTGCTACTTGAACTTGACGTATTCTCGTTCGGTAGTTTGAAGGTGTCCCGAAAGTGACCGGTAGGGTGACTTGTCCAATTGGTATTGCTGCTCGTCTAGGAACTATCCCGTAGAAAGGGTCTTTGGAGGGAGCAATTAACCCCGAGAGGTCTAGTCTCATCTTGTCCGGTGTCTCGGAGAATATGATGTTCGATCCCGCACCTCCGTCGATCGGCACCTTGGTTATCATTACTCCAGCTATGGTGGGTTCTATCACCAAGGGATACTGATCCGGCGTTGCCTACACTTGTCCATTGATCCTCCCTTGTGAATTGAATCGGGTATTGGGACCATTGAGGTAGCATGGCGTTGCAGGGTCCGGGCCGCCATGATCGATCGTAGTGCTAGCTTGTTTTGTCTTTTTGCTCTTTGATTCGGGGACTCGAGAGAATATGACATTTAGAGATCTTGTTGCTTTCTCGAAGTCTCCCCGCTTTCTATCCGTCATTGTTTTCTCCTTTGCTCTTTTGGTCGCCCCTTTTTCGGGTGAATCTCTTCCCTTGTATCTTTCTTGGAAGGTTGTGCGTTTCGAGCGAGTGACGAGCTCGAGATGGAAGACGCAAGGCATGTCTTCTAGGTTGACGTTGTCCTTGCCGCCGCCACCGCTATACATTGTTCTTTGTACTTACGTTTGTAGGGCTTCTTCGGCTTCTTCGCCAATGCGATCGTGTTGTTCGGCCCTCGTTTCTTTCTTTGCCGAGAGTTGTTGTTCTCTTTCTTGGGCCTTCCGTGCTCTTTCTCTCCGGGAAGCGATCACGGGTTCTTTCTTCGGCGCCGATCATCTTCTCGACAAGAAGCTTGAACTGTTCATTGGTCCTCGGGTTGTCTTTGTAGAAGTCCGAGAATTGCCATCTTTGAGAGATTCCATTACCAAACGCATCTACCACTTCCCTTCTCGTGATGTCATGCACACGGGATCTCATCTCGCCAAATCTTCGATAGTAGTCTCTCAAGGATTCTCCCGGCTTTCGCTTGAGGCTCTTTAACTTCGGCTCGCGTGATGGGATGGGTGATGATTCTGCGAGTTATTGCAAAAATACTTTTCGCAAATCTTCCCAAAGATTCTATTGAGCCCTCTTCGATCTTGTCGAACCATTGGAGCGGTAGAGCTTCTAGAGCCATGGGAAAGAAGACGGCTTTGCGTCATCATCTCCTCCGGCCCGGCTCAATGGATTGTGAGTAGACTCGAGCCTTTGCTTGGGCTCTGTTTTTCCCATCGTATTTTGAGTGATTTGAAAGTTTGAACTTTGGGGGTAGTTTGACTCCTTGTAGTCTTTTCTCGCGAAGCAAGGGAATCTGTCATAGCCCCCCCGTTGTCCTCCCTTCGATTTGTCCCGAGGATCTTGCCCTTTTGTCGGGGTTCTTGCGGGTCTATATGTGGACTCGCGACTTCTTAAATGTCGGCTTGGTCTTGGGGTGAGATTAACCTTCGGGGTCTTCGGTTTCCACCATCCCTCAGGGGTCGCCTTTGAGTTTACGGAGTTCTCCGGCGTGCCCAACCTCTCGAAGACATTGGACCGACTTCTTTGGATGTACGAGTTGTTTGCCTTTGGACCGTGACCTAGCGGGATCTCTTTCTTGGGTGGCTTTGAAGCACTTCCTTGATGAGCCTCTCCTCATTCAGGTTCGAAGCAGTCTTCAGCGTTCAATCAACTCTTGTATCTTTCCGTGTGTTGTCGATGGTTGTCTTCAGCTTCCCTCTCGAGACTTCATCTTCTCATATTTCGCAAGTCGGCTTGGTATTTGCTCGGGCTTGTTTGCGCTTGCTCGCTCTGTCTCGACGTCCTCCCTTCAGCTTGTTTCTTCTTAGCCTTGAATGACGCTGGTCTTCTCCTTCGTCTTCTTGGGTTCTTTTCGTCCGCCGAGATGTTTGATAGACCTTCGCCGTCGGTGGACTCGATGTCGGGGGCATCGGAGGGTTAAGCGGCGTGCGGGCTCTTGCTACCACCAAGATTTCGTTGGGAACATGAGCCTTTGGGCGCCACTCCTTCCGTCCGGGGAAGATTCGCCGCTTGCCATCCCCACACATCGCCGTTTCTTGATGTTCGGTCTTTTGCGAGGGTTTTAGGCCAGTGGATGATACACTCCTCCTTCCTTGTCGACGAGCCCTCGTTGCGCCCTTCAATGGAATCTCCAGCCTTCTTTTTGAAAGTTGTCTTGATACACCTTGTATGTGTGAATGCGGCATTACGTGAGCCCCGTTGGGAATTGGTAAGGTAACCCGGGTTGATACCCATTTGTCTCGGTTAAGCCTTCTTTCTCCGAGTCGGGGTAGCCTTTCTTGAAAAAATTCTTTCCCTAATTGATCCCGGCTCCCTTGTCTCGAGTCGGAGTAGGAGTATAGCTTCGAGTTGTCTTCGGAGTCCGTCTTTGAACCTTGGGTGCCCTCCCTTCCCGAACTGCTTTCAGTTTTAGGTCGCGACGTGGTTCTCCGAGTCGGTGTCGAGCTTGTTCTCCGTCTCTCGAGGCGGTGTCGGTGAGTGTCAACTGCCCGAGCTTTCGGCGAAGTTCCGATTCTCCGGTCTTGGATTCCTCGATGATGTAGGTTCGAAGTCTTGCCGCCGTCGTCGATCTCGCAAGCCCAAGATCCGAAGATGATCGTATTCCTCGTCGTCGAGCCCATGATGTCGTGGTCGCCCGGACTCGTGCTGAAATTCGACGAGAGCCCTACCGGGCGCGCGCCGGTGCATGTCGATGTTTATCGAGAGCCCGCCACGGGGTGAGCCGGGCGGTTTGTCCGGGGCCTCGATGAACTCCGAGTCCGGCGGTTTGTTGCGCAGCTTGACATGGAGACGGGGTTTTTATATCGGAGTTCGGGCCCTCGATCCTTGATCGAGTAAAGACCTTACGCCCGGTCGGCGTGAGCCCTGTTTTTTTGATTGATGGGGTCAACCGAGGATCGGTTGTAAAGTTTCGACACTTGATGTGTTCAAGTTGCGCTCTCCTCTTCGAGGTGCTCTTTCACCGCCTTTTATAGTTCAAGGGGCCAAAGAGCTTTGCTACGGACCTAGTCGGATCTGAGAGAGGGTTGTCCGTCGAGGATTCGAACACCCAAACTCTAAACATGGTAATCGACTAGAGTTCTATCGATTATAAACAGAAGTCTACCGTAGCTATGCTTCCATTGCCTTCTGTGAGTTGTTTGTGGCCGCAGGCTAGGATAGAATCCTCGCGAACAACTCTCTGGAGCCCTTAGGTGATCCCGTATCCACAATATCTACTAATATATTTATCTTTATATAACAAAATATATCTTGTATTATTAGTACACTGATATACATTTTCGCATCATAAATATTATCATTTTTTTATATATATTAAGTTCCATTAGAAACATTTATTATTTTTTAAAAAAAGTTAGGTACTTATTATTTAGGACAGATGGAGAATGAGAAAATTCTCCTAAATAGTAGTATTAAAAATTAATTAGTAAACCAATAAGTTTTCTAAATGGCTACAAAAGTTGGGAGCATGATTATTGTGTGTCATTAATAGTTGTTAAAACTTCCTCGGTCAAAAAAAAAAAAAAAGTTGTTAAAACTTGCACTAAAATATAAGAGGCTGTTATTATACTCTGAAGTGACGAGGAATTCTAGACTATTTCAGATCACTTTAGTCACTTTTATGTTTTATTTTCCTCTCCTACGTTCACATTTGAAAGGCTTCTTTTTTCTTATTTTTTTTTTTCTTCCTGCGTCCTTCCATCCCCAATATTGGCCATCGATATAAGCATTTATATTTTGCGTGATTGAATCAGTTTTTCTAAGTGTCTAAAGATTGGGAGGTTTCAGAGAGTAGGGGCTCTTCGGCTAATGGATAAGCCATCTGATGTTGTTTTGTCGTGAAAAAAGAAAAACACTATACCTTGCTGATTTGCGGTAGGTTTTGAAAAATATTAGGATGTTCAGTAGTATGACTGTCTCATTGAATATGTTACAAATGGAAGAACTAACAAAAACTATGTATCAGTGTTTCGGCTCACATGACCCATTCGGCCGAGGCCCTAAAAAGTATGGAGACGGGAAGACTGGCGATGGCTTGGCCTTCATCGATGGCCGCAACGAGGTATGAGGTCAGGATGCAAAGAAGCCCACAGGCCGAAACATGTAAGGACGGTGCAGTATGGCAGATGGGCCATGGTGCCGACTAAATCATCACATCTATGTTCTTTGTTGCCCTGAAACTTATGCTGCATCGGCCCAGTAAATATGGAATGGTGGTGCTCCAAGATGTCCTCAATCTGGCCATCTTCAAAGACTCCTTAAAACCAGTTTCTAATTTGTTTTTTAACAAATCAAAGGGGCAAAAAAGAGCCCTCAATAGATTTGTTAAAACATCTCCTTCAGAGCTTGTTCGGTTCATTCTCAATCTAAAAGAGTTTATGACGATTTTATCCGGACAAAATTCCCGTCAATCCCCCTCTAATTCCTTCTAATCAAGGATTAATCAGATAAGGCTAACTGTTGTATACTACTAAAAAATAAACTCATAGCAGGTGCTTATCGAAGAAATAGGAGTGCACGCCAATATCCTGCACTTTTGGCATTACAAGGAACATACTCATACCAGTCCTGAGCTTAACTGATCCACAATTGGGTCAACATACAGTGCTTGCTTTCTTAGCTTGCTTCCATGGCTCCATGGCTTCAGACTTCAGCGTTGGGCTTTCTTGTTTCCATGGCTTCAAAGCTCAGAGTTGACCCACAGACCAGATCCATTCCAGTTTCCAATGCAAGCAGATAAAGGAGTCAACACATCTTCAACATTTTCGTACCAACCTGTAAACAGTAACCTCTGCAGTTAACACTAATAGACTTGGACTACTGAGTTAAGTTATTATTACTACTATTAATAACTTGTGAGGTAGTACATAGCTAGCCATGTCTGCATCAGTACCACCTAAATCATGCACACATGGCAGAAGATCAGATAGAAGATTTGACTTTTTCGCACCACATGTGACGTGTAGTGTATCTGCAAGGCATGAATCGGCTTTCTTCAGAGATATGGTTCAGCTGTCACACACACACTTGCTGAAATCAGATGCATGGTCCCTTGAAACGAAATGAAATGACACCATCAATCTTCCATCAATCTTTAATCCGTCACTGTTCAGAGGCAGGGAACAGTAACCTATATATCATCAACCAGCTTAGATTTATGAAGGACTACTATACTGTTAGTAGGACAGCAGAGTAGGACGCACATGCTTGATTAATTTGACAGGACCATTTCAAATCACACACGTCACTAAGTGATGACTGATGAGAAGTGGCTTGGAGTTGGAGAAATATCATATAATTCAGAGATTAGTAGTATCTCACAAGCCATGTCTCTCAGGTCAGGTCATTCAATGATGACATACAGTGTGAGACTTCTGAATGATCGTTCTAGTGCTTTCTGCACAAACCTACTAGTGAAGTTGTAGGTATCTGTTAACGTACATCACCAACAAATCCCTGACGACTGCTTTCCCTGAAAGTGAAGACACATCAAGTTCCCATGGTGGATAAGAAAGACAGACACATGAGCACAACTAATTCCACTTGCTCCTGGAACAACTCTGCTTCTCTGCACTCTGCTTTGTCCATAGTACAAAAGACCATTAATTTAGTTTAATTTAATCTGCTGCGAATTTTTGCTGCCTGCTAGTTTCAGAATAAACAAGAGGTTCGCCGGCTTCACATGATCACTTGCATGCATGCATATGATTCCGAGATCGCAATCTGTGTCGGGTGAGAAGAGAAGAAGCTTTTGGCTTTGGGTGTCGACACGTCATCATCTTCATCTGCTTTGGATTGGCGCCAGGATGCCAACAGGCTGCTCCTGGAGTGGCATAGCCTTGCCATTTGGCACTTGCGATCCCCTTCCCCTGCAAGGCTACCAGATGAATCTTACAACGTTCGCTTGAAGCCTACAGAAAAGGGCAACCAGTCCATTTTTCATGAACTCTCTGATCGGTATCTATCTATATGTTGTTGCAGTTTTCCAGAATGCAGGGCACACTATACATCCACGGTATGTAATCTCCACACTAATTGGCACCGAACTGCGTGCTGCTAAGATTACGAACAATGATTGACCTACTGATCTCTACAGTAATCCAAAGCCCAGGGAAAAAGAGTGGACATGGCGTGAGGCGACTCAAGGGCCTGAGGAGGCGACTCTGAGGCGACTCCGCTTGAGGGCGGTTCCCCGACCAAACTCCGGCGAGGGTGGGGGCCTCGTGTCCCGCCAAGGAGGGGGGATCGTGTCCGGGAGGGCGGCACTACAAGTTCACCGTCGAAGATGCCGATTCCGTTCCCCAACAGAGCGGGGAGGCTCGTCGCCGCGGCTCGCTCGCCCGCCACGGAGGGAAGGGGATTCGGCTGCAGGGACACTACTACAAGATTGATTTTGCGGGGTGTTCGGTTTTTATTTTCCGTGGCGGGCATTTCAAAAACCGCCCACGAAAAATAGGTGGTCCGCAGCCCCTCGCCGAGGAAAAACCGCCACGGTTAATGGATTAACCGCGGGCGGGCTTTATAAAATGACCGCCACGGTTAATGTTTATTAACCGTGGCGGTTATGCGAAAAAAACCGCCACGGTTAAAATATTAATCGGCGTTTATTTTAACATAACCGCCACGGTTGATAATAACCCAAATCATAACCCAAAATAGCAGACACGTGGCACAAAACTAGTGGCCACACCCTATTATCGCCACAAATTCGGTTACGCAGATCGAAGCCACAAGGAGATCCGGCCTGGTCTCTGCAACTGCACATGCAGACGCACATGCATAACGCTCGCGTGCGGCAGTGCTTACGCGCCTCATCCCGAAGACCACCCACGGATCGCTCCCACGGATCGCCGACGGTACGTCATGAATGGTTGGATTAAGGCCACGTGGAGTCCATCTCCACCATTCATTCAAATTTGTGCTTTCTCCACCCCTCATTAATATTTTGGACAAGACAACACCGTGTAGCAGTCACTCCTCTCTCTCCCGGGGTACACTTCACCTCCATCTCCGCTGCACACTTCACCTCTCGGCCGCCGGCGCACTTCATCACCGACGAAGCACTCCACCTCCATCTCCGCCTCGGCCCTACACCTCCACCATCGGCGACGCAGAGCAGCACGGTGCGGCGCGCCGCGCCCCGTGGACACCGGCGGTGGCGGCCTCTCCCCCCCTCCCAGCCGCGGGCGCAGACACGGGGCGGGGCGCTGACACGGCGACGAGCAGCGGCCTCGGCCTCTCCCACCGCGGCGCGACACGGCAGCGCGACACGACCGGGCTTCTTCCCGGCGACGGCGGGCGGCGCTCCAACGAACAAGGCTGACGGCGGATCCCGCGGCGGGCGGCGGCTCCCCCGTGATCCGCGCGGCGACTGGCCGACCTCCCTCTAGCCGGACCTCGCGGACGGCGACGCCTCCCTCCTCCGCGGGTGGATCCACGGCGGTGTGGGGCCGACGTTGCGTTGGGGGCGTTGATCCCATTGGCCCGTGATCCGCCCATTAGGTTAGGTTTGGGCTTTTGTTTTTTATTTTTTTATTTTATTTACCACGGCGTGGCATTGTAAGAAGACCACCACGGTTCACCTTTACAACCGTGGCGGGGCATTAGTAAATAACCGCCACGGTTAATCGATTTTCCGTGGCGGGCATTGAAACCGCCACGGTTAATCGCTCGACAATCGCGTGACCTTTAGCCCGTGGCGGACCCAATGCCCGCCACGGAAAATAAAAAAATGCCCGCCACGGAAGTTCCATTCTCAGAGTAGTGGGATATACGAACACTTCCGTCGTGGAACCAAGGTGAGCATCATCCAACCTCTACCTTCCCCCGATCATGGAGATTCCGCTAGGGATTTGGGATTTGGTAGGGTAAACTCGGTAACCTAAATAGCCCAAACCGGGAGGGAAAATCAATGGGGAACACAGGATATCTCGAGACATGCAATGAGATTGTTTGGCCTACGATTGAACAAAACATGGAAAAGGGCGGGGGAGCCCAGAGAAGATTAACAAGATAGCGCCGAAAGCGGATTATCGATATTCTCGAGATAATTCAAAAGTTCTTGCCCTACTACTAAGGTTGGTAGAGAGGCACCGCATAAGGGTGGCAAAAGAGATCAAATCACAAATATTCAAGGGAAGAGAAATTGATCCCGAAGTTCTCGTAATTGGAAGGAGCTTGCAATAGATTAGAAGAATCTATGGAGAAGATGATGTTGATGTCTACAATCATAGACAAGGGTACAGATAGAATTACAGGGGAATGGTCTTACATCAAGGATGGTGATAAAATACAGGAATATTTGGACAGTACTAAGCAGGAAACAGAGGAAGGACAGGGGAAGGGGGAAACAGGAGGGAAAAATGATGAGAGATTTAATCACTCATGGAGGCCGGCTGGGAAAAGGCCCATTGGGCCAGGCTTGTACTGGATCCCAAAAGGAAGACTAACTTTGGATATTTGCTACCCAGCCAATCCTTTTGAGTGTAGAAGACTAGGGTTGAGGGGAAAGAAAATCTCAACTACGCAGCCTCCTCAACCACTCTCAGTATCATTCGTGTCAGCCGCCATGGCACAGGCAAGAACTCAGGGGAAGCGCAGGCAAGAGGATTGGGAGGAAGACGACCTGTTGGGGGAGGATTACCAAAGAAGACCAAGACCTAAGACTCCAGATCCAGAGGGGTCCTCGCCTTCAAGGAGAGGGAGTGAGAGATGGCTACAAGGGGAGGAAGATTGAGAACTCAGATTCAAGAGGAGGCTTCCAAGGTGGAGGCTCCCAAGGAGGGGGCTTCCAAGGAGGAGGCTACCAAGGAGGAGGATACCAAGGTTCAAGCTATCAAGGTGGAGGCTATCGGGGGAGGCTACCAAGGTGGTGGCGTAAACTCGACAGAGGCAAAGGGCCATGGCAAAACAGGGTAGAGGAAACTCGCAGATTCAATCGACAAGGAAACGGGCAAAAGGGAGACCAAGGAGGAGGGAGGAGATGGGAGAGAGGACAAGATGATCCCGACCAAGCAAAACCCCAAGGATATGAGATGCTTTAGGTGTGGGGGACAAGGACATTTGCAAGTGGATTGTGAGGAAGTGCCGGTGTGCTACAAATGCAAGATGAAAGGTCACATGGCGTGTGGATTGTAAAAACAAAAAGTGAAAATGTTTGGCTTTGGAATCCCCTCGACAAGGCTTCTATGCAATCAATGTCCCCGAAGAAACAATCAAGAAAGATCGTAATACAGAATTCTAGTGATCTTGAGCGGTGAAGCAACAGAGGAAAAAAATTAACAAGGAATTACAACATTTGGTGAAGGAGGAGTGGGATTTCCAAGTTAGAAAGTTAGACCTTCAGGAATATCTAGTGGTGTTTCCAGATAAAACTTCATTGGAAACCTTTACAAGACTGTCTGAATTCAAGATGTCAATTTACAAGTTGAAGGGCACCCTGCTGAAATCAGATATGGATCCAAAGGCATCTTCGCTTTACAAACAGTTTGGGTGAAGGTAAGCAATGTTCCCCGAGTAATCGAGAAGTAGAGGTTATTAAGGAAATTGCTGCGTGGTGGCGTAAACCATTGGTGGTTGATGAGTTGAGCTTAATCGAGTGGGTCCGCTTAGGGTGCAAGTGAGATGCGTAAACCCATCGCCTATCAATGGAGAGATTGAATTCTTCCTAAATGGGGAAGGGAGATTCTTTAAATTTGAGGTAGAGCAGCTCCAAGGGGAAACAGAGGAGCTCCTCCACCACCGGGAAGGGACCAAACAAATCTGATGATAAGGACAATTCAAGGGGAGGAAACAAAGATGATTACCAAAAAGGAGGAAGTAGCAAAAGCAATGGAAAATTTGGCAGAATGGGAAGGCTTGAGAGAGAGAATGATGTAGCTGATGAAGATAATATGGAGGAAAGTGTAGAAGAGATGGAAGAGACACAATCAGTCCACTGTGCTCCAATAGCTGCAATACACCCAACACCGGGACAATTGGATGTGAAGGAATTCAGTTCAAGGGAGACAACAAATCAACTAAAAGACATAGGGGATAAAGGTGGCAAGGATAACTGGATAAGACAAAAAGAATACAGGGAAGATAAACTACTCAGCTGAGAAGGCAAGTCACAGTACAAGTGGTGAATGTACTAAGGAAAAGGAGGACATTATCCCAATCGGCCGATCGCTTTGTGGTACACAAGAGGGAGGGCAAATACTTACTACCAAAATCTAAATGGCCTTCTCTCGAAATTACCCAATGAGCGGGAGTTACTTAGTCGGGATCCCATGGAGGGGCCGACTCAAGAAGATGCAATGGTAGATGATCATACTAAAGACTCAGGGGGGTTACAATACATGCTAATAAACAAGGTAAATGAAATAGGGGTTACTAATAATATTGGCAGGAGGAGCCCGACTTGATAAATAATCCTACTAATGATGTTTTCTCGGATGAGGATTTAATGGATAATTTCTCCGCATTTAATTTTGAGAAGGGGCTCTCCGATGAGGGGAGTGGCCGGAAATCTCCCAAAACCAAGAGGGCTAAAAGCAAGAAGAAGAAACAAATAACAATTGCCACAAGAACCAGTACAAGGGTACCAAGAGATGGCTTAAATGTTGCCGAGAAGGCTATGAGGAGAGCCGCACAAAGATGGGGAGACAGTACTAAAAAAATCCACAAACCCTTTTACTATTTTGAGTAATGCTTCGAATAGTGATCTGCAGAAAGTAATGCTAGATCTAGGAATTGAGTCTGAGGATATAGATAAAGATTTAGATGCTTTTAAAGCAGAGGAAAAGGCCGAGCAAAAGAATAGCCGGGTTAACTTTAAGTGCTTCATGGAGAAGCAATCTAATAGAGAATTTGGGGGAGAAGAGGAATTGATAGAAGAACTCGGCCATGGAGGTCATTAGCAATAAATCGTGGATGCTCCACAACCGTCCAAGGAGGACTATGTTGGGAGTAATCAAGGAGCCCAAGAGTTTACTACACAAACAAGTTTAAGTAATGAGGATATTATTTTGGAATGTTAGGGGACTGGGTACTTACCATAGGAGGAATTTTGTAAAAAATCATATCCTTCAGGAGAACTTAGATTTGGTGGCTATTCAGGAAACCATTAAGCAAGATTTTGAGGAAAAGGAACTTAGAGAGTTGGAAGGTTTAAAGGAGTTTCAATGGGTTTGGACTCCTGCTAGGGGTCATTCATTGTGTGGACTCCTGATGGGGTTAGATAATGACATCATGGAAATGGAGGAGTATAGAAGTAATTCTTATTTCTTAAGCATGTTGATAAGAGTCAAAGCCTCTAACTTTAGATTCGGGTATGCAATATCTATGGTCCACGCAAATCATGAAATGTCTCAAGACTTTATTAGAGAGTTAACTCTTTTTGTAATGATGAATGTTTGCCAAAAATTTTGGGGGAGATTTTAACCCGATTAGAAATAATGGGGAAAGAAATAAAGGACAAGGAGTCAGTGCTCTCATGAACCTCTTTAATACTTTCATAGGCAATTTTGGGTTAAGAGAGTTACATGTGAGTGGAATGAAATTTACTTGGTCAAACAAACAACAAAATCCAACTTTAATCAAACTGGACAGGATTCTAGTGTCTACTGATTGGGATAATAGATATCCAAAGAGCTTTGCATGGGCTAAGGCCGGGGTAGGTTCAGATCATTGCCGCTAATAATTGATTTAGAGAGCATGGAGCCTCTAAATCAAAATATTTCTTTTTTCAAGAACAAAGGGTTACAAAGCAGAGAATTTTATTAGAATGGTTTCTAACAAATGGAATTTTTTGACAGAAATAAAGGGGGGCTTGGTACAAGTACTCACTTAATAGATGGCAAGGGTGCCTTCAGAGCTCGAAAATTTTTAAGGGGTTGGAATTTAAAACCGATAGGGGATCGGAGAAAGACCAAACAAGACTTAATAAACAAAATAGAACATTTAGACCGTGTCTTTGAAAACAAGGATGTTAGAAATAGAAGAGTGGGAGGATAGAATCAACTTAGAAAAACAAGTAGAAGAGATCCTTAGATTAGAGGAAATTCATTGGAAACAAAGAGCTGGGAAGAACTGGATTCTACAGGGTGATGCCAATACTAATTTTTTTCCATCAATATGCAAATGGCAGAAGAAGGAAAAGCACTATTCGTACCTAGAAGACAATGGGGAAGTCTTCTCCGGTCGAAGAGAGTGATCGAACATATAGTAGACTTCTACAAGAAACTCTTTGGACATAGCACTCAAACCAGTCTACATCTGAAGGAGGATTTCTGGCCAGAAGGTTTTACATTAAACTCAGAAGAACAAGGGTTCCTAACTAGACAATTTCAGGAGGAGGAGATTAAACACAACATTAAAATGATGAAGACTAATTTCGCTCCAGGTCCAAATGGATTTGGAGTTCTCTTCTTTAGCAAATTTTGGGAACTTCGTCAAGGGAGATGTAATGTACATGTTTGCCGACTTTTGGGAGGGACAACTAGATATTAAAAGACTAAACTATTGGGTTATCACCTTAGTACCAAAAATGCAGGATGCTATTAGTGTTAAGCAATTCAGACCCATTTGTCTACTAAATGTTGATTACAAATGGTTCACCAAAGTATTGACCGAGAGACTAACTCCGGTGGCTGGTAGAATTGTGGGAGAAAACCAAACAGGTTTTGTAAGAGGTAGGAATATTCTTGATGGGGTCTTTGGTTTTGCATGAGACTTTGCATGAGTTGAGTTCTATGATCTTCAATTGGGGGTACATGACAAGATGGATAGTATTAGATCCAACTTTCTCCGGCAAGGAGCCGCTGGTAAATTCAAATATCACATGGCAAAGTTTGACATGGTTAGTAGGCCAACAGATCAGGGAGGTCTAGGTATTATCAACACCGTGGTCATGAATGAATGTTTACTTGTCAAATGGATATGGAAAATCCATCAAGAACCTGACACTTTATGGTTCGTAATTTTAAAAGCCAAATACATGAGAAACTGTAATTTCTTCTCTTCTAAAGCAACTCGGGGCTCTCAATTTTGGAAAGGTCTACATAGAGTTAAACATCTCTTTAGTTGGGGTTCAAGCTTTAAAGTAGGAAATGGGGAGATTTGTAGATTTTGGCATGATTGTTGGCTTAAGAAAGTACCCTTAGCTATTGAATACCAGGATCTGTACCAAATGGTGAGAGATCCAAACTGTACTGTTACAGGGTGTTGGATAGAGGGGGAATGGTGCTTTGATTTTAGAAGATCTCTGTCTCAGCAGGAGTTTAATAGATTGGAAGAACTGAAAAGTGACTTACAGGATTTTGATCCCTCAGACTATAAAGATGAGGTGGTCTGGGAACTAGACAAGTCCAAGAAATTTACCACTAAATCCTTGTACAGATTTATAACTGACAGGGGCATGCCTAGCAAGGTTGCAGGCTTTATCTGGAAATGCAAAGTACCCCTAAAGATTAGATTTTTCTTGTGGCAAATGTTCAGCAATAAACTACAGGTTGCACAAACACTAATCAAGAGGGGATGGAAAGGGTCAAAGGAATGTTGTCTAGGGGATGGTAGAGAAAATGTGGACCATGTATTTTTAAATGTTGTACTAGCAAGTTTATTTGGTACATGATCAAAGAAATCTGGCACATGGAGGTGCCAGGTAGTTTGATGATTTCATTTTGCATTGGTTGCGCAATAATTCCCTATTACCTGCTAGATTGATGATGTTTGTGTTTGCTGCTTTCGCTTGGGCGATTTGGAACAGCAGAAACAAGATGGCAATTGAAAAGAAATTTCCCAATGCTCCGGTTGACATAATATACTCTGCCATCTCTTTTATGCAGCAGTGGTTAATACTACTTAAAGAGAAGGACAGAGCGAGGATTGGCCAGGTGAAAGAAGGACTTCTACGCTGGCTTAAAGACTTCAAGCCTATCGTGATGATTTCTACAGATGTAGCTGAAATTTAGTTTCGTTTTGCTGAAAGGCTTTGGAAGCCATCTATATAGACTCCTTTAAACCTGAGGATCCCGATAAACAGTTGCCTCCTCTCACAAAGTTACTGTTGAACAACAGTAACTAAACCTCCGCCGTCCGATCTCCGCTCAGCTCTCCACAGCCGTCCAATCCGCACCATCGCTGCTGCCTTATCCTCCTGCCTGCGTCCCTGCGCGAGCTCTCCAGAAGCGTCGGCACAGAATGGCCTCCTCGGCATCTCCAGAAGCGTCACCATGGCTTAAAAAGCGCGACAGCCCCATCCGCGCCAGTCGCCGTCGACGCCGGCTCCGGCCCATGCTCTGCCCCGCCCGCCTCGCTGCCGCGCCTGCGACGTCCCTCCTCCCTCCCTCATCAGCCAGCAGCGGGCACGAAGCCGACGCCGACGACGCCGCCGAATCGGCCGTCGCACAGCTCCACACCGCCCGTTTCCCACCGTCTTCCCCGCCCGACCTGCATAGGTCCTCGATACCTGCCGCCGCCCCGGACAACGACGCCACCCAGGTTACCAGCCCGTGGCTGGGCCACGCGCCCGTCTGGCGCCCCGCTCGGCTGCCGGCCTCCACGACTGCAATTGCCACCACGGCTGCCTGAAGTCCGCGGCGGGCGGCGGCGTCGGGCAAGCGAACGGCCGGCCGGTGCCTGCGCTCGGCTGGACGGCGGGTGCTGCATGAACGGCGGCGGCGTGGCAGCGGTTAAGCAACGCGGCGGCCTCCGTGCCCGCGGCTTCCTGCCTCCCGACTGGGGCGGCTGTACGCCCGAGGATGGCCCTCGCAGCCACAGGCAGGGCAGCAGCGCTTAGCAGTGGGCAGGCGGACAGCGGATGCGGCGGTTGCCGAGATGAGCGGAAGCCGGCGAGCGGCGGTGGCCGAGATGAGTCAGGGCCCCCTACGGCCGCTTGCTTGACCGGCGGCGGTGGTTTCCGAGGCCGAGCGACGTTTCCCGAAGGAAACCGTACGCTCGCAGGATGGGTTGGGTGAAAGGATAAGGTTGTGTACGTTTTGCACATCTGCCCTTTCCTTTATTTAAATTGTATAATTCGCAAAAAAAAAATATTTAAATTGTATAATAATTATTCAAAGCAGATCGTTAATGCTTTGTTGTTTGTCTGTTTTAGCCCTCTATACACGTTACTTCAATTCAATATAATATAGATGCTTCTTTTAGACATACACGTTACTTCAATTCAATATAATATAGATGCTTCTTTTTTAGACATCAACTCTACATCTACATAAAAAATTACATTAATCTAATCTGTTTATACATGCTACTATAAAACTAAATGTTATGTTCAAATCATAGTTCACTAATACATAAATGATACCTTTGCCACAGCACCTATAAATCTGTTGCACAAGGTGTCTTCCGTTACCCGCGCGAAGCGCGGGGTTCCCTGCTAGTTTTCTTACTCTTTGTTGTAATGAAGTCGGTATCCCCGACGTTAATGTACCTGAACCGTGTTGGCTTTCTTAAAAGCCGAGTTTAATAAAAACTCCTTTTTAAAAAAAAAAAAATCTCTACAGTAATTGTTCTTGAATGGGCATCCACATCACCTCAATGCAAGAACCGAATTGTTCTTCAATGCAAGAATCAAACCCTGTTGTTACGTCTGAAGGCCTCGCTCCAAAGTCAGCGGTGGTGGACTGGTGACAAAGCACACACGGCTCCCTTGTTTCACTGGTATGTACACAAGCCCGACATGGTCCTCATGGCCTTTCACATGCACACACATCTTCACATGGCCCATTCGCCTCCTATGGACCTCCCCAGTTTGGGCCTCCTTAATATCCGGCCCATCTTCACATCACGTGACCAATAAATCAAACTTATATGCATAATCTTAAGTGATGAAGACCGGTCTCCAGTTTGGCTGAGTATTCAGGTGAATCAGAGTTGTATTTGTACACTTGAATCACATGATTTGGAGACCGGTCGACTGGTTCATTTCCCATCCACCAACCCAAAAAGTGCTACAGTGTCTTGTCACATCAAATTTTTAACGCACGCATTTAACGTTAAATGTACATAAATAAAAAAACTAATTACATAGTTTGACTGAAAAGTACGAGACCTTAACCTTTCAAACCTAGTTAGTCAATGGTGGGGCAATATTTATCAAATACAAACAAAAAGTGATACAGTTCTCGAACCCAAAATATTGCACAAACTAGACACCCGGCACTTCTATTCAGCTTCGGTCTAGTACGTCCATCCACTATATCCTGACTGGCTCATTGAATTAGAGCTGCCGCATCCATGTGCTGGCTCCACTGCACACAGTGTCAACATGCCAGTCGATGATAAATGACAGTCCATGACCAAGGCCAACTACCCCTGCACGGACGGATTCATCAAGCAAGACACGCCGAGGAACACGCCGAGGCCGTTGGCCGACGACTGAGTTGGCGATCACTGGTCGTCGCCTCCTTTGAGTGCTCTGCTTCAGCGGTAGGACATGTAAAAGTAGTTGCTTCAATTCAGCAAAGAACAGCACCCGTCCATCCTTAGGAAAATAGACATTGGAAGCTGTGTATATCCTGGGTATCTATAAACATAGAGAACAAATCGAAAAATGCATCACCTGGGATTGACAAGTATCTCAAGTACTCGTTCATACATGTACTTCTGTCCCAATAGAGTGCACATGGATTGAATAAACCCTGAGAAGTTATGTGGGTGAACCAAGATCGATCGGTGATGCACCTTGCAATACATAGTCATCAAGACTTCATGAGAGCATTATTGCCTGCCGGGGATGGCTATGAGCCCAGAGGAAAGGGCAGGCAGTCATTTTTTTCACAACGATAATTACTGAAAGGAAAACGCGGGGCCCTCCGTAGATGGCTTGCCGACTATCGATGCAAAAGATCAGTTGCCAGCTACTCCCCGGCACGGATTCAGCAATGAAAACGCGGCAAGCCAGTGCCGACGACCGACTCGCGCTCACGGGTCGTCGTCGTCGTCTTGCCTGAGCTCTACTACCTCTCTCTCTGTCCGCTGCTGAATCAATAGGGTGGGATCATTCACCGGCCAGCCTCTGCTTCAGCACTAACACCACGCAGGTTCAGTCCTTTCACTGCCTGCATTGGGCTCGTGACACCAGCTGTCACTGCTCGGTGACTCGGTGACAACATACGGCCACCAATAATGTTGGAGACCAAAGCCTGACATCGTCTGATCCTGGTACAATGATCCACGTGCTGTGTGGAGCCTGATGCAGGGGAGCCACCAGCAATAACACCAGTCTGCGGTTCAGGCCCCTCCACACACACACAATCCAGTGATCAAGAAGCAAGTAGTACGACGTGTAATAAAAAGATTAATGATGATCCTTTTATCTCTTTGTTCTGATCACCTCTACCGATCCATCCATCCATCTTTATATCTTCTAAAACACTATGTTTTTAGTCACCATCGCTGTGCTTCCATTAATTAGTTATCGTCCACTTATTTCGTTACTAATGTTCCTCCCTATCTTCCATCTCAGCATAATGACTACTCACACGTACTCCATTCTTATACTTGCTCGGAGTACCGACCAACGATTCATGAAGCCAAACGCGGCAAGCCCATACGCTGATGACTGACTGCTGGCGGTCACGGGTCATCATCGCTCGTCTGAGCTTGATGTCCATCAGCCACTGGGCAACCTCTGCTTCAGCACTAACACTTTGCTTCTGGTAAGTGATACCGGCTGAAGGGAGATCTAGGATGAATGGCAGTACAAACCTCAAGAAGATACTAATATTTAAGTCTAATATTTACTATTTGCTCCAAATAAATTTCAGAGGACAAGAAGATATAGTCACTTATAGTACGTCTGCATTAACGTCCCAACTTTTGAACTAGTTAGAATATTCTCATCAAAAAAATTATGTTGTCAAATGTATTAGATAGAATATATAAGTATATCTAAAGTTAAAACATATATTAATTATATGTAATGGTCATTAATAATTTTAAATAGTTCATTAGTAACATTAGTATACGAGTCGCTGAGAAATTATTTTTCCGTTGTATGTCCAAAACATACCATATATATTTATCTATAGGATGCACATGCATTTGTACTTGATCTAAATGATGGCACAAACACACGTTTACTTTAATTAGATTTAATTATACTAATATTAATCATAAGTCCATCATAACTTGTATTCTCGAGAATCGTATATATCGGTTTTGTGCTTGCTTTAAACAGCTTTCTATTTCACCACCTCAAATTATATACCTACGCTACACTATGCCAGATTAGCAGATAGTGACGCATTTAAAAAGTTATCATAGACCCAAAAAGAAACACATCACTTATGCTGTGTCTCTGATGCTGCCTTCTTTCACTACATACAAATCTGAACAAATATTCCTATACATGCCTATGTAAATAGAAGAAAAAGAGATGGACAATTATTCCTATGTAAATCAAAGTTTTCATGACCCATCATACTATGTGGAACTTTTCCTTCCTATTGAGAAGAAAACATAGAACCTCGTCCTGTGGGTCGATCCTCTCGGGACGACTCGGGCGGAAACCCAATGCCACCGCCGCCAGGCACCCTCCCCTCATCCACTCGTCCTCGCTGCCACCTGAGCAGGCCTAGCCGCAAATGGCCGTGCGGCCATGGGGACGGTGGCGGCAGGGTGCTCCCATAGTCCCATGTGCGCACCCATTCCATCCCACATGTGATGCATTCGGGGGCATTCGACCCCTTGGTGGTCTTGGGCCAGATTCTTTTTTATAAATATGGGCCGTTGTATCTCTTGCTTGTAGAGAATGTTCGGGGGCCCATTATTTTGGTCCCCGACAGTATCAGTCGCCAGTCTTAGTGCCCATTCTACTAGTTGGCCCTTAGATGATGAAGGGACCCAGCGGAGCGGTGCGGGTACGAGGAGTGGTGGAGGGCACAATGGTTACTTCGAACCCAACAAGTTTGCTATTCGGCGGGGCGACAAACATCCGATTGGCGTCTTTCAGCTTGTGTCTAGGCTTTATCCTTGAGTGTTTTATTTGTTGTTGGTGTTGTAATCTCTCTCTCCCCACTATTATAGTTTCCTTGAATTGTATCCAGATTGGCGCCATGCCCTTCCCCTTCGGGCTTGCCCAACATCTATGGAATGAAAAATTAGTTCATCCCCGGTTGTCCGTTCAAATAAAAGATCCATCATACTGAAAAAGAGACATGCGCGATGTTGCCAAAGCTGATTCCAAGCTACACGAGCGAAAAGAATAGGGGTTGGCTATTCCAAGCTAAAACCTTGAGTGCACAGAGAGCTATACTAGTTGATCGCACAAGAAAAAAAAAAACAAATCACTAGTCATTTTGATCCAGTTAATAAGTAGTACTAGGCACCAGTTACCTGGTCTCACACGAATTGTTGCTCTCTTTAATTGGCATGGCTTGTTTAAACACTTTCAGTTAATCTTGTGAATCAATCCGCCTTTCGTAGGAGTTGATTGAAAACATATACATGTGGTTGATAATGTATGATTTCTCATAGATACTTGCTCCATGTGTTCAAAGGGGTCCATCCAAAAACATATTTACCTGTTGCTGACAGTTGCATCATGTTACTACTGGCTCGCTACGCTACATCTGCTGGGCTAGAACAAGGAAGATTATTACTGTATCGATCATGCTTCTTTCTCGATGAAAGCAAGGAACCTCGCTCGTGGGGCCGGATTTTGGAATCTTATTCAAGCGATTCCTATTAACTAGGTAGGGCATATGTGCTGGGTGCTGGGTGAAATAAATCCCCTTTAGGGGCTTCAACCCGGCTTTGACCATGTCTCCCGAACAATTTCAGTACATATGGCGCAAGACGATTCCACATATATATCGAGGTCGGAATGGGATCGGGTGTCGTAGACCGTAACCGGATTCCCTTCTAGTCACGGAGTAAGAAATGGGTATAGCAATCTGAAACTGTAGCACATCGTATGATTATTCATCATGGAGTAAAAAGATTAGGATTTCTATAAATCGAAGTTAAGTTTGTGGCATATACACCACGACGACAAACATTTTGGAACGGAGGGTGCATATACGCGTCGTGAAATTCTTGTAAAGATGCCTAGAATTTATAGAATATGTCATGTGGAATAAATTTGGGAATTATTTCTAGAAATTGGGTGGATGCAACTGTAATGGAAACGCAGGGGTAGAATATGTGGTGTACCTAGTTTATTTATGAAAAATTATGGGAATTTCTGAAAACATGGAAAATGTATTGTTAAGCTTCTGTGTACACTGATCGGGTGCGTGCAGCAATTTCAATCCTGGTTGACACGCAGGTCCAGGTCCTCTCTCAGGGCTGACCGCACTGTACTTGTGGTTTTGGTCCATAGCTGGTGCACCGATCTGGGCCTTGTAATTCTCCCTCTTTTTATTCCTGTGGGTCAGGTTCATGGAAGTGAGAGGAGAAAAGGATAAGGCCATAGGATGCCTGTTGCCATGTTGGTCACGCACGAAGTCTTTGGTGGCGATGGCGAGTGGTGAGGCGAGGGTACGGGTACCTTCCAGTTGCAGAAGAAAACGAACGGCAGGATTTAACCCACGCGTAGGAACGGACGGTCCAGGTTCTAACGGATCTTACTGTAGATTCTACAGTGGTTTGAGTCTTAATCCAAAACGGATCTACTGTAGATAGTGTTCACCAGGTTTAAAGGAGTATATAGATGGATTACCGTGACTGGACAGAGTAGAGTAACGTTACTGCAGCTATATGGGCCAGCCAAGGAGTAGTTACATTGCTCGGTGTGTGAATGACAAGGACGACTAGCAATAATGTTGCAAGCCGGACGCCTTGAATCCTCTGCTGATGCATATGGGAGCCACCACCAATAACATCAAGCAGAGCAGTGGTGCAGTCCTTTCCTCTGCTGACCCTGCCCCCGGCGGGTGTGTTTGTTTAAGCCAAAATTTTACTGAAAAATTCTATATAGCGTCGCCACATCGCATTAATCAGAAGATGTTTCGTTTGTTAGTGGTAAATGTTATCCTATCATGGCGTAAGTAGACTCAAAAAATTGTCTTGTAATGTACATCTAAATGTGCAATTAGTTTTTTTATTTACCTAAATTTTATAGTGGCCGCAAGCGTCTTTTGGGCCAAGATTGAATGTTTTCACGTGATAGAATGTGATGGAATGCAGGGAATTTTGGAGGAAATTTGGGCTCGTAAACACACCCCCATTATAATGATAGCGCTATCATCAGTCATCACTACACAAACAACCCTGAAATTGGGTTCACCACGAACTAGCTACTTACAAAGAGCTGCTGACTGCTGCTTCAGCTTCACAAAGGGCCGGTCGTCAATCTGGTCCTTTTATTTCTTTGTAGTTGTACCTGGTGGTGGTATACAGCTGAGATCTTCGGAGAAGCAAGGTGCGTACACATTTTCTTTCCATCTGTTCTGTTCCCCGTAGTTATCTATAATGAGCTCTATCCATATATTTATATGTGTTCTCAAACTTGTCCTACATAAGTTATCCGTTTTTTGGGGGTGTAATTGCCTCCCTCTTCTTGTATATACTGCACACACGACGCTTGTTCTGCTTAACATGAAACCTTTAGTCCTACAATTATTTAGCTACCTTTGGTACCAATTATTTTCCTTTGACTAAAGGCAGGTGCCCGGCAGATCTATCTTTAGCATGATGATTCACTTGCTTATATATTGTAGGACTTGCGCCCCAGCAATGGCAGCCATCCTGGATGCCTTAGCGCCCTATGTCAAGAAGCTGATAACAGACACGGCACAAGAAGAGGTTATCAAGTTGCTGGGCGTCACTGACGAGATCACCAAACTTGATGGCAACATGGAGAGCCTTAGAGCGTTTGTCTCGGACGCTGAGAGGAGGCGCATCACTGACCTGACAGTGCAAATGTGGGTTAGCAAGCTCAAGAACGCCATGTATGATGCCACTGACATCATGGAGCTCTGTCAGCTCGAGGCCGACGAGCGCAGGGAACTGGAAGAAGGTGGCAGCAGCCGGGAGCATAATCTGCTAGCTTGTTGCCAGCCACTTCTGATGTGCCTTCAGAACCCCATGGCCACACGCATCACGTGTGGGTATGCAGGGAAGATGAAAGATTTCTTGCACCAACTTATCTTCTGCCTGCAAAATCCCGTGTTCGCCCATGAGATAGGCAGCCGTATCAAGGAGCTCAACCAGCGGCTGGAAGACATCGAAAAGGAGGCCGACAAGTACAAGTTCAATATTGGTCTCGGTTCCAACACGGAGGCAAGGATGCAGCCTGCTACAGAAAGGTACAGTCCAAAGGTGACGTCTGAGTTCAATCAGTCATCCATTGTTGGTAAGAAGATTGAGCAGGACACAAAGTATCTTGGCCAATTACTTATCACCAATGACAACCACCAAGATATGAACGTGTTGTCCATCGTAGGCATGGGTGGCATGGGAAAAACCACCCTTGCCCAGAAGATCTTCAATGACACAGCACTCCAATCACACTTCAAACTGATGATATGGCTCAGCGTTACCCAAATCTTCAACGAGGTTCATCTCCTTCAGACAGCAATTGAGCATGCTGGGGGAGTCCATGGCGGGGTGCAAGACACAACTCTCCTCACAAGGATACTAACCAGCACCTTGTCCATGGGCAAGTTCCTCCTGGTCTTGGATGATGTGTGGAGTAACCAAGCTTGGAGTCAGGTTCTTTCAGTACCGATCAAGAATGCCAGCCAGAAACAACAGGGGAACTGGGTCCTCATTACTACAAGATTAGAAGACCTTGCTCATCGAATGGGAGCATCATTCTACCAACACCATGTCAGCCCACTCGATGAAGACGATGCTTGGTCCTTGCTGAACAAACAACTGCCACCGACACCAACTCAGCAGGTTAGTCTATTCAAGATTTAGTGGCTGGAAAAGTTTAGTTTATTGCAACTAAATGTACATTCAGTTAAATATACTGATTTAGATTGTTTCGCTATCGTTGGTTCCAAAAACTATGGTATAAAAATGTAGTCTTTATAAAAGATGTGCCACTACGCACCTTATCCATTATTAATAACCATTAACATTATAAATATACCAAAAACCCAAAATATAAATCTAATTCGATATTATCAATATCTTGATTAGTAAAAATAATCTAAAATAATCAAAACATCTGCATCTAAATTAGCCACTTGTATTATTATAAAAATAAAACCCATAAATATGTTTGTTATTAACTACTTATAATTTCTAATATTAAATATGAACTAACATTACCCCCTAGTGTCCTAGAAAAAAGTTGCACACTCCCCCATTATAAACACTGGTTCATCAACCCGTACACTCGAAAAGTTAGAATATTAGAAGACACTAAAGAGCGTACTCAGTGCAATAGGGCAATAGGTTAGAATTTTGGGATCTCTCTTTTTTTTTTCATGGGTTCCTTTTTTTTTCATTTCTATTTGTTATAGATCAACAAACTAGAAGGCCATTAGAAAGCCGGGACAAGCAACTAAAATGCTGAGTTGAGCGAGCTACCAAGTTATCAGCTTTTTGTTCAGTCTTATATGCACCAAAAATTGACTACTAAGAAATATTTTTTTGGCAGTTAATGCTATAGAGCATAGAATTATGACGGGGCTGGCACTATCGATTGTTTTAAACCAGTAGTGATAACGGAACACTGCCAGTTTTAAACCAACAATGATAGATTGACCGTCAATGGTAGGAAACTGAGCAAGCTCCATCACTTTTAATTGCGGTAAACAATGATAGATTCACCTGGCGTTTAAACCACTACTGGCGCATAAATCTGTAGTAATGAGCCCATATAGGCCTGCAAATTCGAAACTAATCCAGTAATAAATTCTTCCGTGGGTTAAGATAAAAAAGGAATATATCTTTTACACTGCTAATAAAGACATATCATTATTTATAATTAGATAGGTAATAATTGGCTGTGTACATCCCTGTATGTAGAGGTCGGATTTTATTATCCATTATCTAAAAAAAATTGATAATTAGATATTGTGAATTCAATGTTGTATATTACTAGTGGAAATGGTTGCAAGTATTGTTTGCTAACAAGTTATTTTAAAACGCTGGCAGCTACATGAAGGAACAGATCACCTGAAAGACGTCGGGATGAAAATTATTAGCAAGTGTGGAGGTTTACCACTTGCTGTTAAAGTGATGGGAGGTCTGCTAAGTACAAAGTCCCAAAGCGAGGGTGATTGGGAGGCTGTTTTGAACCATCATGCATGGTCAGTAGATGGATTGCCAGAGGATCTGGACAACATGATCTACTTGAGCTATGAGGACTTGTCTCCCCAGCTTAAACAGTGCTTCCTATACTGCTCACTTTTTCCAAAAGGTTCAGATATTTGGCAAGGTAGAGTTGTTTCGATGTGGATTAGTGAGGGATTTATCCATCCACAAGGCAGAAGCAATTCATACGATGATCGGCTAGAAGAAATAGCAGATGGGTACTACCAGGAGCTCATCACGAGGAATCTTATTGAACCAACTAAAAAATCAGCTCTCACTCGATACAAATGCACCATGCATGACGTGGTGCGATCTTTTGCTGAGTTTATGTCTAAAGAAGAATCATTGGTGGTCCAGGATGAGCAAGATGGAGGTGGTAGCGGCCACAGCCTTGTACGACGCTTGTCTATACGATCAACCAAGTCAGCACTAGAATGGGATATTCTACAGAAACACAAATCAGTAAGAACATTAATTATATATTATGGAATTAGTGTTCGGCCTAGTGACTCATTAGGAACTTTGTCTACCCTTAGAGTGCTTTTCATAAGAGGTGTTACTGATTGTGATTCATTGGTTGACTCTCTATGTCAAATGAGGCACCTGAGATACCTCGACTTCCAGAATACAAATTTATCAAGGCTGCCTGTAGACATTCATAAGATGAAGTTCTTGCAGCATATTGTGGTTAATGCATGTCCGCAGCTAGACCATCTTCCTAGCTCCATTACACAGCTTCTACATCTAAGAACGCTTGGCATGTTTGGTTCCAATCAAAATGTCTTAATACCAAGGGCTTTGGTGAGTTAAGAAATCTAAGAAGACTTCAAGGGTTCCGAGTACATTTGGATGTGGATGGAAATGGGGGCTGGTGCAGCTTGGACGAGATACGACCCCTTTCCCACCTTAGGATGCTTTCTTTACATGGCCTAGAAAATGTGCCTGCTAGCTCGTCGGCTGAAATGGCCATGATTAGTAGCAAGGAGCACCTTGATTAGTTGGAACTAAAATGGAGTAGCAGCAGATTCATGGGACTAAGGGATGACGTCAACAAGCAGCAGCAACAGAGAGTAGTGGAGGAAGTAATTGAGAAGCTCTCCCCTCCATCCAGCATACGGCATATACACATTGAAGGATACTTTGGTAGCCGGCTACCAAATTGGATGATGGTTCCAAGTACATGTGCCTTTAAGAGTCTGACGATTTTAAGGATGGACAACCTTAGTTGCTGCACCCAGCTACCCAACCGGTTGTGCCAGCTCCCTTGTTTGGAGTCGCTGTCCATTGATGACGCACCTGCCATCAACATTGTTGGGCCTGAATTCCAGTCACCGTCCTCCCTGCTAGTGGGCAGAGGTATTGCCACTACTAGATCAGTAGTAGGTTTTCCTAATCTGGCAACTCTTCGTCTAGCTGAATTGTGTGAATGGGAGAAATGGGACTGGGAGGAGGGCAGCAAGAGTGAGACTACAGAAGCTATGGCCATTCCTGCACTCAAGAGCATCACAATTATTAACTGCAAGCTGAGCTGTCTTCCAACAGGGCTCGCCAATAGCAGGAGGCTTGCTCTAAGACAACTGGTCCTGTACCGGCTGAGTAACCTGACATGTATAGAGAACTTCACTTCAGTTGTGGAACTTAAAGTGTCCAAGTGCCCCAAGCTAAAAAGGATCAGAAATCTCTCTAAGTTGCAGAAAATTGAGATCTTGTACTGCTCAAATGTGGAGGTGCTAGAAGGACTCTCGTCACTTGACAGCATGGAGATGAAGGACGGCAGCATGCAGACAGTTCCAGAATATGTGACAACAGTAAGCCCAAGATATCTCAAGTTGACTTGCAGCAAGAAGTTGTACGAGTCCTTGACAACAGGCAGCAGCTCATCTGAGTACGACAAGATCAGCCATATCAAGTCTCGCACTATAGACTACGTTCACCAAACATGAAGATTAATCGCTGCACCGCCACAATAGAAATAAAGCAAGTATATATTTAGCCAGGTAGTTACTTTGCTGTCCCGTGACATTACACCTACATATGCAGTCATAATCCCTTGCATTGCATAACGCTCGCTTAGTACTTATTCTGAAGTAGTAAACTTTATTTATGCAGGTATTGATATGCCATTTCTGCTTTGGGAGTGGGAATGAAGTCCATCATCTCCAGCGCTCGGGTTTCAGCTGTGTACCATCTGCTTGCTATTGCTTTGGCTAAATTTTTATTTCTACCAGTGAGAGACAGATAGGACTCTGTACAGGTTTAGCAACCTGAAATATATAGACAGCTTCGCTTCAGTGGTGGATCTTAGAGTACTCATCTGCCCCAAGCTGAAAAGGATCAGCGATCTCTAAGTTTCAGAAAATAAAAATTTTGTAATGCCCAAATTTGGAGGTGCTACAAGGAGTCCCATCACTTGACAGCATGCAGATAACACCATGGAGAGAGTTCCGGAATATGTAGCAGCAGTAACCGTATCTCAAGTTGAGTTGCAGCAAGAAGTTGTACGAGTCCTTGTTCACAGGAAGACGCTCATCTGAGTGTGACAAGATCAGCACCAGACACATCAAGTCATGCACTATCGACTACATTCGCTGAAGATGAAGATTAATTGGCGCTCTGCGCCAGATTATAATAAAGCATGTGCATATATTTATCCAGGTAATTACTTTTCTGATGCAAGACATTGCACTTACATGTGCAGTCATTGTACGTATTGTGAAGTAAATTTCATTTCTATTATGCAGGTATGGATATTCCATCTTTGCTGTGGGGGTGCAAGACTGTCGCAAGATAGCTCATCCGTGGGACATTCCATCTTTTCGTTGGGACGTCGTCATCTGTAGCACGCAGATTTCACTTCAGTTATCAGTTTTGCCAAATTTCATTTCTAGTGGTACATTTGTTGTGGTCTTATATTTGTGGAGCTAATTGAGGTGCAGTCATGGATCCATTTGTAATGGAGTAACGTGTTGTGATTAACCAAATAAATGTTCTGTGATATAGTAGGCGGCATGCAACACAAACAGGCGCAGCAAAGCTGTCCTCTGCTTTTCTGAGCCCAGAAAGCACTGTTTTTAATCCTCTGCTTTGTAGCATATACACCTCTGCTCTGAGAGAACGTAACACGGCACAACAGAAAATGCAAGGAGCCCACTTGCACCGTGCGTGCATAGACATGCTTTTCGGCAGTTGAAGTTTGCTTGCAAGAGGAGAAGGTGAGGGGCAAATGACCCTGACAAGCAGATCCAAAGAGAAATTTAATTTAGAAAATTAATAAGGCAGTTTGCTTTGAGATCTATGTAATTTATTGGAGCAATTGCCATCATTGATTTGTATAGAGACTGCGCATAGCCCCTGTTAGAAATCGGATTTATGGAAGCCACCTCTGAATTTTTTCCCGCCAGAATTCAAACTGAATTTAGGATTCTGTATACCTATATGTCTTGAAAGCCTGGCAGTTCTAGTCTTGGGTATGTATATATTTCATCATTGCATATTTATTCTTTTCATCTAATGGGCCTATGCATATTTGTTCAAATAATGGACGTGGATTTTTATAACGAACCCAACATGTGGTATCCTCTGCTTTTCCTCATCGACGTTCGTGAAATCAGGCAAATCATTCTTTATGTCGATGCCGAAACACTAGACAGAATAATCTCGTTCTCCCAACTAAACACGAGTTTTTTCCCGCCAGAATTCAAACTGAATTTTGAATTAGCTTGCAGTGGCATGTGTGAGTGACATGTGCTTGGTACAAGCTCGTCTCCAGCACGCGGCACTTGTACTGCGACCAAATCATTGTAACACGTGGCATGTGGGATTCACATGCAGACTGTTGACATACTGCCAAATCATTGTAACCGGTGGCATCTCCTGCACTCTTGTAGTCATGACCATGTATATTTGTACACTCGTTGTTTTTTTATGGAAGTAATGGACATAGCTGTATATTTGCACAAGTAGTAATGGGACCGAAGTTGTGGATCTTGTAATGGACCGAATGTCGGGTGATGAAAACAGACGGGCAACATTACCAGTGTTTTCTGACCTGATTGATGATCACGAAATCGGCATCCCTAGCATTATTATCTATTTATCATACTGAGCCTACTCAAATATGTAGGATACTATTAGTATCTCCGTGGCAACACCATTTTTTTAGAAAGGACGGCAAAAGCTTTGCCGCTATTTCTATTAGACGAAAAAGGAAAAAAGGCAAGTGCCCCAGTTTTTATTTGGAAACCGGGCGAAAAAAAACCATACAATTAAGTAGGGTACCCTACTCCACCCCGCACACCTAGATATCAAAACAACTCAACTCGCGCCACAGCTAGCGCCCACTCAACTCAACTTGGTCGAAATGCCGACCACAACTAACCACTCCACTTGGTCAAAACGACCCAACTAAAGGAACTGAAACACAACTAACAACAACTCAGATGGAAGAAAATGAACTTGATGCTCCATTTCGGTTGGATTTGGGTCATCAACACGAGCCTCCATCCACCACAACCGGTCCGGATTGTGACGTCGACACAACTCACAATCGCACAACACTACACCACCACCACCTGGGAGAGGAGCCAAAAGCAGGCCGTCGGAACCCGGCCGCAGCCCGGCTGCAAGCCCAAAACGACTACCAAAGCTCCTCCACTACGGGACTGTCATCCTCAAGCCGCACACCCACAATCGCCGATCCCCAAAGACTGAAGCATCAAGAGAACAATCCGTCGCGGCACCATTGAAAACCGATCCCGGCTACTGCGTGGGGGCTCGCCTCACCCACGCCTCACACTCCACTAATCCACCGCCCGGGACTCGGACATCCGAAATCTGACCGAGAGCACCACCTTCGCCCGGCCCGGACCGAGATCACGACCACCATGCACGCCAACTCGGGGCCTCTAGCACCCATAGGCCCTCTGCGCCTTGCCGCCATCAAAAGGACCTCGCGACACCATCTATGTCATTTGCACGCGGACCAACCCGGCTACACCACCAACATCGCCACAGCCGAGACGAGTCTCTCGAGAGCAACGCCTCCAAGGAGGTCGTGGACGCCAATGGCGCCACCGTCGCCTCGGGCCCAATAAGCTGGACCGGGTTTTCACCCCGAGACCCCATGCGCTAAGGACACGGTATTCCATAATGGTGTCCCCAAGGGAAGATCGACGCACCAAAGGGCGCCGCCACCACTACCACCAACCCAAATGTTGGTGAAGGCTTTCGCCCGGATCAATACCTCACCTAATGCACGCGACTCGGACAAGCGGCAACTCCCCACCGCCTCCGAACTCCTCCGCCGAAGAGATGGCTCGATACATCCCACAAATGCCACCACTACAGGGAGGACATACCAGCCCCGAGCGCCCGAGAGCAAGCCACCCAGCCCACCACCGAGGTGGCGTGAATCACAAGACATTCGTTGAGGAGAACAAAGGGGAGCACCACCAACTCACCTCCATCCCCGTTGTCCTTTTCAGGTGTCTGCCCGGCACCATCCCGACCGCCATGGCCACGAGCTGCCGCCCATGGGCGCCCCCACAAGTCCTCCCACGGCGGAGGAATGCCGCGCCATGCCCCACGCGGGCCGTCGGCACCGCCGCCGCCATCGCCCCTGCACGCGGGCCGCGCAGCGTGCACCACCCAATGTCGTCGGCCGTCCTCCACCCACCACAAACACTACCCGCAGTCCCCGGATCCGGATCGGGGAAAACCGTGCCACCCCCACGGGCCACCCACATCCGGTCGGCTCCCATGAACTCCGTCCTCGCCACGCCCCCCGTCACCACAAAGACGGAGCCCCATTCGCCGCCCCACTGGCGCCGCCGAACAACGCCGAGGAGAAGACCCGCCACCATCGGGGGCCATGGGCACCTCGGCGAGGCCCGACGAGGCCACCACGGATCCGCCTCGATCCCCGGATCCGCCGCCGAGGCCCCAACTCCGGTCGCCGGGTGCGGGGAAGAGGACGCCGGCCGGAAGGAAGAGCTGCTGCGCCCCACCCGCTCCGAGCCCGCAGCCACCATGAAGAGAGGCCCGCCGTCGCCATCACGAGGAGCCGGCGGGCTTCCGATGGCGTCCTCCCGGCTGGACGGGCGAGGTAGGAGGCGGGCCGGGAGCCTGGTTGGCGGCGGGCGTGGAGCGCCGCCGAGTCGCCGAGGGGGCGGCGACGGGGGGCCGATGTCGGGCATTGGTTTAGTTCTCTCCCGTGGCAACACCATTTCTTCATCCGCTTTGTCGCCAAAGACGCATTGACAAACATATCCGCAGCCCCTCTGCTTTCTAAGGGAGGCACATGCAACACAAACGCGCGTGTAGATCAAGATCGGTGACGGCATGTCCGGATTGGAGCTAGCCGGGTTGGCGAGTTGAAGATCAGCTCAACACCGCGCTTGAGCTCGCGAGGGTTAGGATTGGACATGAGTTGGGCTTGGATGGTTTTTTTTTTTAGATAATGGATAATCAAATCCGCCTCTATATCCAAGGATGTACCTGACCCATTATTACAAAGTTTGGAGGAATAAAACACGGTGAGCAAGCCAAACGTCACGTAACATAGACATTGTTACTAAACTAAACGGAAAAATATGCTTCCACCCTCTATTGGAAATTTCTAGAGCAATGATCTCCGGTTGTTTGCTCAATGCAACGAGGGTGTCCTTTGCTTGCTCAATCTGCCGCAATCGGGCCCGAGCGCATCCAATAAGCTCCCCGAAGATAACCCTCGCATAATAGAGTTAGATTTCATTTTTTAAAAATCATGTCATTACGACATCTCCGGATGGCCCGAATAAAGCCGCCACCCCAACCCAAATCAAAGGCTTGGATTCTTTATGTTGATTATGAAGCCAAGCGCCAAACATATGGTTAACGAGAAATAGGTTGGGTAAGATTAGTAGCATAGAAAATAATCCTCCAAATCATCTTGGCAAAAGGGCAATCAAAAAAGAGGTGTTGGATAGACTCATTCAAATTACAACACTCACATTTCCTCACTCACTTTCCAATTTTTCCTAGCGGGGTTATCCTTTGTCAAAATGACACCTCTTTGGACAAACCAAAGGAAAATTTTAATTTTCAGAGGTATTTTCCACTTCAGATTCGCTTATGTTGGAAAGGTGGATTTGTATTTATAGCATCAAGATACATAGATAGAACGAAAAAAAATCCGGACACGGATAAAGACCATCTAAAATAGTCTTTACCATCCACCAAAGCCACATTGAAACTTGGGCTACGAGAATAAGCCACTCTTAAAGATTATTATTCACCAATGATCTCCTAAATGAAATATTAGGAGGGTCAGAGGATAAAACTTTCGAAACCGTAGCATGTCGATCCCTTGCTATATTAAATAAGTTCGGGTATCTAAGCTTGAGGGGTTTATCACCTAACCAAGTATCTTCCGAGAACCTTGTATTGTTTCCATCTTTAATTAGGGAAACAATCTTTATCAAGCACTTCATCTTTAATATGCATGAGGCCTCTCCGTAAGTGAGAGTCATTAGGTTTGGTGACACTTGGGTTAGGGTCTTGGAATTTAAATATTTATTCCTTAACAAGGATTGCCACGTACCATCGGTGTTTATAAGATTGACGATCCATTTGGCAAGTAAACATCTGTTATGCAGGTATAAATCTATAATTCCAAGACCACCTTGATCCTTAGGGCGACATAGGATGTCCCACTTAGCTAGTCTATATTTATGATTTCTGTAGACCCTTGCCGGAAGAATCTTGATCTGAATTTATCAAGATTTTTGAAGACTCCTTTGAGGATCTCAAAAGGACATCATAAACATAGGGAGACTACTCAAGACAGAGTTTAACAACACAAGTCTTCTCCCATAGGATAGGTATTTTGCTTTCCAACAAGAGAGTTTTTGTTCAAAACGTTCTTCTATTTTCCTCCATTCGAATTAAGGAGTTGTCTATGGTGCATGGGGATACCTAAGTATCTCGAAAGGATATACCCTCAGTATTACAACCAAAGAGTGTAGTATAATAAGGTTCCATCTCTTTGGCTGCACCATAACAGAATATTTCACTCTTGTGGAAGTTAATCTTAAGTCGGGACAATTGTTCAAAACGGTAAGCAAAAGTTTTCAGATTTTTTGCTTGCTCGGATCGTGGTCCAAAAAGATAATAGTATCATCGGCATATTGTAAAATAGATAAACCATCATCAATTAGGTGTGGAATGATCCCTCCTATTTGTCCATCGGTTTTTGCTCTGTTGATAAGAAGAGCTAGCATATCAACAACAATGTTAAACAAAATAGGTGACATAGGATCCCTTGTCTAAGGCCACGTTTGGTGCGAAAAGTAGGGACCTATGTCATCATTGACTTTAACCCCCACACTACCTCCTCGTGACCATATTTTGGACCCATCTACACCATTTGGGGCGAAACCCTTCATGCGTAGAGTTTGTTGAAGGAAGGACCATTTCACCTTGTCATAGGCCTTTTCAAAATCAATTTTGAGAATGATGCCATTCCTTTTCTTAGTATGTAGCTCATGGATAGTTTAGGTGTAGAATAACTACTCCTTCCATGATATTTTCGCCGGCATAAATGCGATGCTCGTGTCGGGCTAACTATGGTGTTAGCTACTTTATTCGGTCTGTTAGTTCCAACTTTTGTGAAAATTTTGAAACTAACATTAAGGACCTAAATTGGTCGATATTGCTGAATTGTAGTAGCGTTTTTGGGTTTTAGGGATAAGGGAGATAATTCCAAAGTTGAGACTAAAAAGATCTAGACTCTCATTATGGAATTCTCGAAAAGATGGACATAAGATCGCCCTTGATCACCCCCAAAAAAACACGGTAGAATTTGGCAGAAAACCATCGTGTCAGGGAGCTTTGTTATGTTCCATTTGGAAAATGGCCTCCCTCACCTCAGATTCGGTGAAGTCGGCTATAAGAATATCATTTTCCTCTGGGTCACTTGTGGAATATCTATAAAATGATCTTCCATCAAAGTTATTTGGGTTTGCTCCGGTGGACCGAATGTTTTTTTATAAAAGTTTGTAATGTGGCTTTTTAAGATGGTCATCACCAATAACAACACCTTGATTATCTTCAAGTCTAAAAAAATATGTTGTTTTCGGTGTTTCCCATTGGCCACTAAGTGAAAGAATCTAGTGTTAGCATCCCCTTCTAATAAGGATTTCACCTTGGCTCTCTCATACCATTTAAGTTCCTCTTCCCTCAAAAAAGAGAAACTAAAGCGCCCTTTTAAGTATTGCTTGAGATTGATCTCTTGATCGAGAAAGACCATTAGTCTCAGCCCTTTTATCTAAACCGTTTAAAAGTTCTAAAAGGGTCTTCTTTTCTTTCTTATAGGTTTCTGCAGTATTTGCAGCCCACCCTCTAAGATCTTGCCTTAGTTTGCGGATTTTAGCTTGCCGGCTTCTAAAGGGTTGGATCCGGAAGTTTCGCATTGCCATATATTTGCAACCATTTCATAAAACCCTTCCCTTATTAGCCAACCCCTTTCAAATCTAAAGGGTCTAGACATGGTGCGGTGGGTAGAAGCACCAGTGCTAAAAACCAAAGGAGTGTGATCTGAGATATTCCGATCTCTCGGATCAACTACGGTTAGAGGGAATTCAAGCTCCCAATCCGTACTAACTAAAAACACGATCAAGTTTTTCAAAAGTTGGGTTATCCCGGGTCCCCTCCCAAGTATATTGGCGACCTGACATAGTAATTTCTCTGAGATCCAGAGATTCAATGACCGCATTAAAAAGATTCGGCCATTTAGGGTCAAAGTCCCCACTACTTTTATCGTCAGGACTACGCATTATATTAAAATCCCCACCTATAACATAAGGGAGACTTTCTTTAGAACAAGTGTTAACCAATTCGGCTAGAAAAGCACTCTTGTTATGATATTGTGTTGGTCCATAAATAGAATAGAGGACAAATTTGAAATCATTAGATTTATATCGCAAAGTGAATTTGACATAGAAATCTCCTTCGTCAATGGCTCCGATGTCAAAAATAGACAGGTCAGCTCCGAGTAAAATACCCCGGACCTACCATGAGGAGCCATAGCATGCCAAAGGAAGTCACGCCCTCCACTAAAATTTTTGAGGACATGATGCGGAAAATCGTCACGACCAGTCTCGAGAGAGGGCAATAAAATTAATCTGCTCCTCTCTAACTAATTCTGCGAGAAAACGGTGTTTAGCCAAGTCTGCAAGACCTCTGCTATTCCAAAAAACTCCTTTCATTTTAAAACTTTGGAAGGAGTTTTTGGCTTTTTCGGAGACCTGGTCTTATTATATTTTTTTCTACGCCTGATTGGGGACAGATCTAAAATATGATCATTCTCCGACATCAGAGAGTTCTCTTTTGAAATCCCACAAATGTGGTCGAGAACAGAATCAAGGCGCTCATCTTTTTCATCATCGCTATTAAAATTATAAAATCTATTTTTTGAATTCTTGGGAATAGCAGAAAAGAACTAATCTATCAACCTCTAGATTTTTAATAGCAACAACATCACATGAATTAAGGTCGATGCCTACCCTACCAAGTTTTGAAATAATAGCAGAATCGGAAAAGCTAATAAAAGAGTTACCTGAAGGTTCAAGATTCTTTTTTTCTTCGCCATCCGTTCCGTCTTGCATAGGGTATACTCATCCGCCTTCGTTGCATTCCTCTGGCTCCGTCGGAGTTGAGTTGTAGGGGCCACCTCCCCCAACATCACTGAGGGAACCGTGTGCTGGAGTAAGTCGATGTCGGCTCCAGCACTTGGCTCCCTCCCTGCCGCAGTGGAATGCTTGACGATGGCAGCATCCTCAACCAACAAGGGGACCGAGCCACCACCAGTCCCATCCGGGAGGGCAGTAGGCGCGGATAACATCCCCTCGACAACGTCACTGGCCGAGGATGATCGCAGCGCCTCGGTGCCGAGCAGACGAAGTGTAGAAGACTCGTGAAGGCCAGCATCATTTGCCGGTGCGTCCACCAACGCCACACCCTGTACAGCTTGGGCATCGACAGCAGCTGCCGGAATAGTCGCCAACGACTCCACCTGCTGTCCATCAGCAAGGACAGCAGATGCGTCTCCAGCCCCGGCCGGCGTGATAGCTACAGCCAGCACGTCATCAGGAGTCAGGTCCTGATCGCCAGCCTGTACAGAAGCCGACGCCAGATCCTGTTCGTCATCTTGCACAGCAGCCGTCGTTTGGAAAACCTGTTCGCCGTGGATGGCACTTCCAACGTGCTGCATAGGAGCAGCAAGCACGTGCTGCATGGGAGCAGCAATAACGTGCTGCATGGGAGCAGCAACGCTCGGCTCAAGAAGCCCCTGTTCATCATGGACATCAAACTCGATGCCGGCCACAGCAACAGACATCGCTGCAGATGGCCCAATTTCCTCGACAGCAGCAACATCTAGGGCAGCAGGAACCACACGGTCGCCGCCGTTAGGGAGTGCCTCGACATCTCCTGGTACCACTACGTCGGACTCAGTGAAACCAACATCAGTTTCACCACTAGTCGCCACCGCAGCGGACTGCGCGAAAGCCTCCTTTAACTCAAGTAAAACACCAGCTCCAGTCGGCTCACCATCATAGGAGAGCAAATGTGCACACCCCACTAAAGGAGAAGACAAGTCTTGGGTCATCCACAACTGATTTCCCAACCCCTTATCAGCCAAAAAATTGCTTATTTCTTCAAAAAAGGTGTCTCCATCCATGGTAGCCTGATTGGACGTTCCACCACTTGACAGTGAAGGGAAAGTACCACCGGCAGCTGAAGAAGAACTGCCCTTTTCTGGAAATTTAGGCGCTCCTTCACCATCTGCTTCTTCCATCTCCCGATCACCATCAGGATCTTTATCATCATCTCCCAGGAGATCGTCATCATCTGGATTAATTAGAGGCTCTTCTTCATCAGGTGTGAAATAAAGGCGGAAGAGCTCTCCCTTGACACAAACATCTCCAAACGGAGGGATTTTTTTCAAATCAAACACCGCCACCAAAATGCGGATATCTCCTGTCTGCCTAAGGTGATACATATCCACCTTTTGGGTTGAGCCAATCATTGTACCAACCGCCCACAACTGAGAAGAGGACGAGGAACATTTGTGACCGTCACCCAAACCTTTTCTAGCACTTTGATAGGCTTAACATCATCGATGTATTCTTTAAATAGGAGGGTACCTTCCTTGTTCTTCGTCGTGATCGTCTGAATTTCAACCATCCGATCCAACTCCTCATTGCTCGGGAAAGGGACAATGTAATTATGCCCTCTCCTCTCCTGCACCTCCCAATGCCAGCGGACAGGGATGATCCTAGACAGCTCGGATAACAATAGACTAGGAGGGACCTCACCCGACTCCACCGAAATTTGGGCAGCTACTGACTTCTGAGAAAATGAGACAATGTCATTGAAATTAGCCGTCTGGATTTGGAAAAATCCCATTCCATCTTCAGCAGCACCACAATATGCAACCGATGGTTTTGGGCCACGCAGTAAAGGGCATTTGTTTGCGTAGTGATCCTGCAAACAGATAACACATTCCAAATTTCCTGGTTTCTTCCTCTTCAGCTTGCCCAAGTCTTCTCGGAGTGATCAACGGCAGTAGCCATGCTAGCATTGGGAAAGTCATCACCTTTACCTTGTGAAGTTGCTGCATCGAGGACGCCAGCCGAGGCAGCCGCGCCACTGGTAGCACCACCATGATCCGCGGAGCCACGGGCGTGATTCGTAGCAACACCACGCCCGTGGCCGGTAGCAGCGCCGCGGCCACCATCAGCACGCCCACGGTCAGCACCGCCTCGACCGCGATCAGAGACACCACCGCGACCACGATCAGCATCACCGCGACCACGATCAGCGGCGCCACCGCGACTACGGTCGGCATCGCCGCGGTCACGATCAGGAACTTCGCGACCATCACGGACAGCAGCAGCATCGCGACCAGCTGGGCCGCGCACGGGTGCCGCGTCCGCACCCACTGGCCCCCACGACCAGCGACGTACTGGCTCCGACGACGGAATCGGCGACCCTGCCCACCTGCCATGAGGACGGCGCGGTACGACAAGATCTCCGGCGGCGCAGCAGGTTTGACGAGGCGGCGCTTAGGGTTTCCCGTGAAGTGCTTTGTTCCGGACGTAACCTGAGTCGGGCTCCCTGAAAGAGTCAGAGTCCTGACCACGGTCGAACCCAACCTGGGAAACTGGTCCGGTTCCCCCCTGTCCGAGAACTGTGGCCCCGACTTTGAATCCAAAGTATTCAAAATTTGGGCATCCGAAGAAACAGGATCTGAGGAGCGCTTCTGCGATCTCAGCGATGCCGGAAGGAGGTCGCCGATCGTTACCGGCGGCGAGACTCTAGGTGGTGGGAGAGGTCCCTTCCAAAGTGATTTCCAAGGAGGTCTCACCGGCCTGGGAGTCACCGTCTTGGATCCCTCGGCGTCCAAACCACCACCGGCAACCGGATGCGTTCCTGCAGAAGCTCCCAGCGTGGAGACTGCTGCCAAGGAACTCGAGGCCAGTCCGTTGACAGAGCTTGCCAAGGAATCAGCAGCGCCAGGGTACTCCACGTCGGACTCGGAATCGGAGTCATCCCAGAATTTACCGGACGACTGTGTCTTCACCACGGGAGGCCGGAGATCACCAAGGATGAGGCGATTCCTCACCGCCTCCGAGTCGAGTCGGCGATCGGGCTCTTTGGCAGTCAACCGCCGTAATGCCTTCTTGATGGACGGCGCAACGACGACGGCCGGCATCACTCAGGGAGAGGCACCGGTGGCCGTGAGGGCCACCGGCAGCGAAGTCCGGCCACTAGGCCAAGAGCGGTGGTGGGGCGTTCCCGCTGTCAATGACTTGGTGCCACATGTAAAATTTTTAGTCATTTTTCCAAGCTTCAACTGGTTCTTGCAGCGTGGCTTCGCTTGGATGGATGGGCCAGGCCCTTGCATATCCAAAGAGAAAATTTAATTTTGGAAATTAATAAGGCAGGTTGCTTTGAGATCTGTGTAATTTATTGGAGCAATTGCCATAATTGATTTGTATAGAGACTGCGCATAGCCCCTGTTAGAAATCGGATTTATGGAAGTCGCTTCTGAATTTTTTTCCAGCCAGAATTCAAACTGAATTTAGGATTCAGTATACTCCTATATGTCTTGAAAGCCTGGCAGTTGTAGTCTTGGGTATGTATATATTTCATCACTGCATATTTATTCTAGACGGAATAATCTTGTTCTCCATTGAAATCAAGACTGCGTCAGTCTATTCCATCATGTCTCCCAAAGAAACAGTATCTACGTGAATAAGATTGCTTTGCGTTAGCGTTTGAGGACAAGAATTGCTTTGCCCTTCAGTTTAAACTAATGAATCCAAAGCGCACGCAACCCGGCCTTCTTTTGTCGGGTTTTCTATGTTTAAACCAACAGAAGCGAACGAATCTCAACCTTTTGGCTCCGTCAAGCAAAGCGTTTCTTTGATCTTCACTTTTTCTTTGTCTCTATTTTTCTATTTTCTACTCCAGGCCGGGAAGCAAAGCATTATATTCCTTCTGCATTATGTATGTATGCATATCTAAACAGCCTGTACCTGATGCCCTGCAAAGCATAACTTGCCGTGTATGAGTCTGACGCCTAATTCCTTCCTGTACATCATTTCAGAAGCAAGGAATATCTGCTCCCATGCCAAGTTTACATGGTCTCCTTTATCTTTCCCCATTGCTAATACTAGTGTCACCTTGCATAACTACCTGTCACCTTGCCCTGTTGTGTCACCAATCGGCAGCCAAGGCCAAGCAGGTAGCAGCCCAAAGCCCCGTGTGCCTGCAAATTGAGGTGACTACTCAATCCTCTCCCGTTGCTACAGACATCTTCTTCTTTTAAGCTGCATCAGTCACATCAGTCACATCCTGAAGGGGCAGAGCAAGGAAGCTGGTAGCAGCCCAAGCCCCTATAAGCTGCAAATTGAGGTGACTACTCCATCCTGTCCCGTTTGCTGCAGAAATCTACTTGTTTTAATTTCATTTATTTTCCAATATCTCCTGCTAGCACCGTTTCATCTTTAATGTTTGAACGGCTTGGAATTCTATGTTTGTTTTCATTCGCTAGCCACCCAATCTGCATACACTCCATGCCATGGATGAGACATTGCTGATCACAAATTGGTTAACATTTTATATCAGAAATTGAATATTAATGGATTAGACCTTGCTGATCACAAATTGGTTACCATTTTAGATCTGAGTAATACCTTGCCTGTGTCACCGACAAGCACTTCCTCAAGAGGCAGAGCAGCCAAGCAACTGGTAGCAGCCCAAGCCAAGATCGCCTGCAACTTGAGGTGATTACCCCATCCTTCCCCGTTTGCTACAGAAATCTACTTATTTTAATTTGATTTATTTTTAGCTAAATACACTAGCGGCCCCTTAAACTTGTAGTGTTGTGCCACTTGGGTCCATAAACTCTCAAAACCAAAATTCACCCCCTAAACTTGTAGTTTTGTGTTAGTTAGGTACACGATCGAACTCTCAAACCTGAAATCTGTGCCCCTGAACTTGTAAGTGGTGCACCATAGGTATATATCCTACTAGCACTTTCGAAGGGGTATGGACTTGCGTTGCACCACTTGACAAGTTCGAGGGGTGGATTTTGGTTTTCGGAGTTCGTGGACCTAATTGGCTACAACGCTACAAGTCTAGGAAGGTGAATTTCGGTTTTAAGAGTTCATGGACCTCGAGTGGCATAATGCTATAAGTTTAAGGGTCACCGTGTAATTAGCTCATTTATTTTCCAATGCGTCCATCGTTTCCTCTTTAATGTTTGAATGGCTTGGAAGTCTATGTTTGTTTTCATTCTCTAGCTACCCAATCTGCAAACACATTTTCCCGGATCAACATTTATATACACTCCATGCCATGGATGCGACCTTGCTGATCTTAGTCACATGTTAGTCTTTAATTATATACTCTCATTAAACAAGCCTTGTGTCTAGTTTGGATATGAGTAATGTGTAACAAAAGACTAATTAAATGAGCCTACAGCTATTCCGTGAAACTAATGCGTGCTGAATTACTTGTTTACGTAGGACGTCCCCTGGAGCCATGGCCGCCATCCTGGATGCTATGGCACCCTACATGATGAACCTGATAGCGGACATGTCAAGAGAAGAGGTGGACATGTTGTTGGGTGTGTCCGGTGACATCGAGAAGCTCAAAGATAACATGGTGGGCATCAACTGCTTCCTTGTTGATGCTGAGAGGAGGCGCATCACTGAACAGATTGTGCAGAGATGGGTTAGGAAGCTCAAGGATGCCATGTATGATGCCACTGACATCCTTGATCTATGCCAACTTGAAGCTGACAAGAGTAAGGAATCAAAATGTGGTAGCATGGACAAGAAGGCTTCAGGTTGCTTACAGCCTTTGCTCTTCTGCCTACGAAATCCCGTTTTTGCACACAAGATAGGAAAACGCATCAAGGAGCTCAACCAGCGGCTGGAGGACATCCACAAGGAGGCGGACAAGTACAAGTTCAATATGAGCATTGGTTCCAACCCAGAGCCAAGAAAGCTAACTGCTGCTGAGTTATCTAGCTATAGGACAAGTTCACAGGTGGACGAGTCAGCCATAGTTGGAGAACAGATAGAGAGGGACACAAGGGAACTTGTTCAAGTGCTAACCACAGATGATGATAACCATCACAACATCAAAGTGGTGTCTATCATTGGTGCAGGCGGCATGGGTAAGACCACACTCGCCCAGAAGATTTTCAATGACGCAACCATCCAAGAGCATTTCAAAAAAAGGATATGGCTAAGCATCATGCAGCAATTTGATGCGGTTGAGCTATTGAGGATAGCAATCGAAAATGTTGGCGGAGACCATGGTGGGAGGCAAGACAAGAACACTCTATCTGAGGCCCTCATCAACACCCTATCAACAGGTAGGTTTCTACTTGTGATGGATGATGTATGGAGTCATGATGCATGGAACCATGTGCTTAGTGTCCCCGTTAAAAATGCCAGCAAGAAAAATCCAGGATGTCATGTCCTGGTCACTACAAGATCTGCACACCTACCCCAACAGATGCAAGCCCCACTACACCAACACCGTGTCAGGCCTCTAGAGAATGTTGATGCTTGGTCCTTGCTCAAGAAGCAGCTACTGCCTGACCAGGTTAGTCATGTATCTATGCTCTATACAACTATGAAACTTAATTTAATAGAAAGCATATGAAGTTCTGCACAATCTAAGCATTCTTGCTAGGAACACCATATTAGAGCAACTCCAACAGTTTTGCAAACAGGGTTGGCATTCTTGCAATTTGCCAAAAACTTTGAAAAGAGGTATCCAACAGTTTTGCATACGAGTTGGCATTTTTGGAAAACATGGCAAATTCCTCCCCTGGACTCCCAATTTTTCCAAGCGAATTCTACTTTCCATATCTACCGGTGACACGAAGAGAAGTCCTCCTCCCGATGCATTTTCTCGTTCCCGCATGATGAAGGCCCACCAAATTGTGTTCTGCCAAGTCCAATTTGCAAAACTCTTGGAGATGGCCATATCTTTTGCTTCCCATTCTATTTTAAAACTTGGCAAACAACCACGAATGCCAACCCAATTTTACAAACTGTTGGAGTTGTTCTTACAAGAGTAGCAGAATGAGACTGACAAAAGTATGGTCTACAACACATAATCGAATATAATGTAATAAAAAAGGCAGTAGGATTAGGTTAGTTATTATTCCCTCATCCAAACATTGAGTGCATGTCTAGCTCTAGAATGACTACTATGTGAAATTTGATCACATTTGGTTTGCAATATAAGTATCAATATTTATGATTTCTTTTTAGTATGACTAGATTTTACTTACAATAAATAGTATTTATAGAATACAAATTTCAGTTTACAGATATTAATAATTCTCTATATATTTTTTCTAACCTATGATAGTTTGACTTAGAAAAAATAGCTGCCCTATTTTTGAATGTAATGAGTACTAATAATTAGGTACTTTTTTATTACTTATACAATAATACCCGTAAAACCTGTTGGACAATGAGGTAAATCCTATAAGTTCTTAAAAAGGCACTATATGCTAGTCTAATCGTTGCTATTATTATACTCCTTGCAGTTGTTAATCTTTTGTTAGTGAATCTAAACAAGTAATCAATGTCTATACAGTGAGATCACTCTTGCCTTCCTCTCAGTTTCTTGAAAACTCACTAGGTGATTTCTAGGAAATTAACTCTATTAGGACTCTGTTATTATATACTACTCTAATTTCATATATAAATCACTACTACAACCCCCCCATTTTTTAGGGTCGGTAAGGCAACCACTGTAAGGGTGGTTGGCCCAACCCTCCCACCAGGGGGGCTTTTATAAATCAAGCGATTTGTAGGGGCGGTTGGCCAAAACCACCCCTTACAAGTGACCATTTGTGTGGGTGGTTTCAAAGTGGCCATTTGTAAGCCCCCTATAGTGAATTTTAAGATTTTATTTTCAAACTTTGAAAAATAGCGAAAACAATTTTTTTAAAAAAATTAGGTAAGGCCCCACCGGTTAGCCACCCACCATCCTTTGCCATTGTCATTTTTTTCAATTGCAGCCATGGTGTTCCAAGCCCACAACCTCGACTCGCATGCCTCCTTCCTACCCTTTGCACTACACACTCACTTTTGTCTATAACTCATTTTGGTTCCCCACATATCCTACGAATCCAAGCGAAAAATGACTATTGGAAGCTCTAAACGAATTCAAATCAAAAGAGGTCAAGTACAAAGTTTCATAACTTTTCAAGATCTATAAACTTCATTTTGGATGTATGATGCCACCAACATCCTTGATCTATGTCAACTTGAAGCTGACAAGAAGAATGAATCAAAATGTAGTAGCATGGAGGAGAAGGCTTTGGGTTGCTTGCAGCCATTGCTCTCCCTACTGCGAAATCCCTTGTTTGAACACAAGATAGGAAGCCTTTGATCGAGGAGCTCAACCGGTGGTTGGAGGACATCCACAATCAGGCGGACAAGTACAAGTTCAATATCAGCATGGGTTCCAACCCGAAGCCAAGAAAGCTAACTGTTGTTGAGTTATCCAGCTATAGGACAAGTTCACAGGTCGAATTTAATCTGCCATAGTTGTAGAAACAGATAGAGACCGACAAAAGGGAACTTGTTTAGGTGCTAACCACGGATGATGATAACCATCCCAGCATCAAAGTGGTGTCTATGATTGGTGCCGACGGCATGGGTAAGACCACACTCACCTAGAAGATTTTCAATGACACAAACATCCAAGAGCACTTCAAAACAAGGATATGGCTAAGCATCACACAACAATTTGATGTGGTTGAGCTATTGCGGTAGCAATCGAAAACGCTAGTAGAGACCAAGGAGGGAGGCAAGACAAGAGCACTCTCATAGACAACCTCATCAACACCCTATCAACAGGCAAGTTTTTGCTTGTGATGGATGATGTATGGAGTCATGATGCATAGAACTATGGCGTGGAGACCGTAAGCACACCCGGCATGGCCACCCGAACCCTAGGGTTCCGGGCGATAGCGCCACCACCGCCACTGGCCATGGAGGCCCACTCCTCATCTGCCCCCTCCACCTCCTCGCCTTCCCCACTACCATCCCCTGCCCAGGCTAGTCCCCACCCCTACTGTTCCTGGTGTCGCAGGGGAGGCTCATTCCAGCGCTCTTGCCCGGCGACCCCTTCATCCACTCCTACATGGGCAGATCGAAGGAGACGTGGTAGGGTGAGGTGCTCATCTCCGATGACTACGATAGTCACAATGATGATGGTGCGGACGAGGCAGCGGACCTCCCCCACCTCTACGTGGTGCGCTAGACACTTCCCAAAGACTACGGCCTTATGCGGGGCCCCGCCCGAGGAAGTGGTGCAGCGTCGGTCGAAGTCTGGGCGGAGGGTGCTTGTGGAGGAGGCGGCGGACACACACCGTCGTTGCGCCCATCCACAAGCGCCGCAAGATGTAATTGCCGTCACGGGGGCATCGTGCTACCGATAAGCCCAAGTGCCGGCCGGGCCTCAAGCCATGATGATGAACTGAAAAGTGAGGCACACGACATGTCAACCGGTGGAAAGCTCAGCGCTTCATGCAAGCATCATGCCCAAGGTTGCCTCACAACTTCTTCTAACAACACTTGATTCATAGCAACCCTTGGCCAAAATCGATTCGAGCAATAGAATCGTGAAAGCACAGCCATTGTCTAGGGTGGTGACATCCAAGCATAGAGAAATCCGGTAGCGAATTGCCTCGGCTTCCTCGAAGAGCAGGCCACACCAACGGTGATGGCGGTCGGCATCGAAGCTTACACAATAGCATTTACACTAAGAAGCTGAACCCTCGCACTAGGAAGCAATGCAGGATGTCCTTAAGGATGATGAATGATTAGTCGGATGAGGAGATGCGGCACAAGATGTGGATAGACGCCTGCCCGCGCGCTTTGGTTGTCTAGTGTGTGAGTAGTAGATTTCGGTATCAATCGCTATGGAGAGCGAAAACTTTGTAACACATCATTTGCCCTCTAGTGCACCCATCTTGTAGGTCTTCAGCATTGCTTCTAAGATCTTGCTTGAGGTGTTGATCATTTGGATCACCACTTTGCCTATGTCCAAAACACTTTTGCTCCCTTTGAACCATATAAAAACACTAGCAAATTATGTTAGTCCAAATGGTCATGTTGATCATCAAACACAAAAATCCAAACTAAATGGGCCAAGGGACCATTTTCCTTGTAGCAACGGTGATAACGAAGGCAGCTATAGTGGCGTCATCGAAGCTAGCATATCTAGTACAAGACCTGTTGGAGCTTGGATTGAAAAAAAAGCCACATTGCAAATTTCGAAAGGACATGATTGTTTGGGGCTTAAACACCTTTGCGGTTGGCTAGCGGCACCAAGTTGTGCCTAGCATTGAGTCGATGTGGATGCTAGCGAGGGAAACAAGAGAGATTGGATCAATCTCTAGCTTGATTTTATTGGCAAAAGGTTTGGGCTAAGTATCCCCAATTCCTAACATACTAAATCTAATTCAATCAAGCTAGTCTCAATGATTACATAAGTAATAGGGCCTAACTAACAGACTAGGCACCTATGTGCCAAGCCATGTTTGTGTGCTAGTGCGCTCAAACTTGCCTCCGCACCTCGGCGCGCCATCGCTTAAGCTCCTCAAGACTGCTACACCTAGCCTACTACTTCTCCCATCCCAAGTTAAGTCCCAAGAATCTTAGAGAGTCAAAAGTATCCTAAGTGTAACCAAATTTGTATGATAAGAAAATAACATTTATGATGCTAACTAAGTATTATTAGATTCACCGTCAAATAAATTTTCATAGTATACTTATTTCATGTCAGAAGTCATTATAATTTTTGCTATAATTTTTTGCTACAATTTTAACTAAACTAGGGATGATGCTTGGAAAATGACCTATAGTTCGAAAGAAGCGAGTATGCTATAACACATAAGGATAATTTGGTACACAGCTTTGTCATGAACCTAGGTATGTGACATGTCTAAATATATATTAAAAGCTCTGTACCTAGAATGTCAAAAATGACTTATAATTTGATTATCGTAGTCTTCCTAAAGCTAGTGTGTACTAGATGGCCATGCCTTTGAAGCTACAACAAATCAAACTTGTTGGAACTTCTTGCCTTCACAACACAAAGACATCTCAATGTGAACGATAGAAAAATAACCACATGAAAACGTTGCATACTAGTGCCAATTTCTAAATGACAAAATTTAAAGCCTCAGAGCAATGCATGCAGTACATTATGAGTGTTATATGATTTCCATCCATTCATGCAGATTTCATTTTAAATCGGCCCATTTTATTGGCAGGTAGTCGGAATTGACCAACTTAAAACTATCGGGATGGAAATTCTTGAAAATTGTGATGGATTACCACTTGCAGTAAAATTGATTGGAGGACTCTTGAGCACAAAATACCCAAGTGAGCATGGGTGGAAAGCTATTTTGAACATGCCTGCATGGTCACTGACCGGACTACCGCAAGAACTAGACAACCGGCTGTACTTGAGCTATGAGGATTTGTCTCCCCAGTTAAAGCAGTGCTTTCTGTATTGCTCCCTGTTCCCTAAAGGTGTAACAATTGCACGTCACATAGTTATTGAAATGTGGATCAGTGAAGGACTTATTCAACCAACAGTTGAAAGAAGTACCAGTTCACATGGGTATGATTTGGAAGACATTGCAATTGAGTATTACTGAGAGTTAATAAAGAGAAATCTTATAGAACCTACAGAAAGTTCTATCACTGGATATGAGTGCACCATGCACGATGTGGTCCGATCCTTTGCTGAATATATGGTAAAAGAGAGGAATCTGTGGTGGTGGTTGGCAAAGAGCAAGCTACTACTAGTGGTGATGAGATGCTTGTACGACGCTTGGCTGTAGGACAAATCGTATCAGTGGTCGATTGGGCTACTTTGCAAAGGCATGCGTCACTTAGAACATTAATTATAAGATCTAGACTAAACATTCATCCTGGTGATTCGGTAGGTAGTTTCTCCAAGCTACGTGTACTGCACATAGACTCTGTCGAGATCAGTACACTAATTTCCTCTCTATCTAGGTTGAAGCACTTAAGATACCTTAGCTTAGAGGGTACTGATATATCTTGGCTACCAGATGATATCCACAAGATGAAATTTCTACGACACATTTCAGTTGGTAACTGTAAGAAGCTATACCAACTTCCATGCAGCATCATGAAACTTGTGCATCTAAGATCTCTTAACATCAACGGATCACATGTTGGTGTCATTCCTAAGGGGTTCGGTGAGTTAACAAATCTGAGGTCACTTGTTGGCTTCCCAGTGGACGTGGACATGGATGCAAGCAGTAGCTGGTGCAGTTTGCAAGAGCTGGAGCCTCTCAACCAGCTTAGGGATCTCACATTACATGGCCTAGAGAAGGTGCAGGACAGCCATATGGCTGAAAATGCCATGATTAGCAGCAAAGGCCACCTTGAGTATCTAGAGTTGAACTATAGTGCAAGTGGACATACTATAGGGACACGCAGTGGTGAGGCAGAGCAGCAACAACAACAGAGTATCACTGGACATCACGGATGCACCAGCCATCAAGCGTATTGGTCCCCAATTCCAAGTGCCATCCTCCATAGCAACTGGAGCATCTGCTGCTATATCGGCACCATTTCCTAAACTGAGACACCTATATCTATGTGGGCTACGTGAGTGCGAGGAGTGGGAATGGAATAACTGTGAGGAGCATAGTGACGTGGAAACTACCATAGCCATGCCTTGTCTTGAGAAACTCATAATCAATAACTGCAAGCTGAGGTGTCTTCCACCAGGCCTCGCCAGCAGCAAGAGGCATGGTCTTAGAGAACTATACCTGTACGAGCTCACCAACTTGACACATGTGGAGAACTTCCCATCAGTTGTGGACCTTGATGTGTTTGATTGCCCTGAGCTCAAGAGGATCAGCGGACTCTCCAAGCTGCAGAGGATTAGGATCATTCGTTGCACAAAGCTGGAGGTTCTAGAAGGTGTCCCATCACTCGACAGCCTTGTACTAGAGGACGCCACCATGGACACGCTTCCAGAATACCTACAAGCTGTAAACCCAAGGTATCTCAAGTTAGATTGCAACAAGAAGCTACAAGAATCCTCCTTATCACCAGGTAGCTCTGAATGGAATAAAATCAGCCATATTGCAAAGCGCGTCATCAACTGCATCGGACATTGAGATTTAAGCTCGGATGGATTTTCAGAGCGAAGCTGAGGTAATAATAAATAGCATTTTTTTCACTGTTCCGAAAGTTGCTTTCCCGACTCTTAATTAACTAGTTGTTGCGTGCACTCCAATTCCTTTTGTGTTGATACAGAGGTGTCTCTAGGATGTCATGGCGAATATAGGGGTTCTACTCTCCTTCTCCATCTGCGATATCTGTGGCAACACCATATCTTCTGCTATACTACACCGCACCAATATATGCAAGACACACTCTGCTTTCCAATGGGACAAGATCAGCCACATTGGAAAGCACAACATTATGTGCCTGCAAGATTGAGAAGCAGAGAAAGACTAGTAATTGCGTAAATACATTCTTTCACTGGGCCGGAAGTGGGTTTTCATATTATTAATTATTGCTTGTACTCTGATCCATTGAAGGAAAAGCTTACATTGGGCCACACACAGGAACAGCGGAGGTATCATAAGGGTTTTGATATATATGCTGATTTAAACAAAGTGTTGCTACAGTGTGCCCGTCCGACGAGGGGACATCAACAATTGTTGTCAATCAATTGTCTTCAAGTCTTGCCAAAGTAAGTTTTTTGTCATCATCTTATATATTTGTATTCAGTTTACTTAAGAAATTCTTATATATTTGTAACTAGAATTTTTCTCTCACCTAGTAAGTATTTTCATGTGTCATTATGCACTGACCGTGGAAACTAATGTATGCAGGGATCCGGGATCCTTATGGCAGAGAGAGACACATGATGTTAGCTTGCAGTGGCATGTGGGAGTGACATCTGCTTGGTACAAGCTCGTCTCCAGCACGCGGGCACACGTACTCTGCACGTACATCACCCACATATCCAATGCCCTCTGCTTTCTGAGTGAGGCAGAGCAAATCATCACGAACAATGCAGAGCAGATCATACTCCCTTCAAATACAGATTGTCGACATACCGGCAAATCACGGTTCCTGGCGGCATGTCCAAAACTCTTGTAGTCTTGAGCATGTATATTTGTACACTCTCTCTCTATATATATATTTTAAAGTAATGGGCCTGAACTGAAGCCATGGATCTTGTAATGGAACCGAATGCGTGGTGAAGAAAGCATACATTTTGAACTACGATTGTTTGTTGACCTGTTCGATGATCAGGAATTCAGGTGTCCCCGTCATTATTGTGGAACCAGCGGCATCAACTCTGAAATCGAGTCCGCCTCTCCTGTCGCCCGTGCTACTGTAGTGTGGGGAAAGAACTAGTAGGGTAGCGAGAACATTTTGATTACTCTGCTATTTGATTCAGAGCTGTAAAGTGTTGTTTCACACATTCAGGCGAGAAGAGGAACGTCCGAGAAGCGGGTTCTAGAATTCATTCACAGAACAACTCTAGGAAAAAAAAACATGAGTCACGCACCAGAGCAGAGCAGATTCTGGGCAGACTTGCGGTTGGTGTAAGCAATACACGTCTCAAGTTGGCCCCGCATCTTCTCGCTTTCTTTCTGTTAACTAGGTTCAGGTTGGGTCCTCGCTTCAGATATTTTGTGTCTATTAGTTGGCATCTCCATCGTCACGTCAGTAATCTAGACGTTTGGCCACATGGGTAAGCAATACACGTCTTGAAACTAGCACTGTAAACAATTCTGAAGCATGCATGGAACCCCTACTAGTAGTGATGCATGAACGTATTAAGTCGTCGGTGTTTGCTAGGCTGTCTCTGTTAATTTTAGAGTGTTGACCCGCACAATCAACAAGACGTATTGGTAACAATAATCTAACTCGTACATTTGATAGAGCAAAGCATCTTGGAAAATTTCGTGTACACTTCCGAGGTCAAGATTTTTAATTTTTATTCTAAATTAAACAAAGGCAGCGATCGATGTGTGGAAAGTAACAGAGGACAATCCCCATTTTGGGGTTACGTATTACGTTACATGGTCTGTTCAGAAAGAAAAGATTCACACATACAGATAGATCGATGAAGACTCAGCAGTCAGCAATTCTTGGCTCTAAAGAAAATAAAAATAAATATTGTGCAGTGCTTTCTTTTCTGTTTTTGGATATCCAATAGTTCAATGACTAGCCGTTGTAGCAAATCAGGGAAGTCTGACATTAGCAAGAAATGAAACTGCACTGAACAATACAAGTATTCATCATGTGGTCCATTTCTCGATCGGGCGGTGTGCCATCTCAAGTTGGCCGAGCATCTTCACGCTTTGTTTCTGTTATTTGAGATCAAGTTGGGTCCTCCCCTGTTCCCTTGACTTTGCTTCTGTTAAGTGACATCACCGCCATCAGTGAAGTAGACGTTTGGCCACATAGCTAACAATCCACATCTTGAAATGGGTACTATAAAAAATTCTGCACCATCGGTTAGCTAGGTGCTCTCTTATCTAGGTCGCTGCATTTTATTGCTACATCAACCTCTACTAGCAGCGATGGAAGAACGTGTTAAGTAGTCCACTGAGGCCACTCTCCATGCTATATTTCACCTCCTGGTTTTCAAATGGGTGAAACTTACCTTCAAATGGGTCTCCCTCTCTAGATATTTTTAGTCTTTTAAGGGTTCCACTGGTTTCTCTCTCAAACCTTTATTTCTCTTCCACTAGTAACGAAATGATTTTTGCGAGCACTTGCAAAATTTTTCGTGGTGGGTACTTTTTTGCCCGCCACGGAAAATACCCCGCCACGCCCGGCTTTTTACGTGGCGGGCGCTTTTTGCCCGTCCACGGGAAAGATTTTTGCGTGGCGGGGGCACCTTAACACGCCCGCCACGCAAAATAGTTTCTTTTGCGTGGCGGGCGTGTTAAGGTGCCGCCACGCAAAATAAATTTTTGCGTGGCGGGCATCCTAAAAACGCCCGTCACATAAAAAATCGAAGCCCATGAGCCCATTTCAGCATTGAGAATGCGTTATTTGGTATATATATGAAACCCTAGCCTCTAGATCCACTTCACTTCTCACTTTTCCACCCACCCGGCCACTTCTCTCTCTCTCTCTCTTCTCTCTAGCACCTTCTCTTCCATTCCTACATCTCGCCTGCGCCCCCTTCCAACTCGGCGCTCATCTTCCTCCTCCCTCCCATCTCGGCGCGTGCGAAGCTAGCTCGTGGCGGGAGGCTGGGCTCAGCGGCGGCGAGGCTGGGCTCAAGCGGCGAGGGCGAGATCGGGGCGCGCGTGGCGGCCTCATGCGGCGGCGAGGGCGAGATCCTGCGGCGGCGCGAAGCGAGGTCTAGTGGCGTCGAGGCCGGGCTCAAGCGGCGGCAATGTTGACATATATTAACGTATACTTTTAATTGTCAACTAAACATGGAAAAGGACTAAAATATAATTAGATAACCTTATTAGGGGTTTATACTAATGATTTCCATGAGTTTTGGTAAAGTTGTGATTTGCGGGGACTTAACGTAAAAAATAGCGAAATGACGTGGCATACGAATCGACGTAACGCAACGCAATCCAACTCGAAACAAGTCTAGAAGGCTCCGGATTACTCCCGACGTGAACCAAACTTGGCAATCAAGAAAACATCATCTAGAAGACTCGAAGCCCACGACAAGATGGCGGGGCCCGGGGTGGGACCCACCCTAGGCCGATCGGCCCAACAAACAGGCCGATCGGCCTGCCTTGGCCGCCAAGCAAGCCCCGTTTTCGAAGCTTCTCCAACCGCCCGGAGATGCAATCTAATCCGGTCGTTTGATGTCGGTTTGATCCGAGGGGTGTCGGTTAAGCACGAAGATTAGTACCACATTGCCTTTGAAGGTTTGAAGAGACATAAGAAGACCCCTATATAAGCAAGCCCCGTGCCCCTCGGCTTCAATCATCTCGGATCAACTCATCATCATATTAGATCGGATCCGGCTCTAGTCGACAAATTTTAGCTCTAGTTCAAGAACTAGAAGTAGAAGATTAGACAAAATGTAGAACTAGAAGCCCTAGATTAGAGTTGAGAGTAGAGCTTCAAGTTGAGAGAATTAGAGCACGGTTGAGGCGGAGTTGAAGGAAGGCCCGAGCTGTCGGGCCTCCATCTTCTTCTTCCTCCGGAGTTGATGCCATTGGAGCACGACGACTGCGAGATCTTGTGGATTGTTCGACTTCCATTCGAGTAAGTGGTATTGTCTCTATTGTTCTTAAGGTTCGTATTTCTTTGATAAGATTACTTTGATTCTTGGTTGCTCTTGAGTTGAAGTTGTTAGATTAATGTAAGCGTGGTGCTTAGATTGACTAGCTTATTACGAATACCTTCTATAGGCGGGGTGAAGACACTTGTTAAGGCCGATCGTGGTGGTGAAAGCGCCATTGAGTCCTTTTGTCACGGCTGCCCCGGTTTATAGAAATCGTAGGAGCCCCTGCGTTGTTAGCGTAGATTCCCTTTATTAAGAGTTTCTTCATGACAACCCCTCTTAAGAACAATGTGTAAATGATTTACTTGAAGTGAGAACAAGACCTTCCTAATGGAACTCCTTACCTCTCTTTTAATCTAGTTTTATAGCCACTCGGATTTAGCTATACACCTTGACGTACCCTCTCACCTTCTCCCCCGTGGATTCGATATTTAAAGCCCTATTCCCGGGTGAAGTGCTCACCGGTATCCGTTAAACTGCGGATTATCCATCATAATATTCACGTAGGTTAACAAATACCAACAAGCATTTCGGCGCGTTCTTGGAGAACGGTTTGAGACCACGTTGAAAAACTATAGCTAAATCTTGTACTATACTTTTATCTTTTTCTTTTATTCTATCTTCTCATCTTTTTCTATCTTCGTGGGATCAATTGATTTCATATTTATCTATCTTGTACTGCACCCTTAAGCGGAAGCTCTGGCCACTAAAATCCTTAGATCACATCCTTACATCTGGCCATTAGCTACGCCTACGGTTGATCAAAATGATCATGAAGCAATACTTCTCAGGAGTGAGAAGCAGGATCATATCTTCTATGGTAGGAGTCTTTGCCGACATCATGAAAGTGTTGTGCGCATGATCATCATGCGTTTTTGGAGGAACCTTTTCCTTTTAAGCAAGGTTTGCTTTGACGAACTCAGCCGGGTGAAACCCATATACTAGCATTCTTTATGACCACCCAAAGGAAGAAGAATCATCCTCGGCCAAAAAAAAAAAATAGAAGTTTCGATAGCTATATCACCATCACTCCAGTCCCAAGACTTAGCTATCAACCCCAAACCATCAATGCGCCAAAAACCTTTAAGGGGAGAAGAAATTCAACCCTTGGATATTTCTTTAGATGATGAGTTTCATGAACTTCCAGCTTTACAAGAGACTATATATAATCCAAATCTCTTTTAAGATAATCTCTTAGAAAGCACCTTTATTGCTACGCAAGAACATTGGGGAACCTCAAGGATGGCATATCTAATCATGCCATAGGAAGAGAGCAAAGCCATCAAGAAGCCACTCTGTCTCTCTCTTTTTATGTTCAAATTAGATAATTCTTTTTCGAACCCATCTTTAACCACATCCTTGAGCCCAATGAATCCTCTTGTGCCCTTTTTCTTTGCGTCTCCTCACGATTCTAAAATATTATGAATGATCTAAGGAAGACCAAAAGGAGCGCATTTTTTCGGAGAACATCAATGAGCATAAAGACTACTTCATAAATGGAACTTTTCCACCTAGTTCATGCTCATTTGAAAACTCCTAAATTGATTGCCATCTCAATTCTTGCCGCACAATGAAATCTCCATCCCCCTCATACTCTCTTCCTTAAAAATTTAGAAAGGGTGGTTGTCGATGAATATTCTAATGGCTTGAAATTTTGAGATTGGCAATATAAGGGAAACCACTTCATCATCTTGATTCATAATTTGAAAGTTTCCCAAGGACGAGCTTTTGTCCTAAAAACAAGCACTCTAGGGGAAATTCTATAAGACTTATATATCACTATATACCCCTATGTTATGAGCATATGATTATAAAAAGATTTTTTCCTTCGGGTATTCTTGTCACTAACCATGCCAGGTTTGGAGTAAAGAAGAACGAAAGATGACAATACAAGGTATGTCCAACCAGTCATTATGCAACATTAAATTACATGAATAGAAACATTTATTATTATGTTGCTATACTAGCTTGGTTGTCTTTTACCTTCATGCCATGCTCGATCTGTTAAATCACTCATCATGCTCTATCATCTCTCGTTTGAATAAATCTGCAATGCTTTCATGCTACCATTGTTTGCTATAGTATGCTTAGGTTTTGGAGTATTTTCATACACCTTTTAGATTAAGCATGGTGCTTAGTTTAAATCATTTTCATGGCTCGAAAGTTAAACATGGTGTTTAGTTTGATTCCCGAAACCATAAGGTGTAGTGATCTTTCTTCTAAAGGCTTTTTAAATTAAGCGTGGTGCTTAGGTTAGAACGCCTTCCTAAATCAAATTAGACGTGGTGTCTAGGTTGACTTTTGAACCATAGTAAACTATAGTAGATGTTGGTATATCTTTGTTGGACTAACCCCTGCAGTAAAAATAATAAACTCTGAAAAACAAGTTTGGGGAGGTCGAGATGAACTCACTAGAGATGGAGCAAGGCATGTGAGACATGACTTATGGATAAAAAGAATTCCCGATGAGCCAAGAAGAAGAAGAGTGACACAAGACAAGATCCACAATCGGAAGCACTCACTCATGGGGAATTCATGGGTGATGGAAGCATCAAGGAGGGAGGTCAATTCCATTGAAGATAATTAAGCCATCCTCTTCCTCCTAACATGCACCTGTCACTCCACATGCCACTCAAGAAGAAGAAAAGGACCACCACAAGGTGTAATAGCGCCATCATACTCCAATAATAAAGGTAACACCTTGAGGTAAGTAGTCAGTAAGATTTCCCTTTTACTATGGCATCCTCATAAATGAAAAGTCAAACATGCTAGAGCTATAGTTTCACATGATCCAATTTTGTTAACTCGGCATGTTAGCTTTTTAATTTCTAGCATCATTTTCTTGATTGCTCATTATTTTGCTAAAAATATTTACGTGCTAGATTCATCTTCGATCTTACCACCCTTGTCAAAAAAAAGAACTTATACATTATCTTTATCTTGTTCAATGTGCCCACAAGGTTAGAGTAGAAGTAAATAAAATTTTGGTTCCGATGGTGTTTTCCCACCAACAGAGCCCATGCACTTGATCTCTACCTTGTCTTTACAAGCAGGACTCACTTTGCGCAATAAGAGGAGAAGTCTTACTTCCTCAATTCCTACAAGTGGAAGTCCCCGACCTACAAATATGCACACTAAACAAGACGCCAACCGCCACCATCCAATCTTCCTTCAAGCAAATTTGAATCAAAGAAGAACATGGGCAACGCCATCACCAAGTGGCTATTAAGATCGGATGATGCACTTGAGGAGTGACCAAGGAAGATCAAAGTGAGCACGATTGACGATCGAGGTGTAGACCACTTGACAAGAGTAATGGGTCAACATCATCCCCATACTCCATCAAGAGGGCCTTACACCACCACTATTGTCTACCTCACCACAAGACCCAAGAAGAACAAGACGCGGAGACGCTGCTAAAAATCACAAAACCAGTTGGAACGGAGTTGACGAACAAGGAAGACATTAAGAAAGATTAAAGAAGTTCGCCGCCCCGACCAAGCGAACACTCAAAGACCTGCCACTCCAAGAAAGGTCTCCTCCAGAAGAAGCGACATGGAAAAAGAAAGAAGCATCACCTACCGAAGAGGACGCCAAGAGTACACCTTCGAAGACCTACCACTACCCCCGTCATCAACCGAACAAACACCATCTCCATCGGCCACCTCATCTACGCCACTCGCCGAGATCATTGAAGGCACCATTTCGCATTACCACGACATTCCGACGAGATGCCATCGATGACGCACGCCATGGGAGTAAGTACTCAAAATTCTCACCGAGAGGTAACTCGTATTTATCTACATATTTATTTTCTACACGGCATATTTAAATTAGCATATTTCCTTTAGCATATTTACTTTCCTATACCTGCATAAAAAATCATAAAAAAATGTTTGCTGCATTTTTGCATCGTTTCTTTAAGCCCCATGCAAGTACTCCTTGTTGTGGCGGCATAAAAATAAAAATCCAAAAAATATTGCATTCATATGTTTTTGCATCATCATCCTTTTTGCATAGAAAAATTATCAAAAATATGTGGGCACATGAAGGTCCACGCTTTTACGAGAAAAAATCCAAAAATACGTGAGCACATGAAGGCTCACAATATGTTCCTAGAATTTGTTCCTTCGGGTATATGCGGAATTAATATTTGCGGGGAGAACATGTAAGGAGAACCGAAGGCGAACAAGTTCCAAGGATCGAATCAAAGGACTACTTCAATATCCAAATTTTGGGGAGAGCACCCCAAGTTATCATGATAGGTATCACTATCTTTTAATTAGCTAGTTATTATATATGTTTTGCTTTGATTAGAGTTAATAAGTCTTAGCGTTTAAGTCTTAAAGTTAGTTCGATTAATTCGGTTAGTTCGGTTTAGTTAAAATTAGTTTACTATTAAATATTAGGATTCGAATTACATAATAAAATGCTTTTATGGAAGTCATCCACAAGTTGAGTCAATTATTCTCCATATTTTTTTCGGATATGTTTTTGTCTCCACCATGCTTTGTATGCAAGATAATGTAGAAAATAAGTGTGGGGGAGATCCTCGACGACCAAACAGAATTTTTCGCGACAAAAATCAAGAAATTCGGAACCAAGACGGAACCATCGACTTCGCCTGACGAACCGCGCCCCGACACGGTCGATGGGAGGCCGACCGCCCATATACCGAGCCGACCGCCCCTGCTCGTCCCACGTAGGCCCCGCTTCGTCCACCGCTCGGTTTGCTTCCTAAAACTTTTCAATTTTCGCAAATCACTTTTCGTTCGAATTAAAATAAGTCTTTTTCGTTATGGTATGCTTTCCTATATGAAAAAAAGATGTCTTGTTAACCCATGAACAAAGTTTTGCATGATTAAATTCCTACATATATCTGTTACTTATTGGGATGCTTTTAATTGCTTAAAACATGAGAAATAATTAAGTTAGAATAATGAGATCCTCTTTCTTTTATCTTGTCTTTGGAGAGTTATTTATTTCAAAATATTAAAATCATTAGTTATGCTTCTCCCTTGTGATCAATGATACATCCTAATAGAGCCAGTAGCAATCATTAAAGATATATCTAATTAATTGTTGCTTTCTTGTGTTGAGCTTTGTCAAAACCACGACCCATGTTGAAATTTGTCTAAAGTCTAAGATCAAGATCACATACTTTGCTTTCACTAAAGTATCCATGCTCTAAAAAGTTTTAATCTCTATCTCCCATAATTTTAAATTGTTGAAAAAGGTACAGCTATGAAAAAGTCAAATGTTCAAAATTCTAAGAGTGGAGAGAAAAGTGAGAGAGAGGAGAAAAATGAGCAAGTGTTCTACTGGTTAGGAAAGAACCCCTCTCTAAGAAAAGAAAAAGGCAAAAATGAAGAGAAGAATAATGGACAAGTGTCCGAGGGTGAGTAGGGCCCACTTCTCTAATAAATAAGAGAGTAAAAATGGACAAGTGTCCGAGGGTGAGTAGAACCCACCTCTCCACTAAATAGCTGATTACCTCGCTTGAAAAATAAAAATGTTCCAAAAAAGGGAGATAGACGATTTTCAACTAGAGAGAGCATTGGTGATAATAATCTTGACTCACATACACATCTTGATCTATGACTTATGACATCTTTCTCCATGGATCCACAGTTGACTTAGCAATAAATACAAGGTAAGTGTGCTACATGTTCTTGAGCTCCACATATGATATAATAAATGAACTGTGAGGATATAATATATTTTGAGAGACTTGAGAGTGTCACAAAGGAGTAAGTACAACTATGTTTTCTTTTCAAAATTTATGCAAAATCTCTCCAAGTGACTTGGTTTAAGAATTTAAGGTGATCTGTTTCTAACCATTTAATGCTCGATATCCCAAAGTGCGGGTATGACCATGGAGTATAATTATGATCCATTCTTTGTCTCTACGGTTACATTAAAGTTAGACCATCCTTTTATCGAGGGCGCAGTAAAAGCCTAAGTATGGGGAGTTTGTTGACATATATTAACGTATACTTTTAATTGTCAACTAAACATGGAAAAGGACTAAAATATAATTAGATAACCTTATTAGGGGTTTATACTAATGATTTCCATGAGTTTTGGTAAAGTTGTGATTTGCGGGACTTAACGAAAAACGGTAGAAATGACGTGGCATACCGACGAGGCGTAACGCTAACGCAATCCAACTCAAACAAGTCTAGAAGGCTCCGGATTACCCCGACGCGTGAACCAAACTTGGCAATCAAGAAAACATCATCTAGAAGACTCCGTAGCCCACGACGATAGCGGGGCCTGTGGTGGGACCCACTCGGGCCGATCGCCCAATAAACAGCCGATCGGGCCCGCCTTTGGCCGCTAAGCAAGCCCGTTTCGAGCTTCTCCAACCGCCCAAGATGCAATCTAATCCGGTCGTTTGATGTCGGTTTGATCCGAGGGTGTCGGTTAACGAAGATTAGTACCACATTGCCCGGCCGGTCGAAGAGACATAAGAAGACCCCTATATAAGCAAGCCCCGGCCCCCGGCTTCAATCATCTCAGATCAACTCATCATCATATCGATCGACGATCCAGCTCTAGTCGACGGCCTTAGCTCTAGTTCAAGAACTAGAAGTAGAAGATTAGACAAAATGTAGAACTAGAAGCCCTAGATTAGAGTTGAGAGTAGAGCTTCAAGTTGAGAGAATTAGAGCACGCGGTTGAGGCGGAGTTGAAGGAAGGCCGGAGCTGTCGGCGCCTCCATCTTCTTCTTCCTCTGGAGTTGATGCCATTGGAGCACGACTCTGAGATCTTGTGGATTGTTCGACTTCCATTCGAGTAAGTGGTATTGTCTCTATTGTTCTTAAGGTTCGTATTTCTTTGATAAGATTACTTTGATTCTTGGTTGCTCTTGAGTTGAAGTTGTTAGATTAATGTAAGCGTGGTGCTTAGATTGACTAGCTTATTACGAATACCTTCTATAGGCGGGGGTGAAGACACTTGTTAAGGCTGATCGTGGTGGTGACGGCGCCATTGAGTCCTTTTGTCACGGCTGCCCCCGTTTATAGAAATCGTAGGGAGCCCTCGTTGTTGTTAGCGTAGATTCCCTTTATTAAGAGTTTCTTCATGACAACCCCTCTTAAGAACAATGTGCAAATGATTTACTTGAAGTGAGAACAAGACCTTCCTAATGGAACTCCTTACCTCTCTTTTAATCTAGTTTTATAGCCACTCGATTTAGCTATACACCTTGACGTACCCTCTCACCTTCTCCCCCGTGGATTCGATATTTAAAGCCCTATTCCCGGGTGAAGTGCTCACCGGTATCCGCTCGCTGCGGATTATCCATCATAATATTCCCGTAGGTTAACAAATACCCAGCGCCGGCCGAGGTCCGAGGGGCGGCGCGCAGTGAGCTCAGCGGCCGTCGAGGCCGGACTCGGTGGCAGCCCCCTCCTCCCTCTCCGGCGAAGGCGCGGGGGCTCCTTCCTCGGCGGTGGAGGGCGTGCGGGGACGCGGTGGGGAGGCCGGATCCGGCGGATCGAAGCTTCCTCGAGTGGATCCGGCCACCTAGAGCGGATCCGGCCGGCCCCGACGACGGGCGGGCTGGCGCCCCTCCCCGGCAAGCCGTGGATGCTGGCCGGATCCGTGGGGCGGCGACGCGGATCCGGCGGACACGACGCGGGCGGCGGGCTCCGCGTCGGGATCCGATTGGGGTCCGGCGGCGATGGCGCTCCCGGCGTCGGGGGCGGGCGGGTCCGGCGTGGTGCTGCCCCTAGATGGCTCGGCGGGCCCATGGATGGGCTTGGCGGCCCCTGTCTAGGGTTTTGGTTTTTTTTTATTTTTTTCGAAATATAGTCCGTGGCGGGCATCCTAATGTGCCCGCCACGGATAAGCGACCACCGCGGACGGGCATGTTGCCCGCCACGCAAGTTCTCGTTGTTTACCGTGACCTCACGTTAGTGACGGGCACGCTTTTGCCCGCCACGTAAAACTGAAAGTGTCCGCCACTTAAAATTTTTTGGGTACTAGTGTTCCCCACTGCTTATTTAATGTGCATCAAGAAAAAAGTCACATAATGAAACGAAGAAGTGCCTCTCAGTGGAGATATCGAATATGCACAAAAAAAAAAAATGAAACTGCACTGAACAATACTGTATTTATCATGTGGTCAGCTCTTGGGACGGTGTGCAGTCTCAAGTTGACGGAGTAATTTTGAATTTTCATTTTAAATTAAACAAAAGGCAGGACTCGATTTGTGGCAAGTAGAAGAGGACGGTCCCAATTTTGGATGCAAAGCAAAGAAGGGTCTCTTTGCCGACCAGACACGCACTGAGCAAAGATCCAGTTTGCCGAGTGAAATTTTTTTTTTATTTGGATTGTCCCATCCTTTTTGTAGTTCTCCTACGCTACTTTGTACTCTATGTTCAAATTTGGTATATGTCTAAGACTTTTTACTAAATTTCTTTAGTCTATTTTCTAATTGATTTTTTTATTAGTCAAATTTGAACTACAAGTCATTCGAGTAATGAAAAAAAGAATGGAAAATGATATCCGTGCTGTTGAGTCTAATCTAAGGCGCATCCAGGGACAAACCACAGCTTTAGAACATCTTGTTCACGAAACATGACAATTCACTTAGGGGTGAATACTTTTAAATTATATAAAAAAACATACTAAGCCTGAAAATCATGAAACTTGTTGAGATGTCTTGATATGGTATGTGGAGATTGTGACAAAAAAATTGAGAAGGTTTAGTGCACATTGTCTACGATGGTTACAAACCAGGACATCTACACATGGTTACATACACACACAAAACACTCAAGATGTTTGGAAAGCTAAGAAAAGTGTTATGAAGTCTCTTATTATGTGGGTGAATCACTTATTGGAGGGAGAATACAATTGGGCAGCACTGCTCGCCCGCTAGCCCGTCAACCTGTTAACCCATCGACCCGTTATTGATTCTATAAATAGGGGCTGTGGCCACCCTTTGTACGACTGGTTATCAGAATGAATAAAGAGCTCTCTCCCTCCTATCTCTGTGTTCTTGTTCCCTGTTCAAGTGTGCCTGTGATCTGTGATCTTGTGTATGAAGGACGTGATTTTTAACACGTTATCAGCACGAGTTCTACCGAGCTAAGGGTAAGAAAGGTAGAAAATCTGCTCTTTCATCACAATACAAGATGCTTATTCTTTCATATACATTCTTTCCTGTATACACGAACAAGCATGAGCACACTCACCTGTGGTGATGCAAGGAAGGCAATGCCTCCACTCACCATGGCGATGCAAGGGAGGCTCTGCCTCTACTCGCCCCAAACTGGCCCTGAAGCGCCAACCAACGCCACCGTCCCGATGACGACCGCACAACAGCTCTAATGGCCTGGTTTTCATGAGCGCGCGGAAGAGCTGGCCTTGACAGGCCGCCGCCGCTGGCGTGGACGCAAGCAGGCCTTGACAGGCCGCCGCCACCGCCAGCTCGCCATGACTGCCCTCAAGGCAGGTGGATCTGGTCCATATCTCCAGAAATCGCGAACCGATGGCCTTGAGCAGTTGTGAAGTAGGCCTTGAAGGCCAGACGTGGGCGTTGGCCGTCCTCGACGTGCCACCCCGGCGCTTGGGCTCACCGGCCCACTGTTGCCGCCGCAGACAGGGCGGGCCGGCCGCCGGCCCCGAAGGCCACCAGGCGCGCGGTCCAAGGGGACCCAGCCCCGCTGGTGCGCGGGCACGCGGGCGTGGCCATCACGCGGGCGCGGCGCCCCTAGGACGCGCGGCCAACGCCACCGCGCGGCACGCCGTCACCGGCCAGGCAGCCTCCGGCACCACCACGGCTATGGCACAGCAAGGCACGCGGGTGCTTGATGCACCGCCGCCGAGGGCCAGCGCGAGGCCGCAGGCGCGACCCCGGGAGCCCCAGGTCCGTCCTCGGCATAGCCCAGGCACCGGCTCGGCGCCTGCAGCGCTAGAGCGCAGGCGCGAACTGCCGGGTGTGGCCGCCGTAGCGCGGCTCGACACAAGTGCCGCCGGCGCATGAACGCGGCCCGACGCACGGACGCCGCTGCCTCAGCGCGGCCCGGCCAGATGCACGGACGCGGGCGCCTGATGCGCCACCGCTGCTCCTGCTGACCGCGGCCGACTAGGCGTGGCGGCCCACAGCCTCAACGTCGGCGCGACCCGGCCCCCGAAGCGGCCCCGGCGCGCGGCCCCTGCAGCGTGGACCTGCCCATGCGCGACGGACGAACGGGCGCTGGCTCCCTGACGCGCGTGCTACGCGCGCACCAGCGCGTGGGCGCGGCCCATCCCCACTGCTGTGCGAGCGTAAGGGCGCTATGGCCCTGCCGCCGCTGCACCGTCGCATGGTAGTGGCCCTCTTGGACACCGCCATGACGCCCTGGACGCGCGGCGCCCTGGACGCGCGGGAGCCATGCCGTGAGGGCCGGCGCCTCCTATCCATCCTTCCTTGAGATGAAAGAAGAGATAAGGATGGCGCACAGTGTTTTACTATCTGACTGGTCAACATGCAACTGCTGGGCTCCTGGGTTCTAGAGAAAGCCCACCCGGCCGGCCCCTGTTCTGCATGAACAGAGTGCATGTATAAATGCAGAGCCCTGAGGCCACTGCTCGGTCAGTGACGACCGTCCATGCAGCTCCTTGGGCCATGTGCGTGCACCAGTATGAACCATGTCCCCTTCCTCTTGTTCCCGTTGAATACGCTGAAAATAGCAAGGCATGCACGCTGCACGGCAGCTCCTTGGCCTTTGCATTTACTCCCTCCATCTCGTTATACAGGTCGTTTTAGCACCGTGAAGGAGTATCAAAATAGAAGTCGTTGTAGACTGCGCCCTACAGCAAAGATGAGGCGACGGCGATCCATCCATCCATCCACTACTACGAGAATCGCCATCACTACGCCCGGTATCACCGCCGAAATTTAGTCCACCGGGGCGATGAACCGCACCCGGCAGATGATGAACCGCTCAGGCGCGGGACAACCGTAAACTCCACGGGCTCGACTAAATCCGGCGGTGAAGACTCGAGATCACCACCGGGTTGAATCATTCCGGCGGTGGTATTGATGGTCAGCGTATCACTCGCGGGTTTGAATTAGAACCGAAAAAGCGATTTGAAGATTGACACCACGGGCTGAATTAGAACCGATAGCGATTAACTTGGGAGGGGAAGCAAAATACAATGACAGAGTAAAACAAACAACAAAAACAGTCAGATTAATAAATGACCGATCCATTAACAAACAACACAAACTAAATTAAAGCGTCATAGAAAACAACCGATATGATAAATTAACATAAAAAAGCGGTTGGCCTAATTAAGCCGCCTTCTTCTTGGCCTTCTTGGCCTTCTTGGCCCTTCTTCGCCGCCCGCTGACCTTCTTCCCTGGCGGCCGACTCCATCTCCTCCGTTTGGCGGTATCCCTCGGCGAGGTTATCGCCAAGTACTTGATCCGAGGCCGATGATGGACTTCTCCTCCAAGTGGTGATTCACCGCTGGCAGGCCAACTTGGTCGCCGGTTTGTTGAGCTTGTTGCGGGCGGCGCTAAAAGGGCGATGCAGGTGATCTTCTGCCCGGTCGGGCAGCCATGTCGATGGACTTCTCCTCCAAGTGGTGATTCATCGCTGGCGCCAACTTGGTCGGCCCGGCCGTTGAGCTTGTTGCGTCGGCGCCAGGCGTTGTGAGGATGAAGATCTCCACCCGGGCGGAAGCCATGTCTGCCGCCGGCGGGGCGCCACCGACCCGGCCGGCCATCGCGGAAAACGGGGTAGAGAGGGGAGTGTGTTTGAGAGCTGAGTGTTGAGAGCGGACCGGAGACAGGGGCTTATGTAACGTATAAATAGGACTCACCGCGGTTAATTTTCAGACGAGGGAAACGCAAATGATAGAAAATTAAGATTGACACGCATCATATTAAACCGATACAAGGAAACAAAGTGAGACCCAAGTTAACTTTAAAGATAAAGAGATTGACATGCAATAGATTAACCAACAAACCGATTCATTAGCAAATTAACCACACGTATCATTGTATCTTACACATCCACACAAATCAGAGAACACATAAATTAACATAAAAAGAAGAGAACCTAGGCCGCCTTCTTGGCCTTCTTGGTCGCCCGCTTGGCCGGCTTCCTGGCGTCCGGCTTCCGGCCTCCTCGGTTTGGCGGTACCCCGGCGAGGTACGGCCCCAGAGTCGATCCGAGGGCGTAGGAAGCTGGCCTCTCCTCGAGGGGCAGATTCTTTGGCAGGCCAACGCCGCCGCCGGGCCGCTCGCCTTGGTGAGGGCGGCGGAGGCGCTCCACAAATAACTTCATCTCCTCCCGGTGGCGGCCATGTCGACGATCGGTGGGCGAAGTCCGCTTTCGTGAGGGGCACGGAAGAGAAGTTAGCGTTGGATAACGGGAGGGGGCGGGGACGGGTATAAATGTGGCGTTTTCAAAAAGACGGTTCCTGAAAAAAACGTGAACCGGCCACCGCTGCGCCCAATGGCCGTCTCCTCGGCACTCAACGGCGACGTATTTTCCAAAGCACAATCGACAAGTTAATTGTTTGTTTTTCACAAATTTTACATTGAACAAGTTAAGATTCAAATCAAATTTAAGCGCGATTTAATTTTAATCACTCTTTCAACTGAAACGAAAAGCAGATTCAGGGGACAGAGGGAGCAACACGCAGCAATAATATATATAATTTTTATTTTATTAATATATACAAAAAAACAGAATATATAATAAAAATGATAAAAAGTAAAAAAAAAAAAGAGGAAGGCCGCCGCCAAGTCCTCGCCCTCCTCCTCCTCCTCCTCGGCGGGCGCCGCCCTTCTTGGCCAAGGCCTTGAGGACGATCTCGCCAACTCCGCCACCTTGGGGCGTAGTGGTTGATCTTTGCTTTCGAGAGGTGGCTCCACCTTTGGAAGAAGACCATGGCCGCCCCGCCGGCTCCTTCAAGTCCCGAAGGCGGGGGAGACGATCGAGGGTGAAATCCCTCTCGATTATCTCCCGAGGGGGGCGCCGATCTTCAAGCCCGAACAGCATTGGCCGCCTCCTCTAGCCGGAGGAGGCCAGAACGCCCATGGCGCCCGCTTGGGGAGAGGGCGGGACGAGGAGTCGCCCCTCCCCGGTGCGCTTTGTTGGATCCCCGAGAGCCTGAGGCAGCCATGGTGCTCTGATGAGAATGTGGCTTGATTGGAGAACTGGAAAGGATGATCGCCATGATCGAAAGTGTGTGTGCTTAAATAGTGAGGTAGCCGGCTGCTCCACTTCCCCACGATCGAACGCGGCATCAACGCAACCGCTTGGAATTCTCACGATCGCGGTTGGAAATCGCACCATCACTCTGGCCGGCACTACGTTTCCGCGACGGCGGTTGCTGCTTCTCAATTCTGGGCTGTGTTTCCATGGCGGACGACAACCAGCCCACCATCATTGATCACCGCCGGGCCCATACAGGAACCGGCGGTGATTAACAAAAAAGGTGAAACAAATAGTTATATCTATAAAAATCGATTTATTGAAATCATTACTTTTATCACAGTGTTAATGCATAGAGAGTTCAACTAACCCCGTTAAGCCGCCACGTACACTCTGTATTATAAATTTTCATTTTTAGTATACATATAGGGTGCCGTGTAGTGTTCACTAAAAGGTCATGTCCTGTGATACGCCACGGCTGCAACCTTGTGAATCGTGGTTGCTCTAGTAATATTCACTACGGTTCCACTTATTTAAACCGACCGGTGTATCCGCTTCCCATGAGAGAAAAAGACTGCGCTCCCCGCCAAGCCGCTGCGTCGACGGGTTAAATCAATGTCAGTCATAACACTGCCGGGTGAAATTTCAGCACCGCAGTGATTACAGTATATCACTGCCGGGTGTAGTTTCAGAACCGGTAGTGTTTTGCATTGCCAACGGGCGAACACTGCGCCCTGACGGCCTCACCACTGCGCCATTGCACTGCTGCCACGTTCTCCGTACCACGGCCACGGTGCTTGGTTTATGCCGGTGCCAATTACCCGGCAGTGATCGTCCATATCACTGCCGGGGTGCCATTTGAAACCGGCAGTGGTCAGTCATTACCACGACAGATCACCGAACTAGACCTGTACAAGCTCACCGAACTGACACATATGGAGAACTTCCCATCAGTCGTGAAACTTGATGTGTTTGACTGCTATAAGCTGAAGAGGATCAGCGGCCTCCCCATGTTGCAGAAGATTAAGATCTTTCGCTGCAGAAAGCTAAAGGTTGTAGAAGGTGTCCCAGCCCTCGACAGCCTTGTACTGCAGGACGCCACCATGGACACACTTCCAGGCTATCTACGAGGTGTAAACCCATGGTACCTCGGGCTGTATTGCAACAAGAAGCTATATGAATCCTCCTTGTCACCAGGCAGCTACGAATGGGAAAAGATAAGGCATATTGGAAAACGCCGTATTGGATACATCGAAGGTTAGTATGTGAAGGGCAACAAAGACAGAGGACTACATGGCTTGCTGAAGGTAAAATATTTGCAATCTTTTACTACTCCACTGAATGTAGCGTTTCAGATTCCTAATTGTCGGCTTGTTGTACTCCAATTCCATACGTAACAACAGTAACCTCCATTCATCAATTATCACTGATATATCAATTATTGTTGTGATTAACAGAGAGGGAAAGCTTCGATTCGACCGCACAAATGCACAGGAGGGCATCAAAGTACATGGTGATTAAACCAAGTGTTGCTACAGCCTGCCCGTCAGACGAGAGGAAATCAACCCTCTTGGAACAGAGGAAAAGCACCGTGCTTGTGGTCATCTTTTCCCCCCTTGAGCCGTACATGCATAAGTATGTCTATTATCATCTCCTATATCTGAAACTGTAATTGTCCTCTCACTTGGTACATATTTTCATGTGTCATTATATATAATATACACTGAACATGGAGCTAATGTATGCAGGGACACACGATGTTAGCTCGCAGTGGCCAGTGTGAGTGAAATGTCAACACCATCCTCAACAATGCTATTTCAGATGATACAGCTGCAGACACCTGGTCATACTCTTGGGGAGACAGCAGCTTTAGCAGCAAAAAGGCATATAATGCAATGAATGTTTGGGATCCTCCTTCCCCTATCTTCAAATGGATCTGGAAGGCAAGTAATCTGGGTGATCAAAAATTCTTCTTCTGGCTTCTGGTTAGAGACAGGCTCAATACCAGAAACATGTTACGAAGGAAAAATGTGGCCCTGCCTAGCTATAATTGCATCTTATGCAATCTGAACTCTGAAGAAACCTACCTTCATCTTTTCTTTGGGTGCAACTTCAGTGTTGGAGTTTCCTGAATATCTCATGGGATCTCAATCTTTACCCCACGGACATGTTCATTAAGGCTAAGTTGGATTTTCATAGTGCCATCTTCAGAGAAATTGTCATCTGTGGCTGTTGGGCTCTCTGGAAGCTAAGAAATAAAATTATCTTCGACAATGGCAGGAATGATGTCAATGAATGGAAGAGGATGTTCTTTGAAGATTTTGGCTTGGTTTGTATCAAAGCCAAACTTGTAAAGAGTGTAGCCCTGAAATCTTGGAGAGATAGTCATGTATAGGATGTTCTTTTTCTCTTTGGGCCTAGATGCCTTGTAACTTTTCTCTGTACCTATTCGTTCATTTAATTAAAAAAAAAGGAGAGAGGTCGGGGGCTCCCCAACCGGTTCGGTCAAAAAAAAAGTGTGAGTGAAATCTGCTTGGTACAAGCTCGACTCCGGCAAGCAGTACACATACTCTGTTCACATGTAGACTGTTGACATAGTGCCAAATAATGGTTACGGGCGCCATCTCATGAACTTTTGTATTTATTTTGCTACACTTGGTACATATTTAAATCTTTTTTGAAGTAAGACCAATATTACATTTGCGCATGTAATGGGCCTGAAGTTGTGGATCTTGTAATAAATCTAATGTGTGTTGATGAAAGCAGACGAACATTGTAGCACACCTGATTGATGATCATGAAGTCAGACATCCCAATCCTCTGCTTTTTGGATACCTGCCGCAACACCATATTCTCTGCTTTCAGAGGGAGGCAGAGCTGTGTGACAGAGCAGAAACAAAGCAGAGAAGAGCAAATGGCATCATGCTCTGAGAGGCAAGATATCTCAAGATGACATGCAACAAGAGATTGTAGGAGTCCTTGTTAACAGGAAACTCATCTGAGTACAATAAGATCAGCCACATCAAGTCACGCACTATCTGCGCTGAAGATGAAGATGAATTCCTGGACTGTCATACCAGAGACAAATCATGTCGATATATATTCAACATGGAAACTATTAATTTTCTCTTTGGACAAAAAAACTATTAATTTTCTCTCACAAGGCAGTGCAGTTACAAGCACAGTCAAAGTACTTATGTTCCGCTTAGTTCGTGTTTTCAAGTGTCATTATGCAGGGATCCAGCATCCTTATGGCAGGGCAATATGATGCTAGCTTGCAGTGGCAAGTGGGAGTGCGATCTGCTTGGTTGAAGCTCTTCTCCAGCATGCAGCACACATTTATACGGGCAAATCATGGTTCCTGGCGGCATCTCCTGAACTCTTCTAGTTCTGACCATATATATTTGTGGAACGAGCGGAATCAACTCTGAAATCGAGTTCGCCTTTCCGGTCTCCCCTTGCTATTGTAGTGTGGGAAAAGAACTAGAAGGGTAGCGAGAGCACTTTGATTACTCTGCTATTTGTAGAGCTGTAAAGTGTTGTTTGGCACATTCTGACGGGTAATGGAATTTGATTCAAGAGGAATTACAAAATCTTGACAATATCGATCATTTACATAAGGACCAGCGGAAGGACGATTTATTTGTAGCGATTGGCCTCCCAGAAAACCTCTTTTGAAATATCATTTACATAATTTATTATTATGCCATTTGCAAAACAAAACGAAACAAAAAAAGGTGAAGAACAGAAAAGTATGTATACCTGCCTGCCAGTGCCCAGTGCCAGCCCGTCGATCGCTCGCCCACAGCTGCAAAACGCGGGGATGCTCGCCCGTCCAACCACTAGTAACGCCTGCGTCCCAGCCGACTGCTCGGCTCGCACGCAGACCGCACCGTCACCGTCGCCATCGCCGGCGCCGGTGGATGTGAATGTTCCAGCTGTTGTCTTGGGCTGGGAAATCATTTATTCTTGTGTGCAACTCGTACAAAATCACACATACTGGATCCTCATAAATTGGATTGCAGTGATTGTATTTTTAATCTAGATTTATGTGTTGTCTTAAAAGAGAATAGGACTAGTAAAGTGATATAAAAAATAATATTGTAGTTTAAGGATCAAGACGTTTAGTATGCTTGCTTACACCAAAAGGCAAGCAGCAGAGAGTTTAAAGATCAAGATATTTTGTATGCTTACTTACACCAAAAGGTCAGCAGCATGGAGTTTAAAAACAAACTCTGGAATAGAACCAACCTCACTCTGGCTACCTATTTTGCCCGTTCCTTTTCCATCTTACTATTACTAATTGGAGGCTTCAATGAAGGCTCTACGTTAATTCTCACCAGACGCTTAAGAAAAAGATAAATCCTAGAAATTCCCACAATAATCAGAAACATCTGTCCATCAATCCAATAGACTCTAACAATGATAGCCATTAGATCTATCTTCTAAAATAAATACCCAATAAAAGAATCGATCTAACTATCTAATAAAAGAATCGATCTAACCACCTAATAAAAGAATCGATCTATTTTTGTTGTTCGGAAGAAAACCGCGTGATATATGCATGGATCACGTACGAATACCCAACTACCCCGTCAAAACAGTACCACAGCCGAAATGGCGTTCTTCTACCGAGGGCGATTCACCAGCCAGCAGGAGTTGCGTGCCTCCTTCACCTCCTCATGGGCATCTTGCGGCCGAAGGAGATTCATCAGCCAACAGGCGCAGCGGCATGCCCATTAACCCTCCGTTGCGAGCGTCCTGCAGTCCAGGGAGATTCACTAGCCAAGGCTTAGACATACAGAACCAAACCCCGGCACCTGGCGGCGCCCTTGCCGACGGCGTCTGATCACGGGGACAAATCAAGCCAGAATGCAAGCATTAAACGTGGCTGTGTTGGTTTAGTTTCCATATGCAGAAGTTGCTGTCAATCTAGGGTTTGTTGCCTGATCTCTCTTTTTAGTTTGCAATCTATCTGTCTTGCTTGACATTCAATATTTTGTTCCTGATCATCGATTCATCGACGAGCTGACGTAGAAACGCATTCTGCAGTTGAACCTCTGTTGTCCTCCATCACTCCATCATCACGTGGATGTAGGGAACTCGAGTGTGACAAGAGCTCATCGATTTAGGCCACCATCATCAACAATCAAACCACGTAGACATGCATCGACCGTTGATGAGGATGAGTATGTACCAAACTTTCACCTACAATAATATATGCTTCTTGGTCGCCCCTTTCGTATACACAGGCCACGTAATGACATGTAGGCAACCAATTAAATATTATTCGGTATGTTCAAGGTGTTGTTATTCCGCGTCATGACTCCATATAGGTTAGAGCTCAACTCTGAATGTAATTGTCCTTTCCATCATCGTTTATTCCAAATTACAATGATTTTGGATATTTTAGATATATTTTTGCCTACGTACTTAGAGATACATTGTATCTAGATATATGGATTAAAACATTAATATATCTAAAAATGTCATATCATCTTATAATTTGGAATGGAGGGAGTACCTAAGTTGTCCTGTTTACCTACACGACAATTGAAGCCAAATTCGTCATAACATTCATTACACATGCTATCTGGCTAACAATCATATCTAGAAAACTAGAAAAGGATTAATAAACTATTCGTTTCTTTATTGCGAACAAGCATGAATTACGATGTCATTGCTAATTGGCATCTTATTACCTTATAATAAATAAAAATATATGGTATTTTAAAGAAATCTAGAAACTTACTTAATTAAAGTGTCAGCTTATTTTTATCAAACAAAACAAGGCACAAGAGTGGCGTGTTTTTCAAAGTTATATATATTGCACATATTTGGTAGCACCATAATTACCATTATTTAAAAATAGCCTAAAGTAGCTCCCCTAATATTTATGTGAACATTTGGCATCATAGTACTTTTCTTTATATATTTGGTCTAAAGTTAAGATTATTGGTTGACCCATCGAACTATGAGGTGAGACTTATTTCCAGATAGAGTGAGTACTCCCTCCATAGTTGAAAAGAAAAATGTTTTGGAAAAGGTTTGGGTCAAACATCGGGAACATAAATCATGAATAACTTCTAAGTCGTTGAGTTTACAAATGTGAAAAAATCATATCAATAGATTTGCCTTGAAAAAATATTTTCATAGAAGTATACATATATAATTTTTAATATTATAGAAAAGAGAAGTCAAAGTTGCACTTTTGAGACCGTGTCTCTGTCCTAAACGTCTTTCTTTTCAACTATGGAGTAGTATGTGATTAGGTAAAATAGAAATATAATATAACCCCTAAATTTGCCTATATAGATTACACACCTACATTATATTACAAAACAAAGATAATGTAATGAAATCCCTAAATTTAAACTATGTACCCTATCAGTATATAAAAAAAAGCTGCCAAAAATATTGTTATAATATTCTGAATTATTCACTTATGTCCTTGATAATATAGAAAAATAGTATAATTGAGGCCCTTATGCTGATTTCAAGTAAAATACATAATTAAGGTTTCATCTAAACATTGGTCGAACACATATGAAGGCACAGTGCAAATGTGAAAATATAGTAGCTTTGGAAAAGCATATGAAGGTATAGTAGCTTTGGAAAAGCATATGAAGGTACAGTGCAAATCTAAAGTCTCAAGCTAATTATAGATTACATGATAAAATAATATATTATTTTTTGTCAAAAAAAAAATATAAGAGAAAATTTTGATCTTCTTAGGAGAGAGAAAAGAAATCGATGGTATTGGTCCATGGATGGTAAGTAACCTGAAGGAATCTATCCAATCTTGATCTATTCAGGGGAGAAAATGAAATATATCCACGAGAAAATGAAATATATCCACATACATGCCAACAATATATATATACAGCATCTGCCAGACTGTGTTTATATTTTTCAACCACGTGCAAAAAGGAACTCATCCTACCAACCCACTCACCGTTTGTCTTTGTGTTCCTTTTAATTTAAAGGAAGTAGAAGACGTCTCACATAAATAATATCTATTTTATAACTTTTGCCCAGAAAATATCAATTGTTGAAGAATGCATAAAGAGCTAAATTTGGAGAAAGTTTAGCTGCAAAAGTATATACTCAGTGTCTATTTTGTTTGCATTGTGTGCAAAAAAGTTTTTACACACACAGTTTCAGGACCTACTCCCTCCATTCCAAATTATAAGTTAGTCTAAAAATCTTGAAAAATCAAAACAACTCAAGTTTGACTAAAAATTAAGAGAGAATTACAAAGATCCGTGACATCAAATAGGTATACTTACTATGAAAATACAATTAACGAAGAATCCAATCATAGTTGATTGACATCCTAAATGTAATCTTATCATATAAGTTTGGTCCAACTTGAGATGCTTGACTCTCCAAGATTTTAGAAATGACTTACAATTTGTATGGAGGGAGCACATAGCGCGAAGGGAAAATGGAGTGTGACATGTTCGATGCACAAATCAGAAAAAAAAACGTAGGGCAATTAACAAACACATTGTAATTTAAATTATTACATTATTATTTTTATTTTCTACATAAATATTCCAAATTTTTTGCAGCAAAAAAATATATGTAACTAAAAAACATGGAAATAGGACTACTTCCAGCAAAAAAGAAAATTTAAAAGAAAAGAAAGTATATTATAAGTCCAACCAAAGAGGTACTCCATAGAGAAGCATCGTCTTATATCTCATTTATGTTGTTCTTCAACAACACTTACTAAGTTATTCTCTTTGGGTCATATATCAAGAATCACTTGCTAAGCTTATTCTCTTTGGTGCATATATCAAGAATTCATAGGTGATATAAACAAAAAATTTAGCTCCTTTTTTATTTCTATGAAACCTAATAAGTATTTATCATTCGGGAGAATACGCGGTGACTCATAAATGTGTATGGAGCAAAATCTAAGTTCAGGCAAAAGGCCAAGAAATGAACCAACAAAATTAACCGAGGTAAAAAGTGGTGCTAAAAAGAAGTGAAGAAAAAACTTGCAGCTGCATAGGTAATTTCAAAGAAAAATAGTGATAATATTTCCTCTGTAAACATGTTTTTAATACTTAAGAAGAGTTTATATGTACAAAGTGCACATTAGTCACTATGTACTAAGAGGTGACAATGAAGAAAACTTAATGACCAAGGAGTCCATTGACACTATAAATAAGAAACAAAAAGCAAGAAGAAATGTAATTGTAGTACTAGACTCAGATGAAGAGCCAATGTAAATAGATGTAACGAATGCAATAAAAAGGATTTGTAAAATAGAAGATTCTAATAAAGAAATGTGTGAAACAAACTATCAGTGGAAAAAAATCATCAATAAGTATTCATACATTTAATTTTCTTCATATTGGTAATCATACTTATAGTAGCAGTTAACAAACATTATAAATCAACATTTTAAATTTATGAAGGAACCAGAATGTGCAGATCTAGAAGATTTGAAGACGAAAATAATAAAAAAATGAGTTCAATGGAGAAAGTAAGACATAGAAGACACAAAAAATAGAAAGAGGATGCCGAGTTGCCACCAAACACAAAAGAAACCAATTCCTCGAATTATTTATTTTGTATGAGAGTTTGTAATGAGGAATCTCTTCAATTGGGAATGTTATGTCGGGTTACAAATCTATTCGACGAGGACAATGAGTTCATGTTAAAGGAAGATCATGCAGAGAAAAAAAATAGTATAAAAAAATTGAAAACATAAACCTTGGTTCATCTGTTGGTGGATCTTCTCCGATTATTGCATTGTGATCCCTACTGCGGTGCTCGAAGCACCAAACACTTGCACTTATCGCTTGAGGCCTAAGAGTGTACCCAATAACCTACACTTGATCTTTTACAAATAATAAAGTGAAATATGATAACATGTTCTTATATATTAATATCAGGTCAACTCTTGGAAAAACAACATAAAAATCTTGAAAAACTTCCAACAGCCAAAAAAAAAACGTGCAACCTTTATCTCTACAACTAACTAATGTATCTTTCCTATTTGGTCAAATAAATCTAGAAACAAATCTATTCGTATGTGGTGGAATATCCACAACACCATGTCATGCGACCTTAAAAAAGATTTTAACCCGTGCGAGAGCACGGGTTGATGGACTAGTTTTATAGAACTAGAAGGACTCTCCGCGTTCTGCGGGTATTCGAGAAAAAAATGTGATAGAATTGGATGTTAATATCTATGATATACGGAAATACATCACAAAACAACATGATTTAACTATATTGACATGACAACATCTTACTATTACTAATTGGAGGCTCCAACGGAGGCTCCACGTTAATTCTCACCACCGCACGCTAAGAAAAAGATAAAATGCTAGAAATTCCCACATTAATCGTAAAACATCCGACCATCAAATCAGAATTCTATAATCACCAATGACCGTTGGATCTATTTTGTTATGTAACAAATTACCCACCTCTGCCATTATATATAGATTAAAAAAATTAATATCTATTTTTCAGGCCGAGAACTATTCCTTAACGTAACAAGAATTCTTATCTCTATAAAAGATAATATCGGAGGCACTAGGATCTCTACGCCTAAAAAAACAATATATCTTTTTTCAAGAGGAAAACCGAAAATACATCTAATGATTACCGAGACCTATATACCAATTACTCACTTAATAAAAATCCTTCTCTCCATAATAGATATCGGTGGCTACCAAATCCAATCTATCAAAGCCACCAAATTGTTTATCGTTCATGTCCTGCGCTAAGTCGCCGTCGAGGACATGTTCACTGCGAACTGTTGTCGCTGCCGGCTGGCCGTCATGCTCAACAACACTGGCATCGTGGGCCAGCTGTCCCCTGGGAACGTCGCAGATGGCCAGGACTTCATGCAGTTCGACGACATACGTCGTGTCCGTGAATGGATCAAGCACGAAGCACGCGTCATGCTGCCGGGGCTGCCACCACCTGTGGGTTCGATTCACTGCATGGCGAGCATCAGCAGCATTGCTGGGGCCTGGGGACGTACCCCTACTCGGTGTCCAGGTTCGCCATCGCCAAGATCGTCCAGGCCGCCGTGGCTCTCGCGCCACACGGTGTCCACGTCAACTGCATCTCGCCCTACGCGGTGCTCACACCGATGGTGGTGGACCAGTTCTCGGCGATGGTGCCGCCATGTTCCTGGCCTCCGACGACGCCAAGATGCCAAGTACGTGTGTGGGCACTTGTGCAAATAGCAATTGTGAAGGTTGGTTTGATTGAGAAAAATAATACAGACCATGGCAAATTTTTGTGCCCTCTCTATAAATAGTTATTTATATATAAATAAGATGTTATGTTTTTGTCTTATGCTTATTTTCCTTACTGCAGGCATTATTCAATGCAAACCTTATGTAAGTACAAAGATCAGAGCTTGGACCTAGGATATATAATGGTTTATTTGCAATGAGTGTACAAAGTCCCAGTCATCAAGGTAATGCATCCATCTCTACATAAACAATGTAACTGTTAGCTTTTTAGTAATTACCTATAAGTTATTATTCACAAGCAAATACAATCACTTACGAAGGAAGTGCGCCACTGAACCATTGCCCCTAAAAATAGTTCAGTACATTTCTAGAACAAAGAATGTGGGCAGAACATCTCAAATAATAGTTCCCATATCCAGCCACTTAAATCCTTAACATTTATGCAAAATCACCATCCAACAGGTTCCTCCATCAACATTTTACATTAGGTGATATGCTAAATCTTCCTTTGTGTCCGTTTAATTTGGGCTGACAATGACATGTTGTCCCCCTATATGTTATTTGTGTTTCCTCTTGGAGAAAGAAAATTTTTAACGGAGAACATTTTTTTAACATGCACCGGGACTAGGTTTAATTTAGAAGGGCATATGTGAGGAGATCTAATCATATGTGTGCTTAAATATAGAACAACATGAATTAGTTAACTACTTTATGAAATTTCACAAAAAAAATGTGGTCATTATTGTGTTATTTTCTCTATGAGATTGTGAAGGGATATGTTTTGACATGTGACAATATATTTTATTAAAAAAGATAGTAACGATTTGTTGTAAAGCTACCGTTTAATATGGAAAAATATCAAAACAAGTCGAATATTCCAGCTTGCACATGACCAATCCAAATATTTGGTCTTAGGGCAACTCCATGAGACTCTTCATATTTTTTTCCTATTTTAAAGGAATGAAGACTTTTGGTGAATTTTTTTCCACCCAACAGGCTCTTTAATTGGATGCCAAAGATGGAGAAAAAGGATGACCCTCAGGAGTGCACACAAGTTTTACACAAGATGTAGAAAGGTTGTTGCAGGTACAAAACAATTTTTTACCAAAATCCTCAAATAATAAATTATAGAGTAAACTTTAGAGGAAATCTTGGAGACACCCTTACATTTAAGTCCATGTTAGAAAAAATTGGATAATCACTTTCTCGGGTGTTCGATATATATCTATATGAAGTATGAACACGCTTCTTACCACAACAATAAATTGGTCAACTCAAACAAATTCTTATGGATGTGTATCAACAGTTTTGATTTTCATTTAGATCTATATGTGTCCTCATTTGTATGGTTCATAAAACGCTAATAATTTGCATGTCTTTGTTATGATTATGATACATTTTCATTATTTAAAAGATACAATAAACCTAATCACATAGTTTGTAGCCACTCTGTGGGAGAACAAGTCGATATCTAAATTTTTAGTGGAAACTTTATTTGTTCATGACCTATCTCACTATTACTAATTGGATGCTCCAAAGCATGCTCCACGTTAATTCTCACGAGAAGCTCTAAGAAAAAAGATAGATAGTAGAAATTCTCACAATAATCAGAAATATCAAACCATCAATTGGTAGGCCTTGATCAACCATAACCATTAGATTTATTAAATTCTCTACATAATTCTCCACTGTTGGCATTATTGTTAAAAATTTAAAATTTTCCCCTATATCTATTAGTAAATTACCCACCTGTCAGTTAATAATATAAACCCTTATGCATGTGGTAACCCATCTAATCTATCTCGATTCTATCGTCTATAATGGTGTTTCCATCAGCAAAGGTACTGAGGCGGCTTGAGATGTATTGAGATGACAGAGGGTGTGTGGGCAAGCAACAAAGACCCTCCTCTCGGCGTGCGTGAGCAAGGTGTTCGCTCAAAGCAGTACGTGCGGCATTTATGCATGGGAGCATTAAAATTAAACGACAGGGGTGTTGCATTGGCGTATGCATGTGGCCTTCCAGCTGCGGCGCGCGTGTGGATGCATGAGCGTGCATGAGGGGAATGACCCCTCATGTTCTTTCGTCAAGCAAATTGAACAGGTACACATCTTTATTTGGATTCGATTAGATTAGATTTCCACTGCCTCTAAGTAGAATAGTTACACCAACCACAAAATAGGTACAAAAAAAAAATATAATGTTATTTATAATTTAATATGTAAGTGCACCATGTTTCCAATTTTACATAATTCTTTGTATGCAAAAAATATTCCACTTATAGAAGAGATACATATTGATGACCACTACATAACGAACAGCGGCGGAGAGCCAAATCAACTGAATTTGCAAGTATGCATCAGTTCGACTAATATGCACTACTTTTGAAAAACTTTCATACAAATGAATGATGTATACATACTTATGAGAGAAAAAACTATTTAGTGTCCAAGCAACAAGTACAACATATGAATCGTACTATTTGTCCTGTAGTGATAATTGCAAGAATCAACTTAAAAATAAATTGATCACTATTGTTAAAGTAAATGTACAAGAAAGCTGAAGCTAATTAAACCATGGTCAGTGACTTATTAATCTACATTCATATTATACTATTTGCGTTTGAATTTCTAAAAAATAAATAAGCAAAGAGGTACAAATTAAGATTGAAATAAGGGATCTAACAGGAACCATGACATGTATGCACTTTTTGAAAATGAAGCCAATGGTTCCATTGTCAATTCTGTCAATCATAATACTAAGGTGGTACTACAAGTAGCCAAAAAAAAAATATGTAGACAAAACCATAATTTTCTAGATAAATTGGCTGACTGCTACAACTTCATCTCCAACAATAGTTTTCCTATGGAACCTCTTAAATCCTTAACGAGTAAGCCAATTTTTGTGTGGATTCACCCTATGGTGTTAAGTTTGATTTTGAAGTGCTCCTGATTCTGAGGAGATCCAATCATCCATTTTTATGGCTTAAATTTAGGAGGACACATGTATAATAATCCTACATGTTAGTAGTGGCTTCCAATTATAACAACATGATTATTTAAATTTGTTTATAAAATTCCTGGTTATTGTTTTGTTGTTTCCTCTATGAGATTATGAAGGGACATGGTATGACATGGGACACTAGATATTTTTAAAAGAATATTATCAATTAGTTGTCAAATTACAGATTTGTATATTGAAAACAATACCTAAACAAATCAATTACTACCACATGCACATGACCAATATGGTCTTAGAGGAACTTCACGAGACTATTTTTTATTTTTCAGTGACAAAATTTGCCTCTAAGAACCTCATTTATTGGATTTCCAAATACAGATATCCTATATTCCAGATTTCTCTCTATCCAAAGATATACAAGATGAGTTTTACTCAAATGAATCTTCAAAGAATGATCTATATAGAGTAAATTTTAAAATAGCACTTGGCTCACTTTCTTAGGTGTTTTGCATCCATGAAGTGCGACATGTTTTCTACTACCGCAACAAAAAACTAGCCAAGTCATGTGTGCTTAATGTTGTTTGTAACTAATGTTAGATGTTCATGCTTGAGCAATTCATCGATATGTAAGTCAACAGTTTAGATTTTCATTTAGATGTATATATGTCCTAACTTTTATGGTGTGTAGAATGCTAATAATTTGTTTTTGTTCTTATGATTATGATATATTTTTCAATATAATAAGTGTAATCACATAGTTTGTGACCACTATTGAGGAACTAATGTAACCACATGATTAAAAATGTACTTATCTTTTACTAGAGCTAAAGGGAGAATAAGGTTTCACTAAGGCCACAACATTGTAAATAGTTTGTTACCAAATTTTTGTGGAAATCTTATTTAATTTGTTCATGACGATTAAGTAAGGAATCTAAGGCCTTTAGAGAAACAATAAAGGAATTTAAATTTACATATCTTCTTGATATTAGCAAAAGCTGCCCCATCCTATTCGATGTATATTTCAATTTCAAGCTCTGGCGTTGATCTTATGCGATGTGATGCAAGTTAAAATGATTATTTACACCTTCATAGTACTTATGAATGTAATTTATGAGAAAAAAATCTTATTTATAGAAAATACAAAAGGAGATTTCATTATAGATATTATAATTTTGACCAATTTATTTGAGAATAAAAAAATGTAGGATTAATAAGATTGAATTTAAAATTAAATAATTAAATACATTATATCATATAAGGTATGGGCTGCAACAACAGCCATTGTAGTTTAAGCCAATTGTCGTGGTTTCAACTAAATGCATATTAAAGTTACACAGAAGTGACACGAGAAAGGAAAACTATGGCAGTAGATAAAAACATTTAGTTAATTAGTTAAAGATAAGTCTATAAAAATTGTAAAGCCACTATAGAGTACTTCAGCTATAAGTCATTTGATTTTTTTATATTCCAAGTTTGATCACTCATGTTATTAAAAAAATTGGGTCAAAGTTAAGTCAGTCTTGAAGAACTCTTATTAATAAAAAGCCACCACAAAAGAAATGATATTTTCTATAAATTTTATGTAAGACAATTGGTCAAACTTTATGTCAAAAAGTCAAATGACATACAATTTAGGATATGGAGGAAGTACCTCTTAACGTGTTAGAGAAAAACACTAACTAATCTTGATTTTAACCCGTGCGGGAGCACGGGTTGATGGACTAGTATATCAAATGGCAATAGAATAGATATATATATATATTTTAGAGGAATTTGATTTGCATCTGGGAACAACAATGAATGTATATATTATGTAACCTGTACAAAATCCACGATGTTGGTCCTTGGCCCCTTCGCCATCAAATTGATCGACCTTCATGGCCCATGTCCTTACACACCCAGGCTCACTCTCGTTGAGTTTTTCTACTGGGCGAGTTTGGTTGTGCTCCGGTGGTGCATGACTACGAACGAATGCCGAACAGGTGCTGGTGCAGGACTGCGGCAGCTGGCACCACGCTCATGGAATGGAGCAGCAGTTTATAATTCGATGTTTTCAAAAAGCAACCAAAGCAAATTAATTTGAAACCAAACGATTGAATAATAACAATGGGAAAACTAAAAACGTATGGGAGTTGGACAACTTCCTGCGTACTGTATGTGCTGAGATGCGACCTGCGTCCTGTGACTACGAACTGTCGGTGTGCCGAAGACTTCGTCTCAACGTCGGTGATCGCCGGATTGCAGTTGCTGCCCGCACCGCATCCGAGACCGAAAAGCGACGAACTGCCGTGGTGAGCCGCGATGTGAATTTGGAGCGGCCGGCGGAAGTGAGCGGCTGGCGACGAACTGCGCTAGAAAATGAACAGGCTAGCTAATGTGCTTGCGCGGCCCACGAGCAAAAGCCCACAAGGCAAGCGTCCAGGCCTAAAGGGCAATGGCCAACTAAAGAAAGCTTCAGTCATCTTCCTCGTGTGGACAGCAGCCAACAGCCGACGGGACCTTCATCAACCTCGAATCCATGGCGCCCGGATCAACTTGGGGTGGGCTTCCGCCGCGCCGCCAAGGTAGGGCGAGCGCCCAACCTTCACCTACCGAGCCCTCCGCCTCAGGTCAAGCCTTGGAGCGCCATGCAGGACATTTTCCTTTTTCATCGGCCATATATATATGGAGCAGCAGGTAGGAACCGGCGACCTTCTGTTTTCCTTAGTTAAGGTGGGCAGTTCGATCGACATGTATGGAGGAAGATGAATGGTGCATAACTTTAAATATCATAGTAGTAACTGATATAGAAGTTGGAGTTGGATTCATGGTCAAGAGGGAAGTTCTGCATAACGCACCCGTCATCCGGTGATTACGACGGCAGGGGAAGGAATGTGAAGGGTAGAAAGGAGTTTCTGGTGACGTGGCTTCACCACAGGCCAGAGAACTTCTAAGTGGGGGTTTCCCATATAGAAGGTTTAGACTTGTAATTAATATGAATAAAACAAGCATGCATGTATAGGTAGCTAGCGAAACAAGCTACATACCTCTATAAAAATAATAGGAAAACAGAACAAAAACCCAGCCTCCTATGGACTCTGTTTTGCAATCTAAAACTCGCAGCCTTCTCTACATCAATAGAGAGGCTACACTGCTCTCTAAATTTAAGATATGCCAGTTCTCTCATGATTTTTTTCACACAAGATAAAATGTGGTATGGTATTAAAGTATACAAAGCAAAACCAAGAGATATATGTAGGAAATATTTATGGCATGGATCTCAAAGACTGACATATTTGAAGTTTAAAGAATGTATTATAAAAGGATGGACGAACACTGCAACCAAGCAAGTACGAAGCAATTAATGAAAAACTTTAAAATTTTCACTTCATACAAAGTTGCTGGATAGGGAATGGAATCACCTCAATTTGCAGGGTGCTCCTTGGAGCCTTGCGTCTCACTTGGGCAATCTGCTCTTGAGGATGTAAGGCGAAAGGCGAAACAAGCTACATACCGCACGCAAGTTGTTTTTAAATGTAGCGTGAGCGTGCTGCCCAAGAGAGGGGCATCAACCTTGTAACAGAACGTGCTTTAAAAGTAAATCGAGATCCCTCAGTTCTTGGCCTTGCTTTGCTTCCAGGGATGCTTGGAACAAAGCATGTTTGGAACAAAGAAACACAGTCAAAAATGCTTGGAACACAGCCAAAGCATGTTTGTCCCTGCTTTTCCAATTCCTCTGCTTTGTACATATCATATACCGAGATGCTCTGCTTTGCATACAAGGTAGACAGATCGGAATCGGAGCAGATCACAACCCAAATGGCTGGCCGGGAAGGGTGCTCTCCTTGCGATGCCATGTATATATGCCAAGGGTGCGATGTACGGTGAAGCAAGGCCGGGAATATACCACTGGAAACAACTTGCGATGTACGCTGCCAGATTCTAGGATTCATTCCAGAAGGAAGGAACCGAGGAATTGCAAGTGAGACAGAACAACTCTAGAGTTTGGTTCTTAGTGTGTGTAACAAGCCATTGTATCAAGGAAACAACAGCAGCAAGCCGGTTCGAATCTAAGCTGGAGTGTGTAGCAAGGATTGGATCGTCACCTTTTTTTTTTTTTTTCCTTTTTGCGGCTGGTCCATCTCATCTCATATATAAGCTAAGGTTCATGCCTGCTACTGTGCCTTTCGCCTTACATCCTCAAGACGCAAGGCTGCAAGGAGCACCTGCAAATTGAGGTGATTCCATTCTCTATCCTGCAACTATATATGAAGTGACAATTTTGAAGTATTTCTGTAATTGCTTCGTACTTGCTTGGTTGCATAGTTCGTTCATCCTTTTACCAGAGATTCTATAAACTTCAAGTATATCAGTATTTAGAGATCCATGCCATAAATATTTCCCTACATATTTCTCTCAGTTTTGCTTTGTATACTTTAATACCTTACCAAAAATTTTTCTTGTGTGAAAATTTCATGAGAGAACTAGCATATCTTAAATTTAGAGAGCAGTGTAGCCTCTACTGATGTAGAGTGAGAAGGGTGGTTTTAGGTTGCAAAACAGAGTCTATAGGAGGCTGGGTTTTTATTCTGTTATCCATTTTTTTAATAGAGGTGTGTAGTTTGTTGTATTCAGATTAATGCCAGAACATCCCTGTCTAATGTATCTGTACTAACTGCAAGTTCTATAAAATGGAAAAAGAACGTGCAAAATATGTAGCTAGAGTGAGGTTGGTTCTATTCCAGAGTTTGTTTTTAATCTCCCTGCTGCTCTCCTTTCGGTCCAAGCAAGCATGTGTGACTTAGTGTAATCTTGATCCTTAAACTACAATATTATTTTCATTTGACTTTACTTGTCCTATTCTCTTCAAGTCAACACATAAATCTAGATTCAAAATCCAATCATCGCAATCCATTTTATGATGATCCAGTATGTGTGATTTAGGACGAGGTGCACACAACTTAAATGATTATGTGGTTGTTCTTTGAAACGAGTGTATGATTCTGATGTACTTGTATATATATAGGACGGACTTCAGCTCGAGCCATGGCCTCCATTTTGGATGCTATGGGACCCTATGTGTTGCAGCTGATAGCCGACATGGCCACAGAAGAGGTGAAGATGTTGCTGGGCATATCTGGCGAAATCAAGAAGCTAGAGGAGAAGATGGAAAGTATCAAATGCTTCCTTGCTGATGCGGAGAGGAAGCGCATCACTGAATTGAGTGTGCAAAGATGGGTGCAAAAGCTCAAGAACGCCATGTATGACACCACTGACATCATAGACCTATGTCAAATTGAAGCTGACAAGCACAAGGAATCGAAAGGTAGCAGCATTGTTGATAAGGCTCCAGATTGCTGCCAGGCATTTCTCTCCTGCCTAAGGAATCCTGTGTTTGCACACAAGATAGGAAGCCGCATTAAGGAGCTCAACCAGAGGCTGGACAACATATGCAAAGAGGCTCACAAGTTCAACTTCATCATCAATCTAGGCTCCCATACAGAGCAAAGGATGTACACTAGAGAGAAGGTGACTTCTGAGTTTGTTGAGTCAGCAATTGTTGGTGAGAAGATTGAGAGGGAGACAAGGAAGCTTGCTCAGCTGCTAACCTCCAATGGACACCACGACATCAAAGTGGTGGCCATTGTGGGCACAGGTGGCATGGGCAAAACCACCCTCGCCCAGAAGATCTTCAATGGGACAACCGTCCAAGAACACTTCAAACTGAAGATATGGCTAAGCATCACCCAACACTTTGACGAGGTTGAGCTTCTTAGGACAGCAATCGAACATGCTGGGGGAGTCCATGGTGGGTTTCAAGACAAGACCCTCCTCTCACGGAAGCTCACCAACACCTTGTCCACTGGCAGGTTTCTCCTGGTGTTGGATGATGTGTGGAGTAATGTAGCATGGAGCAATGTGCTTAGTGTTGCAGTCAGAAATGCCGCTAAAAATCAACTGGGAAACTGGGTGCTAATCACTACAAGAAAAGAAGACCTAGCCCTACAGACTGGTGCCTCCTTCTACCAACATCATGTCAGCCCACTCAATGAAGATGATGCTTGGTTGTTGCTCAACAAACAGTTGCTGCCAACACCTGGTCAAGTTAGTGAACACATACCATTTTTTTTGGCAGTTTAATGCACATTTTTCCTTTAACTCCATCTATTTAATACATTATAGTTTTAGATTAGAAAACTATGGTATCACAAACTGGTTATTTTATAAGGAAGGATGCATATATTATTATCCTCATTTGTTGTCATGATAAATAACTCCAAGTAAAGCCACAAATATGCATCCAAATTACTGAGATTTGTTGCTGAATCTAAAGTAACTCATAATTATGCATCTAATCTAAATTACCCACATTATAATGTTGAAAGTACTCCTGTACAACTTTGAACCTCCTAGTAATCTATATGGTTTTCATAAATATTCACAGTTTATTCCTGTTTGTATCAGAAATCTATGTGTCTGCAACGTGCTGTTGTCCGTGAGCTGTGATGTCATGGACCTAGATACTGGCCTTCATATTTTATCCTATTAGTTGTTGAAACTTTTATGCATATATCTTCTGTTGAAACTCTAGATGTATATTCAACTATTAAGATAAAAATAATAGACATTAATGAATGATATCCCCATTGGAAGGAAGGAGACACCTTGCAACAACGCATAAAAGCTTAAGAGATCCTAGACATAACATCCAAAGCGATATGGTAAACAACACATAATTGATAATAATTTCCGAGTTACATTCCCCAAAGTATACTCCTATAAATTCAAATTATCCACCTCTATCATTATGAAAAATTGCAAAAGTAACTCCTATATATTCATCTAAATTAAACCCATTTTCATTGGTAAAAATAATATAGGTAACACAAACATCTGCCTCTAAATTATCTACTTGTAAACTTATAAAAATAATAATAGACCTCTAAATTTGCAAGGAAATTATTGTTATTATTTAGTATTGAACATAACCTAAGGTTACTCATAAGTCTCCAATAAATTATCCATCCCTCGCATTATGGAAACTACACCCAAAGTATGGTTTATGTAATTATCTACTTTCACCTTAATTCTTAACATATGATAAAACTACTTCATTAGGCCCTAGAGGCTTCATTTATTATTTTTTGTTAAGTCAAACTATTCTAAGTTGGACCAAATTTAAAGAAAAAGGCAATAATTTTCGTGATTGTGAGATAAGAAATTAGATCCATTATTTCTTTAAACATACAACATTTATGATATCATTGTTGGAACAAGTCTATGCAAAAAAATATATTGTAAGGGGCGACCCGAGGGGGCTCGCTAGTGGTGGCCAGGGCTGCTGAGGGCGGCAGCGGCATGGGGCGACTGCATGGACAGGGGGTAGGGGGGAGCGGCGGTGGCTAGGGTTTGGGGCGTGAGTGTGAGAGAGCAAGAGAGCAGGGACTATGGAGATTTCGAGTTGGATTGGTTAGATCCCTCTTGTATTATAGTCCCGATGAGACTTGGCTCCTAAAAAAACTATGAGATCCTTATCATATCACACTCTCCTTTAACAATCTCAATCGTTCTAATCTTAACAATGTATTTCCTAAACTGTCTCAGACCTCATATGGTAACTGACGACGCCGGGCAGGAGGCGGTCGTGGGTGCCTTCCCCTTGGCGGCGTGCTGCCCCTCTATTGGGCCCATGCTGGCCTGTTGTCTTCACTAGGAAATACGACCCGTGTTGGGAATATGACATATATTAACATTTATGATATCAAATAAGTACTATGAGATTGATCATATACTTACATATTTTCATAGTATACCAATTTGGAGTGATAAGTGTTAATAGTATTTTCTATAAAAGCTTATTCAAACTAATGGAAGTTAGACTCAATCTTAATTTAGAATGGAATCTTTGTTGGTAGAGAGATAGTATCATCTATTTCTGTAGATTACGATCTCATCTCCATATAAGATTGGCCACTAAAATCATAATTTGATATTGGCAATTTGTGCATATTAAAGTCATCCTTGGTTGGCTACCAAAATTTTCCATGCCAAGTATTCATTAAGCAAAAGTTGTGAAAAGGTGCATAAAAATATTTATTCATGGATTTGGCAAACCAAATGTTGCAATAAACTGTAAAAAAAAAAAAAAAAACAGTGTGCTTCAACCAATCAGCCAATGCTTTTGGAGGAAATACGATGGACAGTTCCCAACATGAGGTGGGCCCACAAAAAATTGGTGTTGAAAAAATCATTTGTTTGCCAGAGATAATTTATTGTTCTATCTCCAAACTATCATAAGATAATACATAATATATCTAAACTTTGTTAGAAAATTCTACAAACTTGCATGATAACATGATTTAGATGTAAAATCTTTGCATAAAAAAACAAATGATTTTAGTAAAGTTGCATTATACATTGTTAGCAAATGGTAGAGATGTATACATCAGTGAAAATTTTAAGCAAAATGGAACTATACATTGTTAATATTAATATGATTGAAAAAAATTATGGCAAGATAATACAACCATGTTACGATCTAATGCCAAATTTTAGGATTCTTAAACACCTTTAAGATTTTATTATTTTTTTTAGTAGTAGACACCAAAATACTTATAAGCATTTCATTGGGTGCTGACCTCCATGAAAAATCAACAATCCCCAAGGAAATGGTTATAAGTATTGTGGCAAGATAAGAAAACCATTTTACGCTGTTTTTTTAAAATTCTTCCTTATTTTACAATTAAATATTGTAAATTCAATGTTGTATTAGTGGAAATGGTTCCATGTATACTAGTTTGCTAACAAGTTATCTTAAAACGCTGGTAGGTACATGCTGGAACGGATCACCTCAAAGATGTCGGGATGAAAATTATTAGTAAGTGTGGTGGTTTGCCACTTGCTATCAAAGTGATGGGAGGTATGCTAAGTACAAAGTCCCGGGAGCAAGGGTGACTGGGAGGCTGTTTTGAACCATCATGCATGGTCTGTAGATGGATTGCCTCAGGAACTGGACAATGCGATCTACTTGAGCTATGAGGATTTGTCTCCCCAGCTTAAGCAGTGCTTCTTGAACTGCTCACTTTTTCCAAAAAGGTTCAAGTATTTTGCAAGCTGTGGTTATTTCGATGTGGATCAGTGAGGGATTTATCTATCCACGAGGCAGAAGCAGTTCATATGATGATCAGCTAGAAGAAATAGCAGATGGGTACTATCATGAGGAATCTTATTGAACCAACTAAAAATCAGCTCTCACTCGATACTCATGCACCATGCATGACGTGGTGCGATCTTTTGCTCATTTTATCTCTAAAGATGAGTCATTGGTGGTCCAGGATGAGCAAGATGGAGGTGGTAGCAGCCATAGCCATGTACGACGCTTGTCTATTGGATCAACCAAGTCAGCACTAGACTGGGATGTTCTACAGAAGCACAAATCAGTAAGAATATTAATAATAAATTATGGAATTAGTGTTCGGCCTAGTGACTCATTTGGGACTTTGTCTACCCTCAGAGTGCTTTTCATAAGAGGTGTTACTGATTGTGATACATTGGTTGACTCTCTATGTCAACTGAGGCACCTTAGATACCTCCACTTGCAGAATACAAATATATCTAGGCTACCTGGAGACATTCATAAGATGAAGTTCTTGCAACACATTGTTGTTATTGATTGTCCACAGCTAGACCATTTTTCTAGTTCCGTCACACAGCTTCTGCACCTAAGAACTCTTGACATGCCTGGTTCCCATGAAAATGTCTTAATACCCAAGGGGTTTGGCCAGTTAAGAAATCTAAGAAGACTTCTTGGGTTCCGAGTACATTTGGACATGGATGGGGATGGGGGTTGGTGCAGCTTGGAAGAGATAGGGCCCCTTTCCCACCTTAGGAAGCTTTATTTGCATGGCCTAGAAAATGTGCTTGCTAGCTCGTCAGCTGAAACGGCCATGATTAGTAGCAAGCAACATCTTGATTACTTGAGACTAAATTGGAGTAACAGAAAATTCATGGGACTAAGGGATGAAGTCAGCATGCAGCAGCAGCAGAGAGTAGTGGAGGAAGTAATTGAGAAGCTCACCCCTCCATGCAGCATACGACATCTAGGCATTCAAGGATACTTTGGTTGCCAGCTACCAAATTGGATGATGGTCCCAGCCACATGTGTCTTTAAAAACCTGAGGCTTTTAAAGATGAACAAACTTTGTTGCTGTACCCAGCTACCCAACGGTTTGTGCCAGCTCCCTTGTTTGGAGTCGCTGGCCATTAATGATGCACCTGCTATCAAGATTGTTGGGCCTGAATTCCAGTCACCTTCCTCCCTACCAGTGGTTGGACGTATTCCCACTGTTGGATCTGTAGTAGGTTTTCCTAATTTGGCAACTATTCATCTAGCTGGCTTGCGTGAATGGGAGGAATGGGACTGGGAGGAGAAGGGCGAGGATTGTACTGGAGATGCTATGGCTATGCCTGCTCTCAAGGTTATCGTGATTGATAACTGCAAGTTGAGCTGTCTTCCAACAGGGCTGGCCAATAGCAGGAGGCTTGCTCTAAGACGACTGGCCATGTACTGGCTGAGTAACCTGACATGTATAGAGAACTTCACTTCAGTTGTGGAACTTAAAGTGTCCAAGTGCCCCAAGCTAAAAAGGATCAGAAATCTCTCTAAGTTGCAGAAAATTGAGATCTTGTACTGCTCAAATGTGGAGGTGCTAGAAGGACTCTCGTCACTTGACAGCATGGAGATGAAGGACGGCAGCATGGAGACAGTTCCAGAATATGTGACAACAGTAAGCCCAAGATATCTCAAGTTGACTTGCAGCAAGAAGTTGTACGAGTCCTTGACAACAGCCAGCAGCTCATCTGAGTATGACAAGATCAGCCATATCAAGTCTCGCACTATAGACTACCTTCACCGAACATGAAGATTAATCGCTGCACCGCCACAATAGAAATAAAGCAAGTATATATTTAGCCAGGTAGTTACTTTGCTGTCCCGTGACATTACACCTACATATGAAGTCATAATCCCTTGCATTGCATAACGCTCGCTTAGTACTTATTCTGAAGTAGTAAACTTTATTTATGCAGGTATTGATATGCCATTTCTGCTTTGGGAGTGGGAATGAAGTCCGGTTGGTGGGAGTTCATCATCTCCGGCGCTCGGATTTCAGCTGTGTACCATCTGCTTGCTATTGCTTTGGCTAAATTTTATTTCTACCAGTGAGAGACAGATAGGACTCTGTACAGGTTTAGCAACCTGAAATATATAGACAGCTTCGCTTCAGTGGTGGATCTTAGAGTACTCATCTGCCCCAAGCTGAAAAGGATCAGCGATCTCTAAGTTTCAGAAAATAAAAATTTTGTAATGCCCAAATTTGGAGGTGCTACAAGGAGTCCCATCACTTGACAGCATGCAGATAACACCATGGAGAGAGTTCCGGAATATGTAGCAGCAGTAACCGTATCTCAAGTTGAGTTGCAGCAAGAAGTTATACGAGTCCTTGTTCACAGGAAGACGCTCATCTGAGTGTGACAAGATCAGCACCAGACACATCAAGTCATGCACTATCGACTACATTCGCTGAAGATGAAGATTAATTGGCGCTCTGCCGCCAGATTATAATAAAGCATGTGTATATATTTATCCAGGTAATTACTTTTCTGATGCAAGACATTGCACTTACATGTGCAGTCATTGTACGTATTGTGAAGTAAATTTTATTTCTATTATGCAGGTATGTATATTCCATCTTTGCTGTGGGAGTGCAAGATTTCCGTGGGACATTCCATCTTTTCGTTGGGACGTCGTCATCTGTAGCACGCAGATTTCACTTCAGTTATGCCAAATTTCATATCTAGTGGTACATTTGTTGTGCTCTTATATTTGTGGAGCTAATTGAGGTGCAGTCATGGATCCATTTGTAATGGAGTAACGTGTTGTGATTAACGAAATAAATGTTCTGTGATAGTAGGCGGCACATGCAACACAAACGTGCGTGCATAGATCAAGATCAGCTGACGGCATGTCCGGATTGGAGCTAGCTGGCTGGCAGTTGAAGATCAGCTCAACACTGGCAGTTGAGCTCGCGAGGGTTAGGATTGGACATGAGTTGGGCTTGGATGGATGGGCCAGGCCCATGCATATCCAAAGAGAAAATTTAATTTAGAAAATTAATAAGGCAGGCTGCTTTGCCCTTTTAGAAATCGGATTTATGGAAGCCGCCTCAGAATTTTTTCCCGCCAGAATTCAAACTGAATTTAGGATTAGCTTGCAGTGGCATGTGTGAGTGACATGTGCTTGGTACAAGCTGGTCTCCAGCACGCGGCACACGTACTGCGACCAAATCATTGTAACATGTGGCATGTGGGATTCACATGCAGACTGTTGACATACTGCGAAATCATTGTAACCGGTGGCATCTCCTGCACTCTTGTAGTCATGACCATGTATATTTGTACACTCGTTTTTTTTTATGGAAGTAATGGACCTAGTTGTATATTTGCACAAGTAGTAATGGGACTGAAGTTGTGGATCTTGTGGTGGACCGAATGTCGGGTGATGAAAACAGAAGGGCAACAAGAACAGTGTTTTGTGTCCTGATTGATGATTACGAAATCCGGCATCCCTATCATTATTATATTATCTATTGATCATACTGAGCCTCCTCAAATACCTAGGATATTATTAGGCCAGTCTCAATGGGAGTTTCATGAATGTTTTATGCACATTAAGTGCAGTGCCACATCAGCAAAAATTCACTTTTTACATGCTCCTATAAGGCCAGTCTTAATGGGAGTTTCACGAGTGTTTCATACACATTAAATGCAGCGCCACATCAGCAAAATTTTACTTTTTGCATGAAACTCCTAGGAGAGAGAAGGAAAGAGTTTCACCATGGTGAAACCTTTGGGCATAGTTTCACATGCGTTGGAAACGGTGTGAAACCCCCATTGAGACACAAATAGTGTTTCACCATAGAACTATGCAATTAAATCATGTAATGTGAGAGAGAGTTTGTGGGACCCTTAAGCCTATGAAACTGTGCAATGAAACTATACATTGAGAGATGCCTATTTCATGTCAAAGTTTCATATCTTGGAAACCGGGAGGTAAAACCCTCCATTCAGACCGGTCTACGAGAGAAGGAAAGAGTTTCACCATAGTGAAACCTTTGGGCACTGATTTCACATGCATTGGAAACGGTGTGAAACCCCCATTGAGACACAAATAGTGTTTCACCATAGAACTATGCAATTAAATCATGTAATGAGAGAGAGTTTGTGGGACCCTTAAGCTTATGAAACTGTGCAATGAAACTATGCATTGAGAGAGATGCATATTTAATGCCAAAGTTTCATATCTTCGAAACCGGGAGGTGAAACTCTCCATTGAGACTGGCCTTACTGTCTCCGTGGCATCACCATTTCGTCATCTGCTTTGTCGCCTTCACGTACTGCACCAACATATCCAGAGCCCACTACTTTGTGAGGGAGGCAGAGCAAATCGTCACCAACAAAGCAGAGCAGGTGATTCAGCGAACTGTTTCTACAGCCTACCGTCAGACTGTCCTCTTGAAGTGCTTTGTCGCCTGCACGTACGCAGTTGTGAAAATCCTCACCAGCTATGGTACGGTGTGGTCCTCAAAGATACCTTTCTTGATGGACAAAAAAAAATATGGTGAGGCAGTCCCCATAAAGCAACCATAGACACCTACTGGATATGTGACCCGTGTGCATGTACATGCATCAAGTGTAAATATGAACTCATTCCCGGTGCCTATAGTTACTTCATGGGGACCGTTCGCACTCAATTTTTTTCCTCCAAAAATAGAGACATCAAAAGTTGTGCTTCCAATGCAAGATCAAAGCTCCAAGAACATTCTTGTCAAGACCGTAAGCAATAGCAGCATCCGTGCGGCTCACGGATGATGCATATCTGCACAACATATGGTCTAGCGATTCCCCCAGCATCCTTGGTGGCCTCCCTCTGGGACCGAGTCATTGAAGTTAGCCAGGTAATCGAGTACAGTGTCAGCAGAACTACTGTTCATCATACGACAACGGATACTGAAGAGCTAGCGGGTTCAGAACAGTAAGACAGAACTTCGTGCTGTCTGCGGCTCAGCGTGTCTGTTTTGAAGAGTAGCGTGAGCGTGCTGCCGAAGACAGGGGCAGAATGCTTCTAAACTAAATCGAGATTCCGGTCTTGTTCGCCTAGCTTTTGCAGTCTGTTCGGATAGAAAACACAAACGACACTCTACTGGTTACCAATTTACCATGACCTGGATGACGCTTGGAATTGTGTGGTGAAGACCTTGTGCTTAAACTTTGGCACTAGTGTTTTCAATTTCTCTTGCTCGTTATTTGTAAACTAGCCAAGGTTCCGTCTTGTTTTGTTGTGAAGGAACATGTGGCGAGGAACGGAACGTTGTGTAATCAAGGTTGCCCTCTGCTTTTCCGACCCCTGTAACAACTGTATGCTAATCGTCTGCTTTGTAGCCTGTACCAATATACTCTGGTTTGAACGCAATATAAAGACACTCACAATGCAGATTCTACCATAAAGTACAAGTTTATTCATTACCATCATATTTATTGCACTTTGCTGATGTGGCATTGACATGGCAGTATATTTATTGAAGAGTGAAAGAAAAAAAAAACAAGACTCCAAGTCTTATTTGTATTCCAAGTCCACGATACCTAAGATAATAAATAGTTTTGGGACGAGTGCGCATTGTGAGTGCCCTCGTGACAGGGCATAGCAGAAACACAAAACCTGCAACTCTGCCTGTTAGCCTTCTTGGCATGGTAAAGAAGATGGCACATGGCAGATCACAAATCAATCACCACCACAGCTCACACATACCGGGCATTTTCCCCAAACGCTGTTCACCGATCCCAGGCCATATACACTCGGGTTCTTCCTGGTTACTGACCATTGGTCGATAATTGACATTCCTTATGGCTAGCGCACAATACCTGTTTGTTCAAGTAAGGGACACGAGGCCCTGGATTTTATAATGGATATGTTGATGAATTCTTTTCTAGTACAACAATAACATAAAAGCGAGCAGCCATGGTAGGCTGTTCCTGAAATCAGGAAATCATTCTTGATGTCGATGCTGAACCACCATATCATCATCTCAACGCTTTGTCCTCTGCTTTTATTTATCTCCGTAGCAGCACCATATCCTGTGCCTTAGTCTGATTTCTCTTGGATCAACACTGAGGAAGTAGATCAGAGCACAAACAGAGCAGATGCAGTGGCAAGGCACCCTATTGATTAGGCCTTGGACTATGGTCAATACAGGACAAAGAAGTCCCATGCGTAAGCAAAGCTTTGCCACGCACTCCGCCTGTAAACTGGTACTAAAAATCTATCATCAACTTTGCCAGTTGTTGTGATATATATGCAAAAGTGTCTATCGATCAGCGATTTGTCAAGACAAAAGGTGCCTATCAGCGCAATTAAATTTCTTGGCAACATTTGTCACTGATCAGGTATTCTCTGATTGCACGATGCGGTCAGTAGGTACATGCACATCGATGGTGCACTGCCACCAACTCTTGTTTAGAGTTGTTTATTTACCACGAGCCTTGCTTTCAACGACAAGAAAAATTTCTCCACCTGCTACACCCAAACAATACGGCAAAAGCTAGCTTCACCAATACAATAACAAACGTCATCGACCGTTGGTTTACCTAGCTTATTATTGACCTACGTACATATACTTAGTCTTAAACAGGACGAGATGACCCAACAATAATGCACTTCTAAAAGTCACAAGCAGACTAAATGCTGTGTCAGATTGGTGTGACCTCTTCGGAGTTTAGTACTAGTATATTTCTAGTGTAGTGGTGGTTAAGAAACCGGCTGAGTTTTTAAGTACATTAGGTTTGTATGAAAATTGTCGTTTGGTTTTATACTATACGATACTTCGTGGTAGTTCCGGCGCTCGGTCATTGATGTGAACCATAAATATATATAGAAAGGACATTCCTGCTGGACTTGGATGAACGCCTCGCGCATTCTGCTGCCCTCTCTTTCGTTCTGCAATCTGCCCTGCAATAAGTTGAGGTGAGCACTTCCTTCTGCTATGATTTCTCCATGGACGACCGAGTAGCAGTATGTAGTTAATTTTTTATATCAAATGATGCTCTCTAGGGACTATGAAAGCTTGCAGACACTGTGCCTTATAGCATGCACAACGTATACATGCCCTCTGCCTTCTGACAGAGCACTGTGCCTTATACCTCATTGGCATCATTAGCATGGAGAACCAAGTCCAATCTGGTTTCGCCACGCACGACGCCCGTAAACTAGTCCAACTAATCCATCATCAACTTGTCCAGTTGTGGTGATACATACATATGCAAAAGCGCCTACCAGCGAGAGCCGGCGGCCTCGGGCGAAATTCTTTTTTTCTTGGCAACACTCATTTGGTACCAACTCTTCTTTGGAGTTTGTTATTTATCACCAGCTTGGCTTTCATCCACAAGACAATTTGCTCCATGCGGACCAATGGCATATCTACATCGACGATCGATGGTGCGCTGCCACCAACTCTTCTTTAGAGTTTGTTAATTGTCACCAGCTTGGCTTTCATCCACAAGACAATTTGCTCTACCTGCTACACCCAAACAATATGCCGTATTTGTCCCAATTGGTGAATACGGCAAGAACTAAGCTTCACCAATACAATAACAAACGTCTTCTTCTGTTGGTTTGCCTTATATATAATTCACCTACGCATATACTTACTCTTAAACTGGACGAGATGACCAAACAATAATGCACTTCTAAAACAAATTTAAAGCTGAGTCGGATTGGTGTGACCTCTTTGAAGTTTAGTGCTAGTATATATCTATTGTACTTGTGATTAAGAGACCAGTCGAGTTTTTAAGTAGGTTAGGTTTGTACAATAATTGTTGTTTGGGTCTGTACTAATACAATATAGCTGCAGAGAGCTAGAGACAAAGGGAAAAAAAAAACACTCCCTCGTCTATCCCACATCTAATGCGCAGGCTTTGCCTAGCTCATCTCACGGAGTTACGGTGCCACTATGTATGAGTTGCGGTACAACTTTGGACTATAGTACGAGTATATATTTTAGAGACTATCAAGAAATGGAGTTATTTAGAAGATTTGGAGCGTACAATCAATAATTGTTCTTCTATTTTGTACTAAAGAAGAACATTGAAAAAGGCTGCAACTTTGTCCTGCTCTAACAAATGCTTAGCCGGCCGGATATTAGTGGTGTGACCTCCTTGTTGAGCTTTTTTATTTTTTTTATTTGAAAATTGAAACTGACCCGCCTGTCCTCACCCCTCCAAAGTTGCTACTCCTGGATCTATCACCATATAAACTGGATCTACTCCTGAATTCTCTTCACCACGGTACTGGACTGGTTGCTGAATATCCATCGAACAAAGCAAAGCCCACAGTAAGCAGTTGAGGCGAGCATTTCAGTTTATACCGTTCCTTACAGTCATGCTTTGTTCCATCCATCCATGTATCTCTGCCTATCTAGCTAATGTATCAGTTAAGCTTTTCAATTCCACTACTGGCAGGTTTCCTGCGCTAGCTTGATTCAGCCATGGCAGCCGTCCTGGATGCCTTGGCACCCTACGTGAAGAAGCTGATCAAAGACATGGCAGAACAAGAGGTGTCCATGCTGTTGGGAGTCTCTGGCGAGATCACCAAGCTGGACGGCACCATGGAAAGTCTCCAAGACTTCGTCTCTGATGCCGAGAGGAGGCGCATCACTGACCGGAGTGTCCAACGATGGGTTAACAAGCTGAAGGACGCCATGTACGATGCCACCGACATCATGGAGCTCTGTCAGCTGGAGGCTGATGAGAGCAGGGAACTGGGAGAAGGTGGCAACAGCAGGGAGCAGAATCTGCAAGCTTGTTGCCAGCCACTGCTGCTGTGGCTTCAAAACCCCATCGTCAGCCTCATCACGTGCGGGGGCATAGGGAAGATGCAGGATTTCTTGCAGAGATTCCTTTTCTGTCTGCAGAATCCTGTGTTCGCCCATGAGATAGGCAACCGCATCAAGGAGCTCAACCAGCGCCTAGAAGGCATCCACAAGGAGGCCGACAAGTACAAGTTCAATATTGGCCTCGGTTCCAACCTGGAGCCAAGGAGGCTAACTGCTACAGAAAGGTATAGTCAAAAGATGACATCTGAGTTCATCGAGTCATCCATTGTTGGTAAGAAGATTGAGGAGGATACGAAGAATCTGGGCCAATTACTTATCACCAATGAAAATCACCAAGACATCAAGGTGTTGTCCATCGTAGGCATGGGTGGCATGGGAAAAACCACCCTTGCCCAGAAGATCTTCAATGACACAACACTCCAACCACACTTCAAACTGAAGATATGGCTTAGCATTACCCAAATCTTCAACGAGGTTCAGCTCCTTCAGACAGCAATTGAGCATGCGGGGGGAGTCCATGGCGGGGTGCAAGACACAACTCTCCTTACAAGGACACTAACCAGCACCTTGTCCATGGGCAAGTTCCTCCTGGTCTTGGATGATGTGTGGGGTAACGAAGCTTGGAGTCGTGTTCTTTCTGTGCCGATCAAGAATGCCAGCCAGAAACAACAGGGGAACTGGGTCCTCATCACTACAAGATTAGAAGATCTTGCCCATCGAATGGGAGCATCATTCTACCAACACCGTGTCAGCCCACTCGATGAAGACGATGCTTGGTCCTTGCTGAACAAACAACTGCCACCGACGCCATCTCAGGTTAGTCTATACATAGGATTGATTATTAGGAGACACTAACTAAAAAAAAATTACTTCAATTTCAGTTTTTTTTTCTCTTCACTAATGTTCTAAAATAATAGCTATAATAGGTACCCTATAGTCCATATTTAGTTGTGATAATCTATTAATTATTTCTTTATACTTATTTTCATCCATATCCATAGGTTTTTTTCTTTATATAACACCTCAGAGTATCTGGACTATACATTTAGTTGAAACATTTGCTTAAACTATCATGGCTTTAGATGCAGCCTATATTTTGACAACATCAAACTAAATTTTGATTCTTTTTCACAAATTTGAAGCTTATTAATTGCTCCGATGCATTGGCTATTATTTACAATGGTGATTATAGTCCACCGATTTGATGGCAAATTGTTTCAAATTCTTGTAGGATTTGGATCTATTTTTTTTTTGTTGTTCTGTGAGTACAATATGTATTTAGTTGAAATATAAACCATTATTCGTCCATTTATGCTATATCATGAAAATCTCAATTGTATTAAACTTTTCGTCTAGTTGCCATAATATATTATACAAGTGTTAGTTTGAAAGTCTAATGATTACGGTATCACTTATTCAATTTTTTTGTTTTTTATTTCTTAAAACAATATTTGAGGTCTTAGGATACCCTCATAGTTCTTACACTGTTACAAGTAATTGTTTCAACATGCACCATGGCACTCAAGATGATGAATTAATTATATTGTTTGTCTATTGTTTTATTAAACAAATAGTGCTTGAAATTAAATTACTAATATTCATATGATATAATGTTGCAACCAAAATGTTTAATTTTTTTTCACGATGACGACTTACATAATTTATTATCATGAGTATTAATATAACTTAATGTGAATTATAAGTGTCATTACTATATTGTTTGCTAAGGATATTTTCTACCCATGTTAAGTGTGGTTACTATGTCATTATTTTCCTTGCTTATACACGTTTGATTGGTCTACATAGTGAAACATAGCATTCTGCATCGTTTTAACTTATGTGTGTATTCATTTCTATGGATGAATTATATATAGTACTTATGGATGAATTATTTTTTGTAATAGCTTATATTAGCATTTGAATATTTTAGTAGCTTTTTTAAATTTTTATAATGATTGAGGTACATAATTTAGGTACAAATTATAAAGGTATATATTACTCTACATTATCTTTCATAATGCCATGAATAGGTAATTTGAATTCAATCTTAGGGGTCAAAGCATTACTTTGCATAATGATGGAGGTGGATATTTTTTTTAAAAAAAAATATTATGGGATTAGTTTAGGTATTGTTCATGTGTAGGTTTTAATGTTTTCATATAGCCATTATTGATAACTCCACGGATCATGGTCCCCTAGCTTTTTAGCATAACTAGCATGGAAACTTGAAGTAACCCAGTTACACTATCATTAAAGAGAACAGAAAATTTATATTTGATGGTCTTATTTGTTTGCCACAGACATTAAAATTATAATGAAAATTATACCTGATGGTCAATAAGGATCATATCATGACTTATCTGTTGGCCACACAATCAAGTAAGATTGCATCCCATACTCTAGTGACTCTTTCCTTGATTTTCACAATTGTTCTCCTAGTCTATAAACTACTTAAAGCTGGACTTTTTACAAACAGGAGGGTTAATAGGTGGGCTAATAAAAAAAAAAAAAAACTCGGCTCGCGAGGGGCCATGACCACGCCGGTTATTATGCTTAAGAAGAAGGTGTTCTCACAGAGATCAAGAAAATCCCCAAACCCCCGCCCCATCCATACATAGAGAGACGTTATCCAAGAGCATCTTTACATGTGCTTTGGTCTACGGTGAGCGAGGGATTTTTTACCCTGAGTCTGAAATTCGCTCTCTTGAGGGTGTCCCGGAACCGCTTAACCAGCTGGTCTAGCGTCCTTCGGCGGGCTAACACTTCAACTAGTTGTTGGCCAACTAACTAACCGACTTTCACTAATTTGAGCTAATTTTAGTCAAATTAGTAACTAGCCCTAGCTTACCCAACAGGCACTAAAAATCCAATTTTGCCCAAGTTTCAAGAAAGGACAATAAGTAATATTCTTGATTATCAAATAAGCATCACTAGATCCGTTCTACCACCTTTTCGAAAAAAAGATCCGTTCTACCAACTCGGTGCTTTGTTTGAAGTAAAAAGTGCAGAACTACAATGCATTTGTTCTACATCTCAAGCTGCTGCCGCTGTTTCAGGTAATTGCGAGGGCAGTTATTATTTGCTACAGCAGCATCTACAGACGTAGGTATATATATGGAGCTGGGCCGATAATGCTGCGGTTGCTACTGCACACTTGCCAGCCCTGAGCAGCCGCAGTGCTGCATACAAAGACATGCTGACTCATCTAGGGTAACGAGCTTGAAGGCCATTAAAAAGCCGGGTCAAGCAACTAAAAAGCCATGTCAAGTGTGCTACCAACCAGAGAGCTTTTTGTCCAGTCCTATATACACCTAAAATTAACTTCTAAGAAATTATTTTTGGCAGTTAGTGCTATATATAAAGCATAGAATCACGACGGAACTACCACTATCGGTTGTTTTTAACAAGTATTGATAATGTAACACTGCCAGTTCATGGCTACAATCGACAGTGGTAGATTGACCGTCAATGGTAGGCAGCTGAGCAGGTGCCATCACTTTTGATTGGCGTAAACTGGATCTGATTCCTGTGGTGATGTTGGGTTTAAACTGGCAGTGGTGCATGATTATGTAGTAAGGAGCCGAGCCCCATGTAGGCCTGCAAATGCCTGAATAAAGGAATATTATATTACGATGCTAATAAAGACCTATCATTATTTCAGAATTAGATACTGTGAATTCAATGTTGTATTAGTGGAAATGGTTGCATGTATACTTGTTTGCTAACAGGTAGTCTTAAAACCCTGGCAGGTACATGAAGGAACTGATCACATAAGAGATGTCGGGATGAAAATTATCAGGAAGTGTGGAGGTTTACCACTTGCCATCAAAGTGATGGGAGGTCTGCTAAGTACAAAGTCCCGAATCAAGGGTGATTGGGAAGCTGTTTTGAACCATCATGCATGGTCAGTAGATGGATTGCCTAAGGAACTGGACAACGCAATCTACTTGAGCTATGAGGATTTGTCTCCCCAGCTGAAGCAGTGCTTCCTGTACTGCTCACTTTTCCCAAAAGGTACAAATTTTTTGCAAGCCGATCTTGTTCCGATGTGGATCAGTGAGGGATTTATCCATCCACGAGATAGAAGCAATTCATATGATGATCGGCTGGAAGAAATAGCAGATGGGTACTACCAAGAGCTCATCATGAGGAATCTTATTGAACCAACTCAAGTAATGACTTCATACTCATGCACCATGCATGACGTGGTGCGATCTTTTGCTGAATTTATGTCTAAAGAAGAATCATTGGTGGTCCATGATGAGCAAGATGGAAGTGGTAGCAGGATCAGCTGTGTACGTCGATTGTCTATTGGATCAACCAAATCAGCACTAGAATGGGATATTCTAAAGAAGCACAAATCAGTAAGAACGTTAATTATAAAGCACAGTATTACTGTTCAGCCTAATAACTCATTAGGGAGTCTGTCTACTCTAAGAGTGCTTATTATATGTGATACTGATTGTGATACATTGGTTGACTCTCTATGTCAACTGAGGCACTTGAGATACCTCCACTTTGATAATACAAATATATCAAGGCTACCTGCAGAAATTCATAAGATGAAGTTCTTGCAGCACATTGTGGTCGACACATGTCCGCAACTAGACCATCTCCCTAGTAGCATTACACAACTTCTGCATCTAAGAACTCTTAGCATGTATGATTCCCATGAAAAAGACTTAGTACCCAACGGGTTTGGTCAGTTAAAAAATCTAAGAACACTTTATGGGTTCCGAGTACATTTGGACACCAGCCAGGGCAATGGCTGGTGCAGCTTGGAAGAGATAGGGCCTTTGTCCCAGCTTAGGAAGCTTAGTTTATATAGCCTAGAAAATGTGCCTGCTGGTTTGTCATCTGGAATGGCCATGATTAGTAGAAAGGAACATCTTGATTACTTGAAACTACATTGGAGTAGTATCAGATTCATGGGACTGAGGGATGAAATCAACAAGCACCAGCAGCAGAGAGTAGTGGAGGAAGTAATTGAGAATCTCACCCCTCCATGCAGCATACGACATCTAAAAATCAAAGGATACTTTGGTTGCCAGCTACCAAATTGGATGATGGTTCCAACTACACGGGTCTTTAGCAACCTGAGGATTTTAAGTATGGACAGACTTAGTTGTTGCACCCAACTAACCAATGGGTTGTGCCAGCTCCCTAGTTTGGAGTGGCTGAACATTAATGATGCACCTGCCATCAAGATTGTTGGGCCTGAATTCCAGTCACCCTCCTCCCTGCCATTGGGTGGAGGTATTGCCAATGCTGGATTAGTAGTAGGGTTTCCTAATCTGGCAAGACTTCGTCTGGCTGGCTTGTGTGAATGGGAGGATTGGGACTGGGAGGAGCAGGGCGAGCATTGTACTGTAGACACTATGTCTATGCCTGCTCTCAGTCGTATCACAATTGATAACTGTAAGTTGAGCTGTCTTCCAACAGGGCTTGCTAGCATGAAGAGGCTTGCTTTGAGAGAATTGTACCTGTACGAGCTAAGCAACCTGACGTATGTGGATAACTTCCCTTCGGTTGTGGAACTTGACGTGTTCGATTGCCCTAAGCTTACAAGGATCAGAAGCCTCTCGAGGTTGTCGAAGATAAGGATCTTCCGGTGCCCGAATGTGGAGGTCCTGGAAGGAGTCCCGTCACTGGACAGCATGGATATGGTGGACGGCAACATGGAGACACTTCCAGAATATCTGACAGCAGTAACCCCAAGGTATCTCAAGCTAACATGTAGCAAGAAGTTGCACGAAGCCTTATTGTCAGGATGCTCATCTGAGAAGGACAAGATCAATCATATCAAGTCACACGTTATCAACTCTGAAGATGAAGATTAATTGCTACACCGCCGGATCAGAAATGAAGCAGGTATATATTTATTTATTTATCCTGGTTGTTACTTTTTTGTCGCAAGTAATGCAGTCAGTCATTGTCCCTTGCGTAATGCTCGCTTAGTACACATGTTCTGAAGTGAACATTTTTTTTGACGCTAGAAGTGCACTTTATTTATGCAGGTATCGATACGCCAATTCTTTGCAGTGTGGGAATGGAATGGAATCGAATTGGCACGAGCTCACCATCTCCAGCATGCAGATTTCAGTTTTGTACCATCTGATTGGCTTTGCTTTGGCCAAATTTCATTTCTACTAGTGAGAGACACATGACTCTGTACATATTCATTTGGGCTGGGCGATACCCGCCAAATTATATGGTGAGAAGCAGAGTACTAAAGTCAAGGGGCTCACGGCTTAATGGCAAAGGTCATTGGTTGGGAGGCTCCCGTCCAGGGTTCAAATCCTAGGTGCGACACATTATTCTGGATTTATTCCATGATTTTCCGGCGCTATGCATTAAGTGGTAGACGATGTCCCCATCGACAGCTAAGCGCCTGTGGTGACTTCATGAACTTCAAGATTTGCCTGCTCAGTCCTTCAATGGTGCTCATAGGGGTAGGGTTTGCGCACGCGTGTTCATAGAGATGAGTGTGCGTGTATATTAAAATGTCTGCGTTGCACTGTGTAATCTAAAAAAAGCAGAGTACTGAATACAGTCCTTGTGTTGAATCTTTGGCACTAATGTATTCATATTATTGTGCTCAAGTAATTGTAAAACTAATCGAGGTGAGGACTTGGATTTATTTATAATGAAGCTACGGTGAGAAACAGAATGTTCTCGTAACATAATACTCCCTCCGTATTGGTAAAAGAAGTCGTTTAGGACAGCGACACGGTCTCCAAAACATAACTTTGACCTCTTGTTATTATAAAAATATTTATAAAAAATATGATATATGTATACTTTTATGAAAGTACTTTTTAAGATAAATCTATTCATATAATTTTCACATTTACAAACTCAACAACTTTAAAGTTATTGATGATTTATATTCCCAATGTTTGACCTAAACCTTGTCCAAAACGACTTCCTTTACCAATACGGAGGGAGTACTATGTAGTAAACCGTTCCTCTGCTTGGAACACAAACAGATGGCCGTTCCTCTTCTTTCCCAATCTACTACGTATAGCCGCACGATCCTTAGAGTGTGTAGCAAGCAATAGCATCAGTGGCAGAGGTTGCCAAATCTTGTTTTTTTTTTTTTTTCCTGATAATCAAATTCTTTAAATTCTCAGATCATTTCTGTTCAGTTTTGTTAGTCTGGTGCCATGAATATGCATTAAGAACTCATCATATGATGGTAGAGGCATTTAGGAAAAGAAAACCCTCTATATCGGAATTGGAGGAGGCAAATATTCTACGAAATCAGATGTCTGCGCTACAAATAGAAAGGTTGATTGTGTGAAGATCTCTAACTTCGCCACACCTTGATTTTTATCCATCCTCTGCCACTGAATAGCATTCTGTCTTGGTCTCATTTTTTTCCCTTTGCCTTTTCAGCTCCACCTCCCTATAGCTACACTACACATAAGGACTTGAAACAAACAATGGCCCTGTTTAGTTCACAAAAAGTGAACCAAAAAAGTGCTTCAGTACCCGTCACATCGACTCTCTTTGACGTATAAATGAAGCATTAAATGTAGGTAAATAAAAAAACTAATTGCACAGTTTGGTTGTAAAGTGCGAGATGAATCTTTTGAGCCTAGTTAGTCCATAGTTGGACAATAATTACCAAATACAAATGAAAAATGCTACAGTAGTCCAACCCAAAATATTTCACCAACTAAACACACCCAATACTTGCAGGCACCGGGAAAGCTGGCGTTGGAGCGAGGTCACATGGCCAATTGGGATGCTCAATAGTATTACTATCTCACTGATTATATGCTATATACAAACGGAGGGAAAAAAACTGTATCAGCTCAAACGGCTCACATGACCCATTCGGCCGAGTTGCCACAACTTATGCTGGCACCCTGTTGCCCACAAACGAGGCAGGAGGAAAAGTCAGGATGCGAAGAGGCCCATGGGACGAAACATGTAGGCCTGGTGCATTAAATATGGAATAGTGGGCCTCATCTTATGCTGCATCGGCCCAGTAAATATGGAAAGGTGGGGCCTCCAAGATATCCTCAATCTGGCCATCTTCAAAAACTCCTTAAAACCACTTTCTAATTTGGTTTTTATCAAATCAAAGGGAAACCCTCAAAAAAAAAAAAAAAATCAAATCAAAAAAAAAAAAGAGCCTTCAATAGATTTTTTTAAAAATCTCCTTCAGAGCTTGTTCGATTAATTCTCAATCTAAAAGAGTTTATGAGGATTTTATCCGGCCAAAGTTCCCGTCAATGCCCCTCTAATTCCTTCTAATCAAGGATTAATCAGACAAGGGTAACTGTTGTATAAACTATTAAAAATATAAACTCCTAGCAGGTGCTTATCGAAGAAATAGGTGTCCATGCCAATATCCTGCACTTTTTGGCATTGCAAGGAACATACTCATACTAGCTCTGATTTTAACTGATCCACAATTGGGTCAACATACAGTGCTTGATTTTTTAGCTTGTTTCCATGACTTCAGCGTTGGTCTTTCTTGTTTCCATGGCTTCAAAGCTCAGAGTTGACCCACACAATTCCTTCCATTCCAGTTTCCAATGCAAGCAGAGCAATGAGTCAACACATCTGCAACATTTTCGTACCAAACCTGTAAATAGTAACCTCTGCAGTTAACACTAATAGACTTGGACTACTGAGTTAAGTTATTACTACTATTAATAACTTGTGAGGTAGTTCATAGCTAGCCATGTCTTCATCAGTACTACCTAAATCTTGCACACATGGCAAAAGATCAGACAAAAGATTTGACTTTTTGCACCACATGTGAGATTGTCAATTCCTCACCCTTACCTCATGTGAAATTGGCATTCCATTCCAGTTTCCAATGCAGGCAGAGCAAGGAGTCAACACATCTGTAACATTTTCGTACCAAACCTGTAAATAGTAACCTCTGCAGTTAACACTAATAGACTGGACTACTGAGTTAAGTTATTACTTCTATTAATAACTTGTGAGGTACTAGTACATAGCTAGCCATGTCTGCATCAGTACCACCAAAATCTTGCACACATGGCAGGAGATCAGATAAAAGATTTGACTTTTTCGCACCACATGTGACGTGTAGTGTTTCTGCAAGGCATGAATCAGGTTTCTTCTCTCCTGAGATACTCCCTCCGTCCTAATCGACTTTGTCACCCTCGATTTCCGTGCCATCTTATTCGATGCTTCGTCTTATTCAAAATGTTTGCACAAATATAATTTATTTTTTTACGACTTACTTTATCAATGAAGATACTTGAATATTGATTATTTTATTTTATAATTTGCATAAATATTTTGAATAAGACGGATGGTTAAAGATGAAGTTCAAAAGTCAAAAAACGATCAAGTCCATGGGACAGAGGGAGTATGGTTCAGCTGTGACACACACACATGCCGAAATCAGATGCATGGTCCCTTGAAACGAAATGAAATGACACCATCAGTCTTCAATCCGTCACTGATGAGAAGAGTCTCCCCTAATCTAGAGGCTGGGAACAGTAACCTATATATCATCAACCAGCTTAGATTTATGAAGGACTACTGTACTGTTAGTAGGATAGCAGAGTAGGACGCACATGCTCAATTAATTTGACAGGACCATTTCAAATCACACACGTCAATAAGTGATGACTGATGAGAAGTGGCTTGGAGTTGGAGATATATATAATTCAGAGATAAGTAGTATCTCACAAGCCATGTCTCTGAGGTCAGGTCATTCAGTGATGACATACAGTGTGAGGCTTGTGAATGACCTCTCTAGTGCTTTCTGCACAGAACTAGTGAAGTTGTAGGTATCTGAAACGTACATCACCTAAAAATCCCTGACGACTCCTTTCCCTGAAAGTGAAGACACATCAAGTTCCCATGGGGGATACGGTGTAAGAAAGACAGTAGCTGCAGGCAGACACATGAGAACAACTCATTCCACTATCTCCAAGAAAAACTCTGCTTCTTTGCACTCTGTTTTGTCCATAGTACAAAAGACCTTTACTTCAGTTTAATTTAATCACCAAACACTTCATTCGTGAACGAGGAGGGACGATCATCGAGAGAGGTAAGGCGACTCCGTCCCCCCCCCCCCGAGCGACTCCCCGCACCCCGGCCGCACACCGCCTCCCCCCTCCTCCGCCGGCAAGTCACCATCCCGCCTCCCCCAATCGCTCAGCCGCAACCCCTACCCCCGGATCTACACCCTCCAACCACCCCGTGAACCGTAGCTCCGGATCCGGGCCCGCCCGGTCGAGCTGCCCCACCACCGATGGAGCTTGACTCACCCCCCGCCGGGCGCTCCCGGGCCGATGAGGTCGAGGAGGAGGAGCTCCCTCAGATCGGCCATGGAGCCGGTGGAGCAAGACGGCTCTCCGGGTCCCCTAGCCCCCCTGGCGCCACCGACCTCCCCCGAGTCCGCGTTCCCGCCTGCAGGATTCTCGCTCCGGGCGCCGCCGCGACGACGCCTTCTTCCCTCCGACCGCAGCGCCGGGGGCAAGCTCCTCCTCGCCGACGACGAGGCCCCCTGAGTCCGACGCGGAAGCTCCTCCCCACAAGCCCCCCGCCGACGACAGGGGGGCCTCGCCTCCGGCGCCGCCAAGAAGAAGAAGCGGCGCGCCAAGAAGTCGTCGGGCTTCATGGCGGCGCCGTGCAGGCCTACCACCGATCCCCGCCAACCAGCGGCCGAGGCCCGCCCACGCGCGCCCGTCGCCGCCGCGCCGCTCACCTCCGACCCACCGATCCACGCCAAGAGGGCAACCCGACCGTGAAGGCTTCTTCACGGCGCAAAGCAGAAGGAGGTCCGACCCACTCCGCCGGCTGCCCCCCGCGCCGGACCGTCCCGACCGAGCTTCAAGGTAAATGCTTTAATTGCCTTAGGGAGGGCCATGTGCGCCGGCATTGCACCTTCCCGTCCGGTGTTTCTCCCGCCCGGCGAGGGAGGCACGTAGCCAGGCGTGCCCGCTCCCGCGGCAACCAGGGGAAAAACGGCGCCGCTCCTCCCACCGGCCGCCCGGAGAGTGTTTCGCGTCTCGGTTAAAAATGCCGGCCGTGGGCGGTCATGCTCGACGACACGGTCCAGGAGGCTCGTCGCTGCGGTCGGGCTCCCACGAACCCTCCTCCGCGGGGACTTCGACCCGGGAGCACTGGGGTCCCTCTACTCCGACGATCACGGTGGTCGGCGGGATGACGCTGCCTTCGGGCGGTGCGTCGTCCACCGCCGCCTCGGACCACGATGACCACGCGGGACTCTCCGCCTCACCACCACCACGCCGCCCCACAAAGACCCACTTCAACCACCACCCCAAGACGATTCCTCCGACACCGGCTGGCGACGGGGATGTGTCCTCGGCCACCGTGGTGCGTGTGGCGCCCGCGATCGTCCGGCCTAGCTTCCGGTCGTGCCCTTTCGGGCCTAGATGGTGGAGGCAGAGAACCGTCTCGATCTCTCCCTCCTCGCCTCCATCATGGGAAACCCGCCCGGCCATCACCACATCGCCGACGCCCACGCTCTCGCTAGCGGACAACCTCGGCATTATGGCGGATGATGTGTCCGTCCGTACCTATGAGGGGGCGATTTTGTGGCACGATTCCTCCACCAATCCGATCGGGAGCGTGTGCTCGAGACTCGACCGCCCCTCCCACGCCGTGCCGTTGCTTTGGCGGCCATGGGAGCGACGGTGAGATCCATCCGAGGCACGTTTCACTTTGAGGTGCTATTCGCGCTCAAGGGGGTTCCACTCCACGCCCACAACACCGGCGTGGCTCAAACCATCCCCGGGTCAGGCGTGTGCACACATCGGGAGACGAGCTCGGGGACGTCTTGGGAGGATGACGACCGGGAGTACTTCGTCATGGCCGGGTGCAAGCACCGACCTTCGTCGACCCACAACGGGTGATCTTCATCCCCGAGCCCGAGGTCATCGCCGTCCGCGCTGGACGAAGAGGAGCACCTACCGGGCCTCCCGCACATGGTCCGAATCCGACGATTTGCGTGCGGGACTTCTCCACACCGCCTGGCTCTTCTACGGATGGAGCCGGGGCCCCGGAGATGGTCCAAAGGGGACGACGACCGCTACCAGCCCCGCACGGTTGTTGGTAAATCTAACGTCACTATAACATAAGGTGGAGTTAATCTCACCTTAGGCCATATGCCATTAGAGAAACTCAATGTGGTTCATCTCTTAACACTACTATGTGCTAGGTTGTCATCCCCAACAGCAATGCTAGGAAATGCATAGGTGATACTTGTGATATGTGTTATATGCAATCTAATAAAATAAATATAAAAGGTCTATCCGCAAGCGCACAGATAAAAATACCACTTTGTAGCATTTCACCGGGAGTAATCCAGTTTTGTCATTTATATTCTACCGGTGGAGGAATAATCTAAGGTGGGTACTAACATAATTAATAAGTGGCATACTTATGAGAGGTTATGTTATTAGTGCTAACTTTAGGGGTAAGTCGATAATAAAGATATAATAATAATAGATAAAAGTAGGCAGAGGCATTACTCACAGAGATGGAAATAACTACTAAGTTAGACTTAACATAGGACTACTTTAAGAGACAGAATTCATCTATAGCATTTAATCTACTAAGTCATTACATTCATTCTAAGGCATATGTTATCATCTATAGCAAGTAGACTCTAGATCATGTATCCGGACGACTATCAAGGAAACTCAAGAGCGAAACAAGATATTCCCCATAATCAATGTCCACGTGTCTTATATTCGGAGGGTGGACTCCAAAGGACTCAACAGGGTCGTCACCCCGCGATCTACCACACGACCCGTAATATAAGGTGCCTTTGCGGGTAAATCATATATAAGCACCACGCTTACATAATTTCTACCACCTAACCCACTCGAGTATTGAATTAGGCGCTCTACAAATAGATACATATATCTATCATAAACTAAATCTATATCAATCATACTATTAGAATAAAGTAAGAACATAGCAAACAAACACATAATAATAATTAAGAACAAAGTGGTAGATATAAGATAAATCATACCGAAGTATTTGATGATCAAGAACTCTGGGTAGGCACACCCAGCTTTAATTGTATCTGTCTGCTAATCAACTTGGATGAACTAGAACTAGATGAACTAGAACTAGAACTAGAACTAGTAGCTAATCCTATTCTCTGGTAGTAACTCTCTCTTCTACTTCTGCCTGACTCTGTCTAATAATGATTACAAATGAAATTCATTGCTAGGCCTGGGGGTAGAGGGTCTTCTTATATAGTACTCGGCGATGAACGTCAACCCTTGGATCAAACCGACCTTCAACAACGGCGTAGATACAACCTCAAAGTCGGTGGTAAACCGACCTAGAAGTCCGAGGTCGACATGAGGGTCCCACTGGCGGCCGGCAGAATGGCATGGCGGCCGCCAGTGGCCTTCCTTCCCTCGGCCTCTGGTTCCTTCCAGTGTCTTCTGGTGTTTTCTAGATTGTTTTAGTCCACTTTTCGGATTGAGTTGCTTCACGGTCAAGTCTGGTCTTCACAAGTCTTGTATATTCCGGAACTTTCTCCATTATTCTCTGCAATTACCTATTAAGTCCCTGAAATTACATAAATCACCAAAACTTGTGGAAATCATTAGTATAAACCTCTATTCTAAGTGTTTATTCAAATTATGTCCTTATTTTATCTCTTGTTGACATATAAAAATGAGTGATAACAGGTGTCAACAAGCTCCCCCAAGCTTAACCTTTGCTAGTCTCTTAGCAAAGCTTTTCACCAGAGTGGATCAGGAGTTGCTACAATGAATTATTTTCTCACAAATACTCATGTCATAAATTTAGAATTCTCCTCCAAAGAAAAAAGGTGAATCATTCTAATCTTTCATTATTCTTTTTATTTATTGAAAAAAATATGGAACTTTTTAGCTGCACTTTTATCTAAAGCAATTGAAAGATAGAACAATCAAGTCAAGCACTATGTCTCAAACTCTTCAATTCACCTCTATTCGAGTTTTTATAACCTTTCAAAATAAAAACTCGAGTTTCCATTGTATGACTCTTTCAAATCTCTCTTATGTGGTATTTTTGGATCCTCACCAAGGCAAATGAAGCTATGCCTTCTCTCAAGATAGTATTTGTAAAACAATGGCAAATGTATCATACCTTCTCTCAACCTATCTACTAAGGATTATATCTGGGGCTCATAGGTGGGAGACAAAGCACATACTTTGCAAAGTATATATTGTAAAGTCAAACAACAGATCCAAAGGAACAAGTCATACAATGTGAGTGTATGGAATGTACTTGTGAGGTGGATATATGGTGATGATGGGATATAATGATTCTAATTCTACTATGCTCCTTTGAATAATTGATCTCTCTTTTGAATTTTTTATAAGGACATAAAAGAGAACTTGGGCTAGCTTTTTCTTTTTATTATTATTTTTCGTAGAGGCGGGCATCTAAGTACCCATTGTTTTCAGTTGGACACTTGTCCATTTTTTTTTTACTCTCTTTATCATTTTTTTTCTTTTCTTTTTCTTTTGGAGAGGTGGGTCCTACTCACCCTCGGACTTTTTGTCCATTTTTTTCTCTCCTTTTTTAGAGATGTGGGCTCTACTCGCCCTCGAACTTTTGTTCATTTTTCATCTCTTTTTAGGGAGGTAGGCTCTACTCGCCCGTAGGACACTTGTCCATTTTTCATCTCCCTATTTTCTTTTTTTCTTTTCAAGCATAGCCACAAGTTTCTTCTTTTTGTCAAATGAATGATTGAGAGACAATTGAAACACATGGAGCATAAACAGGGGTTTAGAGAATATTTTTATAGAGATGAGAAATATTTTATGGCTAGCAAATGGATGAAGGGTATGTGAGTGGTGTGTGAAATTGTATGATAAGTTCCTGTGGGTCTCAATGGTTGACTAAACTCAATACTAAGCAAGTAGTAAAAGAGTTTTTATTCTAGTAACATGTATATGGCTGTGATAGGATTTTCAAAACTTTCAGTCATAAAGGAAACCGATCATGCAATTTTTAAATTTTCACAAATCAAACCTCCGTAATTTAGTGTAACTAAGAGTAAGATAAATAGCAGCTCAGACTATCTCATATCATATCAATCAATTACCTAAATTAGCTGAGATCTTTCTCAAAATTAAATAATTTTTATAGCATGGGAGAATTCTAAACCAATGATAGGTACTTGTAAGAAATTAAAACAGAGCAACTATTCATCATCTCCAAGAGATAGCTACTAAATTATTTATTTAAAAACAGACTAAAAAGCAAACTTAATTATACACACTCATTTTATTTGATTGTTCATGATTATACATATATTTTTTAATTAATTAACAAAGCAAAGCAAATTTAAACAAACTATAAGGGTGATATATAAAAATATAAAATATAAAAATAGATAATCGCCAGGTTGATGAGACTTACGACCAAACGGGGATAACTCCCCAAGATGGTGGTGGTTCAGGGGTTCAGCGACGCCCACGACGGCGGCGGGCCCATGCATGGCATTGAATTCTTCATTCTCCGCTTTCGACGGTGTCTCAAGATCGGTGATGTTCTCGCTCGCACGGGTGTTCCAATCTCTCTCGATAATTGTAGTAGTTGACTTGGTCGTATCTCATGTCTTGGATGGTGTTATACATTCCTTGGAACGTATATGCATCGTACCCTCGCAAAAGAACTGCGAGCTGGTTCGGGAGTTTGTTGCGAGGTACCTGGAGTTTCATGGAAATAACCACTTCCACGATAAGGTTCTCATCGAATATGTGCATCTCCTCCTTGCTCACTTGGGCCTCCTTGTTCATATCCGGGGGGGACCGGTCGCGACCATAATCTGATTGTGATGGTGGGGGATAGGTCCATGACTAGTATCCTCCAAATGCTGGTTCTTGTGGTCTTGGGTCAGCACCAGTCCATACGGGCTCATGGGTACGTGTCTGTCGAGCTGGCATGGGTCTTTGTACATTGACGGGCTGTGCCTGCACATTCAACAAATAGGACTGCACACTGTATATAGAGAGATCGGGGTTAGGCAACCGAATCTCCCCAATAGTATGGTGAATCATGACATAAGTGCTTCCTACTTTCTTCAAAATGTGTCCCTTACTAAAGAAATCAAAACCTATGACAGGCCTATCATCCCTTAGAAAAGCAACATGAGCATTATCATCCAAAAGTCCTAAATGGTTGGCAATTCTAGTGATCGTGATGTGCAATTAACATTTCCTAGGAGAGTTGGCACGCCTATCCAATGCTGAACTAACATGTATATCGGTGAAATTTGCCTTCTCTTTATAGCCGCATAGATCAATTACAACTCTCCTACTCTAACATTGTGTCCATCCTTCCTAGGCAAAAGAATGAAAAGAATCCACTTATAAAAGAAGCGGAAAGTGGGTAAGTGTAAATCTCTGGCTTTTGCATCAAAGAATGCATCTACATTGGTCAAATCTTTCCAAACAGTTGCCCGATTGAAATCAACCAAAGCTACGTCTAAATCCATGACACAAGAGTGCAGAAAACCTAATGCATCACTTAAATTTCTCCAAGTGAGAGAATATTGTTGTTGGAAGAATCTAAATGTGACTCCTTCGTCAGTGCAACGAAGAGTGTAGAGAAATTCCATGGTCAAATACTTAGAACCTTCTTCCGTGATGTTCGCAAAAGTTTTCTAACCCAAAAAACGAAAAATATGAGCAAATTCAGAATCCATACCTGTTTGGGCTAGAAGATCAGAATCGATCACAGGAGTGAGTGAACTTACGATTCTTCAATTGATTGTACCTTTCTCTCTCATATTGGCCATGAAACTTGAGGTGTGAATCAGAAGTTAACCTTCTCACTGCAGCAGGGGCCGGATGTGGTGGCACATCTTGCTCGGCTCATAACTTGTCTCTGATGGAGCTCGAAGATGACTCTCCTTGCTTCTGAAGACGTTTTGATCTTCTCCCACTCGAATGATTTTAAACTCATCCTGCAAAAGATTAATACACAAACAAAACAAACAAAAACTAATGGAGGGGGTTAGAAAAAAGTTAGAAGTTAGCTGTCCAAAGTCAGTCGTCCAGGGGTTAGTCGTCCAAAAAGAAAGATTGCTAGTTGTTTTATGTTGTTTAACTTCCCCTAGCAAAAATTTATCTTGATTACTCCATTGAACAAAGACCTCTACTAATTTCTCTAATTTACTCTAATACTCTCAGGATCTTCTCCTCTCTCAAGAAAATATTGCTATTACTACTAAGCACTTCCTTCCTCCTTCTCACTTTCTCTTTCTTTCTACTACCAAACTCAAGGCTCTCTGGAACTAGGACTTCGAACCGTAAGCTGAAATGTTGATCAAAGCAAAGTGTGGGTGTGATGAAGAAACGAGGGATGAGGGGCTTTTATAGAGGAGCTCGACCGGCGGCCGCCAGTGGTGATGGCGCCCGACCGCCATGGTGGTGGGCCTTCTCCCACTCACCTTCATGCAGCATATTGCTCACCCCAATGCCCTTGTTTTGAGTGGGTTTTTCGGTGGAAAAGATTGACAGAGGGTGATGCATGGTGGTAGGTGAGTTTGAGTGGTAATTGTCTTGTCCAAGTTAGGTAAGACATGGAAGTTAGTGTATGACAAAAGGGACCCATCACCTAGTGACTCTATTTTTGCATTTTCAATATAAAAATGCAGGAATAAAAATGATAATGTAAGAATAAATATTTTTGAGCCTCCACAATAAATATTTTCACAAGGTTATGAAACTTTGTAAAATTATTTATATGGGGCATAGGATTTTTTCGTAAGTAAATGCATAATAAAGTAAATATAAATAATTACTAACTTACCTTGGATAAATGTCCGTAGTTAAAGTCCTCGAACTGGGACTTTCCCAATTTGATTAATTATCGATGTTTCCTGCAGCAGCTCGGAGATGGTACCGATGATGGCTCTTCTTCAATTTCTCGATTCAATCTTATTTGCTATCAAGCTGAGCTCTAATCTGGGTTTAAATGCGAACTTTTCTTCCTTTCCATTTAAGTTGAATGTAATCTCTCCAGCTGTGACATTGATATTTGCATTTGCTGTACTCAGGAAAGGTCGTCCAAGAATGATTGACACTCTGGAGTCTGGTGGCATATCCAAAACTACAAAATCCACGTGTATAAAGAATCCTCTAATATTAACGGTACATTTTCTGCAATTTCTGAGGGATATCTGATTGATTGATCTGCCAATTATAATGATATTGAAGTAGGCTCCAGTGTTGTGTACTTGAGTTTGTCAAAGACAGTCTTGGGAATTACACTAACACTTGCTCCAAGGTCACACAGTGCTGTGAATTGATAATCTCCAATTGAGCAATTAATTACTGGATATCCTGGATCTGTCATCTTATGTGGCAAAATATTAAGGATAGTTGCACTCGCATTCTTCTCGTTAACTTGATCACCTCCATAGTGGGTAGTGGTCTTTTTTTTTGTTCAGAATATCTCTCGAGATACTTTGCATAGGTTGGAACTTGAATAGCATCTAGTAGAGGTATGTTGATGTATAATTTCTGAATCACCTCCACAAACTTTGAAAACTGATCATCCACTTGGGGTCCACGGTTTCTTCTTGGATATGGTAAGAGATTTGTATTATGAAAGTCTTAAGGCCATTTGAGGTTCTTGAGTCAAATCTTCTATGTCATTATTTTCGTCTTCTCTCGATTGGTTGTACCACAGTGTTTTGTTGTTGTTGCCGGTGCCGTGATTGGTGTCCCGATCGCTGTTTCTATTATCCTTCTTGGGTCAACAGGATCACGTGTAGATTTACCTCTTCTTGTAGTAACATTATTTACCTGCTCATGGTTAGTGGCAACAGATTTTGCAAGAAACAACTTTGCTATTTGACTTTCTACCTTTTTATTAAAAAGATGTTGATTTTTAAAAGCAACAGAGAAATTGTCCATCTTAAGAGTTATATCTTCTAAAAGTTTATCATTAGCAACAAACTTCTCGTAAAGAGTTTCATAAAGCTTAGTTTGTTCTTGAACTAACTCTCTTAAAAAAAGGGTTGTTTAGTAATTTTGCCTTGATACTTACCGGGTAGTTTGCTAGCCGTTGTAATCTTCGTTCTTGTGATTGAGTTGATGTAGAGTTGTTGATACCATGCTTGAATTTGACGCAGTAATCAATATAGTCTTGTAAATCTTGTTTTTCCCGCTTATCTTTGGCTCGTTGTTCAAGCTAATTCAATAACACATCCATCCGGGTTGATATTGCTTTTACTTCTTTCCGGGATTTCTTCAACTGATGGTAGTGTTGAGTGTCTTGATTCTAACTTTGATTTTCTCGATATCTTGTTCATGATTGCTTCAGCTTTGTCGAGTGAGTGATAAAAATGATCCTTCAGCAGTTGCATCTAGTTGCTCTTGTGCTCTTTTGTGTTAATCCATGATAAAATCCTTGCATAAGCAACCAATCTTCTATTCCATGATGAGGGCAACTGATATGTATTCTTGTAAACGTTCCCATGCACTTGGGATTGATTCTCCTTTTCGCTGTTGGAAATTTGTAATTTTTCCTCGAGGGTATTGGTTTTACCCATGGGAAAGAACTTTGATAGGAAGGCTGTAGAACATTCATCCCAATTCTTGATTTCTTCTTTGTTAGCATAGAACCATAACTTTGCTTTCTCCTTCAATGAGAATGGAAATAAGCGGAGTAATATGATATCTTGGGGAATATCCTTGGGTGAAAAGTGTTGGCAATCTCCGTAAAATTCGCAGATGTAAGCGTGCATCTTCGCAAATCCTTCCACTAAATGGAGTAGCTTGTATCATGTTGATGAGGCTTGGCTTGAGCTCAAACTCAAGATCTTTAAGTTGAAGTGTTGGTCCCTGCATTTAATGTCCTCAGTGCTAGGAGCGTAAAAACTCTCGTAGGGATTTTTCAGCCATAGCTTCAATAATCGATGTATACTCTCTTGATTGATTTGATGAAGTGAAGTGAATAAATTTCCAATTTGATAAACCCCGTATAAAATAAACAAAAGAAAAACAAGGGTAAGCCTCGCTAAAGAAGCTTCCTAATTTAGATTCTCTTCATAAGTTTCCATTTATTAATATGTCTAGCTAACTTTTATTTCCTCAAGAACGGCGCTTTAAATGCTTGTTGGTAAATCTAACGTCACTATAACATAAGGTGGAGTTAATCTCACCTTAGGCCATATGCCATTAGAGAAACTCAATGTGGTTCATCTCTTAACACTACTATGTCCTAGGTTGTCATCCCCAACAAAGAATGCTAGGAAATGCATAGGTAGGTGATACTTGTGATATGTGTTATATGCAATCTAATAAAATAAATATAAAGGTCTATCCAAGAAGCGCACGTATAAAAATACAACTTTGTAGCATTTCACCGGGAGTAATCCGTGTTTTGTCATTTATATTCTACCACAGGGAGGAATAATCTAAGGTGGGTACTAACATAATTAATAAGTGGCATACTTATGAGAGGTTCTGTTATTAGTGCTAACTTTAGCAGGGTAAGTCGATAATAAAGATATAATAATAATAGATAAAAGTAGGCAGAGGCATTACTCACAGAGATGGAAATAACTACTAAGTTAGACTTAACATAGGACTACTTTTAAGAGACGTAATTCATCTATAGCATTTAATCTACTAAGTCATTACATTCATTCTAAGGCATATGTTATCATCTATAGCAAGTAGACTCTAGATCATGTATCCTGACGACTATCAAGGAAACTCAAGAGCGAAACAAGATATTCCCCATAATCAAGTCCACGTGTCTTATATTCGGAGGGTGGACTCCAAAGGACTCAACAGGTCTGCCACCCCGCGATCTACCACACGACCCGTAATATAAGGTGCATTTTGTGTAAATCATATATAAGCACCACGCTACATAATTTCTACCACCTAACCCACTCGAGTATTGAATTAGGCGCTCTACAAATAGATACATATATCTATCATAAACTAAATCTATATCAATCATAGAATAAAGTAAAAACATAGCAAACAAACACATAATAATAATTAAGAACAAAGTGATAGATATAAGATAAATCATACCGAAGTATTTGATGATCAAGAACTCTGGGTAGGCACACCCAGCTCTAATTGTATCTGTCTGCTAATCAACTTGGATGAACTAGAACTAGATGAACTAGAACTAGAACTAGTAGCTAATCCTATTCTATGGTAGTAACTCTCTCTTCTACTTCGCCTCGACTGCGTCTAATAATGATTACAAATGAAATTCATTGCTAGGCCCGGGGGTAGAGGGTCTTCATATATATAGTACTCGGCGATGAACGTCAACCCTTGGATCAAACCGACCTTCAACAATGGCGTAGATACAACCTCAAAGTCGGTGGTAAACCGACCTAGAAGTCTCGAGGTCGACATGAGGGTCCCACCGGGCGCCGGCCAGATTGGCATGGGGCGCCGCCGTTGGCCTTCCTTCTCTCGGCCTCCGGTTCCTTCCAAAGGTCTTCTCGGTGTTTTCTAGATTGTTTTAGTCCACTTTTCGGATTGAGTTGCTTCACGGTCAGGTCTGGTCTTCACAAGTCTTGTATATTCCGGAACTTTCTCCATTATTCTCTGTAATTACCTATTAAGTCCCTGAAATTACATAAATCACCAAAACTTGTGGAAATCATTAGTATAAACCTCTATTCTAAGTGTTTATTCAAATTATGTCCTTATTTTATCTCTTGTTGACATATAAAAATGAGTGATAATGTGTGTCAACAACGGCGCTCCCGATGACCAAGGGCCGATGGCCACCACGGCCACACTGCCCCTCCTCGGGCCACGGCGCTGACATCGATCATGCTCCCGACCACCTAACACCCGACGGGCGTGGCCGGGCGCCACAGCCAGAATCGTGGGCATGCTTCTCTGCCCACTCACGACTAACCTAGCCCCTGCATCGCCGGCTGGGATTGCGCCGCCTGAGACCGGCGCCGTCCGCTCTACATGGGCCGCACACCGACCTCCGCCAATGCCGCCGCCTCCCGTCCGCGCACGGCCGAGGCGGCCTCCTCCGCCGCCCCGTGCTCACCTATCGCCGCTTTCTTCCATGTCGGGTTCGGACCCCTCCGCCCACACCGTGGGTCGGGGAGGTTCATCCGACCGCCCTCGCACCTCGCTCCCGACGCTAGGTCCTCGTGGGGGACCGCCGCCACTCCACGACGACCGGTGGGCGGACAACATCCGCATGGAGCTTCAGTCCGCACGCCGCTACTCTCCCTCTAGAGTCCGATCGCCCAGGGTGAGTCGCCGGCACCGGCGCCCTCCACCCCCCCGCCTCCGGCAACTGAGCGCAGGGCCTCAAGGAACCGTTGCCTCGCCAACCGGATCGGGTGGGCGGACTCATTGAGGCCGAGTTCTCGTGTCCTCCCCACGGGCTGGGGGGGATGAGCACGCCGCGGCGCCCGCTAACTCCACGACACGCCCGGCCTTCCCCACCGATGCTGCTGCCGCCGATGACCAGACTATCCAGGTCCCGGTTCTTGCCTCGTTCGACGACTTCATGGCGGCCGCAACCCGCCCGCCGGTGGCACCGCCGATCGCCGGCCGCCACCGCTATGCTCCTCCAGATCTCTCAAGAGGAATGGACCCTCGTGAGGAGTATACGTGGGTGGGCAAGGCCGGCGTCATGACCACACCCCCCCGCGCCAGAGGAATGTCATGCCGAGCAAGCCGAGGGCCGACCGTTGATCGGAACTCCACAACGCCCGACGTCCGGCCGCAGCTTCGTTTCACAAGACTTCAGCGATGACTTACCGTCGAGGCGAGACAAAGACATGTGCCGGCTCTTCCCCTCGATGCGCCAAGGGCGCTAGTGCCCGGTGGTGGGTGAGGCATGAGGGCTCCGCCCCGTGGTAGCTACGACGGTTACATCATGAGTCAAAACCACCTACTTTGCTGGAACGCGGGGCTCAACGGCCGCGGACGTAGTGTCGCCGAACGCTTGTGGAGCGCCATCGGGTCTCCCTCGCTTGTCTCCATGAGTCCAAGCTCGCTTCACCGTCTCGTAATTGTGCACAATGAACTAACAAGCTCGGATTTCGACTACTCCTTCATGCCTGCTGTGGGAATCGCCGGGGGCCATCACTTCTTGGCGCGGGACCTCGGGCGTGGCCTCCTCATCTACATGTCGCTTCCGTCACGCATCTGGTCACTCCTTCCGATGGACAGGCCGGGCCCCCGTGGCTCACAAACGTCTATGGCCCGGTTGACGGCGGACAAGCCAGCCTTCCTGGCCAAGCCGAGGACGCGGCGGGTGGCCCGCCCGGGGACCGTGGCTTGTCTTGGGGATTTCAACCAAATCTACCGCGGCGCACAAGAACAATGACAGTTGCACCCGCTGGACTCATGCGCCGCCGCCACCTCATCGATGACTTGCACCTCGGGGAGCTCCACCCGACGGTCAGAGATACACCCGGTCCAGTGGGACTGACTCACCGACGCTTGAACGCCTCGACCGTGCGTTTGCCACCATCGAGTGGCTCAACCTCTAGCCCGACCATCGCCTACAATGGCTATCGTCAGACTCTTCCAATCACGCACCTCTACCGCTTGTGCTCTCCGCCACTCCCGGGGTGCCCCGAGGTTCGTGTTCGAGCGCTCGATCCGGGCGCATGGCTTCCACGACACCATCGCGGCCGCCCGGGGCCCAGTTCTTCGACGCCGCCCAAGCCGGGAGCTCAACCTCAAGCCGCGCAACCCGGCTAAGGCCCTCAAGGCTTGGAATGCATCCACGGTCGGTAACATCAGAGCTCAGTTGCTGTCGGCCAGGATGCTTATCCTGGAATTTGATGTAGCCCAGGAGACGCGCCAACTCTCACCCGCCGACCTAGAGTTGCATCAGGACCACAAATCCCACGTCCTAGGCTTGGCGCCATTCTCCCGGACGATGGCTAGGCAACGGGCAAGGACGCGACACTTGCGGGAGGGGACGCCGCACCAAATACTTCCACTTGCAGCTGTGTCATCGCGTCTTAAAAAAACTACACCGGCACCGCAAAGACGCGGGGCGCACCTTCACCATAGAGAACACCAAGGCCGCCGTTGTCTATGACTTCTATAACTCACTGTTGGGAACACCTTTCCTCAGGCTCCACAGCATCGACCTCGAGTTCCCGCACTTGTCGCGCATTGATCTTGAGGAGCAGCCGCCCCGCTCACGCCGGAGGAGGTAGCGCGCGTCGTGCATGAGACGCCGCAGTCGCGCGCCCGCCCCGACGGCTTCGACGCCAGCTTCTACAAGGTCGCTCGAGCGTGGTTGGTCCGGACATCGCCGGGCCTTCCAGCTTGGTGGGTGCAGACTTCGGGGATTCCATCACCTAAACGAGGCGACTTTGGTGCTACTACGTAAAATGGATACCCCGCCGGTCACCAACTTTGCCAAATGCCTCACCCTCCGCCTTGCTCCGAGGATGACAGAGCCGGTGCGCGCCAACCGACAAAGATTCATCAAAGGACGGCGCATACGATAACTTCCGCTCCGTGCAAGCCGCATGCAAGTGGCTCTACGCACGCAAGTCGCCGGCCTGCCTCCTCAAGGTAGACCTCACCAAGGCCTTCGACTCCGTTTCGTGGCCCTTCCTGCTGGAGGTGCTACAACACAGGGGTTCCGAGACGGTGGTGCGACTGGATATCCGCCATGCTCTCTACCGCGTCCACCAAGGTCCCGGGTCAACCGAAGATCTCTAGTTTGGTTTTGGATAATTAGTGACACCTAAGGACTAATCTCTCGATGCTAAGTGTTTGACTAGATTGGAGATTGGTCATGACAAGCTTGGAGCACGGTGATCATGGAGGATGGATTGAGGTGATCCAAAAGATGATCAAGTGTCCAACTTGGCGAAGTTTGGAGATCAATTGAGCCCAAGGCAATGGTATAACCATAGGGCCTTTTGATTTTTACACTCTGCACACCATAGAGAGGGTGTGAGTGATTATAGGATCGATAAGCCGTACTATAAAGAGGGAAACTTATCGTACATATCGGTCCTCCAGTGCCTTTAGGTTCAAAATTCATATGCATGCATTCTAACCTAAAGAGCTAACTTGTTGAAAATGGTTTCAAAAATGCTAACACATGGTGTCGAGGTGTTCTTCGACGTGTCGGCAACAAGAATCAAGTGACGGAAGTCGGTTTGGAGCAAAGGCGAAGGAACGACAACACAACGACGAAAATTCGCAGCTCAGATGGTGACCGGACTCACTGACCGGAAGCACGCGGATCCGACCGGACGGTCCGGTCGGTGCTTCCGATCAGAAGTTCCAGTAAGGGTGTTTTTTGGGGTCTCGAGGACCGACCGGACGCACCAAACGGATGCACGATCGACGCACTCGCCAGGGGGTTGGCAGCTGGTTCGGGGTTTTGTTGGGTCTAACTTAGGATCCATCGACGGACTCACCGGTGAGTCCGGTCGGCGCGTCGATCGGCCTGCAGAAATCGTGGATTTCACCCCAACGGCCACATTTCGTGGTGTGGCCTATTTATACCCCCTTGGCTGCCTCTTGCTCTCTCTCTTGGTCATTTGAATCACTCCTAACATCCTAGAGTTGAGCAACAAGCCTCCTCCTCTCTCATTCTTGATTGTGAGCTTCATTCTTGAGAGAAGAGTTGATCCAAGTGCATTTGCATCGAGTTCTTGCATCTAGAGGCACTTGGGGATCGTTGTGAGACGGTGGGTTTCCTTTTGCTCTTGAGACACCGCTCCTAGCAAGCATGGTGATTCGGTGGAGTTGTTGGCAAAAAAAGGAGATTGTTCTTGGCCACCTCCGGGTGATTTGTGAGAGGATCACGCACTCCTCGTCGGGAAGACAAAGTGCAAGGAATACATTGCTCGTGTCTTGGGTACCTCACTTGTGAGTGGTGGCTTGGGGCTAGCAAGTGCACCGCCTAGCTCAAGCACCATCCTTGTGGTGGTCGGCACAACCGGAGACTAACTTGTCGGTGTACAAGTGAACTCCGGGTCAACACATCGACGTGTCAATTGTCTCTTGGTGATTGGTCTTCATTCTATTGTGATTGATTGTCTTCTCCATCGGTGATTGGTTCATAGCCTCTACTCTTCGGTATATCTAGTTTCCTCACTTGCATTTACTTTCCTAGCTTATATTGTGTAGAAAGCTAGCACTTGCTTGTGTAGTTGTTCTTGCTAGCCTAAGGATCATATTTAGGATTGTTCACTAGATAGAGTAGTGACATAGCCATTGTGTGACTTAGAGATCATAGTAATACTTAGTCTTGTCACTAGAAGGCTTGCAAGACCACTAGAGCTAGCTCAAACCGCTTAATCGCCATTTGTTATTGAGCTTGTAGAAAATTTTATAGGCTATTCACCCCCCTCTAGCCATCTAGGACCTTACAAGTGGTATCGGAGCCGTGGTCACCGTTTTTGAAGGCTTAACAACCTCCGGTGTGAAGTATGGCTCATGTTGTGTTCAACCATGTTGGGGAAAAGCCTCCGTTCTTTGATGGGGTCAAGAATTTTGATTATTGGAAGAGAACCATGAGAATGTACATGGGATCAATCAATGACCAAGTATGGGATGTGACCGAGAAGGATTTTGTCATCCTTGATCCAACCAAACTCACTCCCACCGATAAGTCAAACAAGCAATGCAACACCATGGCATTGAACACAATGTACAATGGCATGGATGTCAAAGTATTTGAGGGGATCAAAGATCTTGAGAGAGCAAGTGAAGTGTGGGAGAAGCTTTGTGAGACTTATGAGGGCACCAAAGTTATGAAAAGTGCCAAATTATATGTGCTCAAGAGTGAGTTTGAGAACTTCAAGATGAAGAAGGATGAGAGCATACAGGAAACATTCCATAGGCTCCAAGTGATAGTAAATGATCTCAAGGCATTGGGTGTGAAGACCTTGGACCGTGACTTTGGGCACAAATTCTTGATGTGCTCTTTGTTGGTAAAAGTTATCCTACGTAATTATTTATAAATTTGTATAGTCCGCAAGCGAACGTAAACGATGAGCACTTCACCCGGGAGGGTTTTAAATATCGAATCCACGGGGGGAGAATGGTGTGAGGGTAATGAAACAGAACTAAACACCGAGATAGTAGCAAGGAACAGGGAGTTCAGATAAAAGGTGAGAAGAATTCTAAGGTTGTCTAGTTTATACTCTTATAAGGCTTAGAGATATTTCTTAATGGGGACGTACTCGAAAGGAAAGTAAGGCCAAAACTTACTATTCCCCCAGCAACTATGTCCTACGTGTCCTATCTTACGGGACGTGGAATCCAAAGGAATCAATGGTACTGTCACTACCACGAACTACCACGATCCAAGCAAGTAGGGTGTATTTATGAGTTATCTAGTATAAACACCACGTTTACACTAGGGGTAACAACTTCAATTCAAGAGCGACAAGAATCAAAATACTCTAATGAGTCATAAACTGAAAGAAATATAAATAAGTAAACTTACTCAAATATAAGGTTGATCCGCCAAAGAAGTCTCAAGATCAAGTGCAAAGAAGCCTTTGATCCCAGAGGTACAAGCATAGAAGAGTCACCGACAGATCCGGCACTTCTCCTTACTTCTCCTCAACTCTACTTTCTATCTCTCAAGAACAGATCTAGAACTAGAATTAGTTCTTTGATCTATCTCTCAACTTTCTACTAATCTCTCTCAACTTGATCTAGCTCTCTTCTAATTAGAGAGGTATGGCTCTAGCTATGATCAAAGCTGAGTATGATGAATAATGATTTTCATGCCTATGGTCGAGGCAGGACCATCCTTATATAGTCGAGGCCGATGAATGCTCGACCCTTGGATCAAACCGACCTTCAACAATGGTGTAGAAACAACCTCAAAGTCGGTGGTAAACCGACATAAAAATGTGAGGTCGACGGGGGTGGCCCACCCGGCCGGCCGGCCTATGTGGTAACCGGCGCGCCGCCAGGTGGCTTGCCACCACCTCGGCGTCGCGTCTTTTCTCGGTGTCCTCTAGTATCTTCTAGAATGTTTTAGTTCACTTTTCGGTCGAAATCCTTCTTTGATAAATCCTTTTATTATGTAGGGGGTTTTTTCTAAGTTTTTGGCATTTACTGTTAAGTCCCCCGAAAAAAATATAAATCACCAAAACTTGTGGAACTTAGTTAGTATAATACCTATTCTATGTATTTTATTCTTTTTTATACCCTTATTTCATATTTAATTGACACATAAAAACATAGCTTAAGAAGTTTCAACACTTGCCCAAGCGGTTCATGATGTTGAGGAAGATCCTATTTAGAGGAGCATTGGACACCATGACACCTAGTGACTTGCTTGGTGAAGTGTTGACCGATGAACAAGTTGATGGGATGGAAGATGAAGAAGAGAAGGAAGATGACAAGAGCAAGAAGGTTGTGGCATTCAAAGCCACCACCACCTCATCCAAGGCTAAGGGCAAGTCCAAGGCACAAGAAGAAGTTGAGGAGGACATTGATCTTGATGAGGTGGATCAAGAGTTTGCTATGTTTGTGAGAAAGTTTAGCAAAGTCTTGAAGAACAAGAAAATGGGGCAAGGCTCAAGGAGAAGAAATGATTCATCCAAGGGAAGTGAAGAGCCAAGGAAGTGCTTTTTGAATGTGATAGTCCTTATCATGTCATTGCCGAATGCCCAATCAAGAAAGAGAAGGACAAGATGAAGGCATACAAGAGTGGCAAGACAAACAAGAAAAGCAAGACCATGACATTCAAGAAGATAAATGATGGTGCTTTTGTTTGCTCTTGGGATAGTGATGGCTCCTCCGATGAAGAGGAAGACAAGGCCAAGGCAATGAGTGCAATTGGCCAACACAAGAAGCCATCCATCTTTGGTTCATCTTCATCATGCTTCATGGCTAAGGCTACTAAGGTATCATTGCATGAGCATGAAGAACTAAGTGATAGTGAAGTAAAATATGATGATAGTGATGATGATGATGAAACCTATGAACCAACTAAGGAAGAGCTTCTAGAAATGCTAAGGCAAACCCATATCTTGCTTAAATCCAAGGACAAGGAATGTAGGACTTTGCAAAAGAGTGTAAAAACTCTTGAACAAAGTTTTAGTGAGCTTGAGGCCACCCATGAGGGTCTAAAGGAAGACCATGGGGAACTTGAGTTAGCTCATACAAGGCTCCAAAAAGCCCATGCCTTGCTCTTAGAAAAGAATGATAAGGCTAGCTTAATCATCAAAAAGGATGTTGGTTCAACATGTGACATCATAGATGAACCATTCTTGGTTGATGTTGAAGAACCATCCATTCCTTCCACATCCACATCAACCCACTCTACCTCTACTAGTAGTGATGAAGTAATTTTAGATTCATCATTGTTAGTTGAGAATGAGACTCTCAAAAGAGAGGTGGATGAGCTCACCCACGCCTTGGGTAAGGCATATGGTGGGGATGCCCGCTTGCTAAAGTGCTTGGGTAGCCAACGGTTTTCCCTTAACAAGGAAGGCTTAGGCTATGTCCCTAAGAAAGGCAAGAAGGCCTTTGCTACTCCAAAGCCTAGCTTTGTGAAGAGCAATGGTGCTTATTGCCATAGATGCAAGCAAGTGGGGCATCAAGAGAATAAATGTGCTAAAATCAACAACAACAAGAAATCAAGCAAAGTGCATTCCATACATTTTGATTCTTGTTATTTGCTTACCAAGGGTGAGAAAGGTGTCAAGGCAAAGTTTGTTGGTACACCCATTGTTGGCCCAAAGAAGAAGGCAATTTGGGTACCAAAGGCTTTGGTTGCTAACCTCCAAGGACCCAAGGGAAAATGGGTACCTAAATATTATTGATTTGCTTGTAGGTGAATTACAAGACCGGAGGGAGGCATTGGATACTTGATAGTGGGTGCACTCAACATATGACCGGTGATGCAAGAAAGTTCACATCTATTGATTCAACTCAAGAGAATGGCAAGCCTATTACATTTGGTGATAGCAAAAGTGGCAAGATACAAGGCCTTGGGAAGATAGCAATAACCAATGATATGAGCATCTCAAATGTGGCACTAGTTGATATCTTGAAGTATAATTTGCTTTCGGTGGCACAAATTTGTGATATTGGCTACAAGTGTATCTTTGGTGAAGATGGTGTTGAAGTGATTAGTTCAAAAGATTCAAGGTTGACCTTCAAGGGCTTTAGATTTGAGAATCTCTACCTTGTGGATTTTGATGCTAGTGAGACACAAATTAGTACATGCTTGATCTCTCAATCTAGTATGGGTTGGCTATGGCATAGAAGGCTTGGACATGTTGGCATGAAGCAACTCAACAAATTAGTGAAGCATGATCTTGTTAGAGGCTTGAAAGATGTTCATTTTGAGAAGGACAAGCTATGTAGTGCATGTCAAGCCGGCAAGCAAGTGGGCAACACACATCCAAAGAAGAGCTTCATGAGTACTTGCAAGCCATTTGACTTGATTCACATTGATTTGTTTGGACCAACCACATACACAAGCATTGGTGGCAACAAGTATGGATTTGTGATTGTGGATGATTACATAAGATTCACTTGGGTGTTCTTTCTCAATGACAAGAGTGACACATATTCAATCTTCAAGACATTTCTCAAGAGGGTGCACAATGAGTTTGATATCATAATCAAGAAAGTGAGAAGTGATAATGGAAGTGAGTTCAAGAACACAAGAGTTGATGAGCTTTGTGATGATTATGGGATTATGCATCAACTTTCGGCCAAGTACACACCATAATCCAATGGCCTAGTTGAAAAGAAGAATAGGACTCTCATTGAAATGGCAAGGTCTATGCTTAGTGAGTACAATGTGAGTCAATCATTTTAGGCCGAAGCAATCAACACCGCATGCCACTACATCAATAGATTGTATTGCCATCCCATGATGAACAAGACACCTTATAAGCTATTGAATGGAAGAAAGCCAACCATTGCATATTTTAGAGTGTTTGGGTGCAAATGCTACATCTTGAAGAAGGGTGCAAGACTTGACAAGTTTTACAAGAGGTGTGATGAAGGGTTCCTACTTGGTTATTCCACCACAAGCAAAGCATATAGAGTGTGGAACAACTCAAGTGGTCTATTGGAAGAAGTCCATGATGTTGAATTTCATGAAACCAATAGGTCCCAAGATGAAGATGAGAACCTCAATGATGTTAGTGGAACTCAATTGGTAGATGCCATGAAGAGTATGAACATTGGTGATATTAGGCCAACTCAAGTTGATGATGACAAAGATGAAGTGCAACCAACTCAAACTAGTGGTGCTCAATTGCAAGATCAACAAGCTAGTACATCATCTCATGACACTTCAAGTGATCAACCAAGCACAAACAATCAAGCTCCAATACTCCAAAGCTCAAGCATAGCTAGAGATCACCCAATTGATCAAATTGTTGGTGACATTGCAAGTGGAGTACAAACAAGAGAAAGACTTGCGGTTTTTTTGTGAGCATTTTGCCTTTGTGTCACAAGAGGAACCATCCAAGATTGATGATGCTTTGAAAGATGAAGAATGGGTCATTGCAATGTAAGAGGAGCTCAATAACTTTGATAGAAACAAAGTATGGGAATTGGTAGAAAGGCCAAAAGACTACAATGTCATTGGAACCAAATGGGTTTTCAAGAACAAGCAAGATGAAGATGGCATTGTTGTGAGAAACAAAGCAAGACTTGTTGCACAAGGTTACACTCAAGTAGAGGGTCTTGACTTTGGTGAGACTTATGCTCCGGTTGCAAGATTAGAGGCAATTAGAATCTTATTAGCCTATGCATGTGCCCACAACATCAAGCTATATCAAATGGATGTCAAAAGTGCTTTTCTCCATGGATTCATCAATGAGCTAGTGTATGTTGAACAACCTCCTGGTTTTGAAGATTATCATCATCCCAACCATGTGTACAAGTTGAACAAGGCACTATATGGGTTGAAGCAAGCACCTAGAGCATGGTATGAGAGGTTGAGAGACTTTCTACTCAAGAAAGGCTTCAGGATGGGAAAAGTGGACACTACTCTCTTCACCAAAAAGATTGGCAATGATTTGTTTGTCATGCAAATATATGTTGATGATATCATCTTTGGATCAACAAATCAAGATTATTGTGAAGAGTTTGGCAAAATGATGGCAAAAGAGTTTGAAATGTCTATGCTTGGTGAACTTACATACTTCCTCGGTCTACAAATCAAGCAAATGAAGAATGGCACCTTCATTAGTCAAGGGAAGTACATAAGGGACATGATCAAGAAGTTTGGAATGCAAGATGCAAAGGGAATTAATACACCAATGGCAACTAGTGGATCTTTGGACAATGATGCATATGGCAATATGGTTGATCAAAAGTTGTATAGGTCATTGATTGGAAGCTTACTCTATCTGACCGCTTCTAGGCCCGATGTGATGTTTAGTGTTGGCAAGTGTGCAAGGTTTCAATCCTCACCTAGAGAAAGTCACTACATGGCATCCAAGAGAATCTTGAGGTATTTGTAGCACACACAAAATGTTGGGCTATGGTATCCCAAGGGGTCAAACTTTGAGCTTATTGGATATTCGGGACTCCGACTATGGGGGATGCAAGGTTGATAGAAGAAGCACAAGTGGCACTTGTCAATTCCTTGGAAGATCTCTAGTATCATGGTCATCAAAGAAGCAAACCGGTGTGACACTTTCAACCCCCGAGGCCGAATACATTAGTGCCGGTAGTTGTTGTGCACAATTGCTTTGGATGAGATCAACCTTGAAGGACTATGGATTTGATTTTCATCATGTGCCTTTGTATTGTGACAATGAGAGTGCTTGCAAGATGACACAAAACCCGGTCCAACATACAAGAACCAAGCACATTGACATAAGGCATCATTTCATAAGGGATCATCAACAAAAGGGTGACATTGCTATTCATCCAATTGGCAATCGAAGATCAACTTGCCGATATCTTTACCAAGCCACTAGATGAGAAGAGGTTTTGCAAGCTAAGAAATGAGTTGAACATTCTTGATTTCTCCAACATGAGTTGAATGCACCCCAATATGTATGACATGCCTCTCCATCAAGCAAAGCAAAGGTGAAATTGTTTGACATGTCATTCATGATATCTAGGGACTTGTTAGAACATTTAGACATATAACTTGTGCCTTAGGAAGCATTCATGGAAAATCAATGAATTTTTAATGTATGTATGCCATCACTATTGCTATTTATACTTGTTTGATCTAGTGATGATATATGACATGTTTATGGGCTTGCAATCTCAAGTGTTGAATTTGGATATCTTTTCACACATATACTTCAACGTAGGCAAGATAAACCCTTGTCATGAGGTGTGACGAAGCTTGTCTTTGGTTCAAACCGAAATATATGTTTGGCAAGTATTCCAAATTTGACCAAATTTGAGCACTATTTCTTTCTTCCATAACACAACATGGTCATACCTTTTGTGGAAATTTGTCGACAAAGGGGGACGATTAGTGCATGAAAGGTTTTGGAAAATTAAATATTCCACATATTTAATTCCACATATTTTTGAAATCTTTTAAGTGGTTCACACAAGTAGGGGGAGCAAGCTTATAGACAATTTGTTGCATTTGATTGTACACTAACATATGACTTGCTCATTGCACATGTATTTAAATTCCATATATACATGCTTGTGTGGTGTATGCTAGTATCATGATTCACAAGTGGTTTACAAATGGTTGAACAACTAGCATGCATAGGAGCTAGCTAGATTTTCTAAATTCTGCTCCTAATTCAAGTACCTTGCTTATAATGTGATCTCTCGTGGTACTTTGAGTTTTGATGAAAATCTAGTTATCTTTGATGCTTGTATGGTGAAAATGGCGCAACTCCGATTGGTATCACGCTTCAAAGGTCCATTTCTTTCACCTTAAGCATCATTTTGGTAACATAGCTCACCCTCAATTTCAATATTCATACATGTATGCAAAGCTACACTCCAAACTCTTGGCATACATGTAGGGGAGCTCATGCTACCAAAACTGAACTATGATGTTTGTCCAATCCTATGATTGTAAGCAAAATGCTTGGACAACCATGATATGTTCAAAAACATTAATCATAAAACCTTTATGCGAAGGGTTGTCACCAATTACCAAAAAGGGGAGATTGAAGATCTCTAGTTTGGTTTTGGATAATTAGTGACACCTAAGGACTAATCTCTCGATGCTAAGTGTTTGACTAGATTGGAGATTGGTCATGACAAGCTTGGAGCACGGTGATCATGGAGGATTGATCGAGGTGATCCAAAAAGATGATCAAGTGTCCAACTTGGCGAAGTTTGAGATCAATTGAGCCCAAGGCAAAGGTATAACCATAGGGTCTTTTAATTTTACACTCAAGACACCATAGAGGGTGTGAGTGATTATAGGATCGATAAGCCGTACTATAAAGAGGGAAACTTATCGTACATATCGGTCCTCCGATTGCCTTTAGGTTCAAAATTCATATGCATGCATTCTAACCGAAAGAGCTAACTCCGCACTTGTCGAAAATGGTTTTGAAAATGCTAACACATGGTGTCGAGGTGTTCTTCGACGTGTCGGCAACAAGAATCAAGTGACGGAAGTCGGTTTGGAGCAAAGGCGAAGGAACGACAACACAACGACGAAAATTCGCAGCTCGGATGGTGCCGGACTCATCGACCAGGAAGCACGCGGATCCGCCGGGACGGTCCGATCGGTGCTTCCGATCGAAGTTCGATAAGGGTGTTTTTTGTGGTCTCGGCCGAGGACCGACCGGACGCACCAAACGGACGCACGACGGGACGCACTCGCAGGGGGGTTAGCAAACTGGTTGGGGGTTTGTCGAACCGACCGAATCCATCGACCGGACTCATTGGTGAGTCCGGTCGGCGTGTCCGGCCGGCCTGCAGAAATCGTGGATTTCAGCCCAACGGCCACATTTCGTGGTGTGGCCTATTTATACCCCCTTGGCTGCCTCTTGCTCTCTCTCTTGGTCATTTGAATCACTCCTAACATCCTAGAGTTGAGCAACAAGCCTCCTCCCTCTCATTCTTGATTGTGAGCTTCATTCTTGAGAGAAGAGTTGATCCAAGTGCATTTGCATCGAGTTCTTGCATCTAGAGGCACTTGGGGATCGTTGTGAGATGGTGGGTTTCCTTTTGCTCTTGGAGACACCGCTCCTAGCCAGCTTTGGTGATTCGGGTGGAGTTGTTGGCAAGAAAAAGGAGATTGTTCTTGGCCACCTCCGGGTGATTTGTGAGAGGATCACACACTCCTCGTCGGGATGACAAAGTGCAAGGAATACATTTCTCATGTCTTGGGTACCTCACTTGTGAGTGGTGGCTTGGGGCTAGCAAGTGCACCGCCTAGCTCAAGCACCATCCTTGTGGTGGTCGGCACTGTAGGAGACTAACTTGCCGGTGTACAAGTGAACTCCGGTCAACACATCGACGTGTCAATTGTCTCTTGGTGATTGGTCTTCATTCTATTGTGATTGATTGTCTTCTCCATCGGTGATTGGTTCATAGCCTCTACTCTTGGTATATCTAGTTTCCTCACTTGCATTTACTTTCCTAGCTTATATTGTGTAGAAAGCTAGCACTTGCTTGTGTAGTTGTTCTTGCTAGCCTAAGGATCATATTTAGGATTGTTCACTAGATAGAGTAGTGACATAGCCATTGTGTGACTTAGAGATCATAGTAATACTTAGTCTTGTCACTAGAAGGCTTGCAAGATCACTAGAGCTAGTGCAAACCGCTTAATCGCCATTTGTTATACTAACCGGTTGTTTAGTTGAGCTTATGGAAAATTTTATAGGCTATTCACCCCCCCCTCTAGCCATCTAGGACCTTACATCAACGGCCGGGCCAGTCGTTGCATCTACCACGCTGGGGTCGGGCAAGGGCGACCCTTGTCGCCCTACTCTTCGTCATCGTCATGGAGGTCCTCAATGCACTCCTCGCCGAAGCTTGACCGCGCCGCCACCTTACTCCATTGCCGGCCGGTCTCTCCCGTCGGCGCCATTTTACACCGACGACCTTGTCACCATCGCCAACCCCGTGCCGGCGTACTTCCAGCGCATCCTCACCGCTCTACAGTTGTTTGTGGGCGCCTCTGGGCTGTCCACTAACTTGGCCAAGTGCTCACTCACTCCGATCCGCTGCTCGGAGGAGCAGGTGCAGGAGATCCTGGCGGTCTACCCCTGCCGGCTACAGCCGTTCCCGGTCACCTACCTTGGGGCGCCATTGGCGGTGACCCGGCTAAAGCGCGTCGAAGAGCAGAAGCTTGTGGACAAGTTGGCGGCCAGGATTCCGACCTGGAAAGCAGGCCTCCTCAACCATGCGGGGAGGAAAGCTTTGGCCCAGTCCACCCTCTCGGTGATCCCAGTGCACGTCTCCATCTGCTGCGCGCTTTCTCCTTGGCCGATCAGAGAGGTCGACAAGCGGAGAAGGGCGTTCGTGTGGGCGGGAACTGCGACGGTGACCAGCGGCAAGTGCAAGGTCGCGTGGCCCATCGCCTGTTCGCCCAAGGAACGCGGGGGCCTAGGCCTACCGGACCTCACCATTCTCAGATTCTCACTACGTCTGCGATGGGAATGGACACGCAGGACGTGTCCGGACACTTTGTCCTCCGCCCCTCCCGACGGCCGAGCGCATAGTCGCGCCGTGATGTTCGCAGCCTCGGCCATCGCCGCCGCGTTGGCGGACGGTGCACACAAGCTTCGATCGACTCTCGGCTCCCGATGGACCGGTCGCACCACGCGCCAAGCCTATACCGCCGGGTCGGCGTGAGGAGGAGGAAATGATCCGCCGAGATGCACCGACGGCGGACGGTGGACCATAGACATCACCGCGTCGCTTTCTATGGCAGGACTTGTGGAGTTCGAGCTTTGGTACAAGCCGCAGGGGATTGATCTCCAACACCGAACACCGGACCGTTTCGATGCGGAGGTGGTCGGCCTCGGAGAATACACTTCGCCTCGGCATACCGTGCTTTCTTCCTGGATCCACGGAGCTTCTGGCCGCCAAACGGCTCGGCGCACACGGCACCGCCCAAGGTCAAATTCTTCTTCTGGCTTGGGTTGCATGGCCGCTGTGGACTGCCGACGGCGCATGCGACACGCCTACAGACCTTGGCGGATTGCGCACTCGCTCACGGCTTCCGTAAACCCGGATCACCGCCGCGCATGCGTGTTCACGAGGGAGGTCCGGCACCGCCTACTACACTTGCCTTGGATGGGATCACCTGTCTCCGACCGCCCGATGACAGCTTGGACCTATGGTGGCTATTGACACCTGTTATAGCATAATATTAATAGTCAACTAAATATGAAATAAGAGCGTAAAATGAATATCAACATAGACTAGGGGCTTTACTAACATAATTCCACGAGCTTTGGTGATTTATATCTTTCGGGACTTAATGGATAAATGCAGAGAAGAATGGAGAAAGTTAGGAAGATACATCTCATACGATGACAAGACTTAACCGTGAAGTAACTCGATCCAAAATGTGGACTAAAACACTCTAGAAGATACCAGAGGACACCGTAACAAGCGGGAGGCCGAGAGGTGACTCGGCCCGGCGGCCGCCCGGTGGCATTTAGGCCGGCCGCCAAAGCTACAAGTAGCCAATCGGGATCATCTTCGTAGGTCGGGTTTACCACCGACCTTGAGGTTGTATCTACACCGTTGCCAAGGTCGGTTTGATCCAATGGTCATCGCTCATCGCCAAGGCCTATATAAGAAGACCCCCGACCCCGTGGTGAAACCCTAACTCATTCTAATTCATTCTACTTCATTATCTCTCGGTTGTAGAGGTATCCCAAAGTAAGGATAACCTCTCTCTAAGGGATTAGTGAATTAGAAGAAGATTAGAAGAGGATTAGCCATGTAATTAGAAGTAGATTAGCGATGTAATTAGAAGTAGATTAGATCTAACTTAGATCTAATCAAGACTAAAGGAGAGTTGACTATACTTTGGTTCCGGATATGTCTTCGAGTATGGTATGTCTTTATATCTTCTCTACAAGATTTATGCTTTAATATTTATCTTTTCTATTACTATATGCTTTCTTTATATGGTTAAGTATAGTTGTTATATTATTGCATGGGATCTCATTTCGTATTGAGGACTCTAGTTATTCTAGGTAGCTAGAGTTGTGTCGATAGTGTAGACATGGTGTCTAGACTATAGGTTACCCGAGGTTGCGCCCCAAACCTACGGATAGTTGTGGTAGCGGGGGGGGGTGATGACTCAGTAAGGCCTTTGTAGTTCGCCATGTACGGGTTGGTGTTTTCAGTAGAGCTTTAGGCAGCCTTCTTCCAACTATCTTCTTCCCAGTCTTTCTCGAGAGTTGAAAGGAACTGTTGCTCCAAAGTGCAGATAGTGTAATTGCTATCATAGAACCTTAGTAATAGAGAAGTACATAGGAACCTTAATCTCTCTTTGACCTCTTGATTAGTTTAATTATTCTTTGACATCTTAGATAGTTTATTATTTTGATATTAACTTGACCTTTAACAATTACCCCCTCACTATAGTCTAGTGGTTTGCTAAGTTAGTAGATGTATGATTGTGACTTATTAGCTTCTTTAGCCAAAGCTTCCCTGTGGATACGATACTCTAGAATACTCATCCTAGGGAAAAGCTACAATGGTAGGTGTTACATTAGGCGCTGCGGGAATCCTTCATATTCTTTTAGCACTTAACAAATGCCAACAAGCTTTTTTGGCCGTTCTTGTGGGAAGCAATTGGCCTAAAGATTCTAATAATGAACATGATGTCTCGCTAATTTAGTTTATCACTAGCTTTAGTAGGATTATCCTTGTTTCGTTGAGTTGTGGAATAGACGGGACAAAAGATGTCGTTGCGACCTTCCGACAAGATTCCATGAGAAAAGAAGAAAGATTGAAGAACCTGGGTGCCACGATCATTCAAGATTCATCACACATTGGAACCCTGCTATCTCAAGGTATGTATTTAAATATATATTATTCTAACCATGTATAGATTGAAGAAGGAGTCGCCGTCACAAGAATTCAATGCATACATCTCAAGTGACGTACATAGAAGTCGCACACCATGGTAAGTATGATTAAAAGGTGAGATAATCTTGACTATAAATTAACTAAGTAGTTATCATTTAATTTCTTGCATTGCATGATTACTTGATCAACTCATGCATTCACTCCGCTTAGTCTATGTTTTCTCATAAGTAGATCCATTGCATGTTTAATTCCTTGCATATATTCATGTAGTTTGCATCTAAAAAAAAAAATCTCACCTTGATCATGCTCTTTTCGTCTCTAATTGAGTAAATCCTTATAGTGCTTTCATGTTACCTTTGTTTGCTATGGTATGCTTTGGTTTGGAAGTACTGTACATACTTCCAAAGGTTTTTAAATTAAGCGTGGTGCTTAGGTTAAAATGCCTTCCTTAATTGAATTAGACATGGAGTCTAGTTTGGTTATTGAACTAAGAATTGCTTGTGTAGACATTGGATATTTTGTTGGACTAACCCTGCAGAAAAATATCAAATCCAATTCGGGTAAGTCAAGAGATGAACTCGGATCGTAGACGAAGCAAGGCATATGATGAACTCAACCTTGTGCAAAAAGACACGGCTCATTCATGGAAGAACCGTAAGTATCAAATATCATTCACCTTGTCTTTTTGCTACAAGTTACCTTTGCCTTGATCCACATGCTAGAGTGCAGCCACAAATAAAATAAATTATAAGACATGATAAATAAAATTTGTGCTAAGTATAATCAAGGAACCATCTTTTTGTTAGCATAGATTAGATCATATGAACTTGGACAACAACCTTGCCTCAACCATGTTGTATTTTCCCTCGGGTATGTGTCCACTAACGTTGTGCAGGAAAAGATCTATGCTAAGTCTATTCAATGAAGAAAGAGTGTCACACAATATGATATAAAAAAGAAAAAGCTCTCACTCAAAAGAAGTGGATGGACAAAGCAACAGTGGTTATAAGAACATCAAAAGATGGGTAAGTGAATATAAATCTCAAATTTGTATATAGCTTGTCTTATGTTCTCTTTTAAAAATAAAAATAAAAAATATAAAAAAATAAAAATACGAGCGGATGAAAGCTCATGCTAAAGAAAAACAACAATAACTTGTTCCTAGGACAAGTTCCCTTTGGGTATTTTTGGTCACCGACCTTGCGAAACAAAGGATGAACAATGTCTAAGGACATGGTGATTGCAACACACGATTAGGGGACGGTCCAAAGATTCAAAAGTAAGCCGAGTGACAGAAAGCTCGAGCATGGGGAGGAAGGTCAACTCCTCTAAAGATCATCGACATTGTTCTTCCTCCACTCAAGCTTCCGTCACTCCGACATGCTGGTTTGCAATCTTAACTCACTATTATTTTTTTCTCTCTAAGTTCGATTGGTTAATATTTGTCATACATCAAAATCAAACTTAAGGTATAATAAAATTTCCCACTAGAGAAAAAATAATAGTGAGCATATGCTAATTAAAATATCCAACCAAACTTTGACTAGCATAAAAGCAACCTTTAGCTCCATGACAGTCTACCTTTATTTGAAATTACTTGTATATTCCTTCGGGTATCTGTTGTCAACTAATATTACAGGAATAAACCAAGAGAGGAGCTAAAAGATCTTAGCATAATTTGAAGAACAAGAAATAATGGACGATGCAACAAAAGAGATAAGTGAGGAGCAATATACACAAGAGGCCATAGAAGAAAAGGACCACCACAAGGTGTTACGGTGCTATCATACTCCAATAATAAGGTAACATCTTGAGGTAAGTTATCATTACTTAAGCTTTACCTTAAGTATGGCTTGTTCATAAATAAAGAATAAAAACATGTTAGAGTTTCAACCTTGCCCGATCCAATTTCTTTAGTTCAGCATGTTTTGTTTCTTTAGTTGTTCCTACCACCATTTCTCTTAATCCTCATCTTGTTAGACAGAATATTGCTTACCTTGTTTTTGGAAGAACATAATCATAATTATGCCTTTGATGTTTAGATAAGAAAACTCTTCCAAGAGTCAATGAGCTTGTTTCGATCTGTCAAAAGTTTTTACTATAAATAATCATGCTCAATCTTCTGATCTTGTCATTCAAGTTAGGTTTAAGAAGTTCATATAATAGATCAACTCTATCTTGTTTGTTGTGCTTATGGTTAGAGAAGAATGAACGAAGTTTTTGGTTCTGTTGGTGTTTTCCCACCAACGTAACCCATACACTTGATCTCTATCTTGATTTTGCAAGCGTGACACACTTTGAGCAAAATGGTGGAGAAGCCTACCAGTCTCTCGAGGAATTCAACAAGTGAATGTCCTACAAGCATGCACAGTAAACAAGAAGCTGCTTACGCTTCACTCCAATTCATAAGACCAGCTAAGAACATGGGTGATGTCGTCCTTCACCATCTCAAGGAGCACAACCGTCAAGATCGATAATACACACAAAGAAATGATAAGGTAAGAAGTCTCGTTCAGAGGACTTAAAACACTGAACCCTCGTCGGAAAGGTAAGATCGGTAGTTATCCATATTTATTTCCTTGCATTGCATAATCATTTTCCTTTAGCATATTTATATTTCTAGCCTTGCATTAGAAAAGAAAAATAAATATTTGTTTGTTGCATAGACATGAAAAACTCTAAGCCCCATGTGAGTAATTTTGTGGTGTGTAACAACCCACAAGGATATTTACTGTGGTGGCATAAAAATAAAATAAATATGCATGCATCATCATCCTTATTTGCACAGAAAACCCCAAAAATATTTAATCTTTTTTGAAAGATTTCCATGCATGACAAAAGCAACGTGGCTAACCCCTAACACTTAATCAAGTTCCACTAGTTTTGTTGTCTATTTGAGTACAGCAAGATCCCAAGGAAGAGAGACATGACACATATGGTGTCTAGCGTTAAAGAAGATCAATCAGTCACCATCACTATCTACCTCTACTTCCAACCATCAAGAACATTGAAGACTATGTCAACATCCAGCTTGGGGAGTGCAACCCCCGATTATCTAGATAAGTATCTTATTATCTATATTATATTATTAGTTAAATATTTTGTTTGCTAGAACGTTTGTTGAAGAGTTTAGTTTTTATATATAGTCCAAAAGAGTCTTTTGTTAGAGTGTGGAATAAAAGGATCAAGTGAGAGTGCACACTAAAATTTATTTTTGCTCAACTAAAAGGAACCCTAAAAATTTGTCAACATAGAGATGATGAATAGTTGCTCCGTTGTTATACTTTTCTAGTACCTAGCTTTCAAGCTTAATTTCTCTCGAGCTCCATTTGCAAAATTAATTTTTACTTTGAAACCTGAAACCTATGAGTTGCAAATGCTTGCTCTAAAGTCTAGGTAATTGACGGATATGATATATGATAGTCTAAGCTGCTATTTGATCTTATTCTTAGTGACACTAGATTTACGGAGATTTATATTTTGAAAATTGAAAATGCACATGATAAGTTCCTGTGTGATAAGAGTGTGAACCTCCTACCACAGCCATATATACATGCTAATTAGATTAGGAAAACCTTTTGAAAAATATATATAGGCTGCTTGCTTTGCATTGAGTTTGTTCAATCTTTGTCGACCCTTAGAAACTTGTCATGCTGATCATGGACACTCCACTTCATTCCACTCTATATCTACTCCATATACACCTACTATATATATACCTATCCACTCATTCATTGCTAGCCAATATTTTACAAAAAGCTCCATCAATTATACCTCTCAAAAGTTATTGCAAAAAGAGATCTGGGTTGTATCATATATTAAAAAAAAAAAAAGGGGAGATGAAAAATGGACAAAAGTCCTACGGGCGAGTAGAGCCTACCTCCCTAATAGAGATGAAAAATGGACAAGTGTTCGAGGGCTTAGTAGAGCCCACATCTCTAAATAAAGATGAATAATGGACAAGTGTCCGAGGGTCAAGAGAACCCACATCTTTATAAGAGAGAAAATAATGACAAAAGTCTAGGGCCGCCAGAGCCCACCTCTCTTGAAAAAAAAAAAAATATACAACCTGGGTTCTCTAAAAAGTTTCAAAATAAAAAGAGAGAAGATTCCTAAAAGGAGCAAAAGTAAGATTCCCTATCTATTCTATTCACTTCACTACATACTCTACTACATTCCATATCATACATATTCTATCCACCATACACATGCACCACTTGATCAGCGTGATTTGTATCTTTGGATCCATTGCTTGAATTTACAATATATGCTTAGTAAGTGATATTATTTTTTCTCCTACCTATAAGCTCCACATATTTAAGCTTTAGATATATATAGGATGAGAGAGAAGAAGGCATAGTGTGCTATTGCCTTAGTCGAAAAATATTATTACTATGAGAGAAAGGCAACACCACTTTATTGCCTAAGAAAGGATCCACAAATACCACAAATGAGAGATTAGAGAGAGTCATACTGAGGAACTTTGAGTTTTATATGAAAATCAGCAAAAACTCCAGAAGGACAGTTGATCAAAAGAGTTTGAGATTTAGTGCTTGACTTGACTGTTCTATCTTTCAATTATCCAAGATTGCAAAAAAAAAATAAAAGCTCCAAAAGGTAAGAGGTAATTGATTAATTAAAGTTTGAAAAAGTTTATCTTTATCTCGAGAGAAATTTTGTTTGAAAGCATGTGTACTTTAAAGGGTGAAAGCGTTGTATGCAACTCCCGATCCATTGCTAAGTTTGGCTTTGCTAGGGACTAGCAAAGGGTAAGCTTGGGGGAACTTGTTGGCACCTGTTATAGCATAATATTAATAGTCAACTAAATATGAAATAAGAGCGTAAAATGAATATCAACATAGACTAGGGGCTTTACTAACATAATTCCACGAGCTTTGGTGATTTATATCTTTTCGGGGACTTAATGAGATAAATGCAGAGAAGAATGGAGAAAGTTAGGAAGATACATCTCATACGATGACAAGACTTAACCGTGAAGTAACTCGATCCAAAATGTGGACTAAAACACTTTAGAAGATACCAGGAGGACACCGGAACAAACGGGAGGCCGAGAGGTGACTACGGCCGGCGCGCCGATTGGCATTTAGGCCGGCCGCCCAGCTACAAAGAGCCAATCGGGCTCATCTTCGTAGGTCGGTTTACCACCGACCTTGAGGTTGTATCTACACCGCTGCCAAGGTCGGTTTGATCCAATGGTCATCGTTCATCGCCAAGGCCTATATAAGAAGACCCCCGACCCCTGTGGTGAAACCCTAACTCATTCTAATTCATTCTACTTCATTATCTCTCGGTTGTAGAGGTATCCCAAAGTAAGGATAACCTCTCTCTAAGGGATTAGTGAATTAGAAGAAGATTAGAAGAGGATTAGCCATGTAATTAGAAGTAGATTAGAGATGTAATTAGAAGTAGATTAGATCTAACTTAGATCTAATCAAGACTAAAGGAGAGTTGACTATACTTTGGTTCCGGATATGTCTTGAGTATGGTATGTCTTTATATCTTCTCTACAAGATTTATGCTTTAATATTTATCTTTTCTATTACTATATGCTTTCTTTATATGGTTAAGTATAGTTGTTATATTATTGCATGGGATCTCCGCCGTATTGAGGACTCTAGTTATTCTAGGTAGCTAGAGTTGTAATCGATAGTGTAGACATGGTGTCTAGACTATAGGTTACCTGAGGTTGCGCAAAAAACCTACGGATAGTTGTGGTAGCCCCAGGGGTGACAGCTCAGTAAGGCCTTTGTAGTCCACCACGTGCGGGTTGGTGTTTTCGTAGAGCTTTAGGCAGCCTTCTCCCAATTACCTTCTTCCCGTCTTTTTCGAGAGTTGGAAAGGAACTGTTGCTCCAAAGTGCAGTGAGTGTAATTGCTATCATAGAACCTTAGTAATAGAGAAGTACATAGGAACCTTAATCTCTCTTTGACCTCTTGATTAGTTTAATTATTCTTTGACATCTTAGATAGTTTATTATTTTGATATTAACTTGACCTTTAACAATTACCCCTCACTATAGTCTAGTGGTTTGCTAAGTTAGTAGATGTATGATTGTGACTTATTAGCTTCTTTAGCCAAAGCTTTCTGTGGATACGATACTCTAGAATACTCATCCTAGGGAAAAGCTACAATGGTAGGTGTTTCGGCGCTGCGAATCCTTCATATTCTTTTAGCACTTAACAAATGCCAACGGTGGCTCTCATAGCACGCCACGTAATCGCCAACGCCTTTGAGAAAGGGCTTCGACTCCCTTGTTCTCGCCGGGTCTCCTGGGAAATCTGGAAAGAGAGGAATCGGAGGACCTTCGACAACATCTCAAGGACCCCGGCGCAGCTCGTCAAAGCAATCAGGGAGGAGGCGTTGGAGTGGGTGGCAGCCGGGTACTCACACCTAGCGCTACTGGCTGAGACAGCGACTGCCGCGCTCTAGCTTTTCCGCACACTTAGTCGCACATTAGTTCGATCCAGGGTCACAACCCAACCGCACCGCCGTTGAATCCGGCGCCATCTGTCTAGTGTGCTAAACTCACGCCCGGCCAATTGTTTTTGGCGGACGTGAGTTCGTATGAACTCACACTTCTTAATATAATACGTGTCTTGTTGCACGATTTTGAAAAAGTTTAATTTAATCTGCTGCGAATTTTTGGTGCCTGCTAGTTTCAGAATAAACAAGAGGTTGGCCGGCTTCACATGATCACTTGCATGCATGCATATGATTCCCAGATCGCAATCTGTGTCGGATGAGAAGAGAAGAAGCTTTTGGCTTTGGATGTCGACACGTCGTCATCTTCATCTGCTTTGGATTGGAGCCAGGATGCCAGCAGGAGTGACATAGCCATACCATTTGGCACTTGCGATCCCCTTCCCCAGCTTAGCAACCAGATGAATCTTAGGTTCGCTTAAAACCTACAGAAAGGGCAACCAGTCCATTTCGTGCACTCTCGATGGGTATCTATCTATATGTTGTTGCAGTCTTCCAGAATGCAGGGCATACTATACATCTACGGTATCTATCTCCACACTAATTGGCACTGAACTCCGTGCTGCTAAGATATGACTAGGAACAATGATTGACTTGCTGCTTTGTTGCTAATATTCAGTTACTGTAGAGGGAAGGAACAGTTGACATTTTCTTGCAGCGCCACCATGTTCTCTTGTTGCCTTTCTCACCACTCGTCCACTCTAAAAAGCTAGCCTGTAGTAGCTAGTGTGCATCATTGTGTCATCGACACGGTGTTAGTTCTTCAGTCACTGGACTGAAATACTATTGGCTGGCTGTGACTGATAGAGTGAAGTCCATTACTCATCAGCTAGTAAAAATGGAAAATATTGTTATAAGTGCCTAGCTTTTCCAGATAAGCATTCTGAAGTGACGGCAAAAGGTGGTTAATAACTGCCAAAATGACAGCTGCAGCCTACATTTGTCCATTTATGCGCTTCTGAAAACTCCAAGCAAGACTCGACAGTTCCTGTCCTGTGGATTCATTATATTGTGATGAATCTATCTTTCAGCCTGAATACGAGTAACTGATAGCCACAACCATCAGGATTGCAATGTGCACTGCTAGAGTTGATTAGTCCACTCTGCAATCATATTTTCATGGAAATGGCTTGTACCACCCAATTGGGTGAGGTTAAAGAATACTGCATGTGTCTGATATTGGTCCAGGAATCTTTTCTCTGAATCCTCCAAATAAACTTTGACTGTGCACAGCAATGTAATCAGAGAAGAATACATGGGAACAAACAAAGATGGCAGGCTTGTGGTGTGTGCACTCTGGTCAAAAACTCAATGAGACCTTATTTGTTTACTGATGCTATTCAATTTTTTTAACAGTTCAAAAAAACAAAAATTAAAAAAAACAAGGAACTTCAAGAGCTGGGAGGGAATGGCAACTAAATTGTAAAGTAGATAAAGGACACAGGCGTGAAGGTGCAACTCCACTGCACATGAAGGCATCATCTACAGCAATGGGAATATGAAGCCTTTTTCCTGATGCTTTTTCCCCTGCAAGAACTTTTCTGAATGCTTTCACTGCAGAAATTCATAAAAAAAAAGTGTTCCATGCTTTGGACTTCAGTGGAAAGGCAAAGGCCTGCAAAAATGTCCACTCCCATCAGATAAAGTGATGATGGCACTGCTTATTTCTTGACACATGTTCTACCTCTTTGTTCTAGAGGCTGTCTGAACAAAGGTGTGCCTAAAGGGACTTGAGAAGAAGACTTGGAAAAATTTTGCGTTTTGAACAGAATCAAGTATATAAGGTTTTCGGCTTCAGATATGCCAAACTTCAGAATGGTAAGCAAGGAATCAGTAACATGACAGGAATTGCAAGGGATATATATGTATTAGGACGTGTAAATCAGACAAACTGATTTTCAGAAAGTGTAAAGTTGCACTTTCAGACAAGTCAGTGTGGGCTTTCATTTCAGACATCATAATCCACCAGCCATCCTCATATCATGTGCTCGAACAGCTGTGTACATCCTTCCATACATGTCTACAAGTACAATCAAACACCAAAAGAAAAAAGATCTACCACAAAAGCTCCACTGAAGCACAACATCAAATTGGCTTCAAACATTTGTACAGAAAATGAAGACCGTACGTACCTCAAAGGTCTCAAATTGGCATGTAGTAGTACTTACTGAACAAAACATTTCATCAGAACTGAAATTGTCAATTCCTCATCGTTTTGATGTTATATACATCCAATCACTGCATTCAAATTTGGCATATATGGTCACAAAACCATACACCCAAAAAAAAAAAGTTTTACAAGAGCTACAACACTAGTAGAACACTGAAGAATCCACAGGGAGGGAGTCTGAAGCAAGTCGTTAATCCATCAAAAACCTCCTGTCCATCTGAACGCGTGCACTCATTGATGGTCACGACCACCACCAGCGGCGGCGGCGGATGGTGGTGACGGCGACGGTCGCGGCACGGGAATGACGTGGCTGTTCTTCTTGGCCACCACAATGGTGATGTACCCTCCGCCTCCGTCCTCCTCAGCAGCAGCCACCGGCGACCTCCGCGCTCTCATGGCTTCCTCCTCAGCCAGCGCACGGCGGTAGAGCTTCTCCTCGGCATCCCTAAGGAACTGGAACTTCGGCGGCGGCGACACCGCCGGCGCAGCGCCTGGAACAGGCCCCGGACTCGCCGCCGGGGACTCGAAGAGCGGGTTGTACGAGTTCTCCATCGCGGCGGTGTGCACCACCGGCGACAGCAACGGCGACGCCCTGGGCGTGAGGAACGGCGGCGTCGTCTCAGCGCAATGCAGGAGCTCACCAAGGCTACGACTCCGGTCGCGCCGCCCTCCATCATCAGACTCGAGGTCCTCCCGTGTCTCCTCCTTGATGGTGAACAGCAGCCTCGTAGGTCCAACGATGCTGCCGAGCCGCATCAGCTGCGCCTCCACCGTCTCGTCTTCGTCGCCCTCATCGGCGCCGCCGTCGACGCCGACGCCGACGGTCACGGACACGGCGGACGCCGGCTCCGGGACGGCGTAGGTGGACGCGAGCGCCGTCGCTGGCGGTTTCTTGAAGCAGAAGAGCTGGAGGAGCTCTCGCGAAGAGGAGGACGGGGAGGAGGCCGCGTCGGAGATGGCCGCCGCGCGACGACGCTGCCGGCGCTTGTGGACGAAGATGTAGTAGAGCTCGGCGGTGAGTGCTAGTAGGAGTAGTGATGATACCACGGCCAACCCGACGCCGACGCTGCTTAATGCTCTCATCTTTCCCCTCTTCTTCCAAACCAAATCTATCCAATGACGGCGTCTCTTCTTGTAAAAGCTAGCTTGGCATTAGAGGCAGAGTGAGGAATGCAGAGGAGGATGCAAGAACTGAAAGGTCTGTGTGAAAAGCTTGCAAGAAGTGAAAGGAGGTGGCAGCAGTACTAGAAGGGAATGGAGCTGAATCTGCAGAGAGCTGGATTTTGCCACCTATGGCTGGGTGTCAGAAGGAATGAAGAACGGTTAGAAACTGCAACAACCACCGGTCAGAGAAGACCTACAGTCTGGACTCTGGACTCTGAGCAGGGAATGAAGCAATGAAAGAGCAGAGGAGGCTGAGCAGGAAGAAGATGGAGAGCACTGCAGAAACAGTAAACCCAAGCAGCCAAGCCTGCAGCTGCAGGTTCAGGGGAGGAGGAGGAGGAAGACGGAGGACCAAGAAGGCAAACCAGAGCAGGGATGGAGGGAGGGACAGAGTGCACCGAAACAGATGCAGCAGTGACTGAGCGACCGGTGGTGAATTGGAGGTGATAAGGCGACGGCTCTGCGTCCAACGAGCTTGAGAGGACGACGCGCTAGCTTCACATCACATGGGGGAGCTGGTGCTGAGTGAGACCCAAAAGAGGGAGAGAGATGAGTGTGAGTGCTGAGTGCTGTTTGTTTGTGCAAAAGCCAAACAAAGATTATTGTCTTGAAGCAGAGAGAGAGATAGAGGGAGGAGAAAGCTGAATAAAATAAACAAGTGGATGTGTCTGGATTTGGAGCAAGTTATGGATTGGATTGCGGACGCTGACACTGATGGCCACGATGATTAGTGTTAGCTTAGGTGACCTAAGCAGGGTTCAGGGATCCATCCAAGCTAATGATAAATTTATATATCCATTCTAGAACACCCAACTTGATTCTCTGAATATTTTTTGAGCGATGTTGAGATGACCTTGCCTGCCTCAAATTTATTTTTATCGTTGCATGCGGGCAACTGGAAGGTCCAAGATTCTCTCACCAACCCAACGAATTTTACGATGAAATTCCACTGATTATCATATTCAGGGTTGCAGAGACCGTACCTACGTTTGCCGACTTGCCGCGTTACAGACAGTCACCCCCTGATACTGAAATTACTGAGCAGCCCTTCTCAGTTCAATGCACTACTAGTGACTCTCCATCTAGCTTTCCATGGTGCTTAGACCTTTAATCACCTCGAGACAAGGGCTATGAATCATACTTTAACAACACATATGCTAGGCATAATCCATTGCACTAACATGCATATTATATTCTAATACCATACTAATACTAGTACTACTAGTAGTAGGCTGAATCCATTCCAAGCATCCTTCCACAAAGATTAGATGGCATTTCAAAATTCAGGATGAAGTGGGTTTGATTTGTAGGTGAGGAGGACCGGGACACGGCATCTCCTTATCTGGTCCCAAACTCATTTGGGAGCAACTGATACATACATACCGCCTAGCTAGCTTCACACGCTGAAAATTGAAACGCTTGCGCCGGCAACCAAACAAATGGTTCAGCTCATTCTTGAGCAGCTTCTCACCAACCGTGTAAATGCAGATGTGTACAGGCAGGCGCGCATACAGACACAAGAGTATGTACTGTGTAGATGGACAGCACTGTGGTCCTTGTCGATTTAAGTAGATGCCAACCTTCAGTGTGTGGAAAGGTGCAAAATTTCTTGTAGATATGCATCAGTTCTGTAATCCAGCCTGGCTCTGTACATAATGTTTTCTTATTAGCAAGTAGCTGGTAGTGTGGTTCTGAGATTTACATGGAGCTACTACAAAGATCAGCTTTCTGATTAAAGTTTGCTCAGTTTAGCCGTTGAGCCAACACATGATTGGTTGACTGCTGCTTTTGATTTTGTTTTCTTTGTTTCCATGATGAGGAATCAGCTGGTGTTGAATTGAAAACTGTATGGTTATCAGTATGGATATTATATATTAAATTTCATGGAGTGAGATGGTGTGTGTCAGATACAATGCATTTCAGAGGCTAGCTGAAAGATGAAGACCAAGTGGATATGGAATATTCATTTTATTTTATTTATTTTATATGTCACCAGAGGGGAGGAGGGACAGACAGGCTGACATACAGTGATGCAACAGAGCAAACAGGTCATGAGACATAAAACTGAAAAGCTGGCTTGGCCTGGCCTTTTAATCTACAGGCCCATCATTGACAATGAACCCACATAGGAGTAAGTGGATTAGTGCATATGCACATTAATGTTTTTTTTCCTATTTCATTTCATTTCATTTCCACTAGGCACCTGAACAGCCCTTTTCATGCCAACACTAGTAGGGACTGTAGTAGGACCTGCAGATGGAGCTGCACATGCATGCATGCATGGTTGGACATTAAAACATGCAGGAGACAGCTTAATTAAGGAGACTGGATTATGTATGATGATACTCCTACAGTGATAGAGCAGATTCACTTTTTTTTTTTGCGAGGATAGAGCAGATTCACTTGTGTGTTAGCTTCCAATTATTTTCTCTCTGCAAAAGGCAAGGGCAAGGCAATGCAGCACAAGTGTACGTCTACGAATGAAATGAGGAGACCGATTCCAGATTTCTAGGCCATCTGCAGACAGGATGAACAGATGCAAATTTGGTGACCTATCCATCAACAACAATGAATGTTGGCATATCTCAAGATATGAAAGTGTTTGTTGTTAATCGCTTATCTACTACACCTATGTAGCAAAGACCCACTAGGGGAGTTCTCGCTCCCGCGGTGAAGCCACGCCACTAGTAACGTCCAGATCCCACCGAGGCCTCTTCCTAATTCCCACGGCGGCCTCTTCGTCCTCCTTCCATCGCCCACCGACGCCATCGCCCGGCCGTCCGTGTCGTCCCCACAGCTGCCTCTTCCCCTACCAAATCACTACGCCCGACCGCATCTGCGAACACATGGTTGATATAGGTCACATGTGTTTAGTTTTGTGATGGAGTGATTGTCAACAAGTCAACATTCTTCCTCTATTTTCTTTTTTTATCTTTATGCTTCGCTATGTTTCACCGGGCATACGTGGAGTGTGTCAAGACGATCTCTTGGTTCGTGTTGTGCGGGTGTGGAGCTCGAGATGGTAGCCGACGGCGAGGTGAAGGGCCAAGGAGGACGGGCCGGGCCGACGGACCGCGGAGGTGAAGGGACGGACGTGAGGCTTGGACCGAGGGACCGGATCGCGGGTGGCTAGCCATGGTGGTCGACATCCGGGACATCGACGGATGCAAGAGGACGGGTAGACCGTGTCGATCGGGTCAAGACGGCGAAGCGCGGCGAGCGGGAGCCGTGGATGACTTGGCGACTGGCGGTCAATACGGCGATGACACGTGTCGAGGAGGTTTGGTGGTTTGCCCTCAAAACCATCGGGCGCTGGTTTCGTGGTTTGGGCCTCAAAACCACGGAGGCGCTGGTTTTCGCGGTTTGGGCCACAAAACCGCGCTTTCCGGCGGACGGAAGGACGGACGTGGCGGCATCGGGAGGCTGGGTGGAAGCAAGGCTACCGATGAGGAGGCGCGGTGGCCGTCGGATCGAAGATTACCCGTGAGTCTAATCGAAATAGCCTTAGGGTTACAAGACCGCTCATGTATCTTAAGGGTAGATTAGGCGGAGGGAATACGGGCTATTTATTGAGGAGGCATACCCCTTCATCCTCCCTTGCCTCTCATTTCTGATTTCTAGCTAGGGTTTCAGGACTCCGTGTGAGAGGTCCACCGATTTGTATCGAATTTGTTTGAGCAAGGGCTAGCTCGAAAGTAGCCCGTCACATGGTGGCGTTTGGGATGATTGGATCGGTGATCTTTGTTGATCTTGTGCTGTGATTTTTTGTTCTTCACTTGTTCTTCCCGAGTTCATCCCTCCTCCCCTATTCTCTTCGCGATTTCTTCGATTTGGCACCGTTTGAACTCGCTTTTTTCTTGCCTTGATTCGTGCTAGGACGTGAGAGGATCATTTCCACCGAAGGGTTTGAGCTAATTTCTCACGAGCACGTAGATCGGGCAAGATTTGGATCAAAGTCGTTTTTTTGGTGTGTTCATCATGAGATCCGCGATTTCTCGATTTTGATCAAATTGGGCGATGATTTCTTTGGGATAGCCTCTCCTATGCCTTGTGACCAAGTGTCTAAAAATCTTGTGGCAAAAGGAGTTGATTTGATCAAGTTTCAAGGAATTTTGTTTGGGGCGGATTTCATGTTCGTGCTAACATTTTTTCGGTTCAGCGTCGGTATTGTCCAAGATTTCCGGAACCGAGAGTCCAGAGCTTTAGTGTTTTTGCTATTTTTAGATTCCATTCAAGACGCTCAAGAGTCCGATACACGACTGTCTAGGCTTCCGTATTGTCCAAGAGTTCCGGATACTAAAAAGTCCGTAGCTTTAGTGTTTCTTTGTTGGTTTTAGGTTCCCGTTCAAAAGATCTCTCAAGTAGTTCGTGATATCGACTTGTGTAGTCTTCGCATTGGTCGAGAGTTTCGATCATTGAAAGTCTGTAGCTTTAGTGTTTGCTGTTGGTTTTAGGGTTACGTTCAAGATCTCTCGCAGAGTTCGGGATATCGACTTGTGTAGTCTTGAGATTGGTCGAAGAGTTTCCAAAGATCGAAAGTCTCGTAGCTTGAGTGTTATCGTTGATCTTAGGTTTCGTTCGGTATTTCTCGAGTAGTTGACATCGACTTGTCTAGGGTTCAGTATTGTTCAAGAGTTTCGAGATCGACTTGATCTACATGTGTTACTCGCCTCCCGCTTGAATTTGCTTTTGAGGTTTGGGGTTGAGCCGATGACCCAAAATTGAAAAGAAAGTTTGAGGCTCCCATTCACCCGCCCCTCTAGTCGCGCTTCGGTCCTTCAAAGATCCCGATGGTCTTCCTTCAGTTCCACGATGCATAAATCCGCGGGCCGGCCTCCTCCCTCGCACACGGCCCGCCCCTCTGCCAGACGGTGGCGGCGGACCTTGCTCCCTGCATCGGCATCGCAAATCTTCATCGCCGGTCTTCTCAGCCTCCCTCCGTGAGTTTCCTTATGCGCTCCCCTCTAATTCCGATTCAGGTTATATGGTCTCCTCCCTTTACTGTGGCGTATGGATATTGGTTTTCAGCTATTCGATTGACCGCCTCCACCCCATGGATATTGGTTTTCAGCTCTTGGATTGATCATAATATCCATGGATTTTCTTTTGAGGTTCTTAATATTTAAAACAGGTTTGTCTCGAAACCCTATATGTAAAGTAGTAGATGACTATAGCACCACCCCTATCTGTGAATGACCATTACAACATTTGTATGAAGATATATTTGAATCCCTTTTCTGGAATTTATTTCTAGCAATTTTATTGGAATTTATAAATAGCATTATGGAATTTATACTATTTGAAAGATATATTCATGACTGACTCTGGATTACCATGGTTATGTTTTATTTAATTTATTAGTTCTGTAGACTGGACATTGGGACCAAATCTGTCCATTGTTTTGGTTAACAAACCAAATTACATATATTAACACCCTTCTGTGGATAGTGGCTTTGTTAGTAGAGCGTCACAGTTTCTGCTATTACCTTCCTAGGATGGATGGCAGATTTGAAGTTTTTTTTTTTTTTTTTTATTCCATTGCCTCTTGAAAAGGTTTTTGTTGTTTAATGATTTCAGTAGTAGCGCTGCATATGCTTTTCATTGCAGTAATCCAGCATCGCTATAGAAGTGAACAACACATACACACGCATGTCGCTCCCTGCCTCCTAAAAGGTACTATTGCAAATATACATTAATGCCATATATTTTCACATATAGTTACAAGAGCATATGTTTTTAAATGTTATAAACAGACCCACGAGGTCATGTTCCATTTGCAATCATCGGAAGGCTAAGTGCAGACCACAATCCCAATTGCAAAGACCCACAAGAAATTATTCAAAGCATCATACAACATCTGTTCGTCTATATCAACCCATCAGATGTAACATATCAGGACCCAAATTTTATAATTTATGTTGAAGAGCCCGTGACACAGTTGAAGATTCTAGAAAATCCATTGTTAAATGTGGGACAGTCCTTTCTTGAAATGGTTCCATGGTCCAGAGAACACGAATCTGCTAAGATTCATCTGGTAGCTAAGCTGGGGAAGGGGTTCGCAAGTGCCAAATGGCATGGCTATGTCACTCCTGCTGGCATCCTGGCGCCAATCCAAAGCAGATGAAGATGACGACGTGTCGACATCCAAAGCCAAAAGCTTCTTCTCTTCTCACCCGACACAGATTGCGATCTGGGAATCATATGCATGCATGCAAGTGATCATGTGAAGCCGGCCAACCTCTTGTTTATTCTGAAACTAGCAGGACGCAAAAATTCGCAGCAGATTAAATTAAGCTGAATTAAAGGTCTTTTGTACTATGGACAAAGCAGAGTGCAGAGAAGCAGAGATGTTCTTGGAGATAGTGGAATGAGTTGTGGTCATGTGTCTGCTGCCAGTGCTGTCTTTCTTATCCACCATGGGAACTTGATGTGTCTTCACTTTCAGGGAAAGGAGTCGTCAGGGATTTGTTGGGTGATGTACGTTAACAGATACCTACTACTTCACCAGTTTTGTGCAGAAAAGCACTAGAGCGATCATTCAGAAGCCTCACACTGTATGCCATCACTGAATGACCTGACCTGAGAGACATGGCTTCTGAGATACTACTAATGTCTGAATTATATGATATATCTCCAACTCCAAGCCACTTCTCATCAATCATTACTTAATGACGTGTGTGATTTGAGATGGTCCTGTCAAATTAATTAAGCATGTGCGTCCTACTCTGCTATCCCACTGACAGTAGTCATTCAAAAGTCTAAGCTGGATGATGATATATAGGTTACTGTTCCCTGCCTCTAGATTAGGGGCGACTGATCACCTCATCAGTGACGGATTGAAGACTGATGGTGTCATTTCATATCGTTTCAAGGGACCATGCATCTGATTTCGGCAAGTGTGTGTGTGTGTGACAGCTGAACCATATCTCTGAAGAAAGCTGATTCATGCCTTGCAGATACACAACACGTCACATGTGGTGCTAAAAAGTCAAATCTTTCATCTGATCTTATGCCATGTGTGCAAGATTTTTGTGGTACTGATGCAGACATGGCTAGCTATGTACTACCTCACAAGTTATTAATAGTAGTAATATCTTAACTCAGTAGTCCAAGTCTATTAGTGTTAACTGCAGAGGTTACTACTTACAGGTTGGTACAAAATTAAGCAAGAAAGCCCGTCTGAAGTCAAGGAAACTGGAATGGATCTGGTCTTTGAGTCAACTCTAAGCTTTGAAGCCATGGCTGACATACAGTGATGCAACAGAGCAAACAGGTCATGAGACATAAAACTGAAAAGCTGGCTTGGCCTGGGCTTTTTAATCTACAGGCCCATCATTGACAATGAACCCACATAAGTGGATTAGTGCATATGCACATTAATGCTTTTTTTTTCCTATTTCATTCCCACAGGCCAGGCACCTGAGCAGCCCTTTTCATTCCAACACTAGTAGGGACTGTAGTAGGACCTGCAGGTGGAGCTGCACATGCATGCATGCATGCATGGTTGGACATTAAAAGAGGAGACAGCTGAATTAAAGGGACTGGATTATGTATGATGATACTCCCACAGTGATAGAGCAGATTCACTTGTGTGTTAGCTTCCAATTATTTTTCTCTGCAAAGGCAAGGCAATGCAGCACAAGTGTGTCTATGAATGAATTGAGGAGACCGATTCTAGATTTCCAGGCCATCTGCAGACAGATGCAAATTTGGTGACCTATCCATGCATCAGAAATAATTCATGTTGGCATAATCTCAAGATATGAAAGTGTTTGTTGCTAACCGCTTATCTTACTATTACTAATTGGAGGCTCCAATGGAGACACCACGTTAATTCTCACCGGATGCGCTAGAAAAAATAAAAATTCTAGAAATTCTCACAATAATTAGAAAAATCTGGCATTTGATTCGGTAGACTTTAATCACCACCAATGATAATAGCCATCGGATCGATTGTAATTTATATAAAAAATTACCCACCACTGCCATTATTAAAGATATATAAAGTAACCCCTAATTTTGCATCTAAATTACCCACCAATGCCATTAAGAAAGATAATTAAAAAAATAAAGTACCCACATCTTCAATTTTGGTAACGAGGTCATGTACGTATTTGTCTCATCGGGAGACCAAGGGCCTGCCATACGTTGATAATTATCTTCTGTGAGATATTGATGAGGCCTTACCAAGACACGAGTAACCGTACGTAGGTGAATATATTGTGCGATAGATAATATGATGTGTTACCTTTACATTTGCACCTACCTCAACCATTATAAATAAAATAAAAAAATGTATCACCCAAATCTACATGTATACCATATTATGCAGTGCGTAAGGACTAGGATAAATATTTAGTTTAATAACTTATGAAGCACGGAAAAAAATTACATTTAAAATCACATAATAATGATCATTTTTATATGAATAACAATGATTCACCAATTGGTCATGACATCGGCAGCTCACTTTGATTTATATGAATATTCCATGATATTGAATAGTTTATCTTATTATTTTAATGTGTTTACATTTTTTGATTCAAATATTATGCCATACCAATAAGTAATTTCATTTTGAACAATGTGTGATAAATGAAACTATACTACAGATATAATTATGTAATATAACAAATTTAACAAGTTCAGTATTTGGGGTGCATCATGAGTTTCATTTTAACATGTTGAAAACAATACTAGGAGGACATAGATTATTTTTTAATAAGTAATAATTTTAAAACAAAATATAAAGAACACTAGAATTTTTACTTATCATGTGAAAAAATACATCTTAATTAAAATTTAAAAGCTAAACTATAGATTTATGAAGTCACATAAAGGATACAATAAGACAACTAGAGCTTCTATATATCTTAAATTAGGTTTGAACTACATACATATCACTCTAGAAAAACAGATAAATACTATAAATTCTAAATAAAGGTCCATAATGGAGCCATCTTGACATGACCCCAAAGGAAAATAAAAAGATCTTAGAAATTCTTGCAAAAAATAAGAAACATTTGACCATTAGTTCAGTATAACTTTATCACCATTGAGAATAATAACTCTTGGATCAATTCTATTTTCTAAGTAATCATCTAGCTCTGCTATTATTTAAACATATAAAATAACCCATGACTCTATATTTATATACTACCCACCTATGCCATTAAAAATATGATGCAATGAAGACCTAAATTACATCGAATTATCCATGTCCTCCTACTATAATTGATAATTTGGATAGCTCAATTTTAATCTCATTATTAAAAAAATTTAAATACCCTCAAATCTACATCTAAATTAGATAAGAATATACTAAAATGTATATATGTTTTTACTTATCCACCCCTATTGATATTAACAATGTAAGATTTAAACTAAGTAAATATCTTGTAAGTGCTTCAAGCATGCATGAGCTTTATATATATGTTTTGTTTCATCACAAAAAAAAAAAAAAAAAATCCATAGTTGTTAATTGTTAATATACTAATGATACTAATAAATTATTTAAAACCATATTAGTAACCATGCCATATAATTTGTTTAGGTTGTCACTTTAAATATATTTATATATTTTAACTAAATTTTTTTGGATGTCAATTATTGATAGTATAACCATATATGCACATATAGTTTTTGGTAAAAAAAGTTTAATCATATTGAGGAGTGTGGAATACCCTTTGGTGGCTTTATTTTTCTATCCCGTTGAGGAAAAACTTTAGAGTAAAAACTTGATTATTATTAGGCTTAAGTATTTAAATTCTCTTGAGATTAGCAATTACTATCCTCATCCGAGATCTAACTTCAAGTTCTATGACTTAGAGACATGCATATTAAAATGATGTCTTATGCTTTTAAGAAATGTACTCTATGGCCAAAAAACCTTATTTCAAGAAAGTTCAAAAAAAGTGTTAATAAGAGATACAATAAACACAAGAGTTTCAACCTAACATGAGAGAGAGAGAAAATTTTGTTATAGACAAAACCTTTTTTTTTTTTGAAAAATCAAAATTGATTCATGACTTGAAAAGATCCGTGATGAAATAGGACCCACTATGATTAATATTATGGTTTCAAACTTTAAAATGTATGCATATGTCATGCATAAGAAAAAATATTTAGATTAGTCCCTTAAAAAAATCATACTAAATAAGTTTATGATAACTAGATATAGACTAAACAATATTACATCAATTGTGCTAGAAAATAGACAAAATAAAATTTGTGTTAAAAATCAACAAAGGAAAAAAATTTAGTTTCATATAAGTAATTTTTTATTAATCAAATGTATTAAACAATTATTAATACATATATGTTCTAAAATTCTAACCCGTGCGAGAGCATGGGTTGATAGACTAATTATGACAATGGGCATGCCGAGGGTCTCACAGTGTGAGCGTGAGTGGATACATGCAGCTGAAATCATGCTTCGGGGGTCCAGAACGGCCACATGGCATGCTTCGTGAGTGGGCTGGGTTTGATGTGAAGCCGCGAGAACGCGGAATTTTGGCCTGTACGTGCTGGGCAGGCCTTATCTAGACCGTCCACGTACGTCTTGGGATGCGTGTGGAAAGTGTCCATCCCCCTTCCCATTCTCTCTCGGCTGTCTTCTTTCTTCATCCAAGACCAGCAGCACAACGCCGTGTTCTTCTTTCTCCATCCAAGCTAGCTCACGTCGCGCCGAGCTCCGGCATCCGGCCTCCGATCCCCCGGCTCCAGACCCATCGCCCCTAGCTCCGGCGGAGCCCTCATCCTCGCCGGCGTCGTGCCCACAGCCGGAGTTCGCACCACCGGAGTCCGCGCCGCCGAATCCCGGGCTCCGGGCCCGCGTCTCCGCGCCGCGGCCGCTGTTTCGAGGCTGACCGCCGGAGCCCTTGAGGCTGACCAAGGCCGCCGCCCCGGAGTCTGCCGCAGCCCACCGCCGCCGGCCACCGCCCCGCCGCCGGCCGCTGGGCGGTGGCCGGCCGCGGTGGGCTGCGGCAGACTCGGGGCGGTGCTGAAGCTGGGGGCGCTGCAGCATGCTGCTGAAGCCACGACGGAGCCGGCGGAGCCTAAGGCAGTCGGACCGGAGACGTCGAGACATCCTTGGAATACGAGGAGAGAGAACAGAATTGACACGAATCTCGAGAACAGCTTTTGACGGTCAGGATAGTAACCGCCCAGCATGTACATGCCAGATGACATTTTCGGAAACCGCGATGCAGTTATGGCCCAATGCAATTCTGAGCGTGCTGCTCGTGGGCTGGGCTAGTGGTGCCGGCCGGCGATTGTACTCGTATCGGTATCAGACAGACTCCAAGGGCTCCACCTCTCGAAAGATCGATCGATATATAGGATTTATAAATCTCGTTCCGATCGGCCGCTAGGGTTGGCTCTCCTCTCTGCAGCAGTTTCCGGCGTCGGGCTCGTCGCCGTCTGGTAGGTGCTTCCCCTCCTACTTTTTCCCAGTCAACGGCTCAGAGCCCTTGTGCCGTCCCGGGTACTGCATTACTAATTTCATTGTGGACAGATTTTCCTTGTTAGGTTGAGCTATTAGCATATTATTACTAATTTTTTATTACTATTCATGTTATGGTGTCTTTGGATTTATCTTAGCTCAGCAGGACAAAGACATGAAGGGTTTATCCTTGCACTAGTTTGATGCCATCTGCCTACATTTATTTACCAATGTTTTTAATATGGTTTAAGTTCATGCATATCTGATTTCATCTATTTCAGTAGATTTCATCAAGTCATGTGCTGTGGCTTCAGTAGATTTACCAATGTTCTATATGCTCATCTCATCATTTTTCTCAGGGTGGGGGGCAGCCTTCTCTACAATACGTTGCTTTTGGCGTACATGATTTGTTTTGCTTCTGGTGTGATTGGTTTTGTTGCTGTTCACTGTTTGTGGAATGTATACGTGAAACAGGTAAGGTCGTAAAATCTTCGCCATATTGTTGTTTATACTACAGATATGCCTATCGGTAGTCCCAATTACGTGGTGATTAATGACATTCTGTAATGACATATCCTATTTGCTAATATCTTAATTTTTTCCTCTCGCTTGAGGGTGACAACAATCAGCTGATGAGTGAAGTTTGGGATTTGAACATGTATGGAACTAAACTGAAGTTCCATGGATGGTTTCTTAACACTGCAAATGAGAATGGTGACAGAGGTGAGGATGATGCTATATACACTGCAAATGAGAATGGTGACGGAGGTGAGGATGATGCTACATACATTGCAAATGATGATGGTGACGGAGGTGAGTATGATGCTACATACATTGCAAATGAGGATGGTGACGGAGGTGAGGACGGTGACGGAGGTGAGGATGATGCTACATTTGCCTCGGAGTATTGCGAAGATGAAATTGTGTCGTGTGGACGTGCGGTGCAATTGTTGGCCATTCGTGCAAACTTCCGTATCTGCGCTATCAACGCAGGGGACTGGAACTCATTGCGGAGCATCTACAGGGCGCTCGAGGGGGAAGTACAAGAGGTATACACTAGCTACCATATGTTGTATCTACTACATGCTTTATGCCGCTTTACATACTTTATATGTCATATCTACTACATGCTTTATGCAGCTTTACATAATTTATGTTTTGTAATAAATTAAAACCCTTCACATTCATGATTCCATGTGTAGGAAGGAATGGATTTGGTACTCACCGGACCATGTAGGATGCTGCAGGCTTATGGCAACATGGGCTTGCAGGTTTTCGTAGCTGATGATTTGGGGCCTATCACCATGTGGAACACAGATATCATCGACGTAATAAACCAGTCGTGTTCACCAACCAAACACCAAGGAAGAGGTAAACCGAGTTCATTAACGACCAAACAGGCGCAGCTCCTCTCGTCTCAACTCACCCGAGGCTCGGCGAAGTCCGCTCCGTCTCGGACGAGCTCCCTCGGGATGCGAGCTCCCGGACATGACGAGCTCAAGCTCGTCGGGCGGCGATTCTCGCTCGAACGAGCTCCCCGCCAAAGTACTAAAATACGCCGAGCTCCACCTCGGTGGCGATCTTATCTCCGTCTCGAACGAGCCCCCGAGCGCCCCCGGTATGAATCATTAGGAGGCTCGGGGGCACGCCGGCCCGGCGACGGCGCCCGCGGCTGTGTCGGCGCCGCGCCCCATCGGGAAATCTCCGAAAAGCGAGATCCGCGACGGCACGCGCGGCATGGCCCGTCAGATCACTCCACCCCGCGCCATGCACTGGGGACAGACGCTACGAGACAAGAATGACCTCGGCGGCCGAGGTCGAGCTCCCTCACGAGCTCTCCCGGCCACATGTTTTCTTGCGACGCCGAGTACAATCATTTAAGGCTGGCGGCGCCACCACAGTCCGACCACGGACAGCGGCGCGTGCTCGACGGGCAGCGGGCGCGAGGAGTACGGCGGGGCGGACGAGCTCATTGTTTCCCTCTACACCGACTAGGGAGCTCTGAGCTCGGGCGACCGCACGCACCGTATCGGGATACGGAGCCGTCCCTATCGACTCTCGGACCGACCGGCGGCGGCCTTGAGGTAGGGGCGGCGGCGCGGGCCGCGCACGCCGGACAGCCCGGCGTGCCCGACATCGCAAGAGGACGTTTCCTCCTTCACCCCCGAATTTGTATTTCTTCTACTTCTAGGTCCTTAGCTCGGTGGCTTCCTGTGAGCTCCCCTTGAAGCTATAAAAGGGAGGGCTTGGCCACCGGGAGAGGGCAAGCTCTCTTGCACGCTCAAACACACATACGATTCACTCAATTCCGCACAGATCACGAGAGGCTTGGGCGCTCATCTCCCCTCTCTCTTTGCTTGTATTCACCCCGATCACGAGCACTTTGAGCTCGATAGTGCCCACACACCGGACTAGGGTGCTCGATTGCCCCGAACCATTATAATCTTTGTGTCATTGTCCTTGACTTAGGCCATCGTTGCACACATTAGCGGTCGATCCGCGTGTGATCGTGGTATACGACCACGGCGGTTAGCGCGCCGCGGTAGGGGGCGGCGCTAGTGTGACGATCACCACTTGATGGCTCCCTTCACCACCTCTCGGTGTCCGGCGCATCTATGCGCGGGACCCCGGACTTCACCGGCACCAGCTCAGGGCTCCCTCGTGAGCCACCTTCCTCGGACGGTGCAGGACGAGATGACGCCCGCCGCGTCCGCAACGCCGCCGACGCCGTGTTGGTCCGTTTCGCCGGGACCCGACCTCCGGTCCGCGGAGTCCCATCCGGCGGCCGACCACTTCTTCGTCGTCATTACGGACCTACTCCCGCACATCCTCGCCCACGAGTGACTCTTCGAGGCGTTCGCGACGTTACCTTCTCCACCGCCAACATCGTCTTGCCTTTCGCGAGTCGGACCCGCCCTCCCGACGAGTTCCTCACCACCTACGGCGAGATGTACCGCGGGGACGGCACTTCTCGCCAACGCCCCAGCATCGAGCTCGGGACGTGGGGGCTTGAGGCCGCACTTTCGGAAGCCTAAGCCTTGCGGAGGGAGATCCCACGCGTGAGTGCTACATGTGCCACACCCCGGAGGGCGCGGTGCACAAAGATACGGAGGAGGATGAGTCCTCCCAGCACACCCCGGCACACTCGGGGACAAGGCTGGACGGGTCGATAGGCGGCGCCCCGCCCAAGCGGGTCCACGAGCGCCTCGAGGAGCTCGAGGAGGTTGAGCGAGAGATCGCTCAAGAGCGTGACGCTCTCTCCTTGAGGAGGTAGGAGGACGGCGATGAGTTCGAGCTCAAGGACGGGAGGCACGACGTCGCATCAACGAAGCCGACGACCTCCCGCTAGTCTTCGGCCGCGCGACGCAGAACCTCGCCGCAAACCGAGCTCCTCCAAAACCCGAGCCCAGGCGCCAGAGGCCGAAGGGCCCACCGGCGGCCGAGGTCCTTCATCGGGAGGGCCGCCGAGGGCGCCGGATGGAAAGCTCGGAATCACATCGTCGCCTTCGAGAGGAGCACGAGGCCTCCTCCAACCGGAGGCCGGCTCGAGGAGATTCACCGCGAGTTCACGCCCGGCGTCGGAAGTCGGCGAGAACCGCGGACACGCCGGGACACCCTCGGCGACGACGACGACCGCGCGGAGGCCGCGGAGCAAGCAACCGGCCGTTGAGCGTCGCGGCCGTCGCGACGGCCGTGCGACGACGACCGCCCTACCGGGTCCCACAAGAAGAGAGAGGCGACCGCTATGACGGCCAGGGAGGACCGCGGCCGAGTCCCACCCGGAGGTCGGGAGGCATCCCGGTGCGCTCCCCAAGCTCGCGACACCCGAGCGCGAGGTGGAGCTCGGGACGCGAGTCCCAGCCGGACGGAAGAGCGACCCCGAGTGTTCGGCTCCGGGGTTCACGACATGCCATTCCCACGGCGCTTCCGAGCCCCTACCTCCGCCCGTAGTACAGCGGGGAGACGGACCCGGCGTCGGCTCGAGGATTACCGCCTCGCGTGTCGGGCGGGAGGAGCCGACGACGAGCTCTTCATCATCCGCAACCCTCCCTATACCTCACCGACACGGCTCGGTCTTGGCTCGAGCATTTGCCCGAGGGATGATCAATAGTCGGCGAGACCTCCGCGACATCTTCGTCGGCAACTTCAAGGGGCGATACTCACGCCCGAGCAACGCGTGGGACCTCCGCGGCCGCAGCGGCCGGAGGGCGAAAGCGACGACATCCGACGCTTCCAAGCTGCGCAACGAGCTCGGCGACATCACCGACGCCGAGATCATCACCGCTTTCACCTTCGGGACCACCGTGAGGCGGCTCATCCGCGAACTCGGCATCCGCAAGCCCAAGGCGGTCAAAGAGCTCCTCGACTCGCCATGAACCACGCTGGGAGCGAGAAGCCATCTCCGCGGTCCTCCACGGCACCACCGGCAAGGGCAAGGACAAGGCGGGCAACGAGGCGGCCGAAGGATCGAGCTCGCGGTCCAAGAAGAAGAACAAGAACAAGCGCCGCCCGGCGAGGACGACTTTCGTCGCGGTGGCCGAGAAGAAGGGGCCAAGGCGGTAAGCCGGGCGCACCCAAAGACTTCTTCGATAAGAAGCTCGAGCTCCCCTGCCCCAACCACGGTCCCGTCAAGCACAAGCTCAAGGACTGCAACCTCCTGCGGAAGTTCGTGGCTGGTACGAGGCGGGAAGACGGCGCGAACGAGGCGCAACGGCGGCGAGTTTGACAAGCGGGCGGGCGACAAGGACGTCTTCTTCGAGGACGGTGCGGTCAACGTCGTCTTTGGCGGCCCGCCGGTGTACGAGTCCAAGCGCCGCTAGAAGCTCCTGCAGTGCGAGGTCCTCTTCACCGAGCCTGCAACGCCCTCCTACCTCAAGTGGTCCGAGGCCCCGATCACCTTCGACAAGAAGGACCACCCCGTACACGTTCCTCACCCGGGGCGTTTCCTCTCGTCGTCGACCCCATAGTCGGCACCAAGCGCCTCGGAAAAGTGCTAATGGGACGGCGGCAGCGGCCTCAACCTCCTCTACATCGACACCACGAGGCGCTCGGCATCACCCGAGCTCGTCTTCGGCCTTCCACGGACCCCATCCATGGGGTGGTGCCGGGGAAGCAGGCGTTTCCGCTCGGACGGATCGACCTCCCCGTCACCTTCGGCGATCCGAGCAACTTCCGCAAGGAGGTGCTCACTTTCGAGGTGCTCCGTACAAGAGTGCGTATCATGCCTTTGTTGGGGCGACCGTGCCCAACTACACGTACCTCAAGCTCAAGATCCCCGGGCGAAGGGGCGTGATCACCGTCAACTCCACCACGGCGCGCCTTCAAGCTGCGACAAGGAGGCCGTGCGATGCGCCGATGCCCTCATCAAGTCGAAAAGCTCCTCCCGAGATGCTCGCGTGGGTCCACGCGGAGGACTCCGTCGGCTGAAGAAGACCTCGAGCACATCCCGGCAAGGCGGCGAGCTCATCCGTCGAGTTCGAGAGGCGGCGGGCTCCTTCGAGCGGATAAGGACGCCAAGACGGTGAAGGTCGACGCAGGAGGGGCGCACCGTTCGCGTCGGTGCCGAGCTCTCTCCCAAATAGGAAGCGAGCTCGTCAACTTCCTCGCGCGAACCTCGGCGTATTCGGCGTGGAGACCCTCGGACATGCCGGCATGCCGAGGGAAGTCGTAGAGCACTCCTTAAACATCAAGCCGGTTCTCGGCCGGTGAAGCGGCGACTCCGGCCGGCCGACGACGGCAGCAGCGGCGGCAATCGCCGAGGAAATAGATAAGCTCTTAGCGGCGGGCTTTGTTAAGGAGGTGTATCATCCCGAGTGGATAGCCAACCCGTATTAGTTAGGAAGAAGAATGGGAAATGGAGAATGTGTGTTGATTATAACGAGTCTCAACAAGGCGTGCCCAAAGGATCCGTTCCTTTGCCACGCATCGACCGGATCGTTGACTCCACCTCCGGGTGCGAGGCGCTCGTTTTCTCGACGCATACTCCGGCTACCACCAAATCGCGATGAGCGAGCTCGATCAGCTCGCCACCTCCTTCATCACCCCTTTTGGCGCGTTCTGCTACGTGACTATGCCATTCGGGCTCAAGAACGCCGGCGCCACCTTCCAGAGGTGCATGCAGAAAGTCTTCAAAGAGCTTCTCGGGAAGCGCGCCGAAGCCTATGTCGATGACATCGTAGTCAAGACAAAACGCGCAGGGGAGCTCATCCCCGATCTCAGCGAGGTCTTCAGCAAGCTCCGAGAGTTTGGGGTAAAGCTCAATCCAGAGAAGTGCGTCTTGAGTCCCTCGGGGGAAGCTCCTCGGCTTCAGAGTATCCGAGCGCGGCATCGAAGCCAACCCGAGAAGATCGAAGCCATCCGCAACATGGGTCCGATCAAGAACGTCAAGAGTGTGCGGCGGCTCACGGGCTGCCTCGCCGCTTTTAGCGAGGTTCATAGCTCGACTCGTGACGTAGCCTCCCGCTATACAAGCTCCTAAAGAAGTCAGAGTGCTTTGCCTGGACCAACGAGGCACAGGTCGCGCTCGACTCGCTCAAAGAGCTCCTGACGAAGCCGCCGGTGCTCACGCCCCCCAAACCTGACGAGCCCATGCTGCTATATAACGCGGCCACCTCGCAGGTCGTAAGCACGGTACTCGTGGTCGAACGAGAGGAAGAGGCACACGCACTCCGAGTGCAGCGGCTGGTCTACTTCGTCAGCGAAGTCCTCTCTAACACTAAGACATGGTACCCTCAGCTCCAGAAGCTCGCCTACGCGCTCGATCACGCAGCGCCGCAAGCTGCGGCACTACTTCGACGCTCACCCGATCACTGTCGTCTCCAAGTTCCCGCTCGGCGAGATCATCCGCAGCCCCGAGGCTATCGGACGCATCGCCAAGTGGGGGATCGAGCTCATGGGATCGGACATCACGTATGCCCCAAGGGACACCATCAAATCTCAGGTCCTCCCCGACTTTGTAGCTGAATGGGAATGAGAGACGCGGTGCCTCCCAAGCCCGACGACGTCGAATATTGGACGCTCTACCCGATGGCTCGGTGAAGAAGCACGGCGAGGGGCGGGTCGGTCTTCGTCGCCGCCAACGCGTGCGTCGTATGAGGTACTCGATTCGCCTCCACTTCACCGCCTCCAACAACGTCGCTGAGCACGAAGCCCTAGTGAATGGACTACGCCTCGCCATCGAGCTCGGCATCAAGCATCTCGAGGTCAGGGGAGACTCCAAACTCGTCGCCGACCAAGCCACGAAGAAGGCCAAATGCATCAGCCCAAGGTTGATTGCGTATTCTGCGAAGGTGCGCGAGCTCGAGGAACACTTCGACGGGCTCGAGTTCAAGCACATCCGCCGCCAGTACAACGGCAACGCCGACGTCCTCGCCAAACTCGCCTCCGATCGCCTGCAAGTTTCGCCCGGCGTCTTCGCTCACGATCAGTACATCCCCTCGATCCGGCTTGAGGGGGAAGGCTCGAACCCGCGCGCGGATCCATCTGAGGCTCTGTTCGTCCCCTTCCCTAACAAGGTTGAAACCTCGACGAGCTCGAGCTCACCAATGGAGATCGACACGGAGGTCAACACCGTCGGCGCCGAGGTCTTCGCACCCCCGGAACCAGAGGCCTCAAAGCCCGATTGGCGAGTCCTCATCTTTGGTGTGGCTACGAGACGGCAAGCTCCCCACGGAGAAAGAGGAAGCCAGGCGCGTCGCCCGCCGAGCCAAGACCTACGTCATCATTGAGCACGAGCTCTATAGGCGGAGCGCGTCAGGGATACTCCGGCTGCATCACCTTCAAGGAGGGGCAAGAGCTCATAAAGGAGATCCACGCCCGGTGAATGCGGGCACCACACGGCCCCCGAGCTATGGTAGGCAAGGCATTCCGCCAAGGCTTCTCTTGGGCAACCGCCGTCGCCGACGCCAATCAGATTGTGCACCGTTGCGAAGGATGCCAATTCTTCGCCAAGCAAACTCACCTCCCGCCTCGGGCTCTCCAAACGATCCCCATCACATGGCCTTTCGCGAGCGGGGGCTCGACATGGTCGGACCCTTCACGAGGTCGCCCGGGGGCTCCATGCACCTCCTCGTCACCATCGACAAGTTCACCAAGTGGATCGAGGTGATGCCCATTTCATGCACGAGGTCTCAGGAGACCGTCAAGTTCTTCACCGGCATCGTCCACCGCTTTGGCGTCCCGAACTCGGTCATCACCGACAACGGCACCAACTTCATGGGACGGATCTTCCTCGACTAGTGCGGCGATTACGGCATCGCGTGGATTGGGCCTCCGTCCAGCCACCCAAGGGACGAATGGACGAGTCGGCGTACCAACGGCATGATTTTGCGAGGGACCGAAGCCGCGCATCTTCAAGAGGTTGGAAAAGTTCGGAGGGACGATGGCTCGGCCGAGCTCCCCCGCCGTCATATGGAGCCTCAGGGACCCCCAGAGAGCCACGGGGACGTACACCCTTCTTCCTCGTCTTCGGCCCGGCCGTGCTCCCCCACCGACCTCGACTACGGTTGCATCGCGAGTTCGAAAGGCGGCAACGACGCGGGCTTTCGCTCGAGGACGCGGTGGATGTTGCATTTCTTAAGCGCAATCATTAGAAACAAGGTTTAGAACCCATCTCCAATAACGGGCGCGGGAATGCGCCGTTGACATTCCTAAGTGAAAACCACCGTGTCGGTGATAACACTAGGCACATCAACGGTGATAGATCTTGCCTAAGAAGATATTATTCATCCAAGCGCCGCGGATCTATCATTGTAGCATTTTACCCGGAAGTATTCGTGGTATCGTTATTTATATTTTCCCAAAGGAAGGCATGGTGGAAAAGGATCTAATAGAGACATGAACAGGATAACATGACTATGTAATGGACCAATGCTCATAACAGGGGATACAAAGGAACGGTAAGGGGATAACTTGACACACTCACTCAAGCCAAACTCAAGGATAAAGATAAATAAGGAATAAAGAAAGACCTAAGTGGAGCATACAGATTCTAGTCATGGCTGTGCATAGAACCGGGTTGATAGTCGGGCAACACGCATGAGCGGGAGGTCGGAGCCGAGAATGAAATGGACAGGGGAGACCTCCCGAGCATCCGCCCTAAAGGAAGGCATTTACAAACTCCTACAAAGACACACGAGCGTGGGGGATTTCAAAGGGGCCGGTCAAGGCTTGTCACGACCAAGCCGCCTACCCCCTCAACCGTGGCATGCACTCATATTCGAAGGATACGGCATCCGGACACCGCGCCCGCATACTAAGACACTACTCATGTCCCCCATGGCCCCCACCCTACGGATGGACGGAATAGGACACGAGCAAGCCCCGAAGGGCACAACGAACCGCCATTCAGCACAATCCCGACACTACCCAATTATATTGCATGAATGGTTTAAGCATAAAGTTCTATATGACGATATCACAACATAGAAACTATAGACTAGTTCATGTGTCATGATCATGTCAAGAACAACATGTTAGATCATAGGATAAATCACGAGGTATAGAAATAACATGAAGACTCTAATCCTAATGCACAACCAAGATAAGATAAGAGCAAGGCTTTGGAAGAATACCATAGAAAGATTTATTCCCGGAATCCATCTTCCAAGGAGCCAAGCCCTCCTTGGTAGCTTTGCCTAGCTCCACATCCTAACCCTACTAGGAGGAGGAAGAAGAAGAAGTAGAAGAAGAAGAAGAAGAAAGGGAGAAGAAGAAGAAGAAGAAGAAGAGAGAGGCTACATTGTGAGGTGTGTGTTTATAGAGGGAGAGAGGGGGCCTACTTATACACTTAGAGGAGGGGCCTAAGTGCTAATTTACATCAAAACCGACTGGTAAACCTTCCTTGTATGCGAAACCGACCAACGCAGCGGGAAACCCCATTTGGAAAGTGCACGAACCGCCTCCCCGAGGCCGGGCGAAAAACCGCCTCGGGAGGGTGCGGCCGCACAGTGGTGTGCGCGCACCCCGGGCTCGGCTTTGGCCCAGGTCTCGGTGGGGTGTCGTCTTTCGCCTTGAAAAGTTGTGGGCCGGGGCCGTGCTCGCCCGCATTTCATGTTTTGGGTCAATTTGCTCTTGGGCTTGGGTTTTGCAATAATGCGCTTTCCTGGAAGGCGTATTTTTGGTCGATTTTCCACTTGCTTTTATTATAAATCTGCAAAATAAAATACAAGACACTACAAGTGGAATTTATTAGTGATAAAAGTATATGAGTATGAAAAGGTTTAATTTTACTCCCTTTATGGTAGTAAGTTGTGGGAAAAAAATATGTCGTTGGTTACCGTCAACAAACTCCCCTAAGCTTACCCTTTGCGCGTCCTCGAGCAAAAGAGATAAGTACTTGGTTGTTGATCGAGGAGTTGCTACTATGCCGATTACGTTTTACAAGTGCCGGGGTTATAATAAGAGTGTCTACTAGAGTTTGCATAAAATGGCACATCTTTTTTTCCCCACCCTTTTATTACCTTTCATCGTAGAAAGGGGCTTTCCGGCTTTTCTTAAAGCCTTGAGCGGTTGCCAGATATAACGGTTATAACGAGAGGTGCTTATCATTCATCCTTTTGATCGATTGTTTATCCGGGATTTTATTTAGATAATATTTATTTCTTTTTCGAGAAAGCATGGGCTTTATTGCTATATATATATATATATATATATTTTTTTTTTTTGGAGAGGTGGGCTCTGCTCGCCCTAGACTTTTGTCTTTTATTTCCTCTCTTTTTCTTTTTTTTCTTTTCTTTTTTTTTTTTAGAGATGTGGGCTCTACTCGCCCTCGGACACATGTCCATTTTTCATCTCTTTTTTTTTTTTTTTTTTTTAGCATAGCCCATATCATTTCTCTTTTCTTTGATTAGACTCCCGGATGTCAAGTTTCTCTTTTTGGACAAAATTATAGCAAATCCATTTGTACCATATCATACTTGGCAACAACTTAGACTAGATATAGCCTATGCAACCCACATGAATCAGGTTTTTTTTTTTTTTTTTTTAGGATGAGTTTTTAGACTTAGCCACTAAACCCAAACTTTAGAGAAATTCGAATTATAAACTAGGCACATGCAAAACATAAGACAGAGCAACTATTCATCATTTCAACAGGGTAGAACTAAACATTTCTACAACACATATATATGGAGTGGAATAAGTCTCCTCTCTCTCTTTCTTCTTCCCCTTTTTTTTTTTATTCTCATACCTCATCATTCATATAGGATAAGAAAATAACTGAATGGAATGTGAGATACGAGTTACCTTTGTGGGAGTCCTCCCCAAGCCAGCTTTTGACTTACCTTCGGTTTATGAATGTTGCTAGCTTGTGAACGCTATGAATGGATCTTTGATCAACATCATCTTTTGAGCGTGCCAGGAGACTCCCCCCCAAGCTTGTCTTGTGATGATCTTGGAAGAGCAGGACAACCATTTTTGGGGTTTCAAAGGTTTTATTATTATTATTATTATTATTTATTTATTTTTATTTTATCGTTATCATTATATTTTTTTTTTGGTTCACCAAACAACTTCGATCTCCATTGTCATCTCTTGGACTTACCCTCTTAAATTTGATAATTTTTCTGCGGGGGTTAGTCCATATGGTCGACCAAATTCTACACTAGTAGTTTTGTTTCAATAATCAAACTCGACTCCATGTCTAATCTGATTAAGGTAGACTTTTTGACCTAAGCACCATGCTCAATTCAAAAAGTCTATGGAAGTAGGATCATCGGCTAAATGATCATGACTTCCAAACCGCAACATACCGACATAGAAAATGGAAACATGAATTGAAAACAAGATTCATCCAATGGAGATAAAGGCATTGGGAGGCGAACAAAATGATTATCATTTTTTTGTATATATATACAAAAAAATTTATTTAGAAAAATATGTTTTATTTAGGAAAATATTTTTCTTAGTTTTTTTTCATAGAAGAATTTATTTTATTTATAAAGATTTTTATTTTAGTTTTTCAAAAATATTTATAGATTTTTTGTGTAGTAAAATATTTTTGTTTATTTTGATAATAAAATATTTTAAAAAACACATTTTTTTTTGGCATGGTAACGGAAAAGGATGAGAGTGAAAGGTTCACATTACCATGTTTTTGGTTCTCCCCAAGCTAGCTCAAAGCCCATTGGATCGGGTTTTACCCCCGTGCTTTTTGGATTTTCCCCGCATGGTTAGTATATGGTAGATTCACGAGTGGATTTACTATCCTTCGTGATTACCAAATTTTGAACATATGCGAGGAAGGAGCAAAAGAGCAGCTTTTTTTTTTAAAGATTTTTTTTATTTTAGGACTTTATTATCAAGGGAGAACATAAAAGCTTCACCAAATTTTTCATACTCAAACAAGGATAAGATAAAGATGCAATATAAGTCTAGCCTTGTTTTATCATGAAATAACATTTTCTTTTTTATATGGAGATAAGTATGAGTAAAAAGAATTGGTGAATTATTACCTTTGCGTACTGAGTGTGTGTGTACCAACCACGCATGAAGGCAAGATGTTGAAACTCTGCGGTGGTAGCTTGATGATCCATCTCGGGGCGGGCCACAAGGCTTAAGTGATATACACGGGTAGTGTATATGGACCATGGGCCTTAGTGGTCACAAAGGTGTAGAGGAGGATGTTCCTCCTTTCCTTTACCTTCTATTTTTTTTCTTTACTTTTTTTTTCTTTAATTGGACCTTTGCGTACCTGAGTGTACTTGACCGGCAGCTTGAGGATAGAGTTCATAATTCTTTGCATCGGTAGCGTGATGATCTTGATTTGGTAATGACTTCCTCACATCGGAGTAGATAGAGCGGGACCAAACTCACCCAGGTGTAACAAGGTCTTGGGAGAGAAAGATCCCTTTTGCTTACATGGAAGCAATGAAGGGTGGAGTCAGTGTCTTCATTGTTTTCTTTGACCATATGGGGCCAACCTTGCTCCTCCTCTCTCCTCTTATTTCTTTTTTTCTTTTTTTTCAACTCTTTTTTCCTCTTTTTTTTTTTTATATATAGCAAGGTGAGGCTAATCTCTTATTCATCTCTCTTTTTTTCATCATATATTTTTTTCTCTTTTTTTTGATCTATTTTTTTTTAATCCCCTTGGTGCACTTGGAACTTGATATTCTCACCATCTTCCCTCACACACTTGGACTTTCGTAAAAAGTCAAGTGTGCAAAGTCGAGGTCTCCTTTTGAGTGTGTTCCTCCGCCCAAGAGTATCAAAGTTTTTCTTGTAGATGTAGCCTCCATGTTTTCAAGCGCGTGCCCCTTTGTTCTTCTTAGTCTCCACGAAATGGTTAGCGACAAGAATACCCGAAGGTGCATACTAACTTGATAACATGTCCTTGCTTTTTATTTATAAGATTTTTTTTTCTAAATTTATATAAAGATTTTTTATAAAAAAATATTATATATATATATAAAAGATTTTTTTTTAGATAAACCTGTTAGAAACAAGGGTCACTACACATGCATATTATCATGATGAACATGTTCCAAAAAGATGCCTTATAAAAAACCAATGCCTTCCGAAGAACGGCGCCAGAAATGCTTGTTGCATTTCTTAAAAGCGCAATCATTAGAAACAGGTTTAGAACCCATCTCCAATAACGGCGCGAGAAATGCGCCGTTGACATTCCTAAGTGAAACCACCGTGTCGGTGATAACACTAGGCACATCAACGGTGATAGATCTTGCCTAAGAAGATATTCATCCCATAAGCGCACGGATCTATCATTGTAGCATTTCACCGGGAAGTATTCGAGGGTATCGTTATTTATATTTTCCCAAAGGAAGGCATGGTGGAAAAGGATCTAATAGAGACATGAACGGGGATAACATGACTATGTAATGGACCAATGCTCATAACAGGGGATACAAAGGAACGGTAAGGGGATAACTTGACACACTCACTCAAGCCAAACTCAAGGATAAAGATAAATAAGGAATAAAGAAAGACCTAAGTGGAGCATCTGAGATTCTAGTCATGGTCTGTGCATAGAACCCGGTTGATAGTCGGGCAACACGCATGAGCGAGGAGGTCGGAGCCGAGAATGAAATGGACGGGGGGAGACCTCCCGGAGCATCCGCCCTAAAGGAAGGCATTTAGGAACTCCTACAAAGACACACGAACATGGGGGATTTCAAGGGGCCTGGTCAAGGCTTGTCACGACCAAGCCGCCTACCCCTCAACCGTGGCATGCACTCATATTCGAAGGATACGGCATCCGGACACGCGTCCACATACTAAGACACTACTCATGTCCCCATGGCCCCCACCCTACGGATGGACGGAATAGGACACGAGCAAGCCCCGAAGGGCACAACGAACCGCCATTCAAAGACAATCCCGACACTACCCAATTATATTGCATGAATGGTTTAAGCATAAAGTTCTATATGACGATATCACAACATAGAAACTATAGACTAGTTCATGTGTCATGATCATGTCAAGAACAACATGTTAGATCATAGGATAAATCACGAGGTATAGAAATAACATGAAGACTCTAATCCTAATGCACAACCAAGATAAGATAAGAGCAAGGCTTTGGAAGAATACCATAGAAAGATTTATTCCGGAATCCATCTTCCAAGGAGCCAAGCCCTCCTTGGTAGCTTTGCCTAGCTCCACATCCTAACCCTACTAGGAGGAGGAAGAAGAAGAAGTAGAAGAAGAAGAAGAAGAAAGGGAGAAGAAGAAGAAGAAGAAGAAGAAGAGAGAGGCTACATTGTGAGGTGTGTGTTTAGAGAGGGAGAGAGGGGGCCTACTTATACACTTGGAGGAGGGGCCTAAGTGCTAATTTACATCAAAACCGACCCAGTAAACCTTCCTTGTATCATAAACCGACCAACGCAGGGCGGGAAACCCCCGTTTGGAAAGTGCACGAACCGCCTCCGAGGCCGGGGCGAACCGCCTCGGGAGGGGTGCGGCCGCGCACCGTGTGGTGCGCGCACCCCCGGGGCTTCATTTGGCCGGGTCTCGGTGGGGTGTCGTCTTTCGCCCTGAAAAGTTGTGGGCCGGGCTGTGCTCGGCCCAGATTTGATGTTTTGGGTCGATTTGCTCTTGGGCTTGGGTTTTGCAATAATGCGCTTTCCGGAAGGCGTACTTTGGTCGATTTTTCCACTTGCTTTTATTATAAATCTGCAAAATAAAATACAAGACACTACAAGTGGAATTTATTAGTGATAAAAGTATATGAGTATAAAAAGGTTTAATTTTACTCCATTTATGGTAGTAAGTTGACGGGAAAAATATGTCGTTGGTTACCGTCAACGGTGGACCAGCTTCGAGGAAGCCCGCGAGGTCGCTTCAAGACTTTCGGCCAAGTATCGGCCGGTCAATGCGCCGATACCACGATCGCCACATTCGAGGTCGAGCCTTCAACGTCGGTGATCAAGTCTGCGCCAGTGCAGGCAGCATGAAGGAAAAGCATAAGCTCGGCCCCTTGGGAAGGTCCGTTCACCATTGCTCGAGTTCCACGCCCGGGCTCATACAAGATCCAAGACTCCCGTGGCCGTGAGCTCACTAACACCGGAACATCGAACAGCTACGTCGCTTTTACCCCGAGATGCATCTTGTAATGTCGCTCCTCTGAGCTCGCATAAAAATGACACACCTCGATGCAAAATTTGTGCAAGCATTCGAACTCTTTCTCCTGCACGGCTGTTGAACAATGGCTGCCCTTCACCTCCGGCAAGGCCCGCCCTTGCTCGGGTCGTAAGTGACTGACGGGCGCACACCCCGCCTTTTCTCACAAACTCTTTTTTTCGCACACGTTCCTATCACCCCTAAGACCTCCCGACCTAATGACTAAAAGACCCCGAAAGTTATCTTTGTAAGAAACAAGTAGCGCTTTTAAACGAACTCTAACGCCCCGCTGCCTAACGAGGACGGGCCCGCTACCTTCTTTCATGAAGATTTGAACTCGGGAAACAACAAGTCAACTAGAGACGCGGTCACAGGGGAAGGAAAACGGCCTTTCATAACATAACTGCTGATAACTTGTTATATTTACATTTCGCCCTGAGCTCGGGGACTTTCGTTCAAAAACAAAGAGGTCGCGCCTCGAGCTACACCTAACTCCAGCGAGGAGTCACTCCTCGTCGCTTGATGAATCCTCCTCCGCCTCTTCCTCGCCCGCGGTGGGTTCGAACACCCCGAGCTATTCGACTGCAAGCCTGAAGAGTTTCCTCGCAGGCTTCATGGAGGTCGCCTCCGTGGCGACAACGACGCCGTCCGGCACCACGCCCTCGGCCGCTCGGGCCAGCCCATGCCCACTATCTTCTTCTCGATATCGGGATAGTGGGCGAGGATCACGGCCACCGCCTTGTGGACAGCACGGCGAGCGTTCTCCCTCGCCACGGCCGGGGCACGAAGCACCCTAAGCGCCGGCTTCTCCAACTCCTCGACACCGAGGAGCTCGCAGGCGGTCTCGATGTCGAGGACGAGGTTGGTAAGCTCGCGCTCCGCCCTCTGCGCACCGCCCTCGGCCTTCGTAGCTCGCTCCAGGAGAACCGAGACTCAGTCTCCTTGGTCTGGAGCTCGTCGATCTTCTGCCGCAGACCATCCTGCACGGCCACGAGGTCGCGCGTCCGCTGCTGAAGGTCCTTCTCCTTCGATCGAGGCGGGGTGTGCTTCGGGGAGGACTCCGCAGCCAGCCAAGGAGTTATCCCTCTCCTGAAGGCCCCGAGCCAGCCCCGACGACTTCTTCCTCTCGCCTACAAGGAGAGAAACAGATCAAAACCATGAGCTTCGGATTACAAGAAAGAAGAAGCGGCTTACATGCCAATGCTTGATAAAGCTCTTCTTGATTCTCCCATAGGGAGAGATTCTCGGCATCAAGCCGAAGTCTCTCCACCTCTGAAGCATGAAACAAGACCGACCAATCGACGGCCTCGTGGTCGTAAGCTAAAACACCCCACCGGCTAAGTCTATCGCCCCCAACGCCGGAGATAAAGAAGAAAGACGACAAGCTCGAAAAAAAGTACACACCCTCGAGCTCGACGCGTTGCGGTCTGCAATGCCTTCGCCTTTGGCGTCTCGGTCCTCCTCCGGCGCCTTGGCCCATCGCTCGAGTGCCGGGCGCTCGAGCTCCTTGTTCTCAAGCGCTGGCGGAGGTCGTCGAGCTCCTTCGCATGAGCTCGTGCTGCGACCCGGCCGGCCGGCGGCAGCGCCCCCTCACGTTTCACCGCCCGCCGCCTCTGGCGGACCTCGGCGACCTCCTCCGAGCTTTGGCACGGGCGCGCTCATCGGCCTCGCGAACATGTGCCGCGACGTCGTCAACCCGCCACGGATGTTGCGGTGCGAGATAGACACTTGGCCAAGGCCCCCGCTCGCGAGACTTGAGCGATGTCCATCCTCCCTAGGAGGTTTTCGATCTCGAGCGGCCGCCGCCACTCGGTTGTACCCAACCACGGCCGCCCTCAAATCCCGCGTGAGAACAAGTAAACGCCACGAGCTCGCACCAAACAAAGAACGAGCACGAACACGGCTCTTACCCGGACAATCCGCGCGAAGGCATTCCGGCGCCCCATCCGCGGGCTCTGGCGCCACCTCCACGGCGGCGATCATGGGCGGTGCGGCTCCGCCATCCACCGCCACGGCAATATCGTGACATTGCCGGCCCTCCATTTCGGCGTCCGCAACGAGCTTTTAGGAGCGTCGCCGCCGAGGGACGCTCCGCGATGCCCGAGGCCGGTGCGTCATCGAGCTCCAGCGAGGAGACCGAGCCGCCACCTCGGGCCCCGCGCTCCCGTAGTAGGGAGCGCGGTGTCGGCCTCCCATGGGTGATGGCCCTCCGGTCCCGAGGGCGGCGAGCATGGGCCGGCCTCCTCGCCCGGATCAACGCCCCGTCGAGGGGCTGCATGTTGACGGTCACCAACGACATATTTTTAATGTCAATATTCTACCAATAAGGGGTGAAACTATGCCTTACTACACACATATACATTTATTATTGACATATTTCCACTTGTAGTGTCCAAATTATTATTGTGCAGATTTATATAAGAAACAAGTGGAAAATGCACCGAAAGGCGCCTCCACGAAAGCGCATTCTGCGGAACATCAAGCCCAAGGGAGAAACGGACCCAACACGCAAAACCGGGCCGTGAGCAAACACCACCATACAACTTTTTCGGGCCCAACAACGCCGCCACCCGCCGAAGCCCGAATTTTGCGGACCTGGGGGGGGGTGCGCGCACCACTTGGTGCGGCCGCACCCACCCCGAGGCGGTTCGGGCCCAAAGATCGGCGAGGCGGTTTGTTACCTTCCAAAACTGACATTGCCGACGTTGGTTGGTCGGTTTAGCAAACTAGGAAAGTATTCCCAGGTCGGTTTTGGCTCCTTCCATATGGGGAGGGACATTTTCCAATGAGCCCCCTCTCCTCTACCTATAAAAGGAGGCCATCTCCCACCATTGTAACACACACCTCACAAGAAAGCTACTCTCTCCTCTCTACTTCTTCTTCTTCCTCCTCCTAGTAGTATTAGTAGTTTAGGATGTGGAGCTAGGCAAAGCTACCAAGGAGGGCTTGGCTCCTTGGAAGATGGATTAGGGAATAAACCTTTCTATGGTATTCTTCCAAAGCCTTGCTCTTATCTTATCTTGGTTGTGCATTAGGATTAGAGTCTTCATGTTATTTCTATACCTCATGATTTATCTTATGATCTAACATGTTGTTCTTGACATGATCATGACACATGAACTAGTCTATAGTTTCTATGTTGTGATATCGTCATATAGAACTTTATGCTTAAACCATTCATGCAATATAATTGGGTAGTGTCGAGATTGTCTTTGAATGGCGGATCGTTGTGTCCTTCGGGCTTGCTCTCGTGTTCTATTCCGTCCATCCGTAGGGTGGGGGCCATGGGGGACATGAGTAGTGTCCTAGTATGCGGACGTGGTGTCCGGATGCCGTGTATCCTTCGAATATGAGTGCATGCCACGGTTGAGGGGGTAGGCGGCTTGGTCGTGACAAGCCTTGTCCGTCCCTTTGAAATCCCCCCGCTCGCGGTGTCTTTTGTAGGAGTTCGTAAATGCCTTCCTTTAGGCGGATGCTCCGGGAGGTCTCCCCTGTCCATTTCATTCTCAGCTCCGACCTCCCCGCTCATGCGTGTTGCCCGACTATTAACCGGTTCTATGCACGACCATGACTAGAATCTGTATGTTCCACTTAGGTCTTTCTTTTGTTCCTTATTTATCTTTATCCTTGAGTTTGGCTTGAGTGAGTGTGTCAAGTTATCCCTTTACCGTTCCTTTATATCCTCGTTATGAGCATTGGTCCATTACATAGTCATGTTATCTTGTTCATGTCTCTATTAGATCCTTTTCCACCATGCCTTCCTTTGGGAAAATATAAATAACGATACCACGAATACTTAGGGTGAAATGCTACAATGATAGATCCGGTGCGCTTGCGGATGAATATCTTCTTAGGCAAGATCTATCACCGTTGATGTACCTAGTGTTATCACCGACACGGTGGTTTCACTTAGGAATGTCAACGGCGCATTTCTAGCGCCATTATTAGAGATGGGTTCTAAACTTTGTTTCTAGTGATTGCGCTTTTAAGAGATGCAACAAGCATTTCGGCGCCGTTCGCGGGAAGGCATTGGTTTTTATAAGGCATCTTTTAGAACATGTTCGTCATGATAATATGCATGTGTAGTAACCTTTGTTCATAACAGGTTTATCTAAAAAAAAAATCTTTTATCTAAAAGAAAAAAATCTTTTTATATATATATATATATATATATAAGACTCTTATAAAAAGAAAAAAATCTTATAAATAAAAAGCAAGGGCTTGTTATCAAGTTAGTATGCACCTTCGGGTATTCTTGTCACTAACCATTTCGGTGGAGACTAAGAAGAACAAAGGGGCACGCGACGCTCGAAAACAATGAGGCTACATCAACAAGAAAACTTTGATGTTCTTAGGCGAAGGAACGCACTCAAAAGGAGACACGACCTTGCACACTTTCGACTTTTTCACAAAAGTCCAAATGTGAGAGGGAGGGACGGTGATAATATCAAGTTCCACGTACAAGGGGGTCATAAAAAAAAGAGAAGTGAAAAAAAAAAAAGAAGAGAGATGAATAAGAGATTAGCCTCCCCTTGCTATAAAAAGAAAAAAAAAAAAAGAGTTAAAAAAAAGAAATAAGAGGAGAGAGGAGCAGGTTGGCCCCATATGGTCAAAGTAAACAATGAAGACACTGACCCCACCCCTTCATTGCTTCCATGTAAGCAAGAAGGGATCTTTCTCTCCCAAGACCTTGTTACACACTGGGTGAGTTTGGTCCGCCTCCCTCTACCCCGGTGTGAGGAAGTCATTACCAAATCAAGATCATCACGCGCTACCGATGCAGCAATTATGAACTCTATCCTCAAGCCGCCGGTCAAGTACACTCAGTGCACGCAAAGGTCCAATTAAAAAAAAAAAAAAAAAAAAAAAAAAATAGAAGGTAAAGGAAAGGAGGAACATCCTCCTCTACACCTTTGTGACCACTAAGGCCCATGGTCCATATACACTACCTGTGTATATCACTTAAGCCTTGTGGCCCGCCTGAGATGGATCATCAAGCTACCACCACGGGAGTTTCAACATCTTGCCTTCATGCGTGGTTGGTACACACACACTCGTGCACGTAAAGGTAATAATTCACCAATTCTTTTTACTCATACTTATCTCCATATAAAAAGAAAATGTTATTTCATGATGGAGATAAAACAAGGCTAGACTTATATTGCATCTTTATCTTATCCCCTGTTTGAGTATGAAAAATTTGGTGAAGCTTTTATGTTCTCCCTTGATAATAAAGTCCTAAAATAAAAAAATCTTTGAAAAAAAAACAAGCCGCTCTCTTTTTGCTCCTTCCTGCATATGTTCCAGAAAATTTGGTAACCACGAAGGATGGTAAATCCACTCGTGAATCTACCATATACTAACCATGCAGGAAAAGTTAAAAGCACGGGGTAAAACCCCGATCCAATGGGCTTTGAGCTAGCTTGGGGAGAACCAAAAAACATGGTAATTTGAACCTTTCACTCTCATCCTTTTCCGTTACCATGCCAAAAAAAATGTGTTTTTATAAAATATTTTATTATCAAAATAAACAAAAATATTTTACTACACAAAAATCTATAAATATTTTTGAAAAACTAAAATAAAAAATCTTTATAAATAAAATAGATTCTTCTATGAAGAAAAAAAACTAAGAAAAAATATTTTCCTAAATAAAACATATATTTTTAAATAAATTTTTTAGTATATATAAAAAGAAAACGATAATCATTTTGTTCACCCTGCAATGCCTTTATCTCCATTGGATGAATCTTGTTTTCAATTCATGTTTCCATTTTCTATGTCGGTATATTTGCGGTTTTGGAAGTCGTGATCATTTAGCCGATGATCATACTTCTATAGACTTTTTTGAATTGAGCATGGTGCTTAGGTCAAAAAGTCTACCTTAATCAGATTAGACATGGAGTCGAGTTTGATTATTGAAACAAAACTACTAGTGTAGAATTTGTCGACCATATGGACTAACCCCCCTGAGAAAATTATTAAATTCAAGAGGGTAAGTCCAAGAGATGACAATGGAGATCGGTTGTTTGGTGAACCAAAATAATAATAATAATAATGATAACGATAAAATAAAAAAATAAATAAATAATAATAATAATAATAAAACCTTTGAAACCCCAAAAAAATGGTTGTCCCGCTCTTCCAAGATCATCACAAGACAAGCTTGGGGGAGTCTCCCCCGCACGCTCACAAGACGATGTTAATCAAGGATCCATTCATAGCGTTCACAAGCTAGCAACGTTCATAAACCGAAGGTAAGTCAAAAAGCTAGCTTGGGGAGGACTCCCCACAAAGGTAACTCGTATCTCACATTCCATTCGGTTATTTTCTTATCTTATATGAATGATGAGGTATGAGAATAAAAATAATAATAATAATAATAAAAAGGGGAAGAAGAAAGAGAGAGAGGAGATTTATTCCACTCCATATATGTGTTGTAGAAATGTTTTAGTTCTACCCCTGTTGAAATGATGAATAGTTGCTCTGTCTTATGTTTCTTACAGTGCCTAGTTTATAATTCAAATTTCTCTAAAGTTTGGGTTTAGGGGCTAAGTCTAAAAACTCATCCTGAAAAAAACCCGATTCATGTGGGTTGCATAGGCTCTATCTAGTCTAAGTTGTTGCCAAGTATGATATGGTACAAATGGATTTGCTATGATTTCGTCCAAAAAGAGAAACTTGACATCTGGGAATCTAATTTGAAAGAAAAGAGAAATGATATGGGCTATGCTAAAAAAAACAAAAAAAAAAAAAAAAAAAGAGAGATGAAAAATGGACATGTGTCCGAGGGCGAGTAGAGCCCACATCTCCAAAAAAAAAAAAAAAAAAAGAAGAAAAAAGAGAGGAAATAAAAGACAAAAGTCTAGGGCGAGAGTAGAGCCCACCTCTCCAAAAAAAAAAAAAATATATATATATGGCAATAAACCCCATACTTTCTTGAAAAAAACAAAATAGAACTTAAATAAATAAATCCCGGATGAGACAGGTTGATCAAAAGGATGAATAAAAAGTATTTTGTTATAAACCATTCTATCTCGCAACCGCCCAAGGCTTTGAGAAAAGCTAAAAAGCCCCCAAGCATGATGAAAGGTAATAAAGGGTGAGCAAAGGCATGCCATTTTATTCAAACTCTAGTAGAAAATCCTATTATAACCTTGGCACTTGTGAAACATAATCGGCATAGTAGCAACTCCCGATCAACAACCAAGTACTTATCTTTTTTGCTCGAGGACGCGCAAAGGGTAAGCTTGGGGGAGTTTGTTGACGGTCACCAACGACATATTTTTAACGTCAACATTCTACCAATAAGGGGTGAAACTATGCCTTACTACACACATACATTTATTATTGACATATTTCCACTTGTAGTGTCCAAATTATTATTGTGCAGATTTATATAAGAAACAAGTGAAAAATGCACCGAAAGGCGCCTCCCTGAAAGCGCATTCTGTGAGAACATCAAGCCCAAGGGAGAAAAGCGGACCAAACACGCAAAACTGGGGTTTGAGCAAACACCGCCATACAACTTTTTCAGGCCCAACAACGCCACCCGCCGAAGCCCGAATTTTGCCGGACCCGGGGGGGGGTGCGCGCAAGACCACTTGGTGCGGCCGCACCCACCCTGAGGCGGTTCGGGCCCAGCTTCGGCGAGGCGGTTTGTTACCTTCCAAAACTGACGTTGCCGACGTTGGTTGGTCGGTTTAGCAAACTAGGAAAGTATTCCCAGGTCGGTTTTGGCTCCTTCCATATGGGGAGGGACATTTTCCAATGAGCCCCCTCTCCTCTACCTATAAAAGGAGGCCATCTCCCACCATTGTAACACACACCTCACAAGAAAGCTACTCTCTCCTCTCTACTTCTTCTTCTTCCTCCTCCTAGTAGTATTAGTAGTTTAGGATGTGGAGCTAGGCAAAGCTACCAAGGAGGGCTTGGCTCCTTGGAAGATGGATTCAGGGAATAAATCTTTCTATGGTATTCTTCCAAAGCCTTGCTCTTATCTTATCTTGGTTGTGCATTAGGATTAGAGTCTTCATGTTATTTCTATACCTCATGATTGATCTTATGATCTAACATGTTGTTCTTGACATGATCATGACACATGAACTAGTCTATAGTTTCTATGTTGTGATATCGTCATATAGAACTTTATGCTTAAACCATTCATGCAATATAATTGGGTAGTGTAATGGATTGTCTTTGAATGGCGGTTCGTTGTGTCCGCCGGGCTTGCTCGTGTTCTATTCCGTCCATCCGTAGGGTGGGGGCCATGGGGACATGAGTAGTGCCCTAGTATGCGGACGTGGTGTCCAGGATGCGTGTATCCTTCGAATATGAGTGCATGCCACGGTTGAGGGGTAGGCGGTTTGGTCGTGACAAGCCTTGTCCGTCCCTTGAAATCCCCCCACGTTCGTGTGTCTTTGTAGGAGTTCGTAAATGCCTTCCTTTAGGGCGGATGCTCGGGAGGTCTCCCCGTCCATTTCATTCTCGCTCCCGACCTCGTGCTCATGCGTGTTGCCCGACTATTAAGCGGTTCTATGCACGACCATGACTAGAATCAGTATGTTCCACTTAGGTCTTTCTTTATTCCTTATTTATCTTTATCCTTGAGTTTGGCTTGAGTGAGTGTGTCAAGTTATCCCTTTACCGTTCCTTTATATCCTTGTTATGAGCATTGGTCCATTACATAGTCATGTTATCTTGTTCATGTCTCTATTAGATCCTTTTCCACCATGCCTTCCTTTGGGAAAATATAAATAACGATACCTCGAATACGGGTGAAATGCTACAATGATAGATCCGCGTGCGCTTGCGGATGAATATCTTCTTAGGCAAGATCTATCACCGTTGATGTACCTAGTGTTATCACCGACACGGTGGTTTCACTTAGGAATGTCAATGGCGCATTTTCTGGCGCCATTATTAGAGATGGGTTCTAAACCTCGTTTCTAGTGATTGCGCTTAAGAGATGCAACAAGCATTTCTCGCGCCGTTGTCGGGAAGGCATTGGTTTTTTATAAGGCATCTTTTAGAACATGTTCGTCATGATAATATGCATGTAGTAACACCGCACGCGCTCGTTCTCGACCGCCGCCATGCCGATGGGGGGAGGTGCGGGCGTGTCCAACGCGGCGCCGTATCCCCGTCTCCCGCACGGTCACACGCTCCGTAACCTCATCGCCCCGCGGCCGGGCGAGTCTCGTCATCACCGCCGTGAGGTTCGGGGACGCCCGCGGTCACCCCGTCCTCCCCGGGCCCGACGCCCCGCGGAGATCCGCCGGGGCACCACGCCGCGCCGGGCGGGCTTCTCGAGAATCGGGATGACCACACGCCGCCTCCGCCATCATTCCCAAACGACCGGCTCGGGCGCGACAGGTGGACGATGGCACCGGCTCTCCAACCCCGACAAGGAGCTCGTCGCCGTTGCCATCGCTCGGGACACGGACGGGAGCTCGAGGATCGGCCGACGCGCCCCGGCGGCTTGAAGGACGCCCGTGGTCGGTCCGCCGGTGACGAGCGGGACCGGGTCCCCGAGCCGCCGCCGGCATCGTCTTAGGGCGCTTGACGGGTTCGGGGCTCCGCTTGACCCCTCGACGTAAATAGAATACTGGGCTCAACAACGGAAAGAGGGAAAAGAGGGCAGCTCGTACGATTCGCAAAGGCGAACTTGAGCACTTACCCAACGGTCGTCCGCCTCTTCTTTTCTTTCTTCTCCCCCGGCCGCCCATCGACAAATGTGGGCCTCTTCCTCGTGGCTTGGGAGCGTGTCCGGATGGATGGAGCTGCCGCATCGGACGGCGCAATCCAGGACGACGACGTCCCCTGACCCGCCCCGCGCCGGTCGGTGTCTCACCGGCCGAGACACGAGGTGCCACGGGATCGTGGACATTGAGCGTAGCGTCATCGGCCTCCTCCTCCCGCTTTCCCGACGACTCCACAATCACGCCGAGAGCCGCGTCGGGAGGAACGGCTAGAGTAGGGGCGGTCCTCATAGGGGGACGCGAGGAGGGAGGTCCACCACGCCAACCTACACACCTCAAGGTCAGGAAGAAGCCATGACAAACAAACATTACTCCGTTAGAAAAGAACATCCGAGCTCACCATGGACCGGCGTGCCGCCGCGCAAGCGGTGCCTCGGGATGTTGTTAGGGTCACCGAATCAAGAAAGGCTTCCCGATCACCCTTCGCACGCACCACTCCACATCGCCCTTGTGGAGAGTGGCGCCATCACCGTGCCCTCGAACGGGCGCTTGTCGTCCGTCATCTCCCGTGACGCGAATAGACCTCCGCCAGTGGGAACGACTCCATGTCCGCCCCGTGCAAAGATGAGGGCTCGGTGAGCTTGGCGCCGCTCAAGAGCTTGACCTTCCGGGTGACCTCCCGAATCTAGGGCAGCAGATGAGCGGGAGGCGCCTCACGCCACAATCCGTCCGATCCAGGGAACACGCGACTGTGTACCTCGGGAGCGGATGCCGCTCGTCATTCTTCAAATAGAACCACTCATCCCGCTAGCGGTGTTCGACGAAGCGGTGACCGGCGCCGATATCTCTTCTTCATGCCCGGCCATGGCTAGATGGTGACTGACCTATCGGTACGGGGGTGTTACGCTTGTCGGAGCCGTGCACGATCTTGGCGTGAAGTAGAACCGGAACAAGTTCCAGTTCGCCTCGATTCCTAGCCACCCCTCGCGAGAAGATGGTGGAGGCCGAGAGGTGGAGGATGCCGTTGGGGTTGAGATGTTGGAGCTCAACGCCCCAATAGAGGCGGCGACGAAAGAAGTCTGGCCGCGGGGACGCCAAGACCCCCGGCCGTGGAAGGAGGCGAATGAGACGACATATCCCTCGGGCGGATGAGGGACCTCGTCCCCGGCGGAACGATCCACTCCAGCGCCGCCATCGGCGGAAGCCCGCCGCTCGCCACGCGCTCCAGCAGCATCTCCTCGGTGATCCTCGACGGCGACCACGAACCCATGGTCGGTCTCTCTCTCAAAGATGGTCTCCTTTTTGCTCTCCGACGATCTCTCTCTCTCTCTCCGACGCACGGCTACGTGTGGGCTGCGGAGCGGATCTGGGGCGCAAAGGTGAAGTGCTGGCGGCGGACAGAAGGAAGGAGATCGACCCGTCACCCCATCCCCTCCTATTTATATGAGGGGCTCGGGGCGGATCCTCCGGCTGTCGGGCTGGGGAGGCCCACCACACGCCAACGGGCCACCCAGAACCCACCACGCACCCTCCACGTGGCACGCGGAAGCGCGCCCGCAAGTAACGGCAACGAGTAACTCCCGTCGAAAGCAACGGTAACTTCCTAACGAATACTTTCCCCAACGGCTCTTTTTTACTATAGGTAAAAATCCCGGGAGCTTCGTCGCCAACGGCCATATCTTCCGGCGACCTAGTCACGACTACAAGCTCGCGACGACCCCGAGCCCAGGTTCGAAGGCTGGCTCTCACGAGCTCGAAGGCGCCGGGAGACACCCCGAGCAAGGAGCACCGCGGAGGAGCGGCACCGACGGCCCGCGCCCGAACGTCCTCGAGGACTCGGGGCTCCACCCAAGTTGCGCTTGAGTCGCCGGCGATTGCGAAATGACCTCGGGTCATCCTCGGGCGGAGGCATGAGCCACCGAGGATCCCTCCGGACCTCGGGGGACTAAGGAGGGCGGGTCTCGGAATATGAGGTCGGTCCCCACCGACCCGGCGATCGAGTTTCGTTGCGAAAGCGAGCTCGGGCCTCACTCAAGCTATCCGCTTTAAAGCTCATCAGCGCCCGACTTCAGCCATCGAGAGGTAAAGTCGAGTCCGAGCTCGTCCACCCCCTTGACGAAGATGCGGGGGAAAAGGCTGCAGAAAACGAACCATAATAAGCCTCCGTGAAGACTCCTCGCCCTCGCGGAGCCTCGGGGCTTCACCCGCCAGCGGTGCTCGCGCATCCCGCCTGAAGAATCTGGTCCCTTCTCAAGACGCACCGGGTCACTCAAAGACATACAGAGGTCGCTCTCCTCCATGCGCTCGGGGGCTACTGTGGGACACAGATATCATCGACGTAATAAACCGGTCGTGTTCACCAACCAAACACCAAGGAAGAGGTAAAACCGAGTTCATTAACGAGCAAACAGGCGCAGCTCCTCTCGTCTCAACTCAACCCGAGCTGTCCGCTCCGTCTTGGACGAGCTCCCTCGGGATGCGAGCTCCCGGACATGAGCTCAAGCTCGCCGTGGCGGCGATTCTCCGCCGAATGAGCTCCCCGCCAACGCATACAAAATACGCCGAAGCTCCACCTCGGCGGCGATCTTATCTCCGTCTCGAACGAGCTCTGGCGCCCCGGTATGAATCATCGGGAGGCTCGGGGCACGCCGCTGGGCTACGGCACCACGGCTACCTGTCGGGCGCCGCAGCCTATCATGTGTTGTGGCTTCAGTAGATTTACCAATGTTCTATATGCTCATCTCATCATTTTTCTCAGGGTGGGGGCAGCCTTCTCTACAATACGTTGCTTTTTGGCGCACATGATTTGTTTTGCTTCTGGTGTGATTGGTTTTGTTGCTGTTCCTTTGTTTGTGGAATGTACAAGTGAAAGGTAAGGTCGTAAAATCTTCGCCATATTGTTGTTTATACTACGAGATATGCCTATCGGTAGTCCCAATTACGTGGTGATTAATGACATTCTGTAATGACATATCCTATTTGCTAATATCTTAATTTTTTTCCTCTCGCTTGAGGGTGACAACAATCGGTGATGAGTGAAGTTTGGGATTTGAACATGTATGGAACTAAACTGAAGTTCCATGGATGGTTTCTTAACACCGCAAATGAGAATGGTGACAGAGGTGAGGATGATGCTATATACCGCAAATGAGAATGGTGACGGAGGTGAGGATGATGCTACATACATTGCAAATGATGATGGTGACGGAGGTGAGTATGATGCTACATACATTGCAAATGAGGATGGTGACGGAGGTGAGGGACGGTGGACGGAGGTGAGGATGATGCTACATTTGCCTCGGAGTATTGCGAAGATGAAATTGTGTCGTGTGGACGTGCGGTGCAATTGTTGGCCATTCGTGCAAACTTCCGTATCCGCGCTATCAACGCTAGGGGACTGGAACTCATTGCGGAGCATCTACAGGGCGCTCGAGGGGAAGTACAAGAGGTATACACTAGCTACCATATGTTGTATCTACTACATGCTTTATGCCGCTTTACATACTTTATATGTCATATCTACTACATGCTTTATGCAGCTTTACATACTTTATGTTTTGTAATAAATTAAAACCCTTCACATTCATGATTCCATGTGTAGGAAGGAATGGATTTGGTACTCACGGACCATGTAGGATCTTTGCAGGGCTTATGGCAACATGGGCTTGCGGGTTTTTCGTAGCTGATGATTTGGGGCCTATCACCATGTGGAACACAGATATCATCGGCGTAATAAACCGGTCGTGTTCACCAACCAAACACCAAGGAAGAGGTAAACCGAGTTCATTAACGACCAAACAGGGCGCAGCTCCTCTCGTCTCAACTCAACCCGAAGCTCGGCGAAGTCCGCCGTCTCTGACGAGCTCCCTCAGGATGCGAGCTCCCAGACATGAGCTCAAGCTCGTCGGGCGGCGATTCTCCGTCGAACGAGCTCCCGCCAACGCACGAAAACACGCCGAAGCCCACCGGGCGGCGATCTTATCTCCGTCTCGTCGAGCCCGAGCGCCCAAGATGAATCATTAGGAGGCTCGGGGCACGCCCGGCCGGGCGACGGCGCCACGGTTACCTGTCGGGCGCCGCAGCTCATCGGGAAATCTCCCGGAAAAAGTGAGATCCGCGACGGCAAGCGCGGCATGGCCCGTCGGATCATCCACCCCGCGCCATGCACTAAGGACAGACGCTACGAGACAAGAATGACTCCGGGCGGCCGAGGTCGAGCTCCCCCACGAGCTCTCCTGGCCACATGTTTTCTGCGACGCCGAGTACAAGCATTTAAGGCTCGGCGGCGCCACCACAGGTCCGACCACGGACGGCGCGTGCTGATGGGCAGGGTGCGGCGCAGGGAGTACGGGGCGGCGGGGACGAGCTCATTGTTTCCCTCTACACCGACCGGGGAGCTCTGAGCTCGGCGGCCGTAGTACCCCGTGTCGGGATACGGAGCCGTCCCTATCGACTCACGGCGACCGGCCGGCGTGCCTTGAGGTAGGGCGGCGCGCCACGCGCACGCCGGACAGCCCGGCGTGCCGACATCGCGCAGAGGACGTTTCCTCCTTCACCCCCAGAATTTGTATTTCTTCTACTTCTAGGTCCTTAGCTCGGTGGCTTCTGTGAGCTCCCTTGAAGCTATAAAAGGGAGGGCTTGGCCACGGGGGAGGGCAAGCTCTCTTGCACGCTCAAACACACATACGATTCACTCAATTCCGCACAGATCACAGAGGCTTGGGCGCTCATCTCCCTCTCTCGCCTGCTTGTATTCGCCCCGATACGAGCACTTTGAGCTCTGATAGTGACACACACACTGGACTAGGGTGCTCGATTGCCCCGAACCAGTATAATCTTTGTGTCATTGTCCTTGACTTAGGCCATCGTTGCACACATTAGCCAGTCGATCACTGTGACCGTGGTATACGACCACGACACACCAAGAGCTGGGATGTTTCTAGGCCTGAGGAAGTTGAGGAATTTACACGAACCATCCATGGAGTCCTTGGCCGCAAGTTGGAGGTCACATACTTGGTGATTCCGGTGGCCGTTGAGACCCATGTTGAGGTCAGGTTGAACCTCAAAGACCTCGGTTCGAGAAGTCGTGCTGTGTATGGTAGCGTCAAGGCAAGGGCCAAGGCCTATGGGAGCAAACGTGTCCGTCTCTTCAGTCGTGAACGAGGCAGCAGCGTGTCCCTGCCTTGTGGCTCTGCGTCCATTCTTCCACTGAGTCCACACATAATTGCATTGCCAGATTGGGCACATTTCAAACTCCACATAGAAGTGGACCTAAGAGTGATTACAACCTGTGACAGCCAAGAAGAGGACAAGAGTTTGAAATTCTGTCTAGACTGCAGCCGTAGAAACAGGAATGAAGAACGTCTATATTCCCATAAAAGAAGAACAACTAGGAGTCAAAAAAAAAGAGAAGTCGATGGTGATCAAGTTGAAGTGGACGTCACCTGGCTCCTAGATAGGATAGGCATGTACAACCCTCGTCTGTACCCCCGTCTGTATGTTGGTATATTTGCAAAAACTCCCTGCTCAAGGCAAGAGACGGGCTCCGCGTCGTCTCACGAGACGACGGGCGTGTCCCGTTCTCCTAGGTGGAGGAGACGGGCGGGCCTCCGTTGTACGTCGTCGTCTCCCCGCAGCGACGGCGCGGTCGGATCCAAGGTGCAGGTTGCTCCGCTCCAGGCGCCGCAAGCCGCGCAGCTACTGCTCCGCCGCGAACACCGCTGCAGGTTGCTCTGCCCTGGCCGCCGGCGAGCTGCGCAGGAGCACCTCCGCCCGGGTAGCCGCAAGCCCTGCTGCAAGCTGCTCCACCCCCGCCGCCGCGAGCCGCGCAGCAGCACCTCCATCCCGGCCACCGGCGAGCCACGCAGCAGCAGCTCCGCTCCGGTCGCCGCGAACCCCGCTGCAGTCTCCTCCGCCCTGACCGTCACGAGCCGCGCAGCAACCCTCCGCGCCCTGGCCGTCGCGAGCCCTGGTGCAACTGCTCGATCCGCCCCGGCCACCGCAAGACCTTCAAAGTGTTGCACCTGCAAGGCAGAACTGCTTCTTCGATTCAGATTCAGTTTTGAGAACGAATGGCTTATTCAATTCAGTTTTGTCAGAGAAAAACAGTATCTCTGAACGTGGACTTGGGTGGCTACGAAAGGTCATCTTTTTTTATTTTTCATGATGTGTGTATTAATTATATTAAAATGTAGCTTGATTTTCTAGCAATATGGATTGTGCAATCATGTTGCTCTTAATCTTTGATAAATTTCTATCACTAACCACACAATAGTATACACAAATACATTTGTAATTGATCTTAGCTACACACAAAGCATTAAACAGCTTATAGGCGATCTACGTAATGCGTGGGTTGTATGAATAATGCGTATATAAATGCGTATGCTAAAATCGAGGTTATACAGACGGTTAGTCGTCTGTGGGTTGTACATGCCCTAAGTGTATGTTCGCCACATCATGTTATCTATTTCCTTGTGTTTGAACTGAAGTATTCATGTTGTTGGGTGTGAGTGGGAATTAACCAGGAATAGTAAAAGAGTCTTACGTATTCATTAGTGAACATTTATATTCGGCAATGTAAGCCTTGCAAATAAAAAGACGAGCAAGCTTGCAATTAATCAGTGTGCAGGCTTCTTCCTAGTTTCTTCGTGCTGCTATAAAACTAAAATAGTGATCCCTTGCTATAATTTATTTATTTTCTGGACTGATTGGTCTCTTGAACAAAAAATGCCTGCTGCCTGCATTATGAGCTAGTAACATGCACGTCCAGATTCTTGCGTGTGCCATGAAAATATGTAACTTTCCTTGTGGGCTATGAGCGTGTACGTCTATCTGTGCTAAGTAGTAGTTGTGATGCTGATCGGTGCTGCAACCATGGCGTCTCAGTTTCAGGATGGCCATCACCCATCAAGGCCATCCCGATCCTCAAAATAGTGCGTGCAGATACCTTATCCAAGGAGCATATATACTACGCACCTCTCCAGTTGCTAGGATAGATAGATGGATGATGATTGGCAGGCAGCAAAGGAGGGCTCAACCTCGACACTTTTTTACCGAAAACCGATCACCGAACCGAAATCTTAGTTTTTCCAGTTCGGGATCGGTTTTCATTTTTACCCTGTTCGGTGTTCGGCTTCAGCTTCGGTTTCTAGGTCAAACCGAACCGAACTCCCGAAATAACCGAACTTGTCTAGTTTTCTATGTTTCCAACCCACCGGCCACAGTGTGACGCAATCACGCAAAACAACCGAGTGGATTGAGTCCGTCCACGACTCCCGTCTTCCTCAAAATCTCAAGTCACGCATTCCGTCCCCCCTTGAACCCCATCTCCTAACCCTAGGGCGCGCAGGCGGCGGCGACAAGCGAGCTGGGCAATAGGCGGCCAGCGATTCGCGGCGCCCGGCAGGGCGGGCGGCATCGGGCGCTGGGTGGCAGCAGCGGCGGCGCGACTTGCGAGCCCAGTGGTGCGGTGGCGAGTGGCTGCAGGCTGTAGCTCAGGGCGTGGCGGTGCGCCGCGCAAGAACAACAAGCAGGAGCGGGCACGCGAGGTGGCGGTCGGCGCTGGGAGCACCGGGCAGGTGAGCAGGGGAGGCGAGGACCGACAATGGTGCCATGACGACTGCATTTTCCTTTTTTTTTTTTTCCATGCTGCTGCAGTACACTATGGATATTATGGCCTTTTAGATGGCTAAAATTTCTAACACAACTTCAAGTTTTTCACTCTCTCTCCATCACATCCCATTAAATACACCAAAAGACATATGTTCGGAGTATTAAATGTAGGTAAAAAAAATAACTAATTGCAGTTTAGATGTATATTATGAGGCGATTCTTTTTAGCCTAGTTACTCCATGGTAGCATAATATTTACCACAAACAAACGAAACGTCTTCTGTGTGTCTTCTGGGGAGTTCCAACAGTGCTTTTTGCAAATTTTTTTCGACATCTGAATTTCCTTCCGTTGCGCCACCACAAGATTGGTTGACTGCTGCTTTTGATTTTGTTTTCTTTGTTTCCATGATGAGGAATCAGCAGGTGTTGAATTGAAAATTGCATGGTCATCACTATGGACATTATATACCGTGTCAGATACAAAGCATTTCAGAGGCTAGCTGGATATGGAATACACATTTTATTTTATTTTTTTTATATGTCACCAGAGGCGAGGGAGGGATGGACAGGCTGACATACAGTGATGCAACAGAGCAAACAGGTCATGAGCCATAAAACAGAAAAGGTGGCCTGACCTAGGCTTTTAATCTACAGGCCCATCATTGACAATGAACCCGCATAAGTGGATTAGTACATATGCACATTAATGTTTTTTTTTTCCTATACTCTTCATTTCATTACATTTCCACTGGGCACCTGAGCAGCTCTTTTCATCCCAACACTAGTAGGGACTGTAGTAGGACCTTCAGGTGGAGGAGCTGCACATGCATGCATGCATGGTTGGACATTAAAACATGCAGGAGACAGCTGAATTAAGGGGACTGGATTATGTATGATGATACTCCTAGCTTCCAATTATTTTTCTCTGCAAAGGCAAGGCAATGAAGCACAAGTGTGTCTATGAGTGAATTGAGGAGACCGATTCCATTTCCGGGCCATCTGCAGACAGATGAATAGATGCAAATTTGGTGACATATCCATTAACAATAATTAATGTTGGCATAATCTCAAGATATGAAAGTGTTTGTTGCTAACTGCTTATTATGACAATGGGCATGCCGAGTGCCGACAGGTGGGTCCCACAGTGTGAGCATGAGTGGGTGGGCCAGGTATATATACACATACATGCAGCTGAAATCATGCATCCATGCTTCGGGGTCCAGAACGGCCACATGGCATGCTGAAATCATGCATGCTTCTGGGTTGGGTTTGAGGTGAAGCCGCAATGTCTAAAGTGGGCCAGACATGCACATGGTGCTTTGCCCAATGCAATTCTGAGCGTGCTGCTCGTGGGCTAGTGGTGCGGGCCGGCGATTGCTGATGGATTTCGTATTGTTTTCTGGGCACTGCACTGTGATCCTACTCATATCAGGCCAGGCCAGTGCGCTAGTTCTTCGATCGGTTCTCTCTCTCTCAAAAAAAAAAAAATCTTTGTCGCCGTACTCAGCTCCGATCGGCATCTCGTTGACTCGATCATCCTCCGTACTCCTCGTACTTTTTTAACTTCAATGCTCTAAAAGAAATATTCTATCCTAATCATCAAGATTCTCTGCTTTATTTACAGTTTTACTGCACTCGTCTATACTTTCAAAGATACTCTATCCCAACCATTATCAATGGGGCTCACTTGTAATGTTATCTAAATATATTCATGTGAGATCTAGTTTTGGGAAGTATTTATCACTCTGAATTCAACGCCAGAATCGGAATTTAATTTGGATTTTTAGTTTGTGAGTTATAATAGTTTTTAGATAGTCTAAATCGTGGGGCCCCGTAGCTGGGCCATGCCCTCTCTCCTGCGCTGCCTCTGGCCGCGCATGCTGCCGCCTGCCGCGCGTCTGACATGGCCTGTGGCGTACGCACGGGAAGGCCGCTCTACTTCTCGGAAAAAGTCTGGTCTTTGGAGGATACCGGGGCTCTCCAAGTATGGCGGCTGGGGTTTTTTTTTTTGTATGTGCGTACTGGAGGAAGGAGATACAGCACCCCGTGCAGACAGTCTCACTGGCGGCCGAAATGGAAAAGGACTTGGGGCCAGGGGCTCTTTAGGTACAAAATAATATTGTTTGCCAACTCACAAAATAACATGAGAAAAAGAGGACAACTCTACGAGTTTGGCATAATTTACTTTCGAAAACTTAAGTTTCAGCTATTTAAACTCATTAAAAAATAATAAAGAAAACCAATTTTCTATATTTATATATATGGGCTTTGTTAATTTTCTTTCTAAAAGTTCTATGTTAAGTTTGCAAAAGTGTTTTTCAATTTTACAAAACCATTAAAACAATGAATTTAGATATTATAAGTTTGGCCAAACTATTGGACTTGGATCTGCCCACGCGTCACCCAATAATCACCAAACCAACGACCAACTCTTCGATCTGCATATATACATGCGTCACCTACGGTCACGGTACGGCCTCCACGACATGTGCATGACCAAATTACTGTAATTTATTAGTGCCACCGTCCACAGAGAATTTATTAGTGACCGATGTTAGCTTGTACTGTAGCTCCAAATTCCTAACACAAACTGTCGGTGTACGTACGTACGTACGTACGTATGTATTCACGTAGTTGATTCTTCACTGAGACAGCATCTGGTCTGGGTTGGGCTGGCTGGCAGGCTTTGAGCCTTTGAAGTTGGCTTACCGGCCCAGTAGGAAAACCACATGACTCACTCTCCTCCACATTTACGTGGGCTGGACCGTACACCGCATTTTCAGAAACATTTGCTCAGCCCAGATGCCTACCAGTTCCACTTGAACCACTTTTTCCTTCTCTTATTAAAATGATGAAACAAAAACAAAAAATACAATGTTTATTGAAATGATCACCGATATTTTTTTTTCAAATTCTAACCGGATTATGTAAAATGTTTCACTTAATGTTTGGCCATAAAAGATTAGTCCTCCAAGCCTATGTCACGACCGACCCCAAGGTGAGAAAGTGGAGTTTCGTTTAATATATGAAATTAAAGCAATTTTCAAATAAAATGAAGCAATTTTCATTCTAGCCTCTTACAATTTTCAAAGATTAAACACAGGAAATCAGGATCCTACATCCGGGAGACCAGGACTATTGTTAAAATTAGATCTAGAAAAATACTTTTTTTTTTCTAGCGGCAACCTGAATTTTATTACCAAAACCTTAATTTTAAAAAGGTACTAAGGGCTATGATTTTAAATATTATTACCGAGAAAAAAGGGCCATTTGCAAAACTAAAACAAAGGTCTAATTCCTCGTTTGCCTAATTTTTTAACTTTGCAATTTGGCTCGTTCTTAGTCTTCCAATTGTATAGTTACCCCTATTTTCTCCCTGTTTTTGAACTTAAATTACACAAAACAGGAGAAAACAAAATATAGGGAAAACTTAGCTTGGGAAAAAAAAGGGGTAATTATTCAATTAGAAGACTAAAAATAAGGACAAACATGTGAAGTTAAAAAAAAAATAAGAGTGAACGAGCAATTAGACTTTAAAACAATGACTGTCTAATTTTTCTAAAAAAAAAAAAAAATCCACGTTGACCAAGACAGATGAACATCGGGTCGCCATCCCCACAACCGTAACGCGTCGCTGCTGCCGCTGGACAAACCGCGTTTACGGCAAAACCAACCCCAACAGCGAAAGCTTCTTCTTTCCTTCCTTCGCATCGAATCAAACCCCCACTTCCATCCCAAAAGAGACCCCCAAATCCCCAATCCCACGCGCAGCGCAGAGGACGGAGGGAGGGAGCAAGGAAGGATTTCTTCAGCGGCTCGCCGTCCCCGAATCGCAGCCGCCGTCCGGATCCGAGGACCCAAAGTCGTCGTCTTTCTCCACCGCCCGCCGGCAGCCATGAGCTTCATCTTCGGCAAGAAGAAGACCCCAGCCGGTACCCCACCCCGCTTCTTCTCCTTGTTCTAGCTTACGATTCGGTCGATCCAGCTGGCGATGGGCAGGCCCGGGAGAAATTGTCCGTCTTTCTGGTCGTTCTTGGTGCCCAATCGAGAAATCCCTCGCCTTTCTCGGTTCCACCGCCGACGACGAGAGAACCAAATTTCACCCCTGTTATTATTCCTGGAATTGTCGCAAATCATATTAGTGTAGTTTTCCCACTTCTATTGTTTAGTATCCATACCCCGAGGAAACCCCAAGATTTTTGGATCTTTAGGCCTCTAATTTTGAAACAAAGGTACTGCTTTGTTGCCCCAATGGCCTCCCCTGCTAGTGTCCCATGTCGTTAAAAGTTGAAATCAACCATGGAATGCGCTGTAAGTTCTGTCCAGTTGTCTCGCTAAAAATCCAGATAGTCAATAACCGTGCTGGATTGCTGTTGTTGCCCATTCGCATTGGGCATGTCCTGCCCTGCTGTTAGTTAATTTGATCCTCAGGATGTCCATTCATTAATTACATTTCCTTGGTTGGTTAACAACAGAGCTGCTGCTGCGGGAGAACAAGCGGATGCTGGATAAGTCCATCAGGGAGATTGAGAGGGAGAGGCAGGGCCTGCAGACCCAGGAGAAGAAGCTTATCAACGAGATCAAGAAGGTGGCCAAGCAAGGACAGATGGTAGTACACCTTCTCTTGTTTGATGCCATTTTCTTGGGGATGTTAGTTAACTTATCACAGTGAATTTGTTAACTGTGTGTGGTTTGCCTCCAGCTTGGAAGCTTTAAGTAAGATGATATAGAAAAGAACATATGCTAATAATGCAATAAGTAAGGTCATACAAATATGTTCTTCACTGGCTAGCCTATTGCCAGGGTTCTTACTTGTGTTTCTGCTTTAATGTTTTTAGTATTGATCTGACCATGTTCTGGAAATTTTGGTAAATATGCCATTTTATTAGTATCTGACAGTTTCCTGGTTGGTGTGTTGAGGGGTTATTGTCTCAGTGTAAGATTTTTGTCATGAATTCAATCATGTTGAAACTGTCTAGTTCAGTGTAAAGGCAGCTGGTTATACCTTGTGACAGGATAAGTTGACTGATTTGGTTTTTTCAAAACCTTGTGTGGCTTTTGTTCAATGGATGGATGATAAGTTGACTGATTTGGTTTGTTCAAAACCTTGTGACAGGATAAGTTGACTGTTTTTTTTGGCAGCAAGTGGTCTTGGTTTAGATTTGATCATGTATAAATGCATTATATGCTGTAAATTTGATTTGAACTCTTCAAAAACTTTACATGTTGAAAAAATGCTGTTTTTTTTCTCCTGAAATTGCTTTACATTCTCATGTATTATATTTTGATAATGCTGTAAATTGTTCGCAGGGAGCTGTAAAAATTATGGCAAAGGACCTTATCCGCACAAGACACCAAATCACAAAATTTTATGCCCTCAAGTCCCAGCTACAAGGTGTATCTCTTCGTATTCAGGTAACTCATCTTTAAGAATTATATTTGTTTTGAGATAGCCAGATAACTTTGTACAAATTGTGATGTGATAGATGATTACAAACTTAATTGACTGAATCTTTCCTAGCACGGTTCATTGAGAGCCATCTTTAAAAAGTCCTGTATTGACTGGTGCCCAATGTTTTAGACTCTGAAATCAACACAAGCGATGGGTGAAGCCATGAAGGGTGTGACAAAGGCCATGGGACAAATGAACAGACAGATGAACCTACCTGCCCTGCAGAAGATAATGCGGGGAGTTTGAGATGCAAAATGAGAAGATGGAGATGGTTAGTGAAGTGATGAACGATGCTATTGATGATGCCTTGGAGGGTGATGAGGAGGAGGAAGAAACAGAGGAGCTAGTGAACCAGGTTCTTGATGAAATTGGCATTGATATCAACTCAGAGGTAAAAATGTCCTCGCATTCTTCTGTTCATCTTGATGTAGCATACACTGCCTTGTAGTTTGATGGATGATACTGATATGCATTGTCGATTCTTTTTCTCTGTACCCAGCTTGCCAATGCTCCTGCAACTGCAGTGACTAAGCCAGTCGCAGCAGGGAAAGTTCCTGCTCAAGCTGAAGCCGCAGGTGGGCCAGATGGTGGCATAGACGATGACCTGCAGGCACGGCTTGATAACCTTAGGAAGATGTGATCACTGGAGCCTAACAAAACATATTCACACGCTTTGTTTGTAGTTTTGTACCATAAAAGTATAGCCAATTATGGCAATCTTCCTTTTCGTATCTGAGTTGCAGAGTGTTTGATATTGTCCATTGTACATATTATATATATCTAGCACCATGCACTAGGCTGCATTTTCCAAATTCATTGCCAAAGCTCTGCATTCTGCCTGCAATGTCATCGGGTGCCTTTTGGTCGTGATTCAGTTGCTGTTGTGGGGATAGTGCTGACAAATGGCAATGCTGTGCTCGACTTACATGGGAGCAATGAATTTGGATTGAATTTTCCAAATTCATTGCCAAAGCCTTCAACTGATGTCATGTGCAATGGTGTTCTGGAAGCGTTATTGGGACGTGCAGATAATTGGGCTGCAGCTCAGTAACGACTCTTTGCACTTACCACAATCTCTGTTTGGGTGACTAGTTTTCGTACAACTGCAGTTTTGTAAGCGAAAGAGATTTTGTAAGCCAAAGAGATAAAAAACGAGATTAAAAAAAATCTGCAGTTCACAAACATCCCAGACTCCCAGTATAGAGCACAAGCCAGAACAAGTGCTTGACTTTCGGTGGAGCTCTGCTGCTCTGGTCATCAACAATTACGGTTTTTGCAAGCTGCTACTGTGTTCACATATGTTTGCTTAATTTCCATGTGGTTCTCGACTCCACGAATATGGGGGAATATCCTGACTGTCAGTACGATGACTCTTGTACATATATATGCTTCAGTTTCCTGTTGAGTAGGGCATCAATAAGGTGGTGTACACATGCTTGGACTTGCAGCATCAATCAGCATAAGGTGGTGTGAAATGGAACGCATCACTCGATGCATTCCACGTACTCTGTAGCTCCATATTTTTCTTCTTCTTTCTCTCGATACATGCTTGCCATTGCATCCCCGTGATTTGAAGCATATAGCTAGCATCCATGAATGTGAGGGCGGCCGTGAATTCATCATGAAAATAATTGCATCCAGACGCTGCAAATCTCATCAGATCAGTCAACCCCAGATTTCATCATCAGAAGAAATCAAGCTCTTGCTCTGAAGTGAAGTGAACTCAAATCTCATCAGAAGTCAACCATCACTTTCACTGCTATATAGGCGCCTCTTTCAGAGACATTCCTAACGCACAACTCACCGCCACTCACCTGCCACTAGCAACGTACAGAGGTCTCGTCTCGACCATGGCGAAACTCATCGTCACGGTCGTCGTCCTGCTCACGCTCCTCGCCGCCGCAGCAGCCAGCACGGTCACCGATACCGGCGCCACCGCGACAATCCCGGCAGGTCGGCAACAAGACACCAGGAGGAGCCGTTTCCTCCTTGCCAACAGCGCGGTTTATAGCTCGCCGCCGCCGTACGCCGCATGCTCCAAGAAGTCGGCCGCCGTGTGCTTGGATCCGGGCAGCCCGGGACCGACTTGCTGCGGCGGGCAGTGCGTGGACACGACGGCCAGCGTCGACCACTGTGGCGGATGCAACAAGCTCTGCAAGCACGATCGTAGCACGTGCTGCGGCGGCCGCTGCGTCGACCTGCTCTCCGACGAGGACAACTGCGGTGAGTGCGGGAACCGGTGCAACAAGAAGTGTAGCAACGGCTTCTGCGACTACGCCCTGTAACGTGCTGTGCGGCAAATTATACTTCTCCACTTATTGAATTACACATGTCATATTAGATTTGTGCTAAATCAAATAGTTTTATCTTTGACCATCAATTTCGCAAAAATTGTATATACTAACAACAGAGAGAGATACTTTTATAGAGAATATATTCACATCTTCTGAGACTATATAGTTTTTTTTTAAAAGTTGATGGTCAAAAGATAGAAATGTTTGACTTACAACAAACTAATATGACATGGACCTAATTTCCATGTTTGATTGGCTCAGTTTTTGTGATCAGTGTATTTGGACTGTATCCCACTTTATGTATCTACTTAGCAAAAATGCACGTGCGTTTGCAACGGGATGCATATTTTATTTTATGGTTCTCATACCTTACATAAATCAAATAAATTATAAGGCCCATCGTCCATATGAAAAACGCGATTGGCTCAGTTTTTGTGATCAGTGTATTTGGACTGTATCCCACTTCTTGTCAGTGCTAGGCTTCCGGTTGTGTGTGCATGTAGAACTGTCGCATATACTGATCAGAACATGGGTTGTTTAAGTTGGATCTGGCATGTATACCATTGTTGAATTCTCTCTGTTTTCATGCACGCTAATATACTCATGGCTCTTGATTCATGTGTACGTAGTCATGTCAGCACTCTATTTTTTTTTTTTTAAGCTTGGTCCTGGAATCAGGCAACTTTTGAGGATGAACTATATCAGTCAGTCAGTGGTAGATCGACATTATATCAGTTTGATTTTGTACATATTCATTTGCGTCTTAGATTGATGCACAACTTTGGTCCGATACTGGTTGTTCTTTGTATATGGAAATAAGTGATTTTGTCATTTGTTTTTATTTATTTTTTTGTAGACTGATCCCAATGGACGGAGGTAATAATTATTGGACAGACATGATGGCGAGTGCTGATGCTGAAGCTCCAGGATTGAATGATTTCACCATCCCGATGTCAAATGAGTTGCATCAAACAAATGTCTTTGGAAAAATGTTTTGCGAAAACTCATGACGTCTTGACACCTACAAATCAAACAGTGAGCAACTGATGAAACAACAACATTGAACCTAGACTTCTAATTTGGGTCGCTGCAGCTACCGTGATGTGAATCTCAAACCTGCAGAAAACGAATGCTGGCGATGTGAATCTCAAACCTGCAGCTATCGTGATGCAGAGAACGAATGTAGAGCGAGTGCCCGGCGATGTGTACCAGCCTGGACGACGTACATGAACGACCTTGGTCCAACGGCAGCTGCAGTACGAGGGGCCGGCGATCGATGACCGCGCGAGATCGATAACGCGAGAGTAACCTGTGCGGAGGAGAGGACCCGGCGGCTCGTAGAAAGGATCGCTGCTCCTCCATCAACTACCGGGCCAACTAATCCCATCTAGTGGGCCCAAATTTGGTTATTGGGAGACAATTATAGGGTACTGTTGGACATTGGCAATTTTTTCCTACCCTAAATTTTTTGGGAGGTCCTAAACACATGGATATTGGGAGAAAAATATAGGGTACTGTTGGAGATGCTCTTAGCTTCCATATTTGGTCAGTGGAGATGCTAGAGAAGATGGGCGATTGGGTGGAGATAGCAGCCACAGTTTATAAGGACCGCTCCAGTGTGCACAGCGAACCGAGCATTTAAGTGTCAGGCGGTTCGATGATGGTTCGATGGCTGCAGTTTCAGCATCGACTGTGGGGCCCGCCACTACAGCGCGGCAGGGCGATGGCTACAAAGTATAGAGCTTGATTGCAATTACAGCGCGGCGGGCGCGGTCCACGCGCGCGGGTCGCGGGAAAGTGTGCGGCGGCGGCTTGGTCACTGTGTGGCGAGCGGACACAGAAGAATGCTCAAGCACGCGGGGGTGACCGCGCGGACGCCGACATGATCAGATCGAGGAGCTGGAGGTTGGGGATGGAGCTAATGCCTAGGCCCACATGTTAGTGAAAGAAAGAGAAGGGAAGAGGTGGGGCCTGGTTGCCACAGAGAGAGAGAGAGAGAGAGGGGAGACAGGCAGGATGTGGTGGGTTGGCCTACTCCGAAGTGGGCTTCGGCCCAGACGAAAGGGAAGGGAGACATGGCGGGCGGTGAGAAGGCTGCGGGGAGGAGTGGGCCGGGGATGGGAGAGGGTAGCTGGGCCGGGGATAGGGAAAAGAGAGAGATTCTTCTCTTCTTGTTCTCTTTTTTTTTTTTTCATTTTCTTTCTTTTGTTCTTGCAAATTCATTTGAAACAATAAAACAAAAACCTTTTTAACCAACGCAAGTTTGTAACTTCTTTTGAAAATATTTCTGAGTTTTGTAAATAAAAGTTTGAACTTGATTTTGAAATAAACTTTTAAAAACTTTATTTATTTTATAATTAAAGTAATGCAAAGGCATGAATGCAACATCCCTTGATTTAAAATTCTCAAATTTATTTAAAATTCCCATTTTGCATATATTGAATTACTAAACCTCTAATTAAATATTGGAACTTTTAGGAAAATTATAAAATCATCTATTTTGTTTAGGGTTTTCTATTCACAACCCAAAATTTGAAAATTTGGGGTGTGACAAATTAGTAATAAGATACTAACACTTGTCATAGCACATGAGAATCTCACTAACGGGCATTTACTAGTGAAAGTTTATACTAAATTTTGAATGGTAAAACACTAGCCCACATCACTAGAAGTCTTAACTTCTGGTTGTCTAATTCTGTTTCCAGTTACGTTACCTTAGGACCAACCAAACGCTATCTTAATTAATTTTTTAATCTTGTGGTTAGGGACACCAGTGTTGGTAACTTTGAGCAAAAAAAAAAAAAACAGCAGTAAATTTATCACTTAGGCAAACCTGAGCAAGGCACAAAACCTTTTTATATATTATATTAACTGATGAAGCAAAGTTACAAATAAGTACACTACGAGGAATCAGCTTCTTTGCCGAGTGCAAAGAAGTTTGCCGAGTGGCAAAAGTCGGGCACTCGGCAAAGATGCCCTTTGCCGAGTGCCAAAGTGAGCACTCGACAAAGACCACTTTGCCGATTACCTGGCCGTCGGCGATGTTAAACACTCGGAAAAGAACATATTTGCCGAGTGCGCGGCAGTCGGCAAAACAATACACTCGGCAAAGGATAACAGAATCAAACGACCCCGTCCTCCGTCACCTTTGCCGAATGTCGGACGTTAGACACTCGGCAAACTAGGCAGACTTTGCCGAGTGCCACACGTATGAGCACTCGGCAAATCACCCTTTACCGAGTGCTAAGGCACGGCACTCGGCAAACCATTAATTTTTTTTTGATTTTTCGTCCCATATTTTTTGTGTGGCATTAGTACAGTAGTTACATGTCATGTGGAGAATTTGGGATAATTTGAAGTTGTTTTGCTATATTTCATGAATTATTTCTATTTTCTTGCATTTTCTGGACCACTCCAATTTTGAACTGCAGGTACATGAAATAATGGAATTTGGTCATTCAAAAATTATTATTCATGATGTTTGGCGTATGTTTGGGCTCAATTCAGGCACTCGCGCGAAATTGCGAACATTTTGGTGTCGGAACATGACGAGTTACAAGCGGAATAAGTGTTTTTAAATTCTATAAAATCCAAACGAAGTTCAAAAATCACGAAACTTTGCGAGATGTCTTGTCATCTCATGAGGAGGCGGTGGAAAAAATTTGAAAAAGTTTGGAGCAAGTTGTGACATCGGATGCCTAAAACCCAGACATCCCCACCCCGCGCCGCCGGACCCGCCCCCGCGCCCGCCGGACTGCCCCGCCAGCGGCCGGTCTCCGCCCGCCCGCCCGCGCCCTTTCAGGCCGGGCCCGCGCAGCCAGGCGGCCTCCGCCGGCCCAGCCGCGCGCCGGCCGCCCCCCCCAGCCCTGCCCCGCCTCTGTTGGGGCGGCAGAGGGAGAAAGGGGAGGTGAGGAGGAAGAGGGAGGAAGGGGAAGGTGAGGAGGAAGAGGGAGGAAGGAGAGGAGGGAGAAGAGGAAGGAGAGGAGGGAGAAGGAGGAGGAAGAAGAGGAAGGGGAGGAGGAAGAAGAGGAGGGAGAAGAGGAAGGAGAGGAGGGAGAAGGAGGAGGAAGAAGAGGAAGGGGAGGAGGAAGAAGGTGATCGACGCCGGTCGTCGTTCTTCGTGTTGCCGCAGCCAAGGTAAGCGCTATCCTTCTAGTAGTGTTAGTTGTAGGGTTAGTAGTAGTAGTTAGTAAATAGTTGTAGGGTTAGTAGTGTTAGTTGTAGGGTTAGTAGTAGTAGTTAGTAAATAGTTGTAGGGTTAGTGTTAGTAGTTGTTAGTAATAGTTGTAGGGTTAGTAGTAATTGTTATGGTAATACTTGAATACTTTCATCTGCATGGTTTCGAGAAGTGAAGTGAATGGCTCTTGTTGATATATTGGTGGTTGGTGGCCTTCGTGCCCATATTCGGTATATGTATGTGGTTGTTGGCCTTCGTGCCATGTTTTTTGCAGGTTTTGGGAACCTCCCCTGCACAGGGGAGGTGCTGCCGAAATTTTGAGTCGATAATAACTATTTTTCCCCTTTTTTTAGGAGGACGTGGGAGGGACTCGGCGACCCCGGTCTTTCTGTGGCCCCCCTGGTCTTGCTGCGACCGACACCGTAGGTATGAATCACCTCCCGTCCTTATAGTTGTCTTACGTAGCGCGACCCGGTTAGGCGTCTCCCGTCCGAGAAAGAGATACTGCGTTGGTATGCGCATCCGTGCATATCTGCGGCCATATCTGTTTCTTCGGATTGTCCACGTTTTTGGACAGCCCGTGGATGCGTAGATGGGTTAGCATCCATGCTCAGCTCCCGTCCGAGCCGGATTTTCGGCAGCACCTCCCGTTGTTCTCCGGATACACACTCTCCCCGCCGGGGACGTGTATCGGGAGAACGGCGAGGGGAGGTGTCGCCGAAATTCCCCGCCGGACGGAGCCGAGCATGGATGCTAACCTTGTCTACGCATCCTCGGTGGGATTAGGACCTATCCTCACCTATTAGATGGTAGGAACGCCGTGTAGATGCAATTCTTTGCTTATATGGCTCGCCGACATGGGCGTATGACAGAGGATGGATAACCGTGAGTGGATGTACACGGGCCGCAAGTAAGAGCCTTGAATGGGTTAGGGGGGACCGATGCTTTCTGGAGCATGCATTTGGCCCAAATTGCTAAAGGGTCTATTCGGATGCCGTGTCCATGCAGCAAATGTAAGAACAAGAAAAAGCAACAAAAGGTTGAAATGGGCAAACATATTTACAACAACGGATTCGTCCCAAACTGCGAACACATGGTTGATTTAGGTCACATGTGTTTAGTTTTGTGATGGAGTGATTGTCAACAGTCAACATTCTTCCTCTATTTTCTTTTTATCCTTTTTGCTTCGGCTATGTTTCACCGGCATACGTGGAGTGTGTCGAAGACGTATCTCTTGGTTCGTGTTGTGCAGGTGTTGAGCTCGGAGATGGTAGCTGACGGAGAGGTGAAGGTACCAAGGAGGACGTGCCGGGCCGATGGACCGCGGAGGTGAAGGACGGACGTGAGGCTTGGACCGAGGGACCGGAGTGCCGGGTGGCTAGCCATGGTGGTCGACATCCGGGACATCGACGGATGCAAGAGGACGTGGCAGGACCGTGTCGATCGGGTCAAGACGGCGAGCGTGCAGGCAGAGCGGGGAGCTCGGATGACTTGGCGACTCGGGCGGTCAAGACGGCGGTGACACGTGTCGAGGAGGTTTGGTGGTTTGTCCTCAAAACCATCGGCGCGGGTTTAGTGGTTTGGGCCTCAAAACCACAGGCGCGGGTTTCGCGGGTTTGGGCCTCAAAACCGGAAGTGTTCCGGCGGACGGAAGGGCGGCACGCGGGCGGCATCGGGGAGGTTGCGTGGAGGCAAGGCTACCGATGAGGAGGCGCTGTGGCCGTCGGATCGAAGATTACCCGAGTCGACCGAAATAGCCTTAGGGTTACAAAATCGACTCATGTATCTTAGGGGTAGTTTAGGCAGAGGGAATTGGGGCTATATAGCAGAGGCATACCCCTTCATCCTCCCTTGCCTCTCATTTTACAGTTTCTAGTCTAGGGTTCTCAGACTTTGGTGTGAGAGGTCCACCGATCTTGTATCGAATCGCTGAGCAAGGGCTAGCTCTGAGTAGCCTGTCACATGGTGACGTTTGGGTTGATTCGATCGGTGTTCTTTGTTGATCGTGTGCTGTGATTTTTGTTCATCACTTGTTCTTCCCGAGTTCATCCTCTCCCCCTCTATTCTCTTCGCGATTTCTTCGATTTGGCACCGTTTGATCTCGTTTTTCTTGCCTTGATTCGTGCTAGGACGTGAGAGGATCATTTCCACCAAAGGGTTTGAGCTAATTCCTCACGAGTACGCAGATCGGGCGAGTTTTAGATCGAGTTCATCTTTTGGGTGTGTTCTTCGTGTGATCCGCGATTTCTCTCGATTCACTCCGTCAAACTCGAAATTTCCAAGGGGGGAAATGGTCACCCACATGCCTAGATGCTATGGCTTGATTCTTGTGACTGAGGTTTCGATTGAGAGAGTTCTTGGCGATTTGGTGTTCGGTTCTTCGAAAAATCGTCAAGAAATCGCGGAGATTCTGCTCGCTTGGCGGGTGTCCGGTGTGTTGCAATCACCGCTTCTCGGGTTGCAATCGGGTGTTCTAGATTTGTTGCAATCGGGTTTCTAGTTGTGTTGCAATCCACTTGCATTTCGTGTTGCAATTTGGGGCACGCCGGGATCGGACATCGACATGTCCGTACTCTCCAGAGTTACTTCTCGTGACCCCGACCGCCCGCACTGTTGCAATCGGGTTTCTAGTTGTGTTGCAATCCCACTTGTGTTTTGTGTTGCAATTTTCATGGCGATTCGGGATCGACACATCGACATGTCCGTACTCTCCAGAGAGTTACTTCTCGTGACCCCCGATTATTCGCACTGTTGCAATTGGGCTTCTAGTAGTGTTGAAATTGATGCGCTTTCGAGGTTGAAATTAGTGCCTTGTTCATGGTCGTTTGTTTTATTTGTCCTCCCTTGATCATTTGTGTATCTAGGTATACTCCTAGTGCATCCACCTAGTTACCTAGGTCGTGATCTTTCTTTTGCTCGTGATACCTTGCTACCGGTAGCACGTGTGTTACTCACCTCTCGTTTGAGTTTGCTTTTGAGGTTGGGGTTTGAGCCTATGACCCAAAATTGAAAAGGAAAATCGAGGCTCCCATTCACCCCCTCGGTCGCCGTTTTGGTCCTTCAATTGGTATCGAGGCGGGTTAAGGATCATATCCACCTTAACCGGTTCTTGATCCGCTGAAGGCGACATGGAGAGGTTTGGTCACTTTGGTGGCAAGCCTCCTGGAGTTCGATGGCTCCAACTATCCCTATTGGAAGATTAAGATGCAAGCGCATCTCATGGGGATAGATTGGAGAGTGTGGGAGATCATTGAGGATGAGAACTACCAAGTGCTAGCCGCTCGAGTGGGTGAGGATCAGATAGCCCAACACAATGCCAACAACCGAGCGAGGAGTGTCTTATTCTCTAGCCTCAAGGATACCGAGTTTGAGAGGGTTGCTACTTGTGAGACCGCTCGTGAGGTGTGGAAAACCCTAGAGAGCTACCACGAGGGAACCCCACAAGTCAAGGCCCGCCTTTACGAGACCTACAAGAGAGAGTACAACAACCTCATCCAGCTTGATGGCGAGTCCATCGATTCTCTCTTTGCTAGGTTTCCCCGACGATTCGCAACAAGCTCGAGCAAACAAGCCATCGGAGAGGGTGGGACGAGCACGAGAAGGCGTGCGGCTTCAGACGCCTTTGGATCGGAAGGTGTGGGATGTGAAGGTGTCGGCGATCATGGAGTCGCGCCAACTACGACACCCTTACACCCGACGAGCTTTACGGCAAGCTCAAGTCTTCGGAGATCGAGGCTCGAGATCCGGCGGCGGCGAAGAACCCCTCCGCGCCGAGCGTTGCTCTCGTCTCGGGTAAAGGTGGTTCTAGTTCTTCTGCTAACCCATCACAGATTGTTTTTGCCTTGTCTTCTTTGGTGTGCGTGACGAGAGGAGCAAATGGAGAGCCTTGGTGATGATGAGCTTGCACTAGTCATTAGCCGATTCTCGCGGTTTCACAACAACCGCTTGAACCGTCGGCGTGGCGGCCCATCCAAGGGCGGATGCTTCGAGTGCGGAGATCCGCACCACTTCGTCGCCGCATGCCCCAAGAAGAACAAAGACAAGTACTCCGGAGAAGTACTACTCCAGCAAGTATGACTGACACAAGCGCAAGGACAAGCGGGTACACCGTCGGCAAGCACAAGTCTAAGAAGGGCTTCGACAAAGAGGCGATCAAGAAGAAGTACCTCAAGCGTGCCAAGGAGAACAAGGACGCCTTCTTCGCCTCCCTTAGCGACCTCGACAACGACGGGCAAGCTTCCTCCAGCGACGAGGAGTCCGAGCGCAAGGTCGAGGACAAGCTCAATGGACTTTGCTTCTTCACCAACTCCAAGTCCGGGGGCTTCTGCACCATGGCCCTCGAAGGAGAGGAGACCGACAGCGCCAAGCCACACGGCAACGACTCTTCCTCCACTTCCTCTGAGGTACCTCCTACAATCGAATCTCTCTCTGATGAGGTTGACTCTTTGGGCGAGGCACTTGTGTGTCAAGAGAAGTTGCTTAAGCGTGCCGCTAGGGAGAGAAAGGAGTACAAGGAGAAGTGGGAGTTGGCTATGACTGAGATAGAGTTGCTTAGGAAGCCTGTCGATGTCTCTGATGAGACGGAGTGTGATTCTTGTGCTGTGCATATGTCTAGCATCATGTCTTTGCAGTCTAAGTATACGGCCTTGTTAGATGAGCATGCAGATTTGAAGACTAGGTCGATGCTGTTGAGTGCGTGCAAGTCTTGTCCTGACTTACGATCTGAGTTGGCAGAGAAGGCTGCCAAGCTTGCTGTGCTTGAGAAGGCCGGCTCAGATAGCACTGTGCTGAGTTGTGCTAAGTGTGAAGCTTTGGAGTTGGAGCTCATGTCTTGTAGGCATGACAAGGGGAGAGTCGAAGAGGAGATCAAGTATCTTCGCTCTGTCTTGAGTTGGGTGTCCAGTGGAGAGCCGCAGCTTGGCATGATGATGAGTCAGTTCAAGAGGGGGACTGACACATCGGGTTTAGGCTTTGCAATAGGAGGGAAGGGTGAAGTTATCTATGGAAAGGTTGGTCAAGGGAGTGGTTTGAGCTCAAGTGAGAAATCAACCAACACTCCCAAATTTACCAAGATCACTCCACCTGAGCCTCCTAAGTCCATTGTACAAGATGGCATCCTCCAAGAACCCACTAAGACCCCACCTCCAAAACAAGTGTGGCTTCCCAAACCGAACCACCTCAAGAGCCCACTTGACATTTTGCCCAAGATCCCCGAGGAAAACCCTTCCTAAGGCCAAGACCACTACGAGAGTGAACCAACCACCACCCGGGGAGAGAGGTGAGGTATCCTTTGTGAGTATTGCCGAGAGAGATGGTCACTTGGTTGAGTTACGCTTTAGGAGGAAGAGGGATGCCAGGCGTCGAGTGGAGTTTGAGAACCGTGACATGTATCACCCACCACTTGGCATGTATGAGAGGGGTGTGCAAATGGTTCGAGAGGCGCTTTGCTAGGCCTGAAGGTAGGAGGTCTCGAGAGGTTTGGGCCACGGTTTGTGAGACCGTTTGGTGGTCGTGTGTCCGCGAGTGGGCGTAGATCCTCGCTTTGGGAGTTTTGAGGTTGAGAAGAGGAGAGCACCACGCTTTGTTGTGCGTGGTAGCGCTTTTGAGAAGATGGGGCGTGGGATGTTTGTGTTGCCTAATGCATATTTGGGGCAAGATGGTCAACATTGGTACTCTTCCAAGTTTACTAACCCCGGTGTTGTGCCATATGCTCATCCCATGTTTTTCTAGTGATGTAGGTGACTAAGTCTTGGGTTCCCAAGTTTATGCTTGTTAACCCTTTGGGATCCAAGACTTGGGTTTCTTTGATCTCTCATGTGTAGGTATGAGGACATGGGGAGGAGAACATGTGCTTGGTGGAACTTGATTCCTTGTTGTGTTGTGATCAAGACTTGATGGTCACCACTTTGATGGCCTCAAGAGGCATGTGCCCTATTGTGACACCTATTACGGTCATCGTGAGCTATCATATACACTCATGCCTTGTACATTCATGTTTCCCTACATGTGGTATGAGATGTTCATTTGCTCACTTGTATAGTTTTGGCACATTTTGGTTCTATGTCTTGCTTGTGTATATACCATGGTAGGCTAGCCATCTTATTCATGGTAGCTTTGTGTTATCTTGTGTATTATATGCCATGCTACCTTTTTGTGCCCCTTTGTCTCCTAGTTTTTTCTTTTTGCTAGGTGTCATTGGTTGAGGGGGAGTTGGGAGTTTGCTATCCCTTTTGAGGGGTAGCTTTTGTAGTTGATGTACTGGTTGTAGTCTTTAGGTTTGTTTTGTTTTTGTATCATACTTGCATATCATGAGCTTCACTTTTATGTTGATCTGAATGAGGTTGTGCTCTTAGTAGTATAAGTATGATAGTGCTTCAAGCTTTAGCTCTTGTTAATCATGTGATGTATGTTATGATTTGAGCAACTGCTTTTCCACATGTGAACCACGATTAATGTTGATGAAACTAAATCTTGGTTCACCTTTGAGCTAGCTTCTATCATGAGTAGGATGTTGAGATCCTCTCGAGCTTTCATGTGTATGCTAGGTAGCTATGTCTCATGCTTTGATTCATTCACTTGCTTAGATCTTCATGATAATACCATGCTAAAACGTGAAGTCTAAAGCTAAAGTGATGAAAAGATCGAGTGGGTCCACTTTGCCACACTTTGAAGTTTGAGACTGCTTTCACTTGCACTCTTGAATGAACTTGGACTTCATTGTGTTTGATCCAGACCATTGTCTTAAGCTAATCATTGCTCACGCATAGGCTTGACATGGTTGATTAGTAAGGCAAGGCAAATGTGGATAACCACTCGCATGCTCTTTGGTAACTTGTGAACCGCTGCAACTCTGAACTAAAATGAACCTCACAAGTTTGTGCCATAATGTCGAGCATGATGTTTGAAAATTTGCTTGGGGTAGTTCACCCGGTTTACATGTTTAAGCACTTAGTTGATTTCCTATCTACTTATGCTAGGTGCTATGTTTGATGGTGAACCTCCTTTTGCAAGATACTAAAATTTGCTCAAAATGCTTTTGTGCCATATTTCATATCATCTGTTTAGCTTGAGCTCGGCTAGCACTTGTAATTTGCTGCTATGGTACCACTTTGAGCACTCTCTCATTCGGTTGAATATAATCTTGAAGCTTTGCATTGTGACATATTGCATTTCATAGCTTTGATAAGTGCATTTGCCAACAAGGGGGAGAGAGATACAAAGACAGTGTGCATTGTTCCAGGGGGAGTTTTAGCTTGGTTGTGTCGAGCCTTTTTGCCCATGTCTTTGGGAACCAAGTTTTTGCTCCATATTTGCTATCCAGTGAATGCAGTCGGTACAGACTTGTTGCAATCGGGAGATACGCTTTCGTTGCAATTTGATTGTCTTTGAGGTTGCAATTAGCACTTTTTGTCTCAGCTTATGCCTAGATTGTGTTCACCGGATGTCTTTGTCTTCTTTCTTACGTCTTTGTGTTGAATGTTGACAATGCACTCATCAAGGGGGAGAGTGCGAACACATGGTTGATTTAGGTCACATGTGTTTAGTTTTGTGATGGAGTGATTGTCAACAAATCAACATTCTTCCTCTATTTTCTTTTTATCCTTTTGCTTCGGCTATGTTTCACCGGCATACGTGGAGTGTGTCGAAGACGTATCTCTTTGTTCGTGTTGTGCAGGTGTTGAGCTCGGAGATGGTAGCCGACGGAGAGGTGAAGGTACCAAGGAGGGCGTCTTGGGGCCGATGGACCGCGGAGGTGAAGGACGGGCGTGAGGCTTGGACCGAGGGACCGGAGTGCCGGGTGGCTAGCCATGGTGGCTGACATGCGGGACATCGACGGATGCAAGAGGGCGTGGCGGGACCGTGTCGATCGGGTCAAGACGGCGAGCGTCTTGGCAGAAAGGGGAGCTTCGGATGACTTGGCGACTCGAGGCGGTCAAGACGGCGGTGACACGTGTCGAGGAGGTTTGGTGGTTTGTCCTCAAAACCATCGGCGCGGGTTTAGTGGTTTGGGCCTCAAAACCACAGGCGCGGGTTTCAGCGGGTTTGGGCCTCAAAACCCGAAGTGTTCCGCGGACGGAAGGGCGGCACGCGTGGCGGCATCGGGGAGGTTGCGTGGAGGCAAGGCTACCGATGAGGAGGCGCGGTGGCCGTCGGATCGAAGATTACCCAGAGTCGACCGAAATAGCCTTAGGGTTACAAAATCGACTCATGTATCTTAGGGGTAGTTTAGGCGGAGGGAATTGGGGCTATATAGCAGAGGCATACCCCTTCATCCTCCCTTGCCTCTCATTTTACAGTTTCTAGTCTAGGGTTCTCAGACTTTGGTGTGAGAGGTCCACCGATCTTGTATCGAATCGCTGAGCAAGGGCTAGCTCTGAGTAGCCTGTCACATGGTGACGTTTGGGTGGATTCGATCGGTGTTCTTTGTTGATCGTGTCTTTGTGATTTTTGTTCATCACTTGTTCTTCCCGAGTTCATCCTCTCCCCTCTATTCTCTTCGCGATTTCTTCGATTTGGCACCGTTTGATCTCGTTTTTCTTGCCTTGATTCGTGCTAGGACGTGAGAGGATCATTTCCACCAAAGGGTTTGAGCTAATTCCTCACGAGTACGCAGATCGGGCGAGTTTTAGATCGAGTTCATCTTTTGGGTGTGTTCTTCGTGTGATCCGCGATTTCTCTCGATTCACTCCGTCAAACTCGAAATTTCCAAGGGGGAAATGGTCACCCACATGCCTAGATGCTATGGCTTGATTCTTGTGACCTGAGGTTTCGATTGGAGAGAGTTCTTGGCGATTTGGTGTTCGGTTCTTCGAAAATCGTCAAGAAATCGCGGGATTCTCTGTTCTGTTCGCGGGTGTCCAGGTGTGTTGCAATCAGTCTGCTTCTCGGGTTGCAATCGGGTGTTCTAGATTTGTTGCAATCGGGTTTCTAGTTGTGTTGCAATCCACTTGCATTTCGTGTTGCAATTTGGCAGGCACTTCGAGGATCGGACATCGACATGTACGTACTCTCCAGAGAGTTACTTCTCGTGACCCCCGACTGTCCAGACCTGTTGCAATCAGGTTTCTAGTTGTGTTGCAATCCACTTGTGTTTTGTGTTGCAATTTGGCAGGCAGTTCGGGATCAGACATCAGACATGTCTGTACTCTCCGAAGAGTTACTTCGTGACCCCGATCGCTCGCACTGTTGCAATTGGGCTTCTAGTAGTGTTGAAATTGGATACGCTTTCAAGGTTGAAATTAGTGCCTTGTTCATGGTCATTTTGTTTTATTTGTCCTCCCTTGATCATTTGTGTATCTAGGTATACTCCTAGTGCATCCACCTAGTTACCTAGGTCGTGATCTTTCTTTTGCTCGTGATACCTTGCTACCGTTAGCACGTGTGTTACTCACCTCTCGTTTGAGTTTGCTTTTGAGGTTGGGGTTTGAGCCTATGACCCAAAATTGAAAAGGAAAATCGAGGCTCCCATTCACCCCCCTCCGGTCGCCGTTTTGGTCCTTCACAAACTATAGCCGCTGGATCTTCCACGGTGAAGTCGATCGTATTAGAGAGGACGTGGTGAGGCCCCTCCTCGAGGAGTATGATCAAGATGCCGGGATGGCGACATGATGGCAGACTTTCACGATGCACAGTTCAATGGAGGATTGGAGGAGGAACACGAGGAAACCGCAAAGGCGTTCTCTGAGATGATGGAGGCGGCACAGCAGCCCCCTTCACGAGAAGACAATGGTTACTGCTGGATGCCATTTCACGCCTTATAGCGTTGAAGTCGCAATTGAGCATTAGTCGAGACGGCCCGACACCCCTCGTTGTCGATTATTGGCAACCGGCTTCGAGGAGGGTCACGCCCCGTAGAAGAACACGACGAGTCACGAGAGACTTCTTCGTGGACTCAAGATGCCGTATGAGTCGTACCATGCTTGTCCAAAGGGGTGCGTCCTTTTTAGGGGAGACCTCAAGGAAGCAACGCCTTGCCCAAAGTGCAAAGCCTCTAGGTTTGTGGAGGTAGAATGTAGTGATGGCGGAAGAAACAAATCCAAGATCCCCGAGATGGTCCTACGACACCTTCCTTTCGCATCGAGGCTCCAACGGCCGTACATGACGTAGGAGTCCGCGAAACAAATGACATGGCACAAGAAGGGCAAAAGATACAGTCCGAGAAGTTGGTACACCCATCGGATGGTGATGCATGGAAGCACTTCGATAATATACATCCTGAAAAAGCTATGGAGGCTCGAAATGTATGCAGCGTAGCGTTCGCAAATGAATGGGTTCAACCTGCAGACGGTCAACCTGGCGGCCCCCGTACACTTGTTGGCCCGTGTTCGTGATCCCTCTCAATCTTCCCCCGGTGTCATGTTTGAGCTCAAGCACCGTTCTTGACGCCGATAATACCGGGCACCGCAACAATATGGGTGTGTTCATGGCCCGGTGTGGGATGAATTGCAAGATGCATGGCAAAATGGGGTACCGACGTGCGACCGAGCTACAAAGACAAACTTTACAATGCATGTGTGGTACCTATATTCAATGCATGACTTCCCCCGGCTTATGGCATATTCAGCGCATGGTGTGTTCATGGAGGTTCCCTTGCCCAACATGCAAGGTACCAGGCGCCCCACGGCTTCTCAAGGGTGGCAAGTATTCTTCATTTGACAAACATCGTCAATTCCCGCCCCCGAGAACCATGAATTCGGACTAGACAAAAAGCACTTCATGAAAGGTGTTGAAGTCACCGACCCCATCCCAAAGTTTATGACCCGTGAAGAGGTCCTTGCCGAGCTATTTGGTCTCAAAATCGATGAAAAGAAAGGTTGTTTTGTTGGATATGGTACCACACACATGTGGACTTATATATCGGGCTTGACTAATCTCCCCTACTACAAGGATCTTCTTCTTCCACACAACATCGATGTAATGCACACGTAAAAGAATATCTCCGAGGCACTCTTCGCAACAACCATGGACCTTAAGAAGTCAAAGGACAACGTTAAGGCTAGACTTGACATAGAGATCTTTGGCGATAGACCAAAGCTAGTGATAGAGACCCCTAGCCCCGGGAGGAGATGGAAAAAAAGGGCCCGGCCGACTACATCATCAAAAGGGCCGATAGGAAGGAAGTACTACAATGGATGAAGACGTTATCGTTCCCCTCGATGGGTATGCCGCGAATCTGAGTAGGGGAGTGAACTTGCAGACTATGAAAGTCTTAGGGATGAAGAGTCATGACTTCCACATATGGATTGAGCGGATCCTTCTCCGCGATGACTCGGGGATACCTCCCGAGCCGGTGTGGCGCGGCCCCCGGCAGAGTTGAGCTTTTTCTTCCGCCGGCTTTGTGTTAAGGAGTTATCTCGGGATGCGATTGCCGATCCGGAGCGTGCGCACGTGTTGATCCGCAAGTTGGAGATGATATTTCCACCGGCTTCTTCCTGTCGATGCAGCACCGATTTTGCACCTTCCCGCCGAGGCACGGTTGGGGGCCCGTGCGATTCGTTGGTGCTATCCAATCGAGAGGGCTCTCAAGGTACCGGAGAAAATGCAGAATAAAGCCAAAATTGAGCCTTCCGTGGCGAGAGGCATACATTCGGAGGAGGTGTCGACCTTCACACAGGCGCATTATCTTGAGAAACTTCCCGGCGTCCACAATCCTACCCCTCGTTATAACGCCCGACGAGAGTTCATCGAACCTCGGCCTTTTCGCAGAGGGCAAGTCGGAAGAGGAAGCGCAGCCTACCCACAAGCACTTGTTCTTTGATGAGTGGCGCACTATCATGCTCTATGTGTTGTTGAACCTTGACGAAACCGCCTCCTTATCGCCAGTAAGTTCTCAATGAGCTTGTTCCATACGCCGTCACTATCCTCCACCTATCGATCTCGACCCACTTGCCTTGTTTTTTTCAGGAATTTATTGGTCAACACCGGAGAGGGAATGGGGCTCCTACCTTGCAACAAGAAGACAATCTTCTAAAAAAATGGGCAGCCCGATTTTATTTCCCGGTTTACGCTCAAAGGTACCATCCAACTAACCTCGTTCCGACTTTGATATTCCACTTTGGTCCTAGTAACATATAATGTAACGATCTACGTGGCCTCACCTTGCAGCCCGCATGCATGCCGAAATGTGCGAAGATTTAAAACAGGTGGGCAATGGCTTCCCCGTAGGGTCAACTCGCTCACCGCTTATGATGTGAATGGCTATCGCCGCACGAGAAGCTACGAGGAGAGTCGGCCCAACCGCAAAAACAACGCACCGGAGTTCAGACGCCCGCTTGGATAAGAAGGACTATTACGGCATAGTCGAAGAAATATATGAGCTCAACTTCGGGGTCCTAAAGAGCTCAAGCTAGTGGTATTCAAATGCCATTGGTTCGATCCTCGATGACACGAAAGTGGACCCTACGATTGGGCAAGTCGAAATTCGACAGGATTCCGTATATGGAGGAGAGGATGTCTATATTGTGGCTAATATACACGCCACACAAGTTTATTACCTCCCATGGGCGTGCCAAAACACGAGGACCTTTATGGTTGGAACCTTGTAAAGCGGTATCGCCGCACGGTAAAGCGCCCGTTCGAACGATGATGATTACAACCTTGACCCAAACACCGAAGAGTTCTATCAACCCGAGGGGCTAGAAGGACGTTTGGAGATAGACATTCTTTCACCGATGGGTATGGAAGTAGACAACGCCATCGATGAGGACGAGGGGTGATGAGGTGCGTGATGCTAAGGACTTGCAAATTCTTGAACGATGGAGGATGGTGCGCGAAGGAGTTGTGGAGGGCGATGCACATGCCGAGGGCGATACCGATGATGAGGATGGTGACATTGATGATTACAATAGTGATAGTGATAGTGATGACTACATGCGGCCTTAGGCATTCTGGGGAGATAATTTCTAAATCATGTAATACTATTTTGTTATTATTGTTACCTTTTAATTATGTTTCGTTCATTTTGCAATACTAATTGGTTTACTCTTTGTCTTTGCAGGGACTCGACAAAATGCCAGCGGAAGGCGGCAACGCCGATGGGGTCCGGTCCATCCACGCGAGACCCCCCCCACCCTCTCCCGCACGCCGACGAGGAGGAGGCCGACGAGGAGGAGGCCGACGAGCAACACCCGACGGTGGAGACGTCGAGGCGTGGCCGACGCCGCCCGGCCCACGAGGAGGCTTGAGTTTGTGTCTTCGTCGAGCCGCCGGGGCCGGCCGTCCGCACAAATGGGACGTCGTCGGGCCGGCCCGCCGTCGGGCCACACCGCTTCAGACTCGGACTCGGTGCGAAGAGACACTGTCGAGACGCCTTCCTCGAGTGCCGCCAAGGTATACCCAGCGGGGCCTCGAGCCTCCCACACGGGGCCGATCCCTTTCGCCCGCCGCCTCGGTGATTCGACCCCACGGCGACAAGTAAGTAGCCATTTATATTTTCACTACTTGTTCATATGACATGTTGAAAATCGAACTCAGACTAACAATTGGCCTTAATGGCTCGTGCAAGAATCGGAAGATTGTAAGCGGGGGGCAGTTCGGCGCCATATCAATGGCATCCGAGCCCGCCGATTAAAGAGAACTACCCCCGGCCCTGGTGACCGTCGGGGGACGTGAGGGAGCCGCCCTATACGTGGAGCACTTCGTGCGCGTGGAGGAGGGCGCCCTTGCCAGAAGATCAAGGCGGACTTCGGGTGAGTCTCGTATGCGGGATTACTTCACGCCGTTTAAATACTATGTTTTTAAATAATAGAATGATACATGTTGTCCAGATGCGTAACTACTTCACGGCGAGGCGGGGCAAGAGGCGGTGGCCGCTAGAGTGCGAGATGTGGTCCGCCGAGACCGACTCTAGGACCTGTACCACGAGGCCCGTGTCATGCATCGTCTCCTTCAACGCCGACGTGCTTGGCAAGGTGGTGAGGAAGAATGAAGCAAGGGAGATGATGCTCCAGAGGGAGACCGACCTCACCAGGGACCAGTACATCCAGTGTTCAGAGAACGCATTTATTTTGATTCCTTCAATGAAAAATAAGGGGCTTCCATTCATCCTCTCGCTATGTCATGCGAGATGTGTCCGAGTGGTGCGGCAAGTACAAGGATCTGGCTGGGTGGCCATTGTGGACAAGTGGCTCTTGGACGAGACGACGAGACCAAGAGATCGCGACGGAGGTGTCGCTTGAGATGGAAGGGAAGCCACACCACCAAGGCAGCGGCCCCTCCTAGTGTATATGGATAGATGGGTACGACTCGATTTGATTTTTTTATTCAAGCGCCAAATCTCTTCACTTCTAACCATCTCTCGTGTTCTCCTCGCAATCGGCTTCGCATGAAGGCCGCCAGATCAGCGAGTACGCGGGGTTCGCCTTGACTCACAGCGGGAAAGCGACCGACCCGCAACGCCTACGACCTGGGCCGAAGGGGCCCGCGTACACCAACGCCAGCGTCTACCCCAAGCTTGCCCAAGACGCCGAGGCGGCTAGCGGCGCTATGGGGGCGACCGATCCAGCCACCGCGCCTAGACACAGACACGGTGATGAGGTTGGGAGCAGGAAGCAAAGACGGCCGGTTACGGATGGCCAACGTAGCGATCAACCCGTCCTCCCTTGGAGGCCGGCGTGATTCGCTCAAGGAGCACGAGCTCCACCGACATCCCCATAGCACCTCGGCACCGAGCTCCACGCAGATGATGGGGAGTTTCAGGTAATTTCAGTTTCATTCGCCGTTCACTCGGGTTTTACACATGTCCGCTACCTATGCATTGTTTCAACGTTACGGGTGTAATATTGCAGGCCCGGATGGCAGAGTTGAGGCCAAGCAGCGCCCAGCGGCAGAGTTTGAGGCCGTGCAGCGGCCCGTGCAGAGGCCCATCGGGCGGAGTTGGAGGCATACCAAAGAATACTCGGCGTCCACCGCAGGACGGGCGGGCTACTTCGTGGCCTCCAAATCCCGGGTGTGACCCCGCCTCCGTTGCCTCCCCTCGCTGTTCGCTCCACCCCCCGTTTCCCGTTCCTCCCCTCTGTAGGGACCCGGTGAGTATATATGTTGTTGTTTATTTATTTGGCCATGCGCGCTCACTGCGCAGTACTAATGAGATGGCCTCTCCTTTGTGCAGCCACGGGCGGGCGGGATCGAACCCGACTCCTCCGGTGGCCCTTCTCCACCCCATCCACCCTATCCGGTCGGCCCGACTCCACAAGACACGTGGCGGTGGTATGTTCCTCCTCCGGCACGCAGCAGCCACACTACGGGCTTCCACACGCCCCTCCACACCACGGGTGGACGTACTCAATCGGGCGCCGCAAGATGGGTGGTATCCGGGGCAAGGTGAGGGCCCCTCACACTCTTCGCACCAGGGAGGCCACGGGTCGGGGTAGTTGCACTGTGATGGATTTATTTTAGATGTTGGATATGTTGCACTGTGATGGATCTTGTTTCGATGTTGGACATGTTAGATTTCGTTTGGTTGTTGGACATGTTGGATTTCGTTTGGATGTTGGACTATATGTGTGAATTTGTGGTATATGTGGATTATATATGTGAATTTGTAAGATATGTCGATTATATATGTGAATTGGTGATATATGTGGTTTATGATATATATATGAATGCTTACGGTATATGTATATGTTGATTTACAGCGACAAGCAACAGAAACAGGTCGTAAAAAAAAAAAATGAAATTCCCAGATTTGCCGAGTGCCAGCACTCGGCAAAGCTGGGTACCCTACAGAATAATGGCAGGTTTGCCGAGTGCATAGGTGGCACTCGGCAAAATGACCATAACTTTGCCGAGTGCCAAAAGTATTGCACTCGCAAAGGTTATTCATTTGCCGAGTGTCATTTTGTATTGCACTCGAAAGGGTATTTTTTTTTTTTGTAAAAATACTTCGCCGAAGTTCTGATATATGACACTCGGCAAAGTTTTAAAAATTTAAATCTTTGCCGAGTGCCCGCCGCTTGGCACTCGGCAAAGAGACGCCAAAACCAACGCTCGACGCTGATTCGCCGAAAGATCGACATGGCACTCGGCGACGCATTCGCCGAGTGCCCGACATTTTGACACTTCGGCAAAGAATGGTTTGCCGAGTCATTCTTTGCCGAAAGTGGGCTTCTCCGAAGTTCGCACTTGGCAATTCCTTTGCCGAGTGCAAGGGAGCCTTTGCCTAGTGCGCCGGGCACTCGCAAAGCACTCGAATCCTGTAGTGGTAGATAAGTGGACACGGGTAAATAAATATCCATCACACAACCGCAGGTTACATGTAGCCCCTGTTGACGGATATTATTATAAATCGACTTAGTATACTAGGTTGGCAACCACGAGTAGTACTGTACTTGAGCGGAAGTAAACAAGCTTCCATTGTTGACGATCGCTGCGCGTGTACGTCGTCACTGCTGGGGCCGCCATGCCCCTGCTGCTGTTTCCCGCCGGCGCAGTAGCATCGCCTCAGATTGCTGCCATGGACGATGGCCTGAACGTACGTACATATATATCGAGTAATAAATTTCATGCTAGTAGTTGTGGATAAGATAAATTATATAGTACCGACCAGGTACATGTCGTGGTGCATTGCCCGGTTGATGGCCTCCAGCGACGCCTCCCGGAAGACGGCGGTGAGGTGGTGCGAATCGGGGTCCTCAGACGGCTGCAACAGGTCGCGCTTGACCCTGACCACACGTCCAGACGCCTGTCCAAGTCAAGGCACTTGCAGGCGTCCATCTCCTTCTTCTCCACCAGCAGCAGCCACGACGAGGACATGGCATCCACCTCCAGAAGCGTTTCTTCCATGTACTTGAGCTGGGACCAACCGGACGCCACGGTGGTCGCCCGCTGCGCCTGGTGGCTTGCCAGCCACGCGTGCACGTACTGCATCCCGACGTGCTCCTCCCAGATCAGGCTCGCCTGCATTGCGTTGATCACGTCACCGTGCTGCTCCACCACCTGCTTGGCGTATTGCTGCTGCCACCCGCGGAGCCTGTCACCACCAGCTCCTGGAGGCCATGATCGGAGGACCTGAACTTGTTCCACGCGGCCTCCAGTTCCATAGATATCACCTTATTCTTGTGCTCCGCATCCTTATGCTTGCCCAGGACGGTGGCCACGATGTGGACGACCTCAATGCGGACCATCTCCGCGATCAGCAGTTGGATGTATGTCGTCGTCCTTGTCATCGTCGGCAGGGTACCAGCAGGGTACCTCGTGACCCCAAAAATCTTGGTATCCATGGACATGGACTCCGGCCAAGCGCTAGCGGCGGGTTTGTTGTACCTGCCACTCACTGCCAGCACATGCTGCTCCTTGGGTTTACGCATCGCCGGGATGTTTAAGTGGACGACCAACTTCTTCTCCTCGCCCGCGTACAGGACACCGACGTCGATTTTGCCGGACTTGCCGCCGTCAAGGATGGCGCTGGGGTAGCTCCCGGACTCGATCTTGGTGATCCTGACGACGACGTCCTCGTCCTGGCCAGCAGCGCCCGTCACGTGTACGTCGATGTGCGTCTTCACGGCGGCCACGGACACGATCTCGGCGAGCAAGTTGCCCACAACGCGAGCCATGTTGGAGGGATCCTCGTTGACGGGGTGGTAGGTGCCTCCAGTTTGTTTAGCGATGTGGACCATCGACTCCGGGTTGCACTTGTTCCACAACCCCACGGTGTGCACTGGGTAGTCGGCGCTGACCTGCAGGGCCTGGGGGTCGAGGACGCTCCTGTCCTCCCCGTCGGAGATGAAGAAGATGAAGCCAGGGCGGTCGCACTTGTTACGACCGCGCAGGAGGTCGGACGCGTACTTGAGGCCCGGCAGGAACCTCTCGTCGCCGCCGGCGCCGGCGGCACGGAGGCCCATCAGCCTGTAGTGCACCAAGAGCCTGCCGTTGTAGTTCATCTCGATCAGTTCAGTGGGGTCGGCGACATCCGTGTTGAACGGCACGATGGCGAGGCGGTCCCCATGGCCGAGATGGTTCTTGAAGAGTAGAGCCGCGGCCTGCGCCATGGAAAGCCTCGTTTGGAGCTTGGAACTTGTTGTCTTGGCATTCATGCTGCCGCTCACGTCTATCACCAGCACCAGGTCGATGGGCGCGCGCTCCTCCTTGCCCTTGGGTTTGGGTGGCGCCACCACGCGCAGCAGAACCGGCAAGTTCTTGCGCTCTTGACCATATGGGATCTGTATATCGCCGGCTGCCGGCACGAGTAGGTTCGGCGGCTGGTCGGTGTTGACTGGCGAGCCCTTGGTGGTGGCGCGCTCCATCAGATGGCTGGATAAATAGGAGCAGAGGTGGGCATGCCCCAAGTCTTCTTGGGCCAGCTTGCGCACCATCTCATCCACATCTTGGTCAAACACGTTGCTCAAGCTGGAGGATTCCTTGAGCTCAATCCAATTCTTTCGCAGCAATTTTGCCCACTTCTCCCTGCCAGGCTCGGCTCGCAGCTCATCCTTGGGTACCTCCTCTAAAAGCTTGAGCAGCTTGAAGCGGGTCACGTGCTCCAGCACGACCTTGTCCGGCTGGCAGCTCCCGTCGCCATGACCTCCCTCTGGCCTCTGGATGGACATGCAGTCTTGTGTAGCATTGTCGACCTTAGAGGAGTCACCGGCGTTGAGGTTGATCGTGAACAGCACCTGCTGCCCGGCAGTGGCAGCAGGACGCAGGCGCAGGTGGACGATGAAGTTCTTGACCTCGCCCGCGCAGAGCATGGGGATGAAGATCTCCCATGACCTTCCCCTTGGTTGACGGCATTGTCGAAGCCCCCGGAGTCGATGCTCACGATGGTCACCCCGTCTCGCCAAGAGAGCGATGGTGGCGTTCACGGTGACCACGGTGCTGAGGTCGCCCACGCAGAAGGCGTCCTTGAGCTTGCCAAGGTCATTGTCCACGAAGGAGTAGGTTCCCATGGAGGCCCTGGAGATGCCCCACAGTGCCGTGGGTTCGTGGAAACGACCGAAGCCGAACGTGTAGACCGGGTATTTGTGGAGCTCCTTCCCGAACGGGTGCGCGGTCACCGTGTCCCACTGGATCCACGACGAAATCTGTTGATGTTGTTCCTGCCCGTCCGAGAGGAAGACGATGAAGGCGACACGGTTGCTGCTATTGTCTTTAGCTCGCTCGGCCCCAGGATCCTGTGGGCCTCCTCCAAGGCCGGCTTGAAGGTGGTACCGCCGTCGGGGACGAGCTCGTCTACCAATCGCAGGGCGGATTCCCGGCCGCCGCCGGAGATGGGCGCCAGCGGGGTGCTGCGCGTGACCATGTGGTTGAACTGCACAATGGCCAGGCGGTCGTCATCGTGGAGCTTCTTGATGAGGAATGACATGGCCGCCTTGAGATGATCCATCCTCGACTGCTCCCCTCATCGGGCGTCTCATCTTCTGATGGTAGGAAGCCCATGCTGCCGCTCACGTCCAGCACCGCGACGAGGTCGATGGGGTATGCTCCGCCACCATCCGTGGCGCCTCCACGCGCACCAGCACCTGGAAATCATGCGTCTCCATCTCCTTTGGGAGCCATGATTGATCGGCATGGTGGTCACCTTCAGGTTAAATTCCCGTTGCAGGACATCCGCCTGCAAAATGCCCAAGCGTGCATACACGTACGAATTATCATTTGCATGGCAATAGATGGGATTGTAAACATCAGCGGTATCGTGGCCCGGTCATATATTCCTAGAGAATAATACCATATAGTTTATTTTTTTTTTGAATAAAAAATATATATAGTTTATTCTATGGCCACTTGTGGCCTTGTTTAGATACAAAATTCAAAATTCCAAAACTATCACATCGAATGTTACGGCACATGCATGGAGGATTAAATACAGACGAAATAAAAAACTAATTGCACAGTTTACTTGTAAATTACGAGATCTAATCTAATGAGCCTAATTAGGCCGTGATTTGACATTAAATTGCTACAGTAACACATGCTCTAATGATGGATTAATTAATCTTAATAAATTGCGTCTCACAGTTTACAGACGAGTTCTGTAATTAGTTTTTGTTGGTATCCAAAAACCCCTTCCGACATCCCACGAAACATCCGATGAAACATTTACAGCATAAAGTTTTTGCATCTAAACAAGGCCCTAGTCCATCAATACATGTCCCAGCACGGACAACTAGGAACTTATAAGATACAAACTTATTAGAGAAGTTTACTAGCTCGTGGGCTTCATCACGGCCAAAAAATCTTATGTTATATGATTATTAAAAATTTTGTGCATCACAGCCAAAAGTTCAGTGGGATATATTATTTATGCTTACTTTTAAATTTAACAGTGGTAGAAGCGTGTAATTTAGATACACACCATACCGTTTATGGTTATTGAATATCTTTTTATAATATTATGTATTGGTATTTAGACATTAATGTTAGGGATACTTTTTACTTTATTTTTGTAACGACAGGGTTGAAAAATCTAGCTACAAACTAAAAGAGGCTACTTTATATCATGTTTTGTAGTTGCAGATGTGGGTAATTTAAAAGCAAATTTAAATGTTACTTAGCATTAGTTCATTAGAAAGAGGATCAGAATTTGCCTCTTATTGATATGTAATTTTCATTAATCTTCCCTGTTTCTGATGCCTTGGGCCTGAGGCCCTATGTACATAAAACCGCCTTGCATAGTATATGAAATTGGGGAAAAAACACCTGTTCAGCTGTTGGTTTCAGCCGTTTTTCGGCCTCTGCAGTAACTTATTATCTCTCACAGAACATTATTGAAAAAGCCGCAGCCAGATGCAAATAAGTCCTCCCCTACCTTGCTGACTTGGGTAAAAAAAAAAAAATTGTCGGAATTTGCATTTACCTTGAGGGATGCTTCCTGGTTACCAGCTCCTTGCGACATTATTGGTGATATTGCTGCTCCCTCGTGCTTCATGAAGGTGCCGCTAAGAATGGTATCCAACAGCTGCGAGAAGGATGTCTCCGGAAGAGCGCTCTCTCTCACTCACTCACGCACTTCGATTTTAACTCAATCTATGGTCTGGTTGTTTTTGCTCTTCATGATTTAAGCTCCAAGACCGGGCATGAGTATATATAGTGGCCTGGCCTCTGTCGAATTACCAAATTGCCCGTGCACTACTTCTTCGTTTTTTTTTTTCTGAAGATGCCAGCTGTTTGTTATATTAGCCCGGCCGTTTCATATTACATGACATCTGCAGGTCTAGGTCCAGCTGGGTTCGGCTGGTGGTTTAGATTTATCTGTCAATATCATTGCGGTTGATATTATTACACAGAGGTGACCACACGGAGTTACATACAAACAACATCCAAACTCAGTAGATGTACTAGAAAAAAAAAATATAAAACTATAATCTCCAACAAAATTAAAGAATATCTTACCACCAATTTGCTAAACTGCAATCATCATTGACAACAATAGCATTGCAAACTGGTCTAAATGTAATCTCTGCTATTGTATCCAGTAGTTGTTAGATTCCGCCTCGGTAATTGTTTGGTTACCGTGACGTCTCGTTGTTTGAACTTTATTCTGCTTAATGAAAAACGCGCAACGGCGTGGTCTCAAAAAAAAAAAAACAATAGCATTGCAAAATACTTGTATGTGTCAATATGAAAACAAACAACATCATAAATTAGCGTCTAAACTACATATGTCTGTCATCGTAATACGATTTTTTTCGGTTCACCAACGGCCGCCCTATCCCTTCGCATGTCACTAAACTTGTGATGGAGATGTTCATCAACTTTGCTTGGCAGAGTGAAGACTGAAGAGGACGGCGCAAAGGGCTTGGGTAATTACAAGTAACTGACGTCTATCATCACCATCATATGAAATCAAGGAAGTATTAATTTAATTATTTTGTTTTGGATAAGCATACCGCTATATTAATTAAAGGAAATAGCGCAACTGACCGCTGCATGCTGGACGCTTGAGAGAGATGATGCAGGTGAGAGTTAATGCGACGCTGAGTTTTCCTGCATGTGTCCACTAGTCACGCTTTAGTACTATGAATTAATAATGGAAGGTGACTTGGAGTGGAGATCAGCTGGTGAATGGCTCGGAATCTACGACCGCAAGGAATAGTCCGTGATAGATCAGATAGGACAGCATATAGGCCCTGTTTGGTTGTGTAGTTCTAGGACTTTTTTTAGTTGGGACTAAAACGTCTTTAGTCCCTACTTATTTGGTTCCAGTGACTAAAAGATCCAAAGTCTAAAAAAAACTCTCTAAGAGGGTCTTTTTCAATTAGTCCCAATTAATCCAAAAAATTCCCTCCTGTTTGGTTTCTTAGGACTAAAAGGGACTTTTTTTTTTGTCCCAGGGCCTAAAAAGTCCTTGAACCAGGCGAGGAGGATTGCTTTCTCATACCAGAAGTGCCTTCGTAGTTCATGCCCGTGTGTAGGTGTACGCGGGGCGATCGATTACGGATGGCAGAGCGATGGATTAGTTGAGCGGGGCGACGTCCGACGATAGGAGTGTGCACGTACCGGACTCGGACTGTACGACTGATCCGCGTTCGATCCAGTTTGGACAAGTCGGTCGCTGCTTGGTTGCCGGACTCAGACGACTAGGGTATTTCTTTGTGTATTACATATGACATACTACCTCTACAAGGCTATGTACAACATGTGCGCAGACATCATGAAAGAAATTATTCCATGCAGCGGGAAATATCATGATGCAACCAGCGTCTTAGCAAGGCCAGAGTTTAGAGTGCTTACAGAAATTGAGAGTCTACAACTAAAAACAGATGATATTAGACACTACTACAGAAATGATTTTGGGTGGCATCACCTATTTTTTTTTACGGAGGTGGGTGTCCACGCCGGCCACCTCGATTATTCTGTGGCCGGCCGGCCGCTCAGACGGCTGTCTCGGTTAATTGTTAACGGAACACGACCGCCTCAGTTAATCACCAATTAACCGAGGCGGTTGTCTTATAACAACTGCAGGCGGTCATTGTTGCTCAACCGCCTTGGTTAATAGGTATTATTAACCGAGGCAGTAACGGAGTTTGTTTTCCTTACAATACCCGCCTTTGTTATTGATGTGGCTATAAATCCACCTAGGAATGTATCGGGCAGAAGTTAGGGTTTTCATTCACTCAGCCGCCATCCTCTCTCTCCCTCACTCACTCTCTCCCTCCGACGCCCTCTCCTATCGCCCTCTAACGTGGGGCCATGGCGCGCTCGGCGCAGCGCGGGGCTACGGCGGCGTGAGCCAGCGGCGCGCTAGGCGGCTTAGGCCAGCGCGGGGCCACCCCTTCTCCACCCCGAGGAGGCGCGGCCTCTCCTTGTCGGCCCGCGGCATGCCCGGATCCGCCACGACGGGCCCAGATCCGCAAAGGGCGAGGATGCGGAGGTGGTCGAGCGCCGCGCGCACCTCTACCACCGGTCAGCGCGTCCTTCCCCTTCTTCCCCACCGGCTACACCTCCCTCCCTCTCCCTGCTTGGCGGTGCTAGAGGTCCTGGATTCGGGAGAGGAGGTGGCGGCAGCGTGCTCCACCAAGGTGGTGACTCCCTCCCTTGGGCCACGCCTAGATCCGGCGGGAAGGAGGCCGGCCTCGCCTAGATCTGGCGTGGAGGAGGCCGGCGTGCCTGGATCCGCGACGGCGATGGCTGCGGGCTCGATTGGGCTCGCTAGGTTTTTTTTTTTTAAACCGATTAACGGAAGCGGACAGCTTAATGCGACCACCTCCGTTAATCGATTAACTAAAGCGGTGGCAAAGCAACCGCCTCCATAAAGTCACAATTAACCGTGACCTTTCATTGGTGGTGGTTGTAATGCCCGCCTCCATTAACCCTTTTTGCCCGCCTCCATTAAGATTTCTGTACCAGTGAGAGCTTCCACGGAACTTAATGATTAGGAACAAAAAACTTTGATGTATATACTTGTAAGCTATACGGTTGATGTATATAGACTTGGGTTGGTGCATGATTACTATATGTGATGTATATACATCTATGATATAATTAAATTGATGTATATTTTTGCGACGTTATTATAATTGATCACGATCCAATAGGGTTTAGTTTCAATATATATCCAATAGGGTGTAGTAATATGGCGGGAAATGAAAAATTTTGAAAAATCAACACTGGCGGTTCCTTTAATCAAACCACCAGTGTTAATCTATTTACACTGGTGGTTTACTTTACCCAATTGCTAGTGTAAATCAATTTACGATGGTGGTTCACAGTTAACCACCAGTGAAGATCGCCATTTTCACTGGCCGCTCCCACTGGCGGAACTGAGAAACTCCAGTAGAAATAGGTTACGAACCGCCTCTATAGAGCTTCTTTGTACTAGTTGCCCGCCATGCATCTTGCTATCTATCTATAACCTTATTCCTAGGGTCTGTGTCAATGACTCATTTTACTATTCATGGTGGACAGTGCCCACACAACATGCACATAAACAGTAGCATGCCAAGACCCATAAACAGTATTCATGTTGGACAGTGTCCACACAACGCACACACGAACAGTAGCATGCCATGACCCATGAACAGTAAACCCGTAAATGACACGGCTCATAAACAGTAAACCCGGTAACCATAAACAGGCAACTCATTAATGAACAGTACACACGTTACTAAACCCGTTAATAAACAGTACACACCGTTAGTAAACAGTGCAAACAGTAAACCAATCGCTAAGCTTCACTTAAAGATTTCAGGGTTTAGCTGTAGATCATGATTAGTTTCTCTTCAGAGTTTCTGGCTTCATGTAACATGTAAATGTATGTGCTTCCTGCATTGCAGCATCGCTTTTGCTTTGAGAAGAGGGATTGGATGACTGTGCAGCCAAAGGAGCTGCCTCGTGGATCCCAACTAGTATTATTAATTGCAGCGTTGACGACCGATCGGCGGAGAATGGCCGTGCGACTTTCTCGATCGGCGGCGACAGCTCAAATCCTGTGCAAAAGTACGTGAAACCCACACAACGCGTCGGGAGTGTTCACATGTTTGTTGTATACTAGAAGGTCGCGTCTTGCTATGGGGACCATGATGATCTGTAATATGAAATTCCTATAAGTATTTTATTTATATAAATGAATAAACTATCATAAATAAATAGCAGTGGATATTGTGACGCGCTGGCGTGAAGAAGTAAGGCCATGTTTGGGAGGGCTTCTCTTCAAGGACTCCTCTGGAGGAGTCGGAGCCATTTTGGATTTGTGGCTTCTCTAAAACAGCTCTGGTTCTTCCTTTTTCCACTAAAAAATGGATCCAAACAGCTTCTCCTACTAAATCGTTTGGTAGGGCTCTTCCATATTCGCTGGAGCCCGGCGAGCCACGGAAAAGTCCTACTAAACAAGGCCTAAATATATATTAGTGGATGATATGGTTCATTAACGTATAGATAGTTTGCATGAAGAGATAGCCATCATAGTTGCATAATAGTCGGTTGCTGATGTACATAGTTTATATGGAGAATAGATATATGCCGCACTCTAAAATGTTTTGGATTTTGGGATGTAAAAACAGAAAGCAAAACTGCAACTATGAGTTTCTCAATTTTCTAAAATTTTGCCAATGTTCACCGCATAAATTGCATTTCAGTCAAGGATAAATATTATTATCTAAATCGAATTAATTGACCATAGGCTATAAATTTTCTGTTTGTTGCATTCATGTTGCTTGCATCTTGTGTTTTGTGAGTGCTCAAACTGTTTTAAATGTGTTTAGATGTCATCCAATCTTCCCTGGGAATTTTCCTATTTTTTCAGGAACTTTTTCCATTTATCTTAGAGCATACCTTAAAGAAAAACCTAAGTTTTATATATACTTAAAAAAATCATCTACATGATCTCCAAATATTTTTTTTTTTGGATTCATCATGTTCCAAAACACCTCCTAGATTTTTCTCGAATCTTTGGAAGCTTTGAAGTATTGTTCATGGTCTAAGTACTAATTAGATTTTTTGGGTTCATGGAATTATTTTTAAATAGGAAATAAATAATTCGAAAAAGAGGAAAATAATTCTTTTTTCTAAAAGGCACAATTGCCTATTTCTCTAATGGGATTTAATGTTTTGGCCCATTAGTGGAGAAGCCCCCGAAGCTGCAACGTCAAATAGTTTAGTACTATAGCGCCAATCGAAGTGAAGGTAGGCAGTTCTCCCTACATACACATCCCCTCAAGAAAGGCACAGACTTAAGTTGGGAATCCCTTTCCCAAAGGTAGTAAATTAGAGTCTTCTCCTCCTTGTCGTGTCGCTACCGGTCAACTCTGGCGAGTTCACCTGTGAGCCTTCATTGTTGCTTTCTATTCCAACCGCCGATTTGTGTCACCATTGTTCGTCCATCGCTGAAGGTGAGCACACTATCACATTCCATGTTTGCTGCTCGTTAGTTTTGCATCTCATCCCTATCAACAATTGCGTCGTCCGATCCTCGTGTTTATAGAATAGAGTCTCTATTATTTCCATTGTTTTAGAAAATAAACAAAGAGAAAAATATATAATTTAATATAAGTGTTTCTTTTTTAGTCAGATGTTTTAAACAGTAACTAATACTTCATTATATCTAATAAAATTTTAGCGTTTATGAGAGCACGGATTGGTGAGCTAGCTAGTTTTAAAAATCAAGGGTTAAAATTTGTTTTAGATATTATCTTCTACTAGCAACACATACTGCGGCGTTTGAACGGGGGTGTATAAGTTGTTGCGTGGTGCTCATGGTTCGAGATTGATGTCTCTGTCTACGGTGACAAGCCACCCGTACGCCGAGCTGACAAAGGTCCAGGGATTTATTTATTTCTATTTATAGGTAAGAAAAATAGGAGATGCAGGCGCGTATAAAAACGGAATATAGAGAATGGACGAGGTTAAAATCAGAAAAAAAACAAAATTCACTGGACCTGGCCGAACATGCAAAAAAGAAAACAAAAATAAACAGAAAGCGCTGGAAAGAAGAATAGAACTGAACGGACTCCGTAAAAGAACGAAGCTGCGGACCGGAAGAGAAACAACCAGCGTTACGGACGGGAGCTTGCCAGAGTGAGGGGAAAAAGGTCCCGTGCTCTCCCTTCCCTCCTCCTTCCTGCTCCCAGCTCTGCCTCCCCCCGCCCTCCTCCCTCCTCCCCGAGCGAGCCTCGCCGTAGCGGGGGGGTGGGCCCTCCCCGTCTCGTAGTAGTAGATCCAGGTAGTAGTAGTGCTGCTCCTAGTAGTATTTGGCCGTACGGCGCCTTCCCCGGAGCTCGTCGTTGCCCTCGTCGTCGCTACATCGACGTCGTCGTCGATTCCTTCGAGGTCAGTTTAAATAAAGTAGTTCCCCTCTCTCCCGGATCTCGTCCCGGCGTCCCCACCTCGCCCCACTGACTTCGCCCTCGAATCGCCTACTCCTCCTCCGCGCCGTCCTCCACCCCCCTCCATCCGCCTCCGCCCTCGACATCACCCACCAAGCGCCGCTTCTTCAATCGGCAACATGCCCCTGAAAGATCCTCGTCACCGTCCGGCGGCCGAGCCTCCCACCGGCTCAAGATGACGACCTCCTACCCGTCGACGCCAGATTCACCGCATCCTTGGGTCGTGCCGGCGTGTGTCTTCTTTGACGGCGTCTTCAACCACTTCAAGCCTTCGCCCGGCGAGGCCCTTCCGCATCACTTTGCATCCATGCGTCGACGACGTCTCTGCTGCAGCTCACCGGCGACCGCCCTCCGGCGGTGCATTAGGATCTTGATCTAGGGTCTTTGTTGTAATTGGCTCCTCTTCCAAGGGCCTAAATGTAAGTTTGCTATTTTAATCTATTATATGTGGTTATTGTAAAAAAAAAAAAAAAAAAACCAGCGTTACGGACGGACTGACCGCTCCCAGTAGTAAGAAGCTCCCAGTAGTATTCCCAACCCCTCACCGCCTCATAGTTCCACCGCTGCCCGCCGCCACCGGCCCCTGCCCCTCCCCGGCGTCCTCGCCGGTGGTAGGGCAGGGGGTCGGGTTTCCTTTGTTCCTGTTCCTCTTCCCTCTCCCCCTCCTTGTAAGATTCCCAAGCGGAATAAAGGCCCCAAGATGGCCATGACTACTTCAAGATGCAACCTTGGAAGCAACCATGGAGTCCTCAAATCCATGGTGGTGGTCTTGGTGGTGATGAGCTGGGGGACGGCGGTACCAGGACACCCTGCTCGTGCGTGGAATCGCCGAGATGGCGGACCGGCTCGCGAGCGTGGGGAACGGCAGTAGGAAGCTCTGCTCATGTGTGGGGTCGCCGATGGTGGACCTGCCCGACAGTATCCCTACGTGAGTCAATCCACGTCGCCGAGACAATCAAATCCTCGCTCCCGCTCGCCCACTGCCGCCGCCTTTCTTGAACTCCGACGGGGCCGAGGCCTACTGCGCGGTTGTCCAGGCCGCTGTCCTGAGCTGCGAGGCCAACGAGAAGATCCAGGATCTACGAGCCCGATTCGACGACCTCAACCCCGACAGCGACGCAGACGAGCTTCGGCCGCCGGTGAGCTCCATCGATGCGGACAGGGGCCGCTTCCGCCGCGGGCGAGCCGCCGGGCACGGGAGGGATGCCTCCGCTGGCAACGGGCGAGACCCACTTGGGCGCGAGCGATCCGCCGGCCATCGTGGCTCCGGTTGGCTCGGAGATGGCCGAGCTACGCCGCCGACGCCGCCGTCGTTCGTCGCCAACTCTGCTCAATTGCTGGGGAATTTTTTGCGTCGTCTTAGCATGCCTTATGGTGGGTCCCTTAGTGGGGCCTACATCTACGTGTGCTGCATGCATATGACTACTCCCTCTGTCCCATGGACTTCGTCGTTTTTGACTTTTAACTTTTAACTTCATCTTTGACCATCCGTCTTATTCAAAATATTTATGCAAATCATAAAATAAAATAATCAATATTCATGTATCTTCATTGATAAAATAAGTCGTAAAAAAAATAAATTATATTTGTGTAAAAATTTTAAATAAGACAAAGATCGAATAAGATTGCAGACGGAAAGCGGCGTGACAAAGTCGGTGGGACGGAGGGGAGTATGTTGCCTTCCCTGGCTCAGACGAAGACGCGTGCGCGACTGAATCATTGGTGGCCATCCTCGTCCCTATCCTGGAAGCTTCCCATGGTTTTCATCTTTTTCTTTTTTTTTTATTTTATCTTTTGTTTCTGTTCCCTCTGAGATCTGCACACCTCCGACCCGCCACCACTTATGCTCCACCCACTACCAAGCAGCGCAGCATCGATCTGCATCAAGACCTCTTCAGTTTTTCTCCGTCATCGGGTCCGGCAGCGAGCCACCCACCGGCTCCTCGGGGACGACGGTCTTCTACCCGCCCGCGACTTCTTCAACAATACCTTTGGTCGGGCCGGGCGATGCAACTCCATGACGCCGCCCTCAACCATTTCAAGCCTACGCTCGGCGAGGCCCTTCCACACTAACGGCACCATGCGTCCGTGGAGGCCTCTGCACTCGCCGTCAGCCGGCGACCAAGGCTCCGGTGGCGAATCCGGATCTGAGTCCTATAGGGACCTTGATGTAATTGGCTCCTTTGCTAAGGGCCTAGTTGTAAGAACACTGCTTTAATATAATATATGTGGTTCTTAAAAAAAAAAAAAAACACCAGCGTTACGGACGGAGCGAAAAAAAAAAAGTAAAGCCTGACAATGGGACCGAATCGATTTAGACACCGTGGGCTGCAGTAGTGCGGTGCAGATCGTTAGCAATTAGGTAACTAAGCTGGACAAAAATTTTGATGGTAGAAATTTTGTCTCTTTATTATTAAGGTATAGATTTTTTCTTTGAGAATTATACAAGACAACGCAGACGCCACAACACGCACGCACACTCACCCCTATGAACACACGCACGCAAACCCTACCCCCTATGAGCACCTCCAAGCATTGAGCACCCGGACAGATCGGGAGATTTCGAAGTCACCATTGGCGCCTCGTCGCCGACGGAACGCCGCCTACCACTTAATGCATAACGCCGTAAATCCTAGAAAAATCCCGAAAAAGGTGCGAAAGCACCGGGATTTGAACCCCGGTGGGTAGCGCCTGTTGGGACCGCCCTACCATGAACTACAAGCCAATTCGCTATTATTAAGGTATAGATATAAATATAGATATAGATAGATAGGGTGACAAGTGTACCTTAGCAAGGCCCAACAAATAGAGTAGTACCTTCTTATCCCCTTAGACACAAAATCAATGCAATATTTGTCTAATTAGGAGACCGGCCGGCCCGACGAAAATTGATTATACACAAACAAACTACGCTAGGAGGCTAGACCGGTCGATGTCTGTCTGAATCGGAATTGACGAGCCCAGTCTCTGAGAGAGACTATGCAAGCGGGTCAAGTCCATCATGCATGGGCTCGTTGTTGTCCTCGATGGAAAGCAACAAAATCCGTGCGAACATCTGATTGGTGTGTGTCTCTCTCGCAACAGTAAGCTGATCAGCAAGCACCCGATCGACAACTGCCTGTCATGCTTCTTGCTTAATTGCACCGATGACAACCGATCGACGGAGAGAATGAGAAAAATTATTCTCCGTGCGACTTTCTCGAGCGGCACGCGACAGCTCAAATACTACGTGAAACCACACAACGCGTCGAGAGTGTTCACATGTTTATATTCACTAGGAAAAATGCCCGTGCTGTGCTACAGGTGGATTCAAATCGATACAATACAATCATATATGTATGTTTTATGTAATTTTTAACAAATAATAATAAACGGTCAATAAATGTAGGTGTTTTTGACAGATTATATTGCTTTTGGTTAAACCACTTTTAAATACACATTTTTGTTGCCAACTTGATGCAACTAAAATTTCACGTCTAATATAATCCGTGAGTAGTTGACGGTGATGCATGCAATGCATGAGTGGCATGTCAGTATTATATATATATACACACACACACACACACACACGCACAAGGCACATGTGAATCTTTTTGGGTGTACAGGTCCCTGTCCTCTATCTTAGTCTCTCTCCCATCCAGTTCGTTCACATCATCACATGGACCTGCACACCCAAAGCTCAATGTCAACATCGAGTCATCCACACACACAGCACACCAAGCCACAGCAAGCCATGGGACGACCGTCATTCAGGTGGAACATGGATGTCCAGATGTGCCAAACCTCCCTACTGAAGCAACAGCCTAGCAGGATGTGATCCAATGTCTTGATCACACATGATGCAACTGTTGTCCTGCTGCAAACCATGCCGAAATCTTCTGTCCGCCGTCCATCAACGACCGTGCATTGCTAGCCAGAAGAAGAAACGCACTCTTGGTGGAGCCGAAGTTTTCCATAGCTGTTTGGCCCCAAGCGGCGTCGAAGATCCAAGGAACATGGCTCCACATGCCGAGGCTGCGGAGTAGCTCTGATTCTCAGTGAGTCCCCAGTAGAAGGTGTTCGGCTGTGTCGAGAGATGCACATGTTCCAGAAGATCACAGAAATGTCCAAACTCAATCAACATCTGCATCGTGGCCAGACCTGCAATGTGACGCACCCAGGCATGATCTCTGATGGCGTCAGCAACCATCACCTGTCTCCTTCTCGAACTAACCGCTGCAAACACCGTCGGCGCGATGGACTCAATGTTGGAGCCATTGAGCCAATGATCCGTCCAAAAGTAAGTGGACTCTCCATTGCTCAGATTAAATACCGTGGCTGCTTGGAACAGGGCCAATACCGCATGCTCCCTGGAAGCTGGCCTGTTGCCACATTGGCGATCCTTCCACACCCACCTGATACGCAGCGCCACTCCCACACGCCTGAGGTCAGAGATGCCCAGACCACCAATCTCTTTCAGGCGGCAAACTATCTCCCATGCCCCCTTGCACCGCCCACCCGTCACCGAGTCTGCGCCCGCCCAGATAAAGGAGTGACGCAGCTTATCGATCATTCCAATTGCCCATGGCGAAAGGCAAAGAGCAATTGAAATGGATCGGAATTGCAGACAGCATTGCCTTGACCAATGCCGTGTGGCCTGCCGGGTTCAATAGATGGCCCTTCCATCCCGGTGTGCGTGCTCCTTAGAACGCTTGAGCCGGAATACTGACAGTGGGATCCCCACGTAACGGCATGGAAATTCCTGCACCCGGCAGGTGAGAATGCTCTGAACTGTCACCATATCATCTTGCGAACAATGGATCAGCGAAGCAACGCTTTTGTCAAGGTTAGAAAAGAGGCCAGAAGCCAAACCGAAGATGCTGAGCGCAGCCTTGACTGTCTCCAAGTCACCGAGAACTGGCGCTACAAAGATCACCAAGTCATCTGCATAGAGGCCGACCCGGTACCCTGACAGACCAGCTATTGGCGTGAAGTAGCCTTGTTGATCAATCCAGTTGAAGAAGTGGTTGAGTACATCCATGGCTAGGACAAAAACATGGGTGATAAGGGGTCGCCCGGCCTCGCACCCAGCAATTATGACATATCCAGGTGACTCAAGCGCCCATTCAACGGGATCTTTGTGCTTGCCGATGAGAGAACCAGAGAAATCTAGTTCCGACAACGCCTCCCAAAACCCATGTGCAGCAAGACGTCGAGGAGGAACGCCCACCAACCGAAAGTTGAAAGACTTAGTGATATCAATTTTAAGAAGCACACGTAGAGCGCTTGGATGGATGGCCTTGGGGCTAGCCGCACCTCGAAAGTTATCGTGGATACGTACTCCTTCCTCGATGAACGCGCACTTTGGTTGCACCTCACCCGGCCGATCAAGCACGGCGGCCCGGATGCTTCGCTAAGCACTTGGTGACTAACTTGCCAAAGCTATGGATGAGACTTATCACCGATAATCTCGGATCTCTTCAGGCTGCGCGTTTTTCTTCAACGAGTACCATGTAAGCTTCATTAAGGTGATGGAAGCTCCTGGCATCCTGGGACCAGAAGGCGTGAAATGCATTCATGATGTCCGGCTTGATGATCTCCCATGTCATCTTGTAGAACAAGCCCGTGAAACCATCCGGTCTCGGCCTTGGCGCCGTGCATGTCCTTTATGATGGACGCACTTCCTCTTGTTAAAGAGGCACTCCAGGTCGGCTAGCTCTTCGATTAGGGGACGCTGATGTCACGGAGATTTAAGGTCCTGGAGCGAACAAAGTTGGACCCCAGAATTCTGTTATAGTGCTCGTAGAGGGCACTCACCATGTCCTGATCCGTGACCACATGCATACCCTGCACCCTCAACGAGTGAATCCTATTGAGGCGACTGCGGTGGAATGCCTGGAGGTGATAAAAGCACGTGTTGGCGTCTCCTTGATTCAGAACAGCACGGAGCGCTGCCGTGCAATGAAAAGCGCACAAGGGGCGCTTAGTCCCAAAGCACCTATATTTTGAGTGAGTGGCCTAGATTCGACCTCCCAAGTAGCCAATGACCTTCTCTCTTGCTCTCCATCGAACCTGAGGATGACCTCGTGGGGAAGGGGTCCCGTAGACGGACGCTTTTGCCGATCTTGGAGCAACTCCACTTTTTATTTCCTTCGCTACATTCCCGAGCTTCAAATCTAGGATGCGGAAGGGATCCGTATTGTCCAATGATGGCACCCAGGCAGCCGCTACCACATCAACAAAGTCGGGCATCTTAGCCCAAAAGGTCTCGAACCAGGAGCGACATTTTGCTCCTGTCATTGCACGTACCAAGAGCAAAGGCGGGCAATGGTCCGAACAATCGATGAGACGGCGATCGCAGGATGTGATGCGGGAATGCCGCGAACCAATCCATGATGGCAAACATCCGATCCAACCGCTCCAAAGTTAGTTGATCTCGCCATTTGGACCACGTGAAAAGCACGCCCACCATTAAAGTTGGCCATTTGGCGGCGTGACCCGGTTAGGCCCGGCATTTTCGGCCGGTGGCCGGTCGGTCAGCGTAAACGCGAGACCCGCGGCTGCGGCGGTGGCGGTTCCGGGCCATGGGCGCGGCCTCGGCCGAGGTCGGTGGTGGCCCGGCCGTGGAAGGGGCGGCCGGTGGCGGACGGCTGCGCGTGGGGATAAAAGCGCCCGGCGGCCGCCCCAACTAATCCTGCCTCTCCCATTCGTCCCGGCCCGCGCTCTCGGCTCCCCAACCCTAATCCCCATTCCCTCCCTGCGCCTCTCGCTCGCCGCGCCCGGCTTCGGTGGATCCGGCGTCCCCCGTACGTGTCGGCGTCGCCCGGCGGATGTCGGTCACCCTGCCCTCAATCGCCCGGCGGAATCGGCGATCTCACCCCCTCGCTGAAAGTCGGCCCAGCGTCGGCGCTTCGGTGCGGGTGATCCAACCTCCTGCATGCGGCCCGAGCCGGTGACTTTTCCTTTACTCCTTACTCCTCTCTCCTCCTCCAACTCCTCCCCTCCCCTGATTTCTTTCCGTGGCCATGTGAGGTTGCATCTCCCTCCCCTTTCCTTCCTCCCCTCCCGTCGAACCTCACTTGGATTTATGCGTCTAGTCAGGTGACCTCTGCATCTCCGGCACCGAGCTCCGTCTCGGGTAAGAGGATCCATCCTTTCTTCCTCCTCCCTCCGTCTTTCTTCCTCCTCTAGTCCCTGTTTCTTTCTCCATCTCGCAATACATTGTCTCTCTTCTTTTCGGGTTGGTGGTGGTGCACGGCGAAGTCTTCCTCCTCCGCCCGGAGTGGACATGGCGGGCCTCCCACCAGGGCGGTGCCGGTCTTTGGTCATGCGTCAAGTTGAGCCAGGTCGGTAGGGGCGTGGGCGTGGGCGTGGTCTCAGAACGCTGGGGGCGGTCGCGATTGATCGGCGTCCGGCCAGCGGCGGCGGCGATGCCCACGACCCGGCCATTGCCTCGATGACGATCCGGAGGTTGAGGACGATAATGACCTCCGAGAGGACGCTGCCTTCTTTGGTGTTGATCTCGGTGCAGCCATCGATGTCGATGCAATCGATGTCGATGGCGAGGACACCGATGACACCCAAGTAAACCTGGTAAGAACAAATCGATTCCGGGACTACCGATGAGGTAAAGGAGGGTGAGGGGCCAAATGCCGTTCGCATTCTTTGCTATCTCGTAAACACTTGCGGGTAAGCAATACTCTACTATATCTGCTAATGGTACTGGCCATTTGAGGCGTCACAAAGTGGCTTGTATGAAGAAAAGGAACCATTCTCGATATGGTTCGATCTAGGCTAGCTTTGAATGCTACTTGGTTTATCTAATTGGAAGTATGATCCTATGATTGCTCGGGTTGAATTGTGCCGATTGATTGCTAGGTTGGACCTTCCATTAGGCATAGGTGAAACACAGGCTTGGGCTGATTATATTAAGAATGCTCATAACCCTCTGTTTAAAGGAGTTTCTAGACAGACCACGACTAGAGATATGGCTAAGTTATATGCTGAACAACGTGAAATGCTTATGAAAAATGATTTGCCTGCTGCATCATCTGTTTCTTTGACATCTGACATTTGGTCTGGTAATGCTAAGGAGGATTATATCTCTGTTGTGTGTCATTATGTTAATAAAGAATGGGAGATTGAAAAAAAAGTTGTTGGTTTTAGGTTGATTGATTGCAAACATACTAGTGAAAACATTGCTGATTCTATAGTTAAAGTGGTTGAGGAGTTTGATTTGCTTGATAAAGTTTTTCTGTGACCTTAGACAATGCTAGTGCTAATTCTAAGGCTTATACACTCTTGGGTCCTGAATTGTTTGGTTATTTGGGTTCTTATCCTGCACCTACTCGTGATGATCCCGATCATGTTAATTACTTCCTTGTGCATCAACACCGTGCTACTCATATAATTAACCCTGATTGTGAAAGATGGCTTGGCAATTTGTAAACACGGCTTGATGATTTGAGAACCTGCAGTCAACTATTTAAACTCTTCTAATACTAGGATTGCTAGGTTCAAAGATTTTTTGTATTGCTAGAGGTATGACACCTAGGAAATTTGGCCCGGATATGGATGTTAGATGGAATTCCACTTACTTGATGCTTGAGCATTTGTTGCCATACAAAGTTGTGTTTCTTGTGTTCATTAACTCTAATTATGGCTCGAAGTTATTGACCGATACTCATTGGTATGTTGTTGAACACATGTTAAAATTCATGAAAGTATTTTATGAATCAACCTGTTATTCTTTTCCGTGTATACTATCCTATCTTGCTCCACTTGCTTTGCACCAAATTATTGATATTCTTTGAACATTTGAAAGTCGCTGAGAATAATGAACATTTTAAAGAAATTGCAAGGGTTATGAAAGTGAAATTCCTTAGATATTGGGATAAAATTCCTATGCTTTATTCTTTTTGCAACTATTCTTGATCCAAGAGGTAAGATGAAAGGGTTCAAGAGAACATTAGAACTACTTGGTGAGGCAACTGGATCCGATTATACTTTATGCTATGGTGATGTAAATGATGAACTGACCGGATTATTTTGCAAGTACAAAGATAAATATGGTTGGGTCGGATGCTTGTGGGCTCGGGAGGCTGTGATTCCTCTTCTTGCCGGGTAGTGTAATGGATGGGGAGGATCTTTCAAAGTTCCTCCTCTACTCCATCTACTTCTTACGGTCTTTGTAAATGAGCTTACTGGCTTACCTCGACAAATGACCCTGTGCCATGGGGTGCCCCCAACTTTGACATACTGCTTTGGTGGCGAGATCACAAACAATCCTATCCAATCTCGTCTATTATGGCTCGAGATATCATGGCTGTCCCTCTTGTTTTTTTTCTCTTTGTGTCTTCGAATCATGTTTTAGCTTGACAGTAGAATACTTGAAGAACGGCGTCGTAAGCTTTTGCCCGAAAGCATGTAGAGATGCTTACCTACATCAAAGACTGGGACCAAGCTAGGAGAAAGGGGCAAAGACACGGTTGTGGACAAAGAACTTATTGAGCTCTTCAAGAACACCGAGCTTGGAGATGCAGCTCTCCCGGCGGAAGAGGTGGCGGCAATGCCTCTGTTGGCGTCATGGCGCAAAGACACCGCGGCGGAAAGGAGAGTCGGCACCGTACGATGGCGGGAGAGGTGGCGGCACCAAAGCGGCGGGAGAGGTGGCGGCGGCGGCGGAGAGGTGGCGGCAACGGCACAAGCGGTGGCCGGGGGAGAGGTGGATAAGAAGAGCACGGGAAGGTAAGTCTATGAGCAATAGACATAGTTTGTTATGTTGCAATCGTTTTTGAATTTTAAGTTGGATTTGAACTAACAATTTTGTTTTGTTATGTTGCATTGCGGTCTGGGACTAAGTGCTTTTTGGTTGCAAGTCTATGAGAGCAATAGACATTATAGTGCATTAGTCTTTGGACTCGATTTTGCTCTTGCTCTTTGACTTGTATGTTGGTACGTTGGTTGCCACTTAGTAGGCTAATGTAATAGGGCTAGATGTTTGAACTTTGAAACATGAAACTTGAAACTTGAATATATTTGTGAGCTGTTGCCGCAGTACTTTTTTCCTTTCTAGGGTTTCTCCCACAAGGGTGGGTTTACCTAGAAAGGTTTTTAATGAGGCAAAGATTGCACAAACAACTCACTTTGATCATTAAATTTGTCATACGTGTTGATTTTGTTTAACTTGACATATATATCTTATCGTGTTCAAACGTGTTGATCTGTGGAAAAAAAAATGGAATCTGAAAATGTGTTCTGTGACTCTGCGTTGATCCGTGTTGATTTTGTGTTGGCAACGGCGGCCCCGCCGCGGTGGCTGCGTGATATGTGGCCCGAGTGGCCCGTGGGCCCGTAAAAACAGCCCGTGGACCGGGCCATGGGCCAAGGTCGAGGCCCGTGAGCCGGCTAGCGGGTTCGGCCCGGTGCGGCCGTGGCCCGTAGCGGCCAAGGCTGGCCGATCGGCCCTCTCGCCCGGCCGCGGGGGCCGGACCGGCCGCCCGTTGGAACATCTATACCCACCATACCGATCTCTTCGAGGTGGAGTAAGTTGATGAAAGACCAAAAACGCCGCATACAACGGCGATCGAGTCGTCCATTGTTCTAGTCTTGCGCACGATAGATCATATTAAAGTCCCCACGGACCTATGGTAGCATCTCTAAAATGCCCGAAGTTCCTCCAAGAACTCAACCTTGTCCCCGTCGAACTGTGGGTACATACACCATAGTCAGCCACCATGGTCCGGTTTCGAGCCACGTTCGCAATCTTGGCCGAAATGGAGTGACGGCCTTTGGAGACATCGTTGACCAACCACGACTCCCTCAACCAACCAAAGAGAATGCCCAGGAAGCACCAATGGAAGGGAGGTAGTCGAATCGAAAAGCCGGGCCTAGGATTTCATTAGCCATTACATTACACATAACAGATAGCTTGGTCTCCCCGGACACACACAAATGTCGGGCGGTGAAGCAACACGAACTCCCCCGATGACACTACGGTGTGCGCAGTCATTCAGCAAAAGCACATTCACACAAAGCAGTTGAAGTTTGTCGACATAAGAAACGATTTTGCAACGGTCGGTCCAGGTGGTGGTCAGGCACCGAAAGTAACCAGCATCCTCCGTGCCGGCCAAGTTTAGATCCATGGCCACGCAGGCCTAGGCCTCGATCAAAAATCTGCGGGGCCTAGCCGGCCGCTTGCCGTGACTGTCATGTCCCCCCCGTAAACGCAGCCTTGAACTTGTTTTCAATGTCCGAGTCGACCGCTTCTTCCTCAAATTCGATCCACGGCTTCCTCATTAGGGACCTTCTACGCTGAATGGTGGCATTGCCGCCGCGTGGCGGCGGCAATCGACCACTCCTCCAAAGTGCGGAACGTAAACGGGGGTGTCCTCGATCGCCGTAACTGGGCTGCCCTCGAATAATCGGTGACCTCATCGGCACACATGCGACTCTCAAAGGACCTCCTCGCATGGACCTTTGGGCGCCCATGTCCCACAGAGACGACTCCTCCCGAGGAAGTCAAAGGGCGCGGCCTGGCGAGGACGAAGTCCAGCATCTCCCCTTCCCCGCCCGGTGCGTATCGGTCGAGGCCCGACAGCAAGGGGCCCCAACTCACCGGGGTCCACAAGGCGCCCCACCCGCCGAACACGACGCACCGCTAAGCGAGGAATTTGAGCCGTAGAGGAGGGGGCTGTAAATTCTGCATCCACTTGTCTGGCCCACCAATCTTGGGCCGCGGTGGTAGTGTGGAGACGCTCTCCGCCCACCATGAAGAAGCCGTGGGCCCGACAGGAATCGCCCACTGCATCAACAGCGGAATCAGTCCACGTGCACCTCCATATTTGGTGTTGCCTCGACGTAGATCAAGATTTGCCCCCACCCCGTTGCCATTGTCGCACGCCAAATGTCCAGGGAAGCCATGAGCGTGCCATGAGGACTCGCGTAAAGACAATTTGTTGGATTTATTATGAGTCTAGCTCATATTAAATTTAATAAATCAATAAACTCTATGGTAAGTAACGGTTTGGAAGTGAATAGTTTTAATGAGTTTTTTAACTAAACTTAATGGCGAGGCATGCAGACAAGCATGTGCGTGGTGAAGTGCATCAGGTTATAGCTTTGATGAAAGTCATTTCCCTTCTTCCATTAGCTCCATTTAATCTTATTTAAGTGGTGGCTACACGTTTTTTCTCTTGGGATTTACATGCATGAGTGCTTCTTCATTTGTTGTGAGTTACATGCATGAATGGTCCTTGGAGTTAGGAAGTTACATGCATAAGTGCTCCTTCATTTGTTGAGAGTTATGTGCATGAATGGTCCTTTGGGAGTTATGTGATTGAGTGCTTCACGTGAGTTGCTTTGGCTTCTCTTCTTGCATGTTGGCTTGCTATGAAAGGACATGTCCTCTACAAGTGATTGAAAAAAGTCACACACACAACCACATCTTTTTTGTTGCTTGTGGGTTTTCTCCGTCCGGTGATCTTCTCGAGAGGTGCCTCCGAACCGTTCTGTCGCTCGTGAACTCGCTCGGAGTGTGCGGCGATTAGGTTTCGGGGAGCGTTCGCTACGACCGCTCCATCGCCCTCGTCTTCGGATCGCCATCGCACTTCAGATCGACTACTTCGAGCACCATGATTGGAAGTGGAAGTGGAACCTCCGATGCTTTCAGCATTGGACCCTCCTTTGGGTACACTCTAAATTTGTGCCTTGTTTTTTATTTTCTTTTTCTCTCTTGTGTTATGCCATGGTTGTTTCCTTCTGATCATGATATTCATGTTATGCTATGGTTATATTTGTTTATGCATGTTATTATCTTTCCCGTAGTGTTGCCTCTTTTGTCATGCTTACATGATTACGTACACTCTTTTATCATATACATGGATATATGTGACATCATGCTATTTACTCTATATGTCATCACATTTAAGTTGTTAATTTTCCGGATTAAAATGACATGGAAATTGCTTAATTTTCAAACAATCCAAAAACCTAATATTAGGCAATTTTTCTGTCAGTGGTTTTGCCGCCGCGCTTGAAACCAAGTCCTTTTTGATGGCAAGAATTACATGATCCGGGCGTGCTAAGATGGAGTTGTGGTTGACTGCTATGAATTGCTATCACGTCACACAAGGGAAGCCCGATAACTTGACTCCTAAGGATGAGTCTAAATTTCGGGCAGCCGACAACCTGTTTCGAGGTGCTGTGATTTGTGCTCTTCATAGCAAGTATGAGAAAACTACATATCTTGCACATCGGGCAAAAGAATTATGGGAAGCTCTTGAGGAAAAGTTTGGAGTTTCTGATGTTGGGAGCGAGCTGTATCTCATGGAGCAGCTCTATGATTACAAAATGGTTGAGAACCGCCTCGTTGTAGAGCGTGCTCATGAGATCCGTGCTCTAGCTAAGGAACTAGAACATTTTCCATGTCTATTACCCGACAAGTTCGTGGTCGGGCGGTATTATCGCCAAGTTTCCACCATCTTGGAAGGATTTTGCTACCTCTCTAAAGCATAAGAGACAAGAGTTCAATGTGGCTGATCTCATTGGTACTCTTGATGTTGAGGAGAGGGCGAGAGCAATGGACAACCGTGGAAAAGGTCCCGAATCCTCTTCACGCAAATATGGTGCGTAGAAGGAACTTTCATGCATCTCACAATTTCAAGAAGAAAAACAAGGGAAAGCAAGAGAACAGCCCTAAGCCAAAACAGACAACTGAGTTCAAGAAGAAAACCAACAATAACAAGCAAAAGGATCAAGGTTGCTTTGTTTGCGGGAGTACTCGAGCATTGGGCAAGTGCATGCCTGCACCGCAAATTCATTCAAGAGAAGAAATCAGCAAACATGGTGACCAATGAAACCGAAGGAGGAACATCCGGGTATGGTAATTATTTACCTTTTGTTCTTTCAGTTTGTCATTCACCCGAAAGTGGTGGATGGATAGTGGTGCCAATATTCATATTTGTGCTAATATCTCTTTGTTTGCTTCCTATCAGGTCAGCGGGACTGGAGCCTTGCTGATGGGGAATGGATCGCGTGCACATGTTCTTGGTGTTGGTACCGTCATTCTGAAGTTTACTTCAGGAAAGACGGCGCTATTGAAGAACGTGCAGCATGTGCCCTCCATCAAGAAAAATCTTGTTAGTGGTTCTATGATGTGTCGTGATGGCTACAAGATCGGACTTGAGTCCAATAAGTGTGTCGTGTCGAGACATGGTACTTTTGTTGGTAAAGGTTATGATTGCGGAGGTCTGTTCCGCTTATCTTTGCTTGATGTGTGTAATAAGGTTGTGAACACCGTTAATATTTCTGTTGAGTCGGATTTATGGCATTCACGTCTATGTCATGTTAATTATGGATGCTTGATGTGGCTAGCAAATATGAATTTAATCCTGAAATTTAACTTGGTCAAAAAGTCTAAGTGCCATGTGTATGTTGAATCAAAACAACCCCGCAAGCCTCACAAGGTCTGCCGAGACGAGGAGTTTGGCACCTCTAGAACTTGTTCATTCTGATTTCTGTGAAATGAATGGAATTTTGACCAAAGGCGGTAAAAGATACTTTCTCACTTTTTATAGATGACTCCACCAGGTTTTACTATGTGTATTTCTTAAAAACAAAAGATGAAGCGTTTAATTATTTTAAGACCTATAAAGCTGAAGTTGAGAACCAACTTGAGAGGAAAATAAAACGGTTAAGGTCCGATCGAGGTGGAGAATACTTCTAATAATGTTTTCGATGAGTTCTGCGTGGAACACGGTATGGTTCATGAGAGGACACCGCCATTCTCACCATAATCCAATGGGATTGCTGAAAGGAAAAACTGCACTCTAATGCATTTGGTGAATGCCATGTTGAGTAATGCGGATTATCCAAGGAGTGATGGGGTGAGGCAATTTTGACAAAGATGTCATGTCCTCGAACAGAGTTCCAACAAAGAACAAAGAAATCACACCATTTGAGGAATGGGAAAAGAGAAGATTAAATCTCTCATATTTGCGCATTTTGGGGTTGTTTGGCTAAAGTAAATGTGCCAATCAACAATAAACGTAAACTTGGGCCTAAAACTGTTGATTGTATTTTCCTTGGCTATGCTTTTCATAGCACCGGGTATAGGTTCTTAATTATAAAATCTGAAGTGCCTGATATGTATGTTGATACAATCATGGAATCAAGAGACGCTTACATTCTTTGAGAATGAATTCCCCTATGAAGAATACACCTAGTGAAACAAGTCATAAGACTATAATTCCCCATGAGCACGAACCTGCCTATTCCAATAGATCATGCCGAGGATTCTCATGTGCACATCCCCGAGGAGGATGACACTATAGTCACTTTCGAAAGAGCAAGAGACGTAGGGTTGCAAAATCCTTTGGTGATGACTTTATAGTGTACCTTGTGGAAGACACAACAACCACCATTAGAGAGGCATATTCTTCTCCCGATCTTCGACTTGTGGAAGGAAGTAGTAAGGAGTGAGATTGATTCTATTATGTCTAATGGAACATGGGAGGTCGTTGACCGTCCTTATGGTTGTCAACCTATAGGTTGCAAATGGATCTTCAAGAAAAAGCTTAGGCCTGATGGTACAATTGAGAGGTACAAGGCAAGGCTTGTGGCCAAAGGTTATACTCAAAAAGAGGGTGAAGATTTCTTTGATACCTATTCACCAGTTGCTCGATTGACTACAATTCGCACATTAATTGCTGTGGCAGCCTCTCATGGTCTTATCATTCATCGATGGATGTTAAGACAACTTTCCTAAATGGAGAGTTGGACGAGGAGATCTATATTGATCAGCCGTAAGGGTTCATTGCGGATGGTCAAGAGAACAAGGTATGCAAAAGTTGATAAAATCGTTGTATGGCCTAAAAACAAGCACCTAAGCAATGGCATGAAAAGTTTGATAATACTCTTACAACCGCCGGCTTCTTTGTGAATGAAGTCGACACGTGTGTGTATTATTGGTATGGTGGGGGTGAGGGTGTTATGTCTGTGCCTTTATGTTGATGACATCTTGATCTTTGGATCTAATCTTAGAGTGATTGAGGAAGTAAAGAATTTTCTATCGAGCAATTTCGAAAATGAAAGATTTGGGAGAAGTCGATGTCATTCTAAACATCAAGCTTATTAGAGAAGGTGATGGTGGGGTAACTTTGTTACAATCCCATTATGTGGAAAAGGTATTTAGTCGCTTTGGTTTTAGTGACTGTGATCCCCGCCTCCTACACCTTATGACTCTAGCGTGCTATTGAGGAAAAATCGGAGAATAGCAAGGGATCAATTGACATACTCCCGCATCATTGGCTCACTCATGTACCTTGCGAGTGCAACAAGGCCCCGACATCTCATATGCTTTGTGAGCAAGTCGTTTCGGTTTGTGTCAAAACGAGGAGATGATCACCGGGCGTGCTCTTGAGAGAGTATTGCGTTATCCGAAAGGTACTATGACATATGGTATTCATTATACTTGAAACCCAAGAGTGCCGGAAGGCTATTGTGATGCGAACCGGATTTTGATGTCGATGAGCTTTATGCCACAAAGTGGATATGTGTTCTTGCTTGGAGGTGGCGCCAAGTTTCCTAGAAGTCTTGCAAGTAGACTATCTTAACTAAGTCTACAATGGAAGAAGAACTCACAAAGATTAGACACCGGCCTGGGCCGAGGCCGAGTGGCTTCGTGATTTCCTATTGATTTACCGGTAGTTAAAAACCAATACCGCTATTTTCATGAACTCGTGATAATCGACCGTGATTACAAAGGTCAATCAATTCTAGGAATAACATGAAGTCTACAAGGCATGTTAAGAGAAGATTAAAATCATTAAAAGTTGAAAACTTCGAGTTATAACGGTGGATTATATCCACACATCGAAAATAATCCGCGCGGATGAATTCACTAAGGGTCTATCACGAATGTGATACAAAGTGCATCGAGAGAAATGGGCATGAGACCCACCTCGAAATCTAGTAGTAAGTGGTAACCTTTCTATGTGATCGGAGATCCCGTGAAGTAGGATGGTGAAACAAACCGGTAGTAGATTGTGAGGAAAGATCCCTTTGAACTCATTTCTGATGCACATCTTTCCTTCTGTAAGGTAGGATGGTTTTAACCTTAATGTGTTCCATAATGGAGATGTTGTCCTACGTAACATATGCTAAGGAATACACCTATATGAGACGGATCACGGTCGGGTCACGCCTATGAGACGGGTAATCTCTAAATTCTCATGAAAGGCAATCAAGTATGACTTATACGCCTCAAATAGAGGGGATGCCTTTTTTGCGACCTAGTACCAAAGAAAGGGTTTTGGTGGATCTCACTTCACACAAAACCGTCAATTCAAGGCATAGTCTATTGTTCGGGGTTGTGATCGAAAGTGAAACTTTTTATTCTAGATGGATGTTCAACTTAACAGCTTCCATTGAAACACCGGTATATCAAAGAAATGTGAATGTGAAACCGATTTGTTACATACTCTAGAGTTTGGTGGGGATTGTTGGATTTATTATGAGTCTAGCTCATATTAAATTTAATAAATTAATAAACTCTATGGTAAGTAACGGTTTGGAAGTGAATAGTTTTAATGAGTTTTTTAACTAAACTTAATGGCGAGGCATGCGCACAAGCATGTGCATGGTGAAGTGCACGTTATGGCTTTGATGAAAGTCATTTCCTTCTTCCATTAGCTCCATTTAATCTTATTTAAGTGGTGGCTACACGTTTCTTCTCTTGGGATTTACATGCATGAGTGCTTCTTCATTTGTTGTGAGTTACATGCATGAATGGTCCTTGGAGTTAGGAAGTTACATGCATAAGTGCTCCTTCATTTGTTGAGAGTTATGTGCATGAATGGTCCTTTGGGAGTTATGTGATTGAGTGCTTCACGTGAGTTGCTTTGGCTTCTCTTCTTGCATGTTGGCTTGCTATAAAAGGACATGTCCTCTACGGTGATTGAAAAAGTCACACACACAACCACATCTTTTCTCATTTGCTTGTGGGTTTTCTCCCGTCCGGTGATCTTCTCGGAGAGAGGTGCCTCGCCGAACCTTTGGTTGCTCGTGAACTCGCCCTGAGTGTGCGGGCGATTAGGTTTTTTGGGGGAGCTGCCACGATCGCTCCATCGCCCTCGCTTCGGATCGCCACCGCACTTCGATCGACTACTTCGAGCACCATGATCGCAAGTGGAAGTGGAACCTCCGATGCTTTCAAAGATTGGACCCTCCTCCGGGTACACTCTAAATTTGTGCCTTGTTTTTTATTTTCTTTTTTCTCTCTTGTGTTATGCCATGGTTGTTTCCTTCGATCATGATATTCATGTTATGCTATGGTTATATTTGTTTATGCATGTTATTGTCTTTCCCGTAGTGTTGCCTCTTTTGTCATGCTTACATGATTACGCACACTCTTTTATCATATACATGGATATATGTGACATCATGCTATTTACTCTATATGTCATCACATTTAAGTTGTTAATTTTTTCTGGATTAAAATGACATGGAAATTGCTTAATTATCAAACACAATTAACCGCCGAGCGAATTTTGGGCATGCGCTGGGAGACGGGTGCCCCGGGGCTCCAATCGCCACCCTCCCGGTGGACCGCTGAGCATCCGAGGAGACACAGCCCCCCCACGAATCCCGCCCCTAGCTCTGCACCCGCCGTGGTGACGCCGCCGTGGGAGACCCGCACATGACGCCCCCCCGGCGCCGCGGTCATCGAAGCGTGTGGCCCACCATCTCCTCGAGCAAACGGGCAAGCGATCCGCCTCACCGCATGGGCAGCGCCGCACGAGCATCGCCGGTGACGATGACGCCACTATCCCTCCCGTGGCGTGCAATCATCTTTCGGGAACGGTCAAAGATCATGGCTATCATCAAGCACCGCCACCGCGGTCATCGCCGTCCCCATTATGGCCGTCATCTTCGTTGTCCTGTCCGCCGTCCCCCGGTGAGCCCGGTGGCGTACTGAAGTCCTAAAAAGCGACAAGCCTCACACGCACCAAGTAGCGTGAGGCCGTGCATCGGCGCGATCATCATCATCATCATCAACAACAACAGGCTCAGGAATAAAGACAATTGCTGCTCCTCAATGAAACTGGGTGCCAGCACCAAGCGGTGACAAAGAATTCCCTATCATCGCCGCAAACCGGGACATCTCGGCGCCGTGAGCTCCACGTTCGAAGCAGAGCGCCCGTAACACCAGGCCGCAGCGGGTATTGCGCGCATGGAGAGGGACATGCCTCGCCGCCAGCAACACCCCTCGAAGCGGAAAGCGCCGGCATTGGCAGAAGCAGTCCGCCACCAGGGCCGCCAAACAAGAGGGATTAGTTGGCCCCCCGGCCTCGAGGCCAGGATGCGATCACGGTCGGCGCAGCTGGCGGAAACGGATGATGAAGTCCTCCGGCGCATGGATGCGAAATGGGCTATGTAGTCATCCATGCGAAAAGAAAGAGGGCAATGTCACGGTTGTGCCGAAGTGTGAGCATAGGTGTCCGCTGGCGTTCCTCCCACTCGCTTGTGGGAGCCACTCTATCTATTGGTTGGGATAGCAGATGTAGGTTAGGTTTGTTATGGAGGGGCGGTCACTGCATATGGAGTCACGCTACTGGATGAGATCAGTGGTTGACACTCTCTGGGTGCCCACCTGTTGTTGACCTTGGGAGGAGTGGTGTAGGGTGATCTATGTGCGCAAGTGTGAGCTTCTGGCACATGGGGTCCCTCGTAGGCGAGGAGCTAGCTCATTTTCAATGGGGTGTGTTGACCTCTATGACGAAATCCTTAAGAATTCTTTGCATCCCTAGCTTAACTCCATCATTTTAGTGGAGTTGGCTTCGGCACTGGTCCCTTGCCTGTGACCGGTGTGAGAGAGTGGCATGGAGGCCGGAGCAAGCCATATTTGTGGGATGACGCATGTATCCAGGCTCTGGGTGTAGGTTAAGGGTAGAGAGGAAAAAAGAGAAGGAGAGAAGGCCATGGGACCGAATTCGTCCTGAGGAGGATTTTTGTTTTCTTTGTGTTTTCCTTTTTCTAATTTTATTCTCTTTTACTCTTTCCCTTCTAACATATAAATGGTAGTGAAAGGCTTAAGAAATCAATCCAAAACTTTAAGAAGCAAGTCAAGCATGCAACCTAGATACTTCTAAGTGCGGATGCATAGGCTTAAATCTTTAATAATCACAATTAAATTTGGTTGAATTATGCTTAGGCCTTTAATGTCAACTATATGAACACTTCACCAAGAAAAGTACGATTTTGTTTTTTGGAAAATCCACATTTTCGTAAATGTGATTTGGGTGGAATGTCACAAGCTGACTCTTTTGGGATACTAAAATTGTGGTTTGCTTGTGTGTTCGCTTAATTTCCGCGCCCTACCTTCTCGATGGCACGAATCCGGGGAATATCCTCCACAGCGTAAGTACGATGAATCCTGTGCATATTATTATGCTTCAGTTTCCTGTTGAGTAAGCCAGCAAAATATGGCTCCACATGCATGCACTTGACTTGGCAGCAGGTAACTTGCATTGGCCATGCATCTTCTGTCGTAATTTGTGGGTGTCAAATGGAAGGCATCACGCGGTGCACTCCACGTACGCTGGAGGTTCATGTATATTATCTGTTCTGCTTTGTTTTCTCTTGGTATGCATGTCCGTGATTTGAAGCATATGGCATGCATGCATGTGAGGGCGGCAGCAAATTCATCAGGAAAATTGCATCCAAATTCATCAGGAAAAATTGCAGCCAACCGCAGCAAATTTCATCACATAGTCACCACCAAATTTCATCACAAGTCAACTCTCTTGCTCTGAAGTCTGAACTCTGAAGTGAAGTCCAAATTTCATCAAAAGTCAACCCCTAACCCTCTGACCTTCCACCCACCACATCGTACGTCCATCACTTGTACATAAGCGCCTTATCTTCACTCCCGTGACATATTCCCAACACACAAACATACACAGCTCACCGTCACACACTACAAGTACAGAGGACAACTACATATAGCCATGGCGAAACTCACGGTCGTCCTGCTCACGTTGCTCGCCGCCGCCGCAGCTGGCATGGTCACCAGTGCCGGCGCTAGCGCTACCATCCCAACCAGGAGGAGCCGTTTCCTGCTTGCCAACAGCGCGGTCAACAACTCAGCGCCGGTGTCGTATGCCGCCGCTTGCTCCAAGAAGTCGGCTGCCGTGTGCTTGGCTCCGGGCAGCCCAGGCCCGACGTGCTGCGGCGGGCAGTGCGTGGACACGGCGGGCAGTGCCGACCACTGTGGCGGATGCAACAAGGTCTGCAAGCACGATCCTAGCACGTGCTGCGGCGGCCGGTGCGTCGACCTGCTCTCCGACCAGGAAAACTGCGGCGCGTGCGGGAACCGCTGCAACAAGAAGTGCAACAACGGCTTCTGTGACTACGCCCTGTAATGTGCAGTGCGACATATATATTATACATATATATTTTCTGTAATCCTGGTTATAGAATTTAGAGTACATATAGCCCCCTACGAAGTGAATATATACTGACTATATGATCATACTAGACCATCTAGGCTAGTATGTATGTCAAGTATATAAGTATACACAGAGTATGTAGTTATATTTATTTTATACTCTCTCTGTCTCTTAAAGGATCAGTGGCGGAGCCAGAATTTAAAACTTGGGATTCCTACTTCCACATCATTAAAAAAAATCAAATTCATATACTTAAAAATATAGCCAATGGCACTATAAAAAAATCGAATTCATAGATTTGACAACCAATATTTGCTTTCTAGAATCTAAACTTTTAACTGAAAGGCAAATTTTTTTTACCTGTTTTGGGCTAAAATACACCTAAAAATACTACATATTATAGCATTATACATTTATATTGTATATACACATATATACATAAACGTGTACCAAAATAGTTGGGTATTCCCGGGAATACTGGGAATACCCCTAGATCTGTCCATGTAAAGGATAGATTTCTAAAATTGTCTTAAGTCAAACTTTTGAACTTTGACTGAATTTTTAGAAAACCCATTATGGTTTATGTTATCAAATTAGTATCATTAGATTTATCATAGAAACTATTTTCATAAGGTGCTCATTTTATATCATAAATGTTGTTACTTTTTTTTCTATAAAGTTAGTCAAACTTAAAAAAAGTTTGATTGGCACAGATTATAGGAATTGATTTATTCGAGACGGAGGGAGAATACTACTAAGATGATATTATGACACTATACCAAAAAAAATATGGACTTCGTTCCTTGAATTTTTTCATGTAGTTAGATTTTGAGTACTATCTTAAAATGAGTATATAGGCCCTGTTTGAGACTGCTTTATATATATAAGAATCGAGTGTAATCTAATCATGATTTTTGATATGTTGTGGTTTTTAAAAATCTCCGGTATAGGGAATCAGAGGCACTTGGCAATCCTCATTGCACGGCAATCGGGAATGCAAAAGGACTTATGTACCCTTCTAGTTTCTCAGATATGGGTCACATAATCAGAATCATACATGGGTTCCCTTGAAGCCCAACCTTGGGCCTAGATTCTATGACAAAATTCATGGACCATCACTATGGACATGTAAAATTCGTCATGATACCTCTTTTGCCATATTTAATGCCACCGTGGCATGCCGACGGGATTTTCGGGGCTATTGTGACGAAAGCAATCCGTCACGGATCAACAAAATTTTCGTAGTGCATCCTCGGTTGCCCCTTGCCTTCCTCTGCTTCTTCTCGTTGCTTGAGAGATTTAGCTCAACTCCCACACCTCCCTAATCGCTCACTCTCCACTACTACAGATTGATTTTGCATGGTGGTCGGATTTTATTTTCCGTGGCGGGCATTTGAGAAACCGCCACGAGAAATAGGTGGCCCGCATCCCCCCGCCGTGGAAAAACCGCCACGGTTAATCGACAACCGTGGCGGTTTTTTAAAATGACCGCCACGGGTTAATCCCTATTTTCCGCGGGCGGGCATTGTTAAATGTCCGCCACGCGAAAATCGATTAACCGTGACGGTTTTTAACAATGCCCACCACGGAAAATCGTGGCCACAAATATATATACCAACACTTCACTTCCCACCTCTCATTCACTCATTCTCCCGGCCGACGCCGGCCTCTCTCCTCACCAAAACCCGACGCCGGCCTCTCCTCCCCGAGCCGGCGCGCCTCCCTCCCCTCTCCTCCCCAAGCCGACGGCCTCCCCTCCCGTCTCCTCCCCGAGAAAGGCGGCGCGGGCGGCGCCCCTCCACTTCGAAAGCGGGCGGCGCGGGCGGCGCGATCCGGCCATGGCGGCGGCGGTCCCAAGGACGGCGGCGCTCCCCAAGCGGATCCGGCGTCCCAGCACGGATCCGGCCCCCCGAGCATAGATCCTGCGTCCCGACCACGGGCTTTGGCGTCCCCATCTATGGTGGCGGCGGCGGTGTCGAAGCAAGGATCGGCGTCGAAAGCACGGATCCGGCGCCCTCGAAGCTCCCGATCCGGGCGCGCCCCGAAGCGCGGGAGCGCCCCCAGCGCTGATCCGGCGTCCCGGCCGGGCGGGGCGAAGCTGGTCGGTGGCGGTGGCGTGCTCTGCGCGCGGTGAACCACGCGAGACGCGGGACCTAGCGCGAAGCCCAGACCGGGCCCATTTGGGCCCGGATCGGGTTTTTTTTTTTTTTTTTTATTTTATTTACCATGGTGGGCATTGTAAGAAGACCGCCACGGAAAATAGGGATTTTCCGGGGCGGGCATTGTTAAATAACCGCCACGGTTAATCGATTTTCCATGGCGGGCATGGTGTCCGCCACGGTTATTCGTTTGATTAACCGTGACCCTAGCTCGTGGCGGACACTATGCCCGCCACGGAAAATCGATAATGCCCGCCACGGAAGTTCATTCCTCGTAGTAGTGCTCGACATTGTTCGTCGAGCAAGCCGCCAGTGAGCGTCTCCTCCCAAGCATTCGAGCTAGCACGGGACAATGGGGAAGCCAAGCTGTCGTCTCCAACTTAGCCAGCTTGGGGCGGTAGGGGAGCGGATGAGAGCATTGCGCCCGACCGAGGCTAGTGTGGGGTTGGGTGGAACGGACAAGAACAGGGGGGTTCATCGAGGCTAGCATAGGGTCGGTAGGGAAGCGGATGAGAGGAGAGGGTTGCTTCGCACCAAGCCCACGTGGGGGCAAAGTGGTCAGCCCGGCATTCGGTTCCTCGGTTCGGTTCGGTTCTTCGGTTTTTGAAGAAATTTGGTTATTAGAAAATAGGAACCGATCGGTTCTCAAAAATCTCGAACCGACAATTTTGGTTCTCGGTTATTTCGGTTCGGTTCTGGTTCTAACCGAACTAACCGAACTTTTCCAGCAAAGGCCAAGACAACAATAAATATACATGTTCCAAGGCAAATTTATGCAACACTATATCCATTTTATTAACAAAAAGTTATAAGGCAACAATAATATAGCATTTCAAATATGACATACCACACATAAACCAAATATTATCTTTCAAAATACAAGTAGATGAAGTATAATACATGTATTTCGGTTCTTTCGGTTAGTTCGGTTAACCGAGAGTAAGAACCGAATTTTCGTCGGTTATTTCGGTTCCTCAATATCAGGAACCGAATATGGAACCCAATTTTTCGGTTCGGTTCTTTCGGTTTTGGTTTCGGTTCTTTCGGTTCGGTTCTCGGTTTTCGGTTTTTTGTGCCCAGGGCGAGGCAGCGGTGGAGTTCAGTCCAGCAAGATGGGCGGCGCGGAAGTAGATGGGGAGCAGAGGGGCAACGGGTGGAAAATTGCTCACACACGGTGGGGAAATCTCCAATGGGAGGCCACAGTATAGAAAACACTGCTTTCGTTGAACTTGGATTGTTTTGAACGCTCAATTTCTAGGCAATCTAAAACAATCAAGGACGTTACTGGCATTCTCGATTTTTTTCACCTATGATCCAATTATATGCGGTCCTAAACATGCCCATAAACATACTCAAATACTCTCTGTCACGTGTGAAATAAAATAACATTTCAGGTTACAACAATGTATTGCTTGGAGGCATGCTTTATGATCAATAGCCTCTCTATTTGTCACACTAGAAGAATGGATTCTTCATCTTATTTAAACATTGGCCTCCATTTTATTTTAGTACACCGTTGAGTCAAATTCATCCTTGTCATCATGCATGTTTTCTGCAACGACAAAAGGACCAAAGAGATGAAATCAGAGAAGAAGTTTGCTTTAGCAAAGTCATTGTTATACATCATGTATTTGCTGAAGACATCAACGTAGAATGCAAATACTATACAAAAAATTGTTGCAAGGAGATATTACTAAGTAGAACAATGACGTTTACAAAAAAGGCTTCTGCTTCGGTACTCCTTCCCTAAAGATTTGCACGAATTTTAAATTAAGATAATTATTTTTTACTAATATTTTTCTATTTGGGCCGCTCCGGTCCAGCCCCCTGAGTCCAGCCCGTCCCCAAAGTTCATCGTCATGGAAGGAAACAACGCCGTCCACTCATTGGTCGAGGAAGAAGGAGACCATCTACCACCCAACCAACACCTTGCTCCTGGTCGTCAAGGTCGGCATCAACCTGTGGATCGGCGGAGGGTGGTCCCTCACGTCGTGGCGTTCGTCCGGTGACCGGGGACCTCCAGTACGTCATGGTCAGGCGAGGAGTGTTGCGTGAGATCGTGATGCTGGAGTGTGGAATGGGCGATGGTTCAGCGGCGTGCCGGTCTACCGGAGATGTACTACTCGTACTCCGATAGGTTCGTCTTCAAGGTGACGGTGAGCCCCAGCGAGGTCAGCTTCAGCTACGCCGCCAAGCACGGCGTGCCCTCCCTATCCCGCGTCATCCTGAACTGCATCACGGTCAAGGCCGAGCACACCGTGTGGGAGCTGCACGAGCAAGAGTGGGTAGACAACTTGCAAGGACCCCGGTATGACTGCAACGACTACAACAAGTGCGGACAGTGGCGCGGGCGGGTCCTTGACGCAATGCGGTGCCGAGGTGCCGGCGTCGCTCGGTTGGTCGGGTTCGGGTTCCACTGCTCCGGAATGTCCTCGCGGCGGCGCTGTCTCCTTCCTCGAGGAATGAATGGACGGATGACGACTATTCTTTCCGTGGCGATGATTTTACTTTGGGGACGGGCTGGACCCAGGGCTGTACGGACAGGCTAGGTCCAAGCGTGGCCCAGATAGAAAATTATTAGCAAAATTAATTAATTACCTTAATTGGCTACTTTAAAATTCGTGCAAATCTTTGAGAGAGGAGTACCGAAGCTGATGCCAAAAAAAAAAAGTTGTTGCATCGTCAGCTCACAACTAGTAGAGGAATGAGGAGGCTAGACATGGATGGGGAAAGGGAGGGAGGGAACGACATTGTAGGGTTTTCTTCTTTGGAAACGTATCCTATGAAATCAACTTTGTATGCAAACTATGAAAACTTAATCTAGATCATTTGGATGCTCATCCGATGGCCATCGGTGGAGGTGGGGTTATTTTTAGCACTTAAACCCCCACTCATCCGACCCTAAAATAACCGAGACTGAATCAAAATCCCCACAACAATGAAATCCCCCCACCCATCCGACGGACGACGCAAATCGGGCGGAAGAGGCCTGAAATTTTGGTGCTTTATTAATGAGGATTGCTATTCTTCACACGTGTGATTCTTTCGTTGTTTTCACACGAATTTTTCCATCGTTGATCTCTGATCGGCCGGCTCGTGTCTGTGTTATTCTGTGCACCGATTGTTGTCCTTGTTTTCTCTGGATGTTGTTGGTCCCACAAGAACAGCTCTGTTTCAATTTTTGGGAACTCGCGCCCAAGTCGAGCAGGCTCTGGTTCGTTGTCTCTCTGTCATGTGGGTCCCATGAGCAGTGTCACTGTTTTGATTTTTGGTGAGTCGCGCTGAAGGCGAGCAGTCATCTTCCTCTCTCTCTCACTAGTGTTTTTGCGCCCATGCGCCGCAGGGCATTGGCCGCGGTTATGTTTTCGATGACTGCAAGAAAATGCAACTAAAAACAAGCGCGATCTTGAAGCCGGGGACTGACCGGGTGTGTATCGCTGTTTGGAATAACACTGGGAAAATAGATTTAGCACTGCAGCGCTAGTGTTCAAGGAACAGATCAACCAGCATTTGTATGCCGAAATGGATTTTTGATCGATGGCTAAAAGGCATATGTATTACACGGATATAACATTTAAAAAGGTCTAGAAGTGCACCAAAACATCACTTAGAGACGTTACTCTTCCAGTTCTCACATAGTTGTACACATAAATACATCATTTTAAGAGACATTACAGTTTTCACGATTGGACAACATACACAAAATACAACACTATGCATGACATGCATGCGTAGAGCCGCAGCATTTGTTTTGTTTTTCTACAATGCATGAGAATGTAAATGATGTGCACCAAATACTGACACTTACAGTAAGAGTTGGATAATTTTCAAGCTCAAGCAACAAAAGCATCAGGACCCTCTTAATGAAACACGGGTGAATGGCCCGATCGAGAAAAAAACAAAAACATCAGGACTAACGATTAGACACATGTGGTTTTCATAGATGGTGTGAAGACAGCTTGGCGTTGCAAATGCAGCGATGGTATAAAATACTCCTACAGAAGATAGGAACCTCTGAACAATTGGTCCGATCATGTGGGTCTTTGGCAGTCAAGACTCGAGCATCAGCAACACAAAGGCAAGAGATGCAACGACCTGCACAGTTCAGTAGAAAAATGAATGACCGGCAGTGATGCAACCCTTGCTAATTAGATAACACAATGCTTTGACAATTTTTGCCAATCTATATTCTCAAAAGAGGAAACATAAAGCATATTAATATTTTTTATCAGTAGCCTACGAGGTTTGAAGAGCAAATCTAGCATATTCAGCTGTAAATTAGGTCTCTAATACTAATATATTCATGTGAATATTTCAGGATAAGGAAAGTGGAATGAACAAACAATCATGCAATCATCATATAGGAAAAACTGCAATTATATCAACAAATCACATAGAATTATGTTCATATATCACCACACTCTTAAATAAACACCAAGACCCAAAACACTTAGTAGAAGCAGTGAATCACTATGATACTATCAGCTATCTAGAGAGCCATGAACCAATGTATTAACCTCACTATATTTTTGACTCCATAGTTATTTGTCAACTCTAAAACAGGGCAAGTCTTCATATAAGAGTATTCACTATTGAGCGAGACTATTTTAGTTTTCTGCCATACACCAAGATGCATGTACCTTTTTTCACACAATGAGTCAAGTGTATCTTAATAGGAACTATCAAACAATCAACCAATACATGTATCAGATGATATTTTCCTTATAACTTCTACCTCCATCTCACATGACCTCCATCTCACATGTCAGAGACTACTAAAGGTAGCCGAATTCAGTAAACAGATGTATCATCCAATTGATTTTCCCCTACCTCTCCTTTTAGTAAAGATCCATCCTGCAACCAACGAATGCAGAGGAATATATGTAAAAATATGGAACCTAACTAAGGAATTGAAAGAGCATCCGACCAACAGCCACCCCCAATCTTCTGAATGAAAACAGACGCAGTTGACCATGTGAAACACGGCCCATCGTCCCAAACACGAGATAAACTAACCTTTAGCAATTGAAGAATATGACCAATGGTATAAAAGCTTCAGGGAAAACATTGGTCCATCTCCTCCCAGGGTTTATTCTTCTAAAGTGTCTGCAATAGAATTCAAGGGAAGACCCAACAGAATTAGTTTTGTTTCCAACCAGGAAATCACAACATAAATTCAAGATGAGGCAATAAAGTTAAACAGATCTTCAAGAATATCTTCTATTGGGTGCTGCTTTATGTTTCCTTATATAGGAAATATACTTTGCTCATATACATGAAGAGCATTAGAATTTATACATACACAACTACTAAAAGGGAATAAAGAATTAAAGAAAACCCAGATTACCTTGGTCCAGTAGTAGCTACATAAGAGGAACCTGGAAATCACCAGATTTGACATGAAAAAAAGAAGGGTGCACTGATATAGTTCAATTTCAAGGATGGTTTCCTCCAAAGATTTCACAAATTAAATCCACTTCTGCTAGACAATAGAATAGTTGGGAAAGCTGCAATTACCGGCAAGCTGCTAGCATGGAAAACTAAAGGTAATCCCCAACTGAAATTATTAGCAAGCCGCTAGCATGGAAAAGCTAACCCTTCCATGAACCCCACAATATCAGCAAGGCAAAATTGATATCCAAAGCAAGTTGAATGGTTGAAGTTGCAGCACAAATCGGAGTGAACAAACATTATGGTTTGAAGGCAAAACCGCTGTAGTTGTAAAATTAAAACTACAGAGGCGCTGGCCAGTTTTTTTTTTTTTTTTAGTAAAAAAAAAAAATCAGAGGCATTTCGGAAAAAAAAAAAAGCAGAGGCGTACCTAGTTGAAAACAGCTTTGCTTTCGTTGTCCTCGCCACTCTCGTTGCACATGCTTTGATTTCGTCTATGTCCGTCATGGTCATGCCTGGACATTGCACTTGGAAACATATCTGCAGCACGAGAGGTCCAACATTAGCTCGAACTTCCCAAATCACATCGATAAGCAGGGCGCGGCTGGTACGCATCGGGAGTAGCCAGCCGGGCGGAAGGAGCAAAACGTCGGGTCGATGAGGAGGAGACCCTGCACACCGAGGGAGCCACCACCCGCCGCCCGGCCGAGGTAAGCCGAAGGCGGGAGCCGCCCCGCTGCAGATCTGGCCGGAGACCGCCGCAACAACCTGCAAGATGTCGCCACCACCACGGCGCCGCGACAGGGCAGGACGACACGCAGCAACGATTCAAAGACCGGGCGCAGGCGAAGGGAGGCGAACCGCGGTGAAGCCGAAAAAGCGGGCCGGAGCTCCTTACCTCACCGAGACAATGAAATGGACGACGGCAGGGGCAGAGAGGCGGCCGTCGAAGTCTAGACGAGCGACCCAGGGAGCCCACCGAATTGCCCGAGACCGAACCTCAAACTAGTGCACCAAGCCGCAGACACGCTAGGGCGGCCCGAAGGAGGAACCCACGGGCGAGCCCACCGTTCAGCAGGACGGGCGACACGATCCTTGAACACCATCGCGGCAACGGTGGTAGGAAAGGGCTACATCTCGAGACAGTTTTCACACAACCGCTGCAACATGGGCCCAAGGCTTTTCCAGCCAACCGGCAATCGACAGCGATCCGCAGCAGCAGGATGCAACGCAGTTTGGCGCACGCCGCCACCACACGCTCGTTCGCAACCTGGCCCAGCGTTTCCACCCAATCGGCAATCAACAACGACCCGCAGCACGAGGGACCAGCGCAGGCCGACGACGTCGGAGCCGGGCCCACGCCGCCCCACCCGCCTCCCATGCCGCCTCCCGAGTAGCTCCCGAGGGCAACGTGCTAACACTGCAGCTGGGGCCAGGAGAAGGCATCCAACCATCATTCGACCTTGGCGAAGCTTCACCCGCCAATGAATGAAGCGGAGCAGCGGCCGTGTGCGTCACGACTTCGACCCGGCGAGCTCATGTTCCTAGCCCCAAGGTCAGCGCGCTACCCGCCATCGATCGAGATGAGGACGGTCAAAAAATTTTGCTACCGTGGACGCGCTGGCCGAGCCGGTTCTCCACACCCAATATACTCTTTAAATTTCTCTCCCCTCATTTCATTTCTCTCTCCCTGCCGTTTTCTCCTGCCCGGCGATTCTCTCTCTCGGCCACCGTAACCCATCCGTCTCGCTCCTCCTCCCCGGTGAAGAGAGCAGCCAGGTTGCCTTCCTCGTCGGCACGCCGCGTCCTCTTCCTCGCGACGGGCGGCGACAGCGATTCTGTGATGTGTTGTCGTCCTCCTCATCGGTGGTTGTCGTCCTCCTCGTCGGCTAGGGTTCCTCAGATTCGGCGCGTACTGCTGCATCGGGTACTGCCTCACCTTTTTTTCTTGTTGGATGGAGATTTTTGGTGGGGGATTTTGGGATGTAGCGGGGGTTCGGCATTTTGTTTGGATTGATGCTAGGTCGGATTTTGCGTTGTATTTTGGGGGATTTTTTGAGGTTGTGAATGTGGATTTGGTTGATGTAGACACGCTTTTGCTTTTGGATTTGAGTATTCTTTGTTTGTGGCCGCCGCGCCCAACGGACGGCGCGGATTCTGCGCTGCGGAAGGCGGAGGCGGCTGCGTTGGCACTGTGGCTTTCCTGCTACACGGGGCTGCTGCGCGCTTCTCCGTCGTCTGCTTCATGCTGGGCGCGGTGTGCTGTGATGGCCGGCGTGGGTGCGTCAATGACGCAGGAGCTGGAGTGGACTACGACGAAGGCGCAAGGGCGACGGCTGGGGCCGGAGGAGGGAGTGTCGGGGAGAGCATCAGTTTTCTTCTTCAGTGTTTTTGCTGTCAGGCTGTGTCGTCTGTCTTTCCCGTTGAAATGTTAAACAAACATAACATGCTTCTGGGTGTTTCCAGTTCAGTTGACACTAGTAGTGCTCGTGCTGCAGAGTGCAGACTCCTCTCTGATATATATAGGATGTGAATCTCAAATGGCTTTTTTTAGAGTGGTGTGCATTATGGAGTGAATTGGCATGCGTCGATGTGCATCTGTTCAGCCGTCCTTATTATTAGTAGTACATCTCTTGTGTTCATTCAATAACCAGGCAACCGTCCTTATTATTAGTAGTACATCACTTGTGTTCATTCAATAACCAGGCATTCAGTGCCTGCATACTGGAACTTATTTGTGTGCTGTGCATTATGGAGTGATTTGCCAAACCTAGCTATGTTGTGTTTATACTATATCGTCGTGGCATGCGTCGCCGCGAATGAACACTAGTAGTGTTCCGAGTGCATGTTCTCAAATTGCATTCAGGTTTTCTATTTTTAGACTTGAATGCATTCAGGTTCTCTGAAATGTCATTTTAGAATGCATTCAGGTTTTCTATTTTTAGACTTGAATGCATTCAAGTTCTCTGAAATATTGCCATGCCGCATGAGAAGTTGTGGGCATTTCATTGTTACATTTGAATGGTAATTGTCTTTTTATGTTTCATTGTTACATTTCAGTAATATATTAGTATCAGGGGGCTGCCTTATGTTGTGCATGGTTCATTTCATTGTGTTGTGCATTGTTCATTTCAGTCATGGGTGGCGGCTGGCGGTAGATATTTTATTTTCAGTCTAATTTTTTTTCTTGATTGTGCTGTTCTGTATTTGTGTTGTGTCATCGCCGTGGCTATAGCTGTGGCTGTGCTGAGAATTACGGTTCAAAACTGATTGGGGGCGGTGGATCAGGGATGAATTGAGTGAGGCAGGCGATGCTGTCCTTGGGTAATGGATGTGGAAGTCTGTTGACCCTCCATCTCTGGATCTCCTTGCTAGAGCAGGGGTAATCTCTACTCTGACTTCTGCTTGTGGTCTGTTAACTGTGGATTTAGATTTTCATTTTTTAACTTGGATCTCTTGATTAAACTATGCTCTGAAACGATCAGACATTCAGACATTCAGTATGTGCGTCACATTCAGATTTTCAGTATGGGCTGAATGAGTAATACTGCCATCTCATTCTCGACTTTGCTCTATGTAATGCCCATACTAATATAGTTTTAAATTGTTTAGGTTCAGTTTAAGGTTCAGTTGCAGTTTTGAGTTTGTATCTTGTTAAAATATTCAGTGTGTTATATTCAGTGTATTTTAGGTGCGTGCCCAGGCAACGTAGATTGGTGGTGTTGTGTTTCACGCGGAATGGGGGGTATTGGGCTATCGATTCCATGGAGGATGGAGTTGGCTTAGTTGAGCAGGACTGCAGATCGGGTGTTGTCTCTCCGGATTGCAATGGGGATTTTTGTCTTTGTGTGGTGGGGGATTCGTCTGAATGGCGAAATGGTGAGTGGGGGAATTTTTACTAACTGCCAATATGATTTTGTTCTTTATGGTGGGCTGGGTTTTTGGTACTTTTTTTCGACGAGTATCCTGCTGCTGACCTGCGGATGCCGAGGTGCCGGGGGATCACGCTTGTTCTGTCTTAATGGTTGTTGTCTTTTGGTTTCAGTTATGTATTTCTCCAGCTAAGCCAAAAAAATTGTCTGTAGACTCTTCTAAATCATGCACATGCACTAATTAGAATTATATTCTGTGGAACTTGCAGTTCTGTGTTACTTTGTGGCTGCACGCCTGCATCACCAATACTAGGTAGGAAAGCAAAGAGGTCGACATCAACATTCAGTAAAGGTGCAGCTCTGATCCAATCCTCATATTTGTTAAATGTCCCTTTGTAGCTACAGTATCTAATCAATTAAATATCCTTAACATACATTTGTTTTCATGTAATCATACATGGATAGAAATAGTTTTTCTATTAGTCAATCCTAGTTTTCATTGATCAATACTTTTCCAAACTATCACAGCTAGGCAACCACTCTATTTAAATGAGCAATAGAATAGAAGTTGCAGAACTGACCTGAATCTTGCTTTCATAAGGATGTGTATTAGTTAGTTTCTGTTTGCTGCTAGGCGATCTTTTTAATTCCCAAGCACCGATGCCTGCTATATTATATACAGTATACTAGCATAACTTTTTATGGTTCAGTTTAGTTTCATTTAACAAGCCTCCTAATTAAACTAAAATTTTCAGAAACAGTGATTTTTGTCATTATATCAGGGTCCGCTTTTGGTTCATTTAAGTTTAATTACTAGTATTAGGGGCTGCCTTTTCAGTTAATTAGCCAGCAGGCAAAATGCAGAACCAAGGGGAAGAGCTTGTTAAGGAGCAGAGTTAGACAACTAGCTAACAACGTGTTTGGCCAGCTAGTTAAGTTTTGTTTGCAATTGGATCGTTGTTCTGCTGACTAGTCCAGGCTTATGTGCTGTGCTCTAACTACTTCAGCTTGATTGATTTCAGTTTAGTTTTAATTTTCTAGCATCAGAGTGTTGTGCATGTTTCAGGTTTTTTTTTTGTTATCATCTCATTGCACATATTTTTTTTTCAGGTTTTTATGGCTACTTTGAGCAATTTCCATTTTGGTAATCGTGTGATGTCATCTGCAAATGTTCAATTGTTGGAGGCTTTTGTTGGTTTCTGTGAGTCCAAGGTTTTGTTTTTTTTCTGCATTAGTTATTTGGCCAGTTGATCAGATATATTTTTTTTTTTGTTTTGCGGTAATGAAGCTTTTTATTTTATATTTATTTGTAGAAAATAAATTTTCACAATGAACCTGCTCAAGAAGGGAGCAGATTATGTCATGAGCGAGCTAAGGGTGCTGTTGATTCAACATCGTTCAGGGAGGATGTCAACAAGCATTTTGGTCATCAGTTGCCAGCTAATGTAATTTTTCAGTGTCACTTGTCTTTAATTTAATTATGTTATAGCGTTTCTGTTTTTTCTTGTCTAAATGCTTCATTTGTCTATCCTGTTTTATGATTACGGTCATCTGTGCTTTCTGTTTATTGTCCACTTTAAAGCCTTGTCTGAATGTTTATATGAGTTGAATGAATTGCTCGACTATGGAGAGATAGTAATTGCATTATTCATAGAAAAAAAGCAGCCATTGTGGTATTAATACCTCCTAATATTAGTCCCTCCTAGAATGTAGAATCAATCCATAATTCAGATCATATATAGTCATAAAATTGTATGATATAATCATGAGAGGCATGGTGTGATGTGTTTGGTATGGTTGTATTTAGTGAAGTAGTTAGTTAGTATATGGATTATACTGGGCATTATTTTATGATGTGGCATAGTAGTATTTATTTAGAGATGTGCTGCTATGCCTCTCTCTATTCTGCAGTGACAGTTTTTATTCACTTATTCTGTGGGAAAACAGGATTATTGTTTGCTACTGGTGTGTACTGTTAGTGTCACCTCTACATGTGTTCTTATATGACAAAAAGTTGGGTTTAGGAACTAGGATCTCAGTTGCTTTTGCTTCTTCCGTATGGATACACATTTTGAGCGTTTCAGTTTTCTTGTCTCAATGAATCATATTTCTATCCTGTTGCTAATAACATTGTCTGAATGTTTTATTTTAACTATCTCTTGTTTGAAAGTTTAATCTGTCTAATATGTTGCTAATAACATTTTCTAGGTTGTTGATGACTTATGCAAGCTGGTGAATGATAGTACACATGGGAAGTGCCGGTTCTGTAGGATGCCGGCCGAGAACTTAGTCATTGGTGTTCTTCAGATACTATCAGATGCTGCACAGATCAACAATGACCTTAAAGAGAATGTTGATGTCCCTCCTATTATTAATCCTGATGTCAGAGCTAATGCTAATTCAAATGGGAATGGTTAGTTATCTATTTTTGTGTTGTATATTGATTGTTTTTAGTATTTATTAACATTTTTGATTTTGTACTTAGTAGTGTTTATGATTTGTTTATCTCTATTTCAGATATTCATGGGAATTCAGTTTGTAACACAACACCACAACCCTTAATTAGCAACTAACTGCAGTTGCTAAAAGTTTTAATTTGCGTTGGGACGGTGGGTTGCTAAAAGTTTGTATCAGATTGTCGTTGCTAATATCGAATACGGCAATGGATGGTCCGTTCTTTGTAAATATTATGCTTTTGCATTGAACTATCCATTGCTATATGTCCCTAACAGAGTCCAACGGTCCGTCGCTGAACAAAATCATCCCTTGGTGGGCTCTGTTTGGGCCATTCCCACTAAAGTTTGGCCCAAATAGACTACTAACCCTAAGTCACCCTCACCCACGGTGCCCCAACCCCTCGGCCCGCTGCTCACTTCATGGTTCCTGTTTCCCACACCGCACACCTGCCTGCTCCCGCTCCTCCTCGGCCCATGAGACCCGCCCGACGCCGCACGCCCGCCTCCCACTCCGATCCGGGCGACACTCCCTCCCCATCCACTCTGGATCCGGGCGGCGATGGTCGGGGCCCCGCATCCGCAGCGAGCCCTCCTCCCACCCCTAAGGCAGCCGTGGATGGGCGCGCGGCGATCCACTCGCCCCCGCGACAGCGGCGGCCGTGCTCCCATGGCGGCGGCGAGCCCTCCTCCCTCCAAGTGAATACTACTTTGTATAAACTCTGCGACTGGCGAGCAGCATGTTCTGATGTTCTACTACCAGGGGAAGAAGCAAGCAAGTTTGAGGCTTCAAGTACTAGGTATATAAAACTGCCAGTTCACTAGTTCATAGTGGTTTTGTTCTTGGAGATTTTACCATTTTTTCCATGAATTAGATTTAAGGAGCAACCATGAAGGAACTAGCTTGGTTGTCATGACAAGTTAATGTTCTCTCTGCAGATTTAGAACTGGTTATGTAGGACTGATCATTTAATTGTGCATATGTGGCTCTTTAATTGTGCATCGGTTATAATGTAATCTTGAGTCCTGACTAGATTAGCTCAGTTCAAGACACTTCGGCAATATTCCCAAGTTGTTGTTGAATCTTCTATGAGGCTTATATTCCAAAAGTATCTGAAGTAGCTCCCATGAACACCACGTGTTAGTTTTTTTGTTCATCAGTTGGATATATATGTTGATACAACGATATCTTAATGTTAATCTGAAGTAGCTCCCATGAACACCATGAATACCAGGTGCCTCTTTCTTCTTCGTTGTTGTACTATACATACATACCGTTGGGGGAAAAAAATTCAGTATTGGATACTTTGCAATGTATTATGAATTTTTTAGTTCTGAATTTTTTTATTCATCTGAGAATAACACGACCTCCAGGGCTACACACACCCTCTGCACTGAGGAGGGTACTAACGAAATCAGGGTCCTGGGTGCTTAGCTTTATATTGCTGAATCCTGAATTCACATGTTCTAGTGAGAAGTCGAGTGCTTTTCTCTGCAGTTCACTTGGTCGAATGTGCAAGTAAATATTTACTCTGTTCCTGCAGGGCTGGTCTTCCATTTTCATTGTTAGATGATTGTGGTAGCCGTTCTCATTTAGACGCTATAGGAGCTATTTGCTTTGGTGTGAGTGGATCTTTGTTTGCATCTGCTGGTGGTTTTGCATCCAGACTTTGTAAGCCACACTCTGCTCTTCTGCATTAACAATTGCAATGGTCTAGTCTCATCTTCCCCTTCCCTTCTCTGTAGATCCATCCCAATAGTAGTTGCTCGGTTCACTTGTGCTCCTCAATGTCTGCAGCAGTTTGGTCAGATGAATTGTGTTCTCTTTACAGGTACAGAAGCAATGTACTGCTTTTTGAGTTCTATGGATAGTTTGTAATATGTTGATCTGAAGTGTGTGGTTGTACTTGTAAGGATCCTCCAAATTAACCCTCCCCTGTTTGATCAACTAGGGTTGGAGGAGGGGAATTTATCATGCATAGGGGATTTTATTGTACTCTAGCAGTGATCAGGTTACTGTAGCAAGCTGAATTGATGTGCGGTAGGAAATTGGAATGGAGTACCAAGCTGAAGTTATGTGTAGTAGGAAACTGGAATGGAGTAGCAAGCTGAGTTTAGATGTTTTGTCCAGATTATGCATCCTTGGACTGATTGGCTTATTTTTTCTTGACTTTCTAGAAACGATTTGATATAGATGATAAAGACATGGACTGGACCAGCAGCATCAACAATTGTAAGTTTTTTTAGAAAACATGGACAATACTTCTTTGCTGCAATCTTTTGACACGTGTTAACTAGTGGTTTTAGTTCGATAGCCTAGCAGGTTTAATTACATTCAAATACTCTATTCTTTTACATTCTTTCTCTATAGAAACAGGTTTAGTTACATTCAAATACTCTATTCTTTTTACATTCTTTTCTCTATAGAAACATTCAAGTAATCCAACCTTAACTCATGCCCTTCTCTGCTGGAATACTAAACAAGAATCATGCTTTTTATATGGAAATTTGTATTTCTACCTTATAACTATTGATTTTAGAAAAGTTCTTGACGTTTGGTTTCATGCTTTCTTATTACGACTTAAAATGCTTGGGCTGTCATTTCTGACATCTATGACAATGAACTTGTGAGCTTGCTGCAAATTAGACTACTAATTCTATCATTAATTATTTTTTTCAGGAACTTTTTTGTATGCTGCTACCAGCTTGTGAACAGTAAGCCGATCATAGTACTAATGGATGTGCAACCAACCGATTGGTCATGACCTAATGGTGGTATTGGTGTAGATTTTGAGCTTTTGCCTAATGTTTGTTGGTTTTCATGGACTCGTGCTATGCTACACATTAGATCAACAACTATGATTAGTTTTCTTTGGATCATTAGATACTTCAAACAAGAACTAGTTTGATGTTAAGTGACATGTATAATGTACTTGACTTATATATGAATCAATGTAATGCGATCACCTTTGTATGTCACCACTTCTGTTTACATGAATCGATGTTTGGCTAACGGTTGATCACTAGCTATTAATTGAGGCCAGCTTTTATTTTTTTATCTATTTACAAATAAGTGCGATGGACTATCAGTTGCTAAAAGTTCTTACTGCAACTAACTGTCCGTTGCTAAAAGCTCTAACTGGTTATCCGTTGCTAAATCTTTATCGTTGGATGGTCCGTGGCTAAAAGAGGGTCCGTTGCTATATACATTTAACCACGGGTGAATGTGCATCTGCAGGGGTCCGTCGCTGTAACTTTTAGCCATAGACTGAAAGTTGTTGTACCCCCCATATAGCAACGGACTGAAAGTCGCTGATTAAGGGTTGTGGTGTAGTGTAAGGACTTTCCTGTGCACTGTTCTCGGCAGTTCAGTTTGCGCACTGGTGTACGATTCCCGGAACCGAACAATTGCACAAGGATCCCAAATAATGAGATTATGGGAAACCAAAAGAATGAGAGTTCAGTTGTTAAAGACTTCCAAATGCAATGTGCTGAGCAGCTAATTATGCACAGAGTTGAAGGATCCCAGCATGCCACTGCTGTTTGCATCCTTCAGTTTGAAGAAGAGAATTGTGCTATTTAGGAGATGAGGAGATGCTTGAGAGATGAGGAGCTGCATTTCTTACCTTGGGGAGCAGAATTGTAGGTGAGTATTTGCCTGCTTTCCTTAGATCTGTGTTTCTCTAGGTCTGGTGCGCTTCTTCCTTGCTTTTGGGATTTTTGCCCTGCTCTGCGTGGGGCAAAGCAGAGCAGGTAACCACGAAACAGATCACGGCGTTCTGTCGTCTGTTTTCTTCTTGGTGAAGAAGATGTTCTTTTTATATTGATGTAGTTGGGCTATTGGGCTGTATGCCCTAGGCTAACATGGCCCTAGATTCTGGGCCTTTATATATTGCTTTAGGTTCTGGGGCTTTTTGTTTCATTGCTTTCTAGTCTAAGATTTTTTTTTTGGTGGGCTTACAGAATACAGACAAATTGGACAATTGAAAGAAGCCCAACAAAAAAAAGCACAGAAGACAACAGTACAGAAGACGAAGACACAAGACAACTCACTCATGGCCTAGTGTTTTCGTGTGTTCCATAGGCTTAAAACATACGTTTTTCTGCCAAGTAGGATTTCATGTGTTTTTTTTTTTTTTAGAAAGAATCACACGTTTTTGGGGTTTCCATGCATGTGTTAGCTGATTGCGTGGGAGGAAACGTATGGCACCAGTATGTTTAAGACCCTTAACCGCGCCTCCGTGCAGACCCACTTTGGATGGAAGTCATGTGTTCTAAAAAGCACATTGCACGGCCGAGGGCGGTAGAGTTTTCACTTGACAGGAGGCCCACCGAAGTTGGCTCCCTGAAATTTAAGTCTTTAGGACAGGAGAGGATACATGAGATATATAACTGAGGATGGTCGGTCGAGTCAAAAGAGGTAGAGAGTGAATAACAAGTTTATATTAAACTTTGTTTAGTTTGGTCTATTTGTTGTCCTAATAACAAGGTCAAAAGATTGCAAGCAAGGCATCATTGTATTTTGTAATAAAACACAGATATATGCCCACATGTACACGCTCCTATAACACTGCTAAAAATACATTTAACATACTGCCAAATTTTTTTTTTTTTTTTTTATAGAGGCGGGCTATTTATTTGCTTCCCTTAAAAATCATCTTCTAGAGGCCAAATGGGCAAATCTTGCCTGTGCAAATTGAGTGGGCTGGAAGACTGAGTGGGTTAACGTGCGAAAAGAAAATGAAAAAGGAAGACGTTTCTCCAAAATATCTATACCTACTAATAAAAGAGAAAATTTCCGTTCACCTTTCTTTCTTTTGCCAGTCCAACATCTTTACGCGTAACTAAGAGAGAAATTTTAGTCACCGTCTCGGTTACGTTCTCATTGTCCGTCTCCATAATAATCTATTCCAGGCTTTGACGTTTGGCCCGCTAACGCTGAAAGCCTAAAACACATCGTTTTATTGGCTGGTACGTATGTAATTAGACGTGAGATTCACACAAATTTTGTATTTTATTTTGCCAACCAATTTATTTCAAAATATAAAAGTATCATTAATTTTCCTCCCTAATATATAGCAGGCTACTCTATTATTGCTCCTGTGTAGCGTTCCATAAATAAAAAAACTTAATATATATATATAATAAAGGCATGTTGGTAATGCTATTAAAGTTTTAGTTATGTGATTTTTGATTTTCTCTAAAATCCGAACATGAAACCTCAAAATCAAATTACAATAAGAGGTAGAGCACTTCGTATCTAGACGGTATGGAATTTGATTCAAAGACATATTGGTACGTTTTTTTTCTCTCCCATGTTGTAAGAGTTAATGACATGTCCAACTACGTTGTGGAGTCTAATTTAAAAAAATTGATATATAAGACTTACATATGTCGGTAGTACGAAATTCAATTCCAAGACTTACAATAGATAACACGATCATCACATAAATCTTAAAACCGCAAGTCATTCATGTAACTGTTCAGCAAGTTATCCGTCCCCCTGCAACGCACGCGGCATGTATTTTAACTAGTAAACATAAACAAAGAGGTATGGACCTTCACGGAACCAAGTTTTGGGATCCAAATAACATAGTAGGAAACTAGAATGAATTCATGCAACAATCCAAGGTCTAAAGCACTCGATTACGAGCACTGCATCTAAAATGCAACGTACCTACGTACGTAGAAGTAGAACTAGCGGCTACTAGGTACTACTAGCTGGCTAGACTTTATGCCGTCGGCCGGCGCTGGCGATCTTTGGCCACTGCGGCGCCGGTGGGGGCGCGCGGCAGAGCGGGCAGGTGGCGTGCTCCAGCAGCCACTGCTCGACGCAGGTAGCGTGGAAGCTGTGAGTGCACGCAGTCAGCACCCTCACCTTGTCGCCGTCAGCCATGTCCGACAGGCACACGGAGCACATCGTCTCCTCCCGCCCGTCCGCCGTCCGGAACGTGCACTCCAGCACGGGCTCCTGCGCCAGCTCCACGTCCACTGCCGCCGGCGCCGCCTCCACTGCAGGGCGCCGCCGCTGCTGCTGCCCGCGGAAGTATTTGATTACGATGGCCATCGATACAACGACGCCGATGATTTCGAACACGAGAAGTGCCCACATGAGCATGTTCTGGATGAGATCCGACGGCGTGGCGGGGTCCAGCCGTAGTTGGATCGGGACGTCGCCGCCGGCTGTCGTGTTGCTATCCATCGTCCTCTACGTAGATCGATCTGTGGATGGGGCTAGTAGTCGTCCTTGCACGAAAACCCGAAGATCGATCGTCATAGTTTTTATTTTACGTATTTTATTTTATCGAGACGATCGAATCGAGAAAACAAAGCGATGTATGTAGGAGGCTTTGGCTTTCCTAAAGTAAAAATAGAGAAAAATTCCTATTTGGTCCTCAAAAAGACACATGCGTATTGTGTATTCTCTTCGCATGGGAGGAAAATATGACACCAGCGTGACAAGAAAGGAGTTGAGAGGATACGTGAGATTGACATCCTTATTTGTTTTTTTCTTTTTCCCATCGAGTCAAAAGAGGTTGAGACTCAATAACAAGTATATCAACTTGGCGTAGTTTGCCCTTGGCCATAGGTTCATAGACCTCGTTCCTTCAACTTAATTTGTGTACTTAGCATTCGAATAGATAATAAAAGATATGGACAATGGTAGTTCTTTCAGTTACAGATGACAAGTGCTATTATCTAGAAAGCGTGCTTTAACATTAGCACGTACTTTATTAAATGGAAGATTAGAGTTTTACACGTTTCAAGTGGCAGAGTGGCGAGAGACCATCCGTCAAAAGCATAGACACACAACACAAATCGCCAGCGGGTGGCGGCCTAAACAAGTTGTACTAAAGGAAAAAACAATTGTGTTACAAGGACGAGGTGCTGGAGATCCCTAGTCTATCAACCTGGGAGGAGGGTGAGGCACCGGAAGCCTACTCTGATCCAAGATTCAGCTTCCTCTAAGATGGGCGTCTGTAGCTGAGCGGGGGAGACTGATCTCTGCACAAAGGTGCGCTGGTTGCGTTCCTTCCTAAGGCACCAAGTCACAAGAAGTACCATAGAGTCAAAGCTTCTCCTAAAGGAATCCAGAAGAGAACCCCGTGCATTCAGCTATAGTCGCGAAGCCAGGAGTTGGGCGCCAGAGGCGCCGCAAAGGAAGACATGACTTCACGAGCATAGACATAGGAGCAAAGGAGGTGGTCTGTAGTCTCATCATGCTGGTCGCACATGACACAGGTGACGCTCTGCTGAAGACCATGACACATGCGCCGCTCTGCAGTCCAAAGCCATCCATGTAGGCATCGGCAGAAGAAGAATTTTACCTTGGGAGGGACAGCCACCCGCCAAAGATCCTTTTGCACCAGCCATGGACGTCCACTAAGTGAAGAACGCTCTGTACGCCGAACGCACAGTATATTGGCCATTGATAGTATATTGGCCGTTGGACGTCCAACGCCAAAAGAAGTGGTCGGGCACTGAGGGGCGCAGCTGCACGCCTTGCAGCAAGTTCCAAAGCGCGGTACATTCTAGAAGCACACGAACAATATGTGCCTAGGTGATGTCCTAGACCGAAAGATCGTCGGAGAGCGCATCTCTCACAATGCGCCCTAGCATCATTAGACTGACAGCCTTGAACAGGTTGGGCGCAAAGATGCAGATTGGGTCATTGGACAACCAGGAATCTGTCCAGAAGCAAGTAGAGTTGTCGTCGCCGACTTCCACATAGAAGGAGAAGTCGAACATAGCGGTGACCCGTCATTCGGAGTGGGACGTCAAAGCCGCCAAGGCTGAGTCAGGATTCGTTCTTCTGAGCCACTCCCACCTTAGCCGCAGGGCGTAGCCAACGATCCTGAGGTCCGAAATACCCAGGCCACCAAGGTCCTTTGGGGCACACACAATGGGCTAGGCGAGATTGCAACGCCCCCCATGACCGTGTCACCTCCACACCACATGAACGCTCTCCGGCGTCGATCAATCTCATGAATGGCCCACGCATATAAGGAACAACAGACGGAGACATGTACAGGGATGGCAGAAAGCGTCGTCTTGTCCAGTGTGGTCTGACCCGCCTCAGTGAGAAGCCTGCCCTTCCAAGTCGGAATGCGCACTGCTACCACATCCACAAAGCACTCATCCTCCCCACGCGCTAGCTTGGTTAGGGAGAGTGGGGCGCCGAGGTACTTGGTGGGGAAGGCCCCGCAACTTTCGCGGGGAAGACCTTGTGCACAACATCCACCGAGGTCGCGAGCACCGAATGGGACTCGTGGTGCACTTGTTGACGTTGGTGATGAGGCCGGAAGCTCCTACGAACATGTCGAGGATATGTCGGATGTTGACGAAGTCTTGCACGTTTAAATTTGGAGACAAGAAGATGACCAAATCGTCGTCGTAAATGGAGGTGCACTCCTTGATCTTCGCCGGCAGGGGTGCAAAGACCGCGTGACGATGCGGTCTGCCTCGAGATGAGCGCCGAGGACTTACATGGTGATGATGAAGAGGAGCGGAGATAGCGGGTCGCCCTGACTCAAACTGCGCGTGAAGTATGCTGTCACCTAGGCAGCCATTGACGAGGACCTTGGTGGGCACAAGAAGGATAGAAGTTGAGTATGTACACCGCTTGGGTGGGGGAGCTAGATTGGGTGTATTAAAACCTTTCACTTGCTTGACAATATTGTTGTTACTTGATGTACCCCAACTATCCACCCATATACTTGCAAAGCCTCCAATCCCCTCCTATTTGGTACCCAAGCATGCCTGTTTCTTTTTTGAAGTGTCCTACATGCATGTGTCTTTGGGACCTATGTCTTCTTAGGGAGCTTCCGCTAGACACGATTGAGTGCCAATGAACTTGGCCTTCATCCTACCACCATTAGGATCTTCAAAAGATAATGAGTTCCGTCAAAAGAATACTGAAAATTTGAAGGTAAGTAGGAGAAGGGCACTCCCTTGTGTGATGGTTTCAATGGCCACAAAATGTGCTGACTTCTTTGGTGAACAACACTTAGAGATCCGACAAAGCAAGGGACTTGAACATCCAAATTGTACATACAAGGTTTGGCGGCATTGTGCACTGGCGAAGTATCGAAGGCGGCCTGGCTATGGGCAGAGGGTGTGACAAAGGTGGCCCAGGCATGGCGATGTAGCCTCGGCGGCCATGGTCATAGTGGATACAACAATGATGACTGCGCACCACGTGCTTAGCGGGCTCGCCGATGGTTCATCAAGATCAGGCTCATGCTCATGGGTGTGTTTTTGATTTTTTAGACCTATTTCTTCAAGTGACCCTTGAAGAAAAGGCCCGTCTCTAGAAACCCACATTAAGGTCCCCTTTGGTTCACAGGGTAGACATAGGAATTTTATAGGATTGGATTTCCTAAGGAAATTTTCCTATACTAGCCTTTGGCTCATAGGAAAGCATGTAGGAAATCTAAAGGAATACTGAAGGTACCCTATGGTTTCAAAGGAATTTCACAGGAAAGAAAACATGTACTCCGACCTCATTCTTTTGCATAGGATCGAGGCAAATGGACTGTTGGTGACGTAATCAGGGAATAGGATAAAACATCAGGCACAAATATCGATAGGATAAAAAACGATTCTCTGACTGCTAGTGCATAATCACAGATTAATTAACTAAATAAACCGATGCATGGGATCTTCTATTCCTATCACATCCAAAGGCTACTTTCCTATGGATTTAGTTCCTATAGGATCGAAGAAGCATGCCACCTCAAATCCTACATTTTTCCTATTCCTATCCTTTGTTTATCCTATATGCCCCAAAGGAGCCCTAATTGTTGGTCAGGACATCTGTCGATAAGATTTGTTAATTAGCATTCTAGATTGTCGTGCCAATCCCAGCCGCATGTCTTCCAAACGTGTCTCCCTGGAGACATTTGTAGGGTTTAGGGCGATTGACGTGTTTTTTTTTTGACGTATCAATTTTATCAGTCTTTTTAATTCATTAACAGGCTAAAATAAACTGAGCCGACATATCTTAAGGCTAATGATGTTGTTATATAGTTGATTTCTTAATAATTGGTGCGAGCAAGGAGGAAGACGATATACGATGAATATATAGTAGATTTTATAACAATTAATAACATCTAATGGCCACGTTTCACTCGATTACGAGCACTGCATATTTTACATTGCAACGTACGTACGTAGGTCGAAGTAGAACAAGCGACTAATTGCTAGACTTTATGTCGTCGGCCGGCGGTGCCCGCGACCTTTGGGCGCCGCTGCGGCACCGGTGGTGGCGCGGCAGAGCGGGCAGGTGGCGTGCTCGAGCAGCCACTGCTCGACGCAGGTAGCATGGAAGCTGTGCGTGCACGCCGTCAGCACCCTCACCTTGTCGCCGTCAGCCATGTCCGACTGGCACACAGAGCACACCGTCTCCTCCCACCCGTCCGCCGTCCGGAACGTGCAAACCAGCGCGGGCTCCTGCGCCAGCTCCACGTCCACTGCTGGCGGCACCGCCGCCACGACAGGCCGCTGCTGCTGCTGCTGCGCTGCCGTCACGGGGAGGCCGCCGCCTCTGCTGCTGCGGGCGCTGCCGCGGCGCTTCGCCGCTGTTCCTCCGCCGTCTACGGGGATTATTACCCGTGCTGCTGGTCGCCTGCTCCTCCTGCTCCTCGCCGCGGCAGGATTTATGGCAGATAAATAAGAAAACGAAGAGGCCTAAGAGGAAGATGAAGACGAGCAACAGCACGTTCGATGTCGTGTCATCTGACGATGAGACGCCGCCGGAATCCTTCGTGCCGGCTGATGGTGGCGTCGCGGGGATGTGGGCGACGAGATGACGGCGTCCTCCTGGCGCAGCCATTACGAGGGGCATTGTGGCAACTAATATCAGTAGACCAGGAAACGGCCATGCAAATTGACACGAACACACATCCATACGACGAACTTGCATCCATCAATCAAGAACAAGTAATGAAGTAAATATATATATGTATATGCATGTATTATATATGTATATGACGATGATGGATGAAGAAGAAACTCTCTACCTATTGCTTATTGTAAAAAAGGACACCACACGATAGTCCATTTACATTGAAAATGCCTACTATAATACTGTGTGTGTCCAAAAGCATGTAAAAGCTTTCCCTATTTTCAGACGTTTTCCAAATCTGTATTGTCGTAACTCCTTTGGTAAATCCTGGTACGTCAAACCATTGGAATAGTTCTAATGATTTCTAGGGACATGTAACTCCTGATCCAAACATTTGATTTCTGCGGCCTTCAAATAATAAGGATAGAAAGGTTGCGATGGAACGAAACCAAGAAATTGCAATTATGATTAAATCAGAATTTTTTCAGATGCTTTAATCTATTGATTATAACGAATGGTGGAATACTGCTCCTCTGCCACCTCCTCTGCCACGATGTGCACCAACATATTCATGTTACTGATTTGAAATTTTATATCACGATTTGGTATTGAAATCACGATTTTGCTCATGATTTCTTCTGCTTTGTGAATTTACCCTGAGTTTTCAGAACGAAGCACCACTCTGCCCATACTCCATTATCCTTTCTTTTTGGTGAAACATATTCCATTATCCTCTGATAATAATGTTAACTTTTATGCAAAAAGACCAAATATGCCCGCATGACTTTGCCCCTATTCAAATTTTGGTGGAATTTGGCAGCATTTTGATAGCATACGACAACGAATTACGCACATATGAAAACATGTGACAACAACCATATGGAAGCAACATGTCCATATCTTATTTTTTTAATGTCTTACATGAACCTTGTCAACATGTGGACAAACTCGAAAGAGTCAAGTTTGCATTGACAAAAGCGACAAGAAGCCTAAAAAAACTAGCCAGCATTTCCCATGTTTGCTCCTGCTCATCCACATCTTCGATCCCTCTTCATTTGTGCGCATTCCCCTTCCCATTTCGGTTGGACTGAAAAGTAGAAAAATAGGTTGGTCAGTAATGGTTAGATCAAAATTATGTAGATGTGAGTAGCAATACAACCATGACTTACATTGGGTCATTCTTGTCATCTCCTTACTTCTTCCCCTTCCCTCATCCTCTCCCAACAAGTAGCACTTGCAATAAAAAGAGTATAATCCTGATTTAAAATTTAGCATTGGGTAAATTAGGCAAACAATTAGTATTGAGCTAAATACTTGAGCCTTTTCATTTGGCTAGTAGTGAGACCTCCTTGGCAAGTCTTGGCTAAATGTCTAGGTAAATAGCACTCACATAATCTTATTTTCTTAGGGGCTGTTTTCTTCACAGCCATATGTCGCCATGGCTAAAGTTAGGCGGTCACAGACAAAAAGCCGCTGCATAGTCAAAACGTTACTCCCCTGATGATGCTTCGCCACAATTTTCTACAGTGATTGTTGTGTGGCAGGTGTGGCAGTCAACACAATCACCACAAAGTGTGGTGTGGGCTCCTTGGTGGTGGCTGCGGCTGCCCACCTAACAGCCCCTTACTGTTTCAAACATCATCATATGCCTTGAAGATAGACTTTCTAGGTCTCCCAGGTTTCTTCACAGTATAGGCTTATGGATTTCATTGACCGAGTCAGCATGTGGCACTACTACATAATTTCATTTAGTGGCACTACTCCATTATTTGTTCAACATTCTAGTTAAAGGAAATGAGAACTGATGGCTCTAGAATGCAACATTAATAGCAAATGTAAATTTTAGAGGAAGGCCATACTCATGCTTTGGGCATACACCCATGTTAGTATAGATTGCGTCCACACATCGGTCTTTATAAATAAATTTACTGTCTCTAGCACTTGCTTCTCGAATTACAAATATCACAGTCAACGCAATGCAGTAGGCACAGCAGCTACATAGAGGCTATTTCCCAGTACCTCACTGACTAGTATCATGGAGATAGCAAGGAGCGTCGACCGACAGTATGCTGCATCAGTTGAGGAAGGAAGATAGCAGGGAGAAGGGACCAGCAGCATGCTGTGCTGTTGCTTCACATCTAATAAAAATGATTCAGCAGAGGATCATTTTAGTGACCGACATATTCATCGTCTCCAAGAATGATGCAGCTTCACATCTATCATATAATAAGCTAGATATTTATACAAGTGGTAACTGAAACTACATCCAAACTGATTCATACAAAGAATATACAACGGCAAACTAAGTTAGGTATGGAAAATAAGCAGCAGAGACCTCTCTTAATGATATGAAATTTCCATCCATAAAATCATAAAACAATACACAGGAGTGTATTGAAGCTAATTCATATTTAGTTGGGCCAATTAAATTAATTCTACCAACTTCTATAACACATTTGTGAAAATGAGAAAAAGGAGAGCATGCAGAGGTGAAGAGAACTTGAAGCGTCGCTTCAGTGCTCACCCCAGCACTACCATGTGCGCGACTGTAAATGCCATCAAAAAGCATTGACTGTAGAGGCCATTTTTTACATAGTGAGTGAAGACGCTAGCACCTGTGACTACCAGACTCAGACTCTTTGCCAAGTGTTAGAGCCACTTGGGAAAGGCCTTTACACACCTGGCAAATCCTTTACCGAGTGTTACACTCGGCAATGGGCACTCGAAAAAGAAAGTGACACCAATGGTCTCTTTCTGAGTGTTTTTTTTGGCGGCAACAACCTACACTACTACAGAAGTGACTTTTAGTCTCGAGGCCAAAATCGAGGTTACTCCCGGCTGGAAATTTACCCGGGAGTAAATGTATCTTTACTCCCGGTTGTAGCTCCCAGCCGGGAGTAAAGGGTCCTGCGCCATAGCGCCCCTCCCCGCCGGGAGATCTAATCCCGGTTGGGGGCTTGACCGAGCTTTACTCCCGGCTGGTATCACCAACCGGGAATATAGATCTAGTCCCGGTTGGTGATACCCGGCCGGGGTAAAGCTCGAGCTTTACTCCCGGGTTAAGCCACCAACCGGGAATAATGTTCCCTCCTATAAATACTCCCGCCCCCTTCGATTTTTCAACGCATTTTCTCCCCACAAAAACAGCTCAACCCCCCTTTTTACTCCGGGTTTCCCAACCAAACCGGGAATAAAGGTTTGTCAATTCACTCCACCCTCCTTTTCATCCTCCATTTCATGTTTTTGCACTTTATATAAATATAGTTGTTTATGTATTTTTCTTTTGATTAGAGAAATGAGGAAGTTAACTTAATTAACCAAATTGTGTAATTCAATAATTTGTAGTCTAAATTAGAAATCAATTTAATTTAATTAAATGTGTAGGAAACATGGCATGGTGCGTAGTGCATGTTGAAGCGCGTACCGGGGATCTATCGAACCTGGCGGATTGCCATGCTCAGGTCCATCGCTACAAAGGAAATTGTTACAAAAAATACAACACGAGAAATTTGAAGCTTTGGCGGCCTACCATGGTGCAAATATTCCAAATAACAATGACCAAGGTGTAGCAATGGAGATTCAGGAGATACCGGGCAAAAATATTACTTTCTTAGGTTCATTGCTTAGGTGCCCTACGAAGGATGTTACGCTTTTAATTGATGTCTACTTCTTCTTTCTTTGCTTTAGTGAAGTTTGTTGTATGCAGGCAAACAAAAAGTTGTAGGCTACGTCCTAAAATAATAAAATGTACTATTCATGCATGTTGTGTATTTACTCAAATGTATACTGGTGTGTACTTTTTTTCATACGATGATTATGTTCAAAAATTACAGACGAAGCGAAATTGGATGTACAATGTAGATCGACGCGACGAAGAGTACAGGCGTGGGGTGCATGAGTTCCTATGTGCGGCCCAAGCAAACAAGCGAAACGGTTTTTATGTGCTGCCCATGTGCCTTGTGTAGGAATAAAGAGAGTTTTCCAACTCACATATCCTTCATTTACACTGTACAAGTCGGGATTCATGCCCAACTATGTTTGTTGGACCAAGCACGGAGAGACCGGTGTCCCAATGGAAGAAGGTGAAGACGAAGGAGGGGCGGCGACAATGTTATTGCTGAATATGCTGAATTTGGTGATGTCATAAAAATATTGCAATGGAGGAAGATGAAGAGGAGGTGCCGGCAGGAGATGAGCCTCTCGATGGGCTTGATCGGGCTACTCGTGAAGCCGCGGAATGAATGCAAAAAAGAAAAGGAGAAGAAGAAGTTTGAGCACATGCTAGAGGACCACAAGAAGTTGTTGTACCCAAGCCGTGATTCCAGGCGAAAAAAAGTTGGGTACCACACTAGAATTGCTGGAGTGGAAGGCAAAAGAATGGTGTTTCGATAATGCGTTTAGCTAGTTATTGACTATCCAAAAGAAGATGCTTAGAAGGACAATGAGTTGCCCGCCACCACGCACGAAGCAAAGAAGGTTATATGTCCTTTGGGATTAACAATCAAAAAGATTCATGCATGTCCTAATGATTGTTTTTCTGTACTATGGCGAGGATAACGAGAAGTTGGATGAATGTCCAGACATGTCATGCATCACGGTATAAGATCGGCGAGACGATCCGGGTGATGTTGAGGGCGAAAGGCCTCGGGTGAAAATCCCCGCTAAGGTTATGTGGTACGCCCGATAATACCACGCCTCGAAACGTTTGTTGTTAAAACAAGGACCATGCAAAGTTGTTGCGATGGCACAAAGAAGACCGTAAGATAGGCGACAAGTTGAGACACCTGGCGATGGGTCACGCGGTGGAGAGCAATCGATTCAGAATTCAAGGATTTTGCGGATGATGCAAGAAACGTGAGGTTTGCCTTAAGTACGGATGGTTTTAACCCCTTCGGGGATCGAACAAGTAGCCATAGCACCCGGCTTTGTTACTGCGTCTATCTACAATCTCCCCCCGGATATGCATGAAGCGGAAATTCATTAAGATGCCGATACTCATCCAAGGCCCGAAGCAGCTAGGAAACGACATCGATGTGTACCTGAGGCCACTAGTTGACGAACTTCTTTTGTGGAAGAAACCCAGGTGTACGTATGTGGGATGAGTACAAACAGGAACACTTTGACTTGCGCGCTCGTTGTTTGTAACAATCAATGATTGGCCAGCTCTAAGTAATATATCGGGACGGTCAAACAAGGGATATAATGCTTGCACGACCGTTTCACGGATTGTAAGGGTATTTTTTGAAAAACTGTCGAAGGTCGTGTACCCGGCTACCGTCGATTTCTTCCCAAGAGTCACGTGTTAAGAAAAGAAAGGGAAACATTTCAACGGTACCGCATGAGACCACAATGCCAAGCCTCCTCGAACCGGACTGGTCGGGATGTACTTGGAGATGGTCAACAATGTCAAAGTAGTGTTTGGGAAGGGACTGGCAGCATACCTGTTCCCAAAGCGGCGATGAAGGTCACGCACCCATGTGGAAGAAGAAGTCAATATTTTGGGAGCTACCCTATTGGCAACTCCTAGAGGTTCGCGGTGCAATTGACGTGATGCACCTAACAAAGAATCTTTGTGTCAACTCGCTAGGCTTCATGGGTGTGTGCGGGAAGCATAAGGACACACCTGAAGTGCGATCGGACGATGATGGACGCCAATACTTAGGCCCCTCGCTAGCTTTAGTCTTACCAAAAAGAAGAGAAGGAAAGCATGTTTGAATGCCTAAACAAGCATCAAGGTACCATCCGGATTCTCCTCAAATATAAAGTGTATAATAAATGTGCCGGAGAAGAAATTTCAACACTTAAAGTCCCATGATTGCCACGTGCTCAAGGCGCAGTTTGCTTCAGTTGTGCTAAGAGGGATTCTACCTCCAAAAAAATGCGTCACATTTGCTCGTGAAGCTATGTGCATTTCTCAATGAAATATCTCGAGAAGGCAATCGATCCATAGGAACTAACTAAGCTACAAAATGATGTGGTTCGGTGTCTTGTCGGCTTTGAGTTGGTGTTCCCCTCCGTCCTTCTTTAATATCATGACACACCTCCTAGTTCACCTAGTCAAAGAGATTGCTATTCTCGGTCCCGTGTTCCTACACAACATGTTCCCTTTTGAGAGGTTCATGGGAGTCTTGAAGAAATATGTTCACAACCGGGCTCGCCTACGAGGGAAGCATCGCCGAGGGCTACGGAACGAGAGGAGGTCATTGAGTTACGTGTTGACTTTATTCCCGACCTTGACCCAATTGGTGTCCCCTGAATCGCGACATGAGGGAGGCTAAGTGGAAAGAGAACACTAGGAAAGCGAACACTAGGAAAGAGAACATATATCAGTATGGAGGATAATAATTTCGATAAAGCACAATACACAGTTCTACAAAACAGCACTCTGGTGCATCCGTATATCAAAGAACATAAGGAGCTATTACGATCAAAGTTTCACGACATGGATGAGGATTCGATTAGGCGTGAGCACTTGTCAATTTTTATCTACTGGTTGAAAAAAAAAATGTCAAGGTGATCGAGTCTTCCGAAAGCAGCTATATAGGTTGGCTGCACAACCATCGTGGCATGTCCTCACATACAAAGGGTATGAAATAAATGGTAGCACATTTTACACGGTATCCCGGGATAAAAGGAGCACCAACCAAAAACAGTGGTGTTGAATAGATGCCAAAGACCCAAATGGGGTGAAGGAAACATATTATGGCTACATAGAGGACATATGGGAACTAGACTATGGAGGTAATTTCAAAGGTCCCTTTGTTTAAGTGCCGAGTGGGTGAAGTTGACCAGAAGCGGGGCTTTAGCGATTGACCCCATTATGGACCTAACAACGGTGGATCTAAAAAAACAGTTATAAAGAAGAACCATTTGTCCTCGCCAAAGATGTACGTCGGGTATTCTATGTCAAAGACATGGCTACAAAACCTAAGAAAGGGAAAAACAACAAGGAGCCAACAAATGATGAGCCCAGGCGCCACATAGTTCTTCGGGTAAATCAAACATCGTAGGAATTGAGGACAAGTCGGGCGTGTCGAGAAGATTATGAGAAGCAAATCAGAATTGTGCCTTTCAAAGTGAGCAAGGATCCCTCCATCTTACTCAATGAAGAAGACACTCCATGGACAAGATAGAAGCCAACTTAATTTAGTGTTTGTTTAATATCGTATTTTGAGACAACCCTATATGTAATAATTATATCGTATTTTGTTTAATATCGTATGTTGAGACAACCCTATATGTAATAACCCCCTTTATTAGTGTGTTCCATTTGACAATTTTGACAATGCTAGGAATATACTTTTAAAAAACAAGTAATGTGAGAATTTTTACGCATGAGATAATGTAAAGATAATTTTCTGTCAAAATACATTATATTTAATTATTTTATGTAATGGCAACAATTTTGCATTAATCAATTATTGATTATTAACTACATTATCATAGCTAGTCAATAGAAAAAGGTAAAATTTTTTTAGGTTTCATATTTTTTTAGTGTAGAGTAAAACAAAGTGTAGTTAAATTTTATTTTTCAAAAGTTTTAAAATTGCTATGTAATTTGCTATATTAAAAATGAATTGTAGTGAATAAATGAAAAGAAAATGTAAAAAAATTCAGAAAGAATGAAACCGTGGCGGAAATGGGAAAAAATTCACCTTTACTCCCCGCCCTAAACTAATGGCCCGAGAGTAAAGGTGGGCTGAGTTATTGGCCCGCCAAAAATTCACCTTTACTCCCGGGCCGCAAGTTCAGCCGGGAGTAAAGGGGGGACTTCTACTCGGCTGCGTTCTACAGCCCGGGAGTAAAGGGGATCTACTCCCGGTTGTAGAGGAGAGCCGGGAGTAGAAGTCCCCCGTATATAACGCGTGCCCCTTCCCTCCTTCCGCCCCTCCGCCCCTAGCTTCAGATCTCCGACGTCACCTTCTTCGTCGTCGATCGATTCGCCGCGCCAGCGCCCTCCCCGACGCGTCGGCGACGGCGCGCCAGCGCCGTCGTCGTGCCTCCGTGCGCCATCGCCGCCCGCAGCGCCTCCGTCGGGCGCCGTCGCGGTCCCGGCTCCGTCTGGCACCTCGCGCGCCATCCCTCAACGGCGTACATCGCCGGCGCGGCCTCCACACCAGCGTAGTCTCGACACCGCCCAAGACGCCTACGCCTCCGTCGCGACCCGGCGCCTCCCACGGCGCGCTACCGGCCCCTCCTCCTCCTCCCTCAACGCCCGGGCGCCCCTCCTCCCCGTCGTCGCGCCCGCGCCGCCGCCGCCCTCGCAGCGCCGCCTCCGCCATATCCACGGCGGTGCCCTTTCCTCGACGGCAGCGGCGTACCTCCGCGTACCGGCTCCCTCAACGCCGCCACCGCACCTCGGACGGCGCGCGCCGCCCGCCCCCTCCTCAACGCCGGCCACCACCGCCCGACCCAGCAAGACGTCCGCCCACGGCCCCGGTCGGCAAGGTAGAAAAAAAAAATATTCCAAAAAAAAAAAAAATGTAAATTTAAAAAAATGCTGTAAATTTAAAAAAAAAATTGTATATGATTGGATGAGATTGTATGAGAATTGTAAACTATGGTAAAACCGTTAGGGTTTTGGATGACTTTAGATTTTTTTCGCGAATGTTTAGGGTTTCAAGCGACTTTAGATTTTTTTTTGCGAATGTTTAGGGTTTCCGGCGACGATGAACTATACTTTTGATGAATGCATATGTGTTAGGGTTTCCGATGGCGTAAGACATTTTCCGATCGATGTACAAAGAGTTCATGTAAAATTAAAACTTAGTTTCCGGCGAAAAGCACGTGTTAGGGTTTCCGACAACAAACTAAAATAAAAACTTACTTTTTGAGCGAATGCACGTGTCGGGGTTTCCGACGGCGAACTCAACTAAAAACTTACTTCTAGGCGAATGCATGTGTTAGGGTTTCGGCGACGTCAAACGTTTTCGATGTACCTAAGAGCTCAACGTAACATGTAAAATAAAAACTTAGTATGTTTTTTTTGTTTTTCAGGGATAGATGGCTGACCCGAGAGACAACGTCAACATGGACGAAGAGGAATTAATGATGAATATTATCCACGGTGGTGGCAATGATGAAGTTGACGATGATAATCATAATGAAATGGAAGATGCAGATGTCGACCAATACTTAATGGATTTTGTGCAGAACAACAACCCAGCCAGTTATGATGAAGAGGTATATATGTGTTCATTATGTCTGAATTAATATATATATATATATATATATATATATATATATATATATATATATATATATATATACGGCAGGCCTAAATGCACCCGGTGCATTTGTTGTACAAAATGCACCCACCCTGGAAACAAACCCGCAGCTGGGCCGCGTCTCCCCAAAAGCAACGCGCCGCTCATGTTAAAAAAAAAAAAGCGTTGTCAGCCTCCCCACAACTAGCGCGCCCCTCATGTTAACAAAAAAAAAAAAAAAAAAAAGCGTAGTCCACCTCCACCCGACGGCGCACATCCAGCCGCCCAAGCATGGGCCCTGGCGTTGGCGCAGCCCAACCAGCCGTAGGGCTCCCCTCCGTCTCCCGCTGGTCGGCAGCGGCCGATTCTCCACCAGCAGTCAGATCTCGTAGCCTCCCCAGCATCGCCCACTGCAAACTGCGGCGAGCCGGACGGTGGGCACGAAGGCCCAGTCCACGGGCACGCGCAGATCCATAGCAGTCTCCCGTAGCACCACGGGCAAGCGCAGCACCACCATGGAATCTCGTGGCAGATCTGGTTTGCAGGTTTGGTGAGTGGAGGATCCATTCGGGGAGTAAATTCAGGCTCCCGTCGATCTGACTGGGATTGGAGTCTCGGCGGATAAGGGCGGCTCAGGTTCAAGGTTGTAACTAGCATTTAGATTGGTGGATACTTTTTCCGTCATTTTGCTGAATGTTTGGATCGAATGCTTTTCCTGTAGCGACCAATACATGTGTGGACCATCCAAGCAAATACGTGATCCTTGCATGACAAATTTTGATGGACTTTTTCTGTAATCTCCGACGAGCGAGTGTCAGCTGCTGTGGCGTCCAGGAAGCTCGAGCGTGCGACGACACTAGCAGCGCCCATGCGTTTGCATCCTGTTGGACATCCACCACAAAAGCATGTGGGCAGTAGCTGCAGGCCCCAACTGTCAGGCAAGTAGCAGCGTCGGTGACCTCGTGGCGTCAGCAACATAGTAAAACAAGCATATTGTGCCATTGTTGTGGTGCCGCGATATCTGAAGTTGCACAGTTACACAGTTACATGAATGTTTGTTTTTAGGGTAATTCGCAATATTTGAAATTTGCAACATGATGACGAATCACAGTTACACAGCGAGCTGATAAAAATAATTTACAACAATAGAGTGACCCTAGTTGCAACAAGAAAAAGAAATAATTGCAACAGATAAAAAACCAAATTTTCCACATGATGACAAAAGAATAGCACACGCCGAGGGGATTGCAACATGAAAAAAAAAAAACATAATGAGGCCACAAAAATACAAAAAAAATAATTACACACCAATTGCAACCAATAGGTGGAGTCAATTACTACACCTAAAAATAGTCAATAGCAACATGATGATAAAACAAAGTTAAAGAGTAAAAACCAATTGCAATGGCAAACGCCATGCACTCTAAACACCGCAAACAACATGGACCCTAAAATGAGATCCAACATGACTCTATTTGACGAACTTTTTTTTTTTCAAGTATGTAATTGCAACTTTACTTGTACTATGAGTTGCCATCATGACTACAACACAATTGCAACTTGACCGTAGCATACTTAGCGCTTGTTGTAACCACACTTAGAACATATTTTTTTACAACCTAGTTGCAAGCCTAGCTACTTACAACCTAGTTACATGCAACCATAGCCCTTGTTGCTACTACATGCTACTAGTTACAACCTAGTTGCATGGAATAACAATAGACAAGATAGGGTCCTGTCGTAGCACAAGAAACAACTGACAATAGACAATTCTTTTCTATGGAAAACAGAGACAAGATAGGGAGCTGTCTGGAACAGCAAACAAAGGAATAATAGACATTTTTTTTTTTCTATGGAATAACAATTGACAAGACAGTCCTGTCCTAGCACAAGAAACAACCGACAATAGACAATTCTTTTCTATAGAAAAACAGAGATAAGATAGGGAGCTGTCCAGGGGACAGCAAACAAGAAAAAATAGACAATTTTTTTATGGAGTAACAATAGACAAGAGAAGGGTGTTGTCCTAACAAAGCAAACAATCGACAACAGTTGCAACAACCCACATCGCTAAGTTACCATTTGCAACAATGGATCGTCTCTGATTTGTAAACATCGAAAGTGACACAATTACAACATGTTGATGGCCACTATTGCGAGACACACAAAAAGGGTCGGTAAATTACTATTTGCAACAATGGAGTGTCTCCAGTTGCAACACCGTAAGTGATATAATTGCAAAAAATCAAAAAAAAACATCAATAGCAAAAAAGTAGAAGCAACAAGTGTAAAAGTAGATGCAACAACTTTGTAAAAGTAGATGCAACAACCCATGGAGGTAGTTGCAACAACCAAAAAAAATACTTAGGATCCTAAAAAAGGTGCTACTACTTTGGAACAAGGCGTAGAAGGTAGAGAAGTTGGTGTGGACGGGGGTCTTTCCTTCTGTTCCAATGCGATAAGGTCAAATGTGGGAGGGGAGGTGGTGCGGTCGGGATCGGACCGGTGCTCTGGTGCGTCGGTTGGCACTGGGTGCATGCGGTGTAGAGAATGCACCCACCTCCCCACCTCATTCCCGCAATTTGGTTTCCTGCCTCCCCCCACCTCCTTCCCGAGCTTTGGTCATCGGGCACCAATTACAAACCGAGATTGTATTCGGTTTGCAACACTACTGCGTTCAGTTACAACCACCGGCGGACACGCTAGCTAATCTCTCTCCACCGCCCATCCCGCATGCGAGGGGAATCTTTTTGTTTTGGATCGAAAAAATGCAATATCTCGTAAACCGTAGCTCTACTTTTAGATCCGTTTGCACCAGGTTGTTGAAAAAAATGTGCTTAACAAAATAAGATCCAATATGACTATATTTGACAAACTTTTTTTTTTCGAGTGCGTAATTGCAACTTCTTCGTACTATGAGTTGCCGTTGTGACTACAACGCAATTGCAACTTGACCGTAGTGTAGTGAGCTCTTGTAACCACTTAGAATGTATTTTTTATAACCTAGTTGCAAGCCTAACTTGCCGCAACCTGGTTACATGCAACCATACCGCTTGTTGCTACAACATGCAACCTAGTTGCAAGCCTAGCTAGTGAACAATGTGTATTTTATACACCCTATATGTGTACTCTACTAATTGCAACTGCGAGACTAGACCAATCACAACTCGCAACATCATACATGTTGCAACCTTGTTGATAGCCAATTGCAACGGGGAAGAAGCCACGTTGCAACACCCCGCGGATCGTAAGTTACCATTTACAACAATGGACTGCCTCCAGTTGCAACACTGAAAGTGACACAATCGCAACATGTTGATGGCCACTGTTGCAAACACACAAAAGGGCCGGTAAATTACCATTTGCAACAAATGACTGTCTCCAGTTGCAACGCCGCAAGTCGAGGATTGCAACCTGGTCAACAACCATTTGCAACAAGGATAATAAACACAGTTGTGACTACAAAGGCGATAAAAACTCCATTTGCAATATTGGAGTGTCCATAATTGCAACAACAGACATAACATGATTTCAACATTCGCCATTTCCCGTTTTACAAATCTTTCCTCCTTGCGTAGTCTCAATCGGTATTTGCAAAAAACCTTGTTACAACACAAAATGCAAATTGCAACCTAGTTGATAGCCAATTGCAACAGTCGATGACCACAATTGCAACACCCGCGTTCTTTGGTAAGTTACCATTTGCAACAATGGACTGTATCCGGTTGTAACAAGATAGGGAGCTGTCCTGGAACAAGTAAACAAAGGAATAATAGACAAATTTTTTTTCTATGGAATAACAATAGACAAGACAAGGTCCTGTCCTAGCACAAGAAACAACCGATAATAGACAAATTTTTTTATGGAAAAACAGAGACAAGATAAGGAGTTGTCTGGAACACAAACAAAGGAATAATAGATATTTTTTTTTCTATGGAACAACAATAGACAAGACAGGGTCCTGTCCTAGCACAAGAAACAACTCACAATAGGCAACTCTTTTTCTACGGAAAAACAGAGACAAGATAGGAAGCTGTCATGGAAGAGCAAACAAAGGAATAATAGATATTTTTTTTTCTATAGAATAACAATAGACAAGACAAGGTCCTGTCCTAGCACAAGAAACAACTGACAATAGACAATTCTTTTCTATGAAAAAACAGAGATAAAATAGGGAGCTGTCCTGGGACAGCAAACAAGAAAAAATAGACAATTTTTTTTTATGGAGTAACAATAGACAGAGAAGGGTGATGTCCTAACAAAGCAAACAATTGACAACAGTTGCAACACTCCGCGGTGGTAAGTTACCATTTGCAACAATTGACTGTCTCCATTTGCAACACCGCAAGTGACACAATCACAACATGTTGATGACCCACCATTTGCAAACACACAAAAGGGCCAATAATGTACCATTTACAATAATGGAGTGTCTCAAGTTGCAAGAATCAAAAAATCATCAATAGCAAATTATTACTATCATCTCAAAAAAAATATATAAACTGCAAATAAAAAGTTAACTGAAAACATGATAGAAAGGATAAAAAATGTAGTTCTTATTATTTTTTAGCCACATCCCAACAAAATTAAATACACAAAACTGTGCTTCTCAGATTGCTAGTCTAGCATTTGATCGAGCACCTTGCAGGCCCAAATACATGAATGACAATAGCGGCCGGCGACATCAGTGGAGTGCAAGCCAGACTGATGTGCGTGCATCAAACATTCTCAATGATCTGGAAAGACAGGAAAAAACAAAACGATACAATCAATAAGAGTAATAAAATAAAATTCCCATAGTATAATATGCGTGCGTATCATCATAGTATGCGTGCGTATCTAGCAATCAAATTCCCATATGCCTACGTATAGTATGAGTGCGTATCATCATACGAAATAAGAGTAATAAGATCCACTACATAGAGAACTTCACATGGATTCCAAAAGTCCTCATTTGCTATTTTACGATTTTCCTATGAATTTATATGAATTTCTAAAGTTCAGCCACAACATGCATAAAAAGAAAAACGAAAATCCATATAAGACAAGCAGTTTTTGTCGGGATCCCTAAACTTTACCGAAATCCACCAAGCCCAAATCTGGGAAAGCTTGTGTCTGGCATTATTGCATCAGGAACCCCGAGAGTGAAATAAAATTACGTAGGTGCCCTTCTTCTTCGTTTTTGACGGGAATCCAGCAAGGGACGGAGAAGGATGGGGTTCGCGTCGGCTTCGACGGGGACCGACTCGGCTGTCAGGGTCAGCCTCAGCGACCGCGATCGCGGCTGCTGGCTTCAGCTCAGGCGCGCCCGTGGAAGATGCCGCGCGCCGTGGATCAGGCTGCGCGCACTGCCGAGCGCTGCTGTACGGGCCATGGCGCAGTTGAGGACAGCCGCGGTGCAGCGCGGGGAGCGTGGAGAAGGCCGGCCGGACAACAGTGGCGCTCTGATCCAGCGGGGGAGGGGACGGGGTGCCGGCGATGAAATTGACGGGGGTGGGGGGCGGACCATGGACGCGGGTGGCCCGTACTTCTAGGAGTCGCGACTGTTTTGGGAGAAGAAACAATCTGAGTGGTCGGTGTGGTCAGGTGGGTGGGATGGATCGGGTGCGTGGCTTGGTTTGGTCGGTGCGGTCGGACTAGATCGGTTGGCCTGGGTGCATTTTGTATATAGAATGCATCAGGGTGCACAATATACATACAGTATATATATATATATACACACATGTGCTATCCTACACCTAGGTGTAGCATAGCTTATGCTACACCATGGCACCAACAAACCAACCCAGCCAGCCCCCTCCCACGAGCGCGCCCCGACCACGGACCCAACCAGCCACCACGCGCGCGCCCCGACGCTTCCCCACGCGCTTTCCCTCGCCAGTGCGGTATCCTCCCACGCGCTCCGACTCCTAACCGGCGTGGCCCATGGGCCTGACCACTCCCGCGCCACCCAGTCCTCGCGGTTCACCGGACCGGGCGTGACCCTTGACGCACCCTATGTTAAACGACGCTATATTTTTTGAAACCCTGCTGCGCCGCTCGTATAGAATAGTCCAGGCACCACCGCACCACTCCCGCTGCCTGCACCCGCTGCCTGCATGGATGCATGCACATTTTAATTAGTTTTTCCAAAGCAAGCAGCGCATCACAATTAGCTAAATTATAATTTGGACTGGAGCCCCATGCACGCCCACTTCCCAGCCGCTCATCCTGTGGCGCGTCCGAGCCGCAACTTGCTCCTAGAGTCTCATGCACGAATGTTGAATATGGTATACACAATATATATACGAGTATATACGCATTGGTAAAAATAGACATGCACGTCCCATACTAGTGCACGTACGAACCACTGTTTCCATATACATGCATCATTTGCTTGCACACTAATTATTAGATGTTCACTAGTGCATACATGAACGATGCAGTGAGAGTACTATTTTTATTAGTTTTCAGTAGCTTAGTACAACTGCTATTACAACTTCAATAGTTACTAGTAGTCTAGTACCTTTGAGTAGATGTAAGTATCCTCAAATATTTTATCAGTATCACAAAGTATTTTGGCTAGTATTTTGTCGGTATCTTTCAAGTATTTTAGCAATATTTCGTCAAGTATCTTATAGTTATTTTTGTCGTTGTTCTCAGTATCTTCCAGTATTTTATCACTATGACTTCAGTAGTTATCAAGTACCTCTAACTAGTTGTCGGTATTTTCAAATAATTTGTCAAGTATCTTAAAGTGTTTCGTCATTTTGTTGTCGAGTATCTTCTAGTATTTCATCGGTATCTTGTAAGTATCTTCAAGTATTTCGTCAGTATACTCAAGTAGTTGACGCTAGTATAATTTAATTTTAGTATTTTGTTAGTATATTCAAGTATTCCCTCCATATCACTACTTATATATAGGGGGGTGTCTTTTCAAAAGTATGCCCCCTCCCTGCAAGGTTTCTAGGAGACACTTTTAATGATATTTTATCAGTTGCTTATTTTAGGGTTCGTGGCATTTGCTAAGTTTAGGATGTGTAGCGTTTGCTGAGTTTAGGGTTCATGATGTTTGCGAGTTTAGGGTTCTTTGCGTTTGCCGAGTTTTGTTGTCGGTATCTTCAAGTATTTTATCGGTATCTTTTAGTATTTTGTCGGTATCCTTAACTATTTTGTCAAGTATTTGTTCACCAAGTATTTTCTAGATTTTTAGTATTTGATAGCTACTAATGGAATAGTGACAAATTACTTAGAAATATTAAAGTTATATTGCCGCCTACTACACAAAGATGCTGACAAAATACTTAAAGCTACTGAGATGAATACGCCTACTCCGTTCAAGTATTTTGTTAGCATCTCGAGTAGTTGTCGGTATCTCCAAGTAGTTATCGTATCTCCGAGTAGTAGTCGGTATCTCCGATTATTTTGGTAGTATGTCCGAGTATCTTGTCAAGTATTTTGTCGGTATTCTTAAGTAGTCCGTTTTAAGGGTTTTGTTGCCATCTTTGAGTAGTTTGCGGTATCTCCGAGTAGTTATCGGTATCTCTAAGTAGTAGTCAGTATCTTCAAGTATTTCGTCAAGTATCTTCAAGTATTTTATTGGTATTTTCTCAGTATCTTCAAGTATTTTTCTGTGTAATTTTGTCAGTATATTTAAGTATTTTTCTATGTATTTCGTCAAGTATCTTTAAGTATTTTATCAGTACTTTTTTGCGAATAGCTTGGTACAGGCCGTACTATAACTTTAGTAATTGCTAGTATCATCAAGTAATTTTGTCGGTCAGTATCTTTAAATATTTTTGCTAGTATCATCAAGTAATTTTGTCAGTTAGTAGCTCTAGTACCCTTAAGTAGTTGTCAGTATCTTTAGTTAATTATGTTACATCCATAGCATGCGTAGTATCACCCAGTAGGCTAGTACTATTCAACCATCTACCGTTGTTCATTTTGGCCATGCATTCAGTCTATGGACTCTTCTCCATTGAACTACCTTATCCAAAATTAGCAACAACATCACAACTCGGTACTCTTGGTAGTATGCATTCAATAGTGTGCTAGAGCACTCGGTATCTCTCACTGTCAAAACAACCTTCAAACAGTCAGTTTCTCTTCGTAGTATGCATGACTCTACTAGTTGATTTTGCAGGACTGAATCAATCGGTAGCACACATGGTAAATACATTCAGCATGTACATTCAGTACTGACAAGATAACGCATTAGCACTGCAAGGAAAGATATGGGGTAGTGTGCAAGACTGAATCAACAATTAGAACCGCTGATCGAAGACAAAAACCATCGAGAAGTGCTCCGATATTCTGGTTGATGCTGAAATACGTGGATCTTGTAGCAGATCAAAATCACTAGCTTATGCGCAGGCAGCTGCTACTTGCATGAGCTAACCCGATGGGGAAGGGGCCGCCATTGCTGCAACAAGGAAGAGGCCGCCGCTGCCACCAGTGGGCGAAGGGCCCGCCACCGACGCTACTGCTAGTGTTGTGGAGGTCGCTGCCGATGGGCCACTGCCAGCCGTCGTGCCCATGGACCAGGCACCACTGCCGCGGGTCGAGCCGAGCGACTAACGTCTTTGCAGATCGGGGAGGCATGCTTCCTGGGGTCACCGCTGGTAGGTGTGGGACAGAGCGGAGTGCTGCCGTCGGCGAGTCCCTTCGGATGGGGCTGCCAGGGAGTTGGTTGCGTCGAGGCGCCGGTGGGGTGGCCGGGTGGGAGCAAGGGACGTGGTTGCGCCGTCGCTGGGGGTTGCCTGGGCCTCATCCAGAGTCGGCTGTGCGCGCAAATCATAATCCCGCCGCCGCCGTGGGCCGCCATCCCCGCAGATCAGGCCGACGGCGCCATTGATTGCTGCCTGCCTGCGCCTCTTCCACGGCTGGCAGCCGCCGCCTGTGTGCCGTAGCTGGGGAAGAAGGGCGCGCAACAGGCCAGGGCAGGGAGGAGGCGCGCCGCTGGTGGCCGCAGGCAGAGGAAGATGGTCGTCGGGTTTCCCGAGGGAAAGAAGAAAGTTGGGGGCGGGGGCGATGTGTGGGTGCGAGTCGAGTCGCGTCAGGTGCGCTGGTGGGTGCAGTCGGACCGGGTGCCTGAATGTGTCTTGGTGTACAATAGTTACTCTACACCAATTTTTTGTTGCAGCTCCGATTTCCAAGCAGAGGCCGTATTGGGAGGAATTTGTGCAGTACAAGACTTCAGAGGAGGCAATGGAACTTTCGAGAAAGAACCAAGAAAATGCCAGAAAAAAGGAGTACCACCACCGCTTAGGGTCTGGGGGCTATGCAAGTTCCATTCCTAAGTGGAGAAAAACTGAAGAGGACCTTCTCAGCAAGGGGATCACACCAGAAACACTCAACTGGCCTGAACGCACTAAGCAGTGGCTTCTGGGTCATGGGGGACAATTGTGCCCAGAGACCGGCAAGGTAATTCATGGCCAAAAACTTGAGGAGGCAACAAAAAGATTGATGGACATTCTTCAAGCGAAATCTGCTGGCTTGTTCAGGCCCAATAGAGAGAGAGATGAGCTTACATATGCCATTGGGACCGCTGAGCACACTGGTCGAACAAGAGGCAAAGGGGCCGTTCCGTGGAAGTTTGGTTTCCCAGATGACATCGGTACCTATAGAACCCACCAGAGAAGGAAGGAGCTTGAGTTAGAGCAAATGCGCATGTTGGAGCAATATGCCGTTAATGCAGTGAAGGAAAAGGAACAAGAAATGGAAGCAAAAATGCAAGAAGAAGTCAAAAGGCAAGTCCAGCTACAATTGAGTGCGCTGCTTTCTAGTGCACCAGCTGCAGCTCCGGGTAGCCACTCTGATCAAGTGAGAAGCAGTTGTGCTTCCACACAACAGCCAAGTCTTGTTGACACGGACCTGCGCTTCCCTGTGGATGACATCACTGAAAAGTTGACACCATGCGAGCTGCACATCCCAAAGGAGGGTGGCAGTACAGTGAAGGTGGCCATTGCGGTTGTTAGTCCGATTGACCGTACCAAGACACCAAGACTCCACGGCACAGTAATACCACCGGGATTTGCTGCCGTCTCGGTGGATAAAGTGGTTGAAGGTTACGCCGACGTGGATCTTGAAATTGAAGGAGGTGACGGGGATACAAAACTAGGAGACGTTGAGAAGCAATTCATTGCATGGCGTAAAAGGTACATTGTTATTCCTGGGATGCCGATGCCGCAGCTGCCTCCTGAGTTACCGCAACCCAGTGCAAAGGATGGCTCCCCAGAGGATCATAGTAGTCCTGGCGGTGGTTACGATGGGCCGGTAGAAGACACGACGGCATCCGCGGCCGCATCTCCAAGGCAGTCACCACAGCCTCCACCACCACCACCACCTCCGGGGCGCCACCGGCGCCGGCAAAAAAATCACCACCTCCAACGCAGATCTGCGGTGCCTCCTCCCGTGACAAAGGCAACTAAGAAGACAACCTTAGAGTCTTCGCGCAGCAGGCGAAGAAAATATTGACCAGTAAACGAAAGCTCATCCCTAAGAAATTGCCTGGTGAAATGAGTAAGGAGGAATTGGACGCTGAAGTCAAAGAAATAAACAAAAAATTCTTCAAGTCAGTGTGCCCGAAGAAGGCTGCGGAGGCGGCGGCGGCGGAGGTCAAGACCTACTTCCTACCTCCAAAAGTGCTAAGACAGAAAATAGAAGCTAGGAAAAAGAAAGATAAGGAGTCAAACAAGCCCTCGCCACTTTCAGACTTTGACCGCACTCTAGTCAAGGAAATTGACCCAAAGAGAAGGAAGAAGAGTCAGAGTGTTCCACAACTTGGAGATACGTCACGACCACTTTCCAATGAAGTGTTCGATCAATACGGTTCGAACACAGGGTACATAAAGTTTCCTTCTGGTGCATCAGTTAATACCAGTGAGCTTTTAGAGTACTATATTGCTAGTGGTGTCGACATGACCAGAGTGATCTTTGAATCTACAACGACAGATGATGACAAATATAGAACCTTTCAATTGGGCCAGAGTCTATGGGATCCTGAGAAATGTGCTAGCCTGGGTACTCAAATGTATGAGCTAAACAGGAAGTACCTAGACTTGTGTGAAAAAGGAGAAGACAAATTTGGTGTCAGACTAAGAAACCAATGGGGAACGGGCGATGACGTGATGTGGGTTGATTTTTGTGAATTGCACCAACTATTCCACCGGACCTCCCTCGATAAAACCATCCTCAGCATGTATTGTTTGTAAGTGATTCTTTCTTTGTTTACTAATACGTCAATATATCCCGATAATATATGTATGTGTCTAATCCCATACTCTTTCTCACCATATATGTAGACATTGGATTCAACATTTCGAATCAAGGAGCGCATCGATATTGGATTCATTGATCCTTCTATCGTGTACAAAAACTCGGGAACAATACATGGTTTGAAATGGGACACGAGAGAAAAATGTAAAGATGTTCCTCGAGTTACACCGCGACAAGAGGGTAGTAATGTTCCCCTACGGATTCAAGTGAGTGTTCCTAACATTGACGATCATGTTCTTCGCAATAACCTTTATTTATAGCTAGCTCAACCATTTACATATGTAGTGGACACTTTGGATATTGTTTCACATCGAGCAACCAAGAAGTCATCTCACAATCTTTGACTCGTTGAGATGGCCCCGAGATTGGTACGAAGATATGATCGATATAGTTCGGGGGTAATTGCGTAAAACCTCTTCAATTATATATATACTCAAGAATTTTCTTCCCTTTTCTTATGTGTTAAATAATAGTCTAAGTATTTTGATCTATTATGCGAGGGTTTGGGCACGAGATAAAAATTGAACATAATATGACCGATCGCGAACCATAAACTCGCATGTAAATGTATTCCCGGTATGTACTATATATATGGTTACTTTAATTCAAGTACCTATATTGCTTCATATATATGACGAATGACTCTCTTTTTTATCTTAAAGTGGGGTCTACAACAACCACAGGGGACCAGTCAATGTGGATTATATTGTTTGCGAGTTTATCGGGGATAAATTCCACAAATTACACCGAGCATGAACGGGTACGTATGTACATCAAAGTCTGTTGTTATTAACGTCGATATTCATATAACTAATCATATCTTATATATACTAATACTTTTATTTTACTCGAATTAAAGACGAGGAGGTTAATGGAAAAAACCCTAAAAGACACGCATCTTGAAGCCATGCAAGAGTGTATTGCGGATTTATTAATACCCAGATCCTAGAGTCTTCCGGCGAGTTCTACAATGACACCAAGGACAAATGGCTGCCAAAGGATCCTCTGCCTGTGTAATCGGGACATTTAGTATTATCTTAATATGTAAATCGAGACATGTATATATATGTGTGCTTGAACAATTGTTAATGTGTAATATATGTGTAATATATATGTGTGTGCTTTAATATATATATGTGTGCTTTAATATATGTATATATGTATATATGTATATATATGTAATATATAGATTAGAAATTAATAAGCACCATTCAAATGTTATTAGGAATAAAAATAAGGAATTAAAATAAACAATTCGTATGAACTGAAAAAAAAAAAAGATCTTTACTCGGTTGGAGGTACCAACCGGGAGTAAAGCCTCCGGCAGGCCACGTTGCCTCGGCAGGAGCTTTACCCCGGTTGGTACCCCAACCGAGTAGATCTCCCCTTTATTTCCGGTTCGTATACTTCTATTCCCAGAACCGGGACTAAAGGCCCTAACGAGCCGGGAATAAAAGGGGATCCTGCACTAGTGCTATTTGCTGAGTTCTTTTCATTGGGCACTTGGCAATTTGCGCAATTTGATTAAGGTCTTGTGGGACCAAAATGACAATGGTGCGATGGAGTCCCATCCTAGCGGATCCTGCTAGTTAACCGCAGAGGGCGTAGTTGCCCATTGTTCGATGAGACGCTAGCTTCATGCTGAGAAAAAGACAAACCAAGCTCAAATCACCTAGCAAATGGTGCGGAAAAATTTACTAATAAAAAGTCACACACACGTGGACGCACACAAAGGTGCTCGCGCGCGCACACACACACGCACACGCACAAACGAAGATGCAAAGTGTTGTGACAAAAAAGGAATGGATGTCTTGATATAGTGACTATTTCATAAAAAAACCACATCAAACACGCTAAGAAAGGAACAACACAAGCTCTAAGTTATGTTCCATTTTATTAACTAGTCACCATTAATTATGTTGATGATAGTGTCTAATAATTAGGAAATAAAATGATGATATCAAACTCTTTTATGTTCTCTCTTAATTTGTCTAAAAATTCTAAAATGCAATGTATTACCAGACAAAGGGAGTGTACACCACATATGCGTTTGGTCTCCTCTGGGAGCAGAATTGGTATACAAACATACATGACAGTAGATGGCAAATAGATAGGAGTATTATACAATACTTTGTAGGTGGAACTTTTGAACATACCAAATATAGTTTGGATAAAGCTCGTTCCCTTGCTATGTCGGAGTTCACGGAGTTAGGTTGTGCAGTTCCAGGTGGCGCTAGAAGGGAGCTCGGGGAGGCGGCCGTGACACGGCAGTGGTTTCTTGTTGAAGGGCGGCGAAAGTGAAGCGACAGTGCCGGTGCTAAGCGGGCGATAGTGGACAACTAGTTGAGCAAGGTAGGCAGTGGGGGCTTCGTGGCAAATAGTCGATGGCGGGAGCGTGACAGCGGTAGTCAGCGATCGGGCGTCGCGGTGGTAGTCGGCTGTGCGGGCGTCCACGGCGGTAGTCGGCTGCGGGGGTGTCACGGCAATAGTCGGCGGCAGGGTCTGAGAGTCGGTTGTGGGGAGCAAGAAGAACATGCTTTGCGATGCGAGGAGGAGGATAAATAAGGTGTTGCGGCTTTTTCGCACCGCGTGATCATCACGTGATAACCGCCTTCTAGCTGATCATTTATTTAAGAAATTAAAAGTATGTTAATTTCATTTTAGCGTACATAGTGTTGAGTTTATTTCTATTATTACTTTGTTGATGGTTTGCATTCTAGGAAATTAAAATTAAAATTAGTACTTATTTAATATAGTAGTTTGTTGATCGCAGTGAAGCTTATGTGAATCTGACCATGGATCTCTTTGTTTGCCGCACAATGCCAGTGCCGGCCACCACAAGTGAAGACGCTAGCATCTGTCACTGCTGGACTCGGACTCTTTGCCAAGTGTTAGAGCCACTCGGCAAAGGCCTTTACACACCTGGCAAATCCTTTACCGAGTGTTACACTTTCGGCAATGGGCACTCGAGAAAGAAAGTGACACCAATGGTCTCTTTGCCGAGCCGTTTTTTTAGGGCACTCAACAAAGGGCACACTGGAAAGAAAGTGGCGCCAACGACCTATTTGCCGAGTCTTTTTTTTATCGGGTACTCGGCAATTTGCGCAATATGATTATGGTCTCATGGGACCAAAATGACAAATGTGTGATGGAGTCCCATCCTAGAGGATCCTGCTAGTTAACCGTGGAGGTCGCAGTTGCCCATAGGACGATGAGACGCTAGCTTCACGCTAAGAAAAGAACAAACCAAGCTCAAATCAGCTAGAAAATGGTGCGGAAAAATTAACTAATAAAAAGTCACACACACGTGGACGCACACAAAGGTGCTCGCGCGCGCACACACACACACACGCACAAACGAAGATGCAAAGTGTTGTGACAAAAAGGAATGAATGTCATGATATAGTGACTATTTCATAAAAAACAAACCATTTGACGTCAAACACGCCAAGAGAGGAACAAAACAAGCTCAAAGTTATGTTCCATTATATCAACCAATCACCATTAATTATGTTCATGATAGTGTGCAATAATTAGAAAATAAAATGACGTTATCAAACTCTTTTTATGTTCTCTCTTAATTTGTCAAAAAATTTCTAAAATGCAATGTATTACCGGACAAAGGGAGTAAACACCACAACAATATGCGTTTGGTCTCCTCTGGGAGCAGAAGTGGTATAAAACATACATGACAATATATGGCAAATAGATAGGAGTATTATAAAATACTTTGTAGGGGAACTTTTAAACATACCAAATATAGTTTGGATAGAGCCGGTTCCCAATCTATGTCGGAGTTCACCAGAGTTAGGTTGGGCAGTTCCAGGTGGCTATGGAAGGGAGCTCGGGGAGGCGGCCGTGACATGGCGGTAGTTGCTTGATGAAGGGCGACGTTTAAGCGGCAGTGCCTCTGCTAACTGGTTGAGCAAGGTAGACAGTGGGGCTTCGGGGCAATAGTCGATGGCGGGAGCGTGACAGCGGTAGTCAGCGGTCGGGGCGTCGCGGGCGGTAGTGGGCTGTGCGGGCGTCACGGGCGGTAGTCGGCTGCGGGGCGTCGCAGCAGTAGTTGGCTGCAGGGTCGGAGAGTCGGTTGTGGGGGAGCAAGAAGAAAATGCTTTGCGATGCGAGGAGGAGGATAAATAAGGTGTTGCGGCTTTCGCACCGCGTGATCATCACGTGATAACCGCCTCATAGCTGATCATTTATTTAAGAAATTAAAAGAGTGTTAATTTCATTTTAGCGTACATAGTGTTGAGTTTATTTCTATTATTGCTTTGTTGATGGTTTGCATTCTAGGAAATTAAAATTAAAATTAGTACTTATTTAATATAGTAGTTTGTTGATCGCAGTGAACCTTATGTGAATCTGCCCATGGATCTCTTTGTTTGCCACACAATGCCAGTGCTGGCCACCACAAGTGAAGACGCTAGCATCTGTCACTGCTGGACTCGGACTCTTTGCCAAGTGTTAGAGCCACTTTCGGCAAAGGCCTTTACACACCTGGCAAATCCTTTACCGAGTGTTACACTCGGCAATGGGCACTCGAGAAAGAAAGTGACACCAATGGTCTCTTGGCCGAGTGTTTTTTACGGGCACTCAACAAAGGGCACACTGGAATGAAAGTGGCCCAACGGCCTATTTGCCGAGTTTTTTATCGGGACTCGGCAATTTGTGCAATATGATTATGGTCTCGTGGGACCAAAATGACAATGGTGTGATGGAGTCCCATCCTAGAGGATCCTGCTAGTTAACTGTGGAGGTCGCAGTTGCCCATAGGACGATGAGACGCTAGCTTCACGCTAAGAAAAGAACAAAACAAGCTTAAATCACCTAGAAAATGATGCGGAAAAATTTACTAATAAAAAGTCACACACACGTGGACGCACAGAAAAGGTGCTCGCGCGCACACACGCACAAACGAAGATGCAAAGTGTTGTGACAAAAAGGAATGGATGTCATTATATAGTGACTATTTCATAAAAAACAAATCATTTGAGGTCAAATACGCTAAGGGAGGAACAAAACAAGCTCAAAGTTATGTTCCATTTTATCAACCAATCACCATTAATTATGTTCGTGATAGTGTCTAATAATTAGAAAATAAAATGACGTTATCAAACTCTTTTATGTTCTCTCTTAATTTGTCTAAAAATTTCTAAAATGCTATGTATTACCGGACAAAGGGAGTAAACACCACAACAATATGCGTTTGGTCTCCTCTGGGAGCAGAAATGGTATAAAACATACATGACAATAGATGGCAAATAGATAGGAGTATTATACAATACTTTGTAGGTGGAACTTTTAAAAATACCAAATATAGTTTGGATAGTGCCGGTTCCCAAGCTATGTCGGAGTTCACCGGAGTTAGGTTGGGCAGTTCAGGTGGCTATGGAAGGGAGCTCAGGGGAGGCGGCCGTGACATGGCGGTGGTTGCTTGTTGAAGGGCGACGAGCGAAGCGGCAGTGCCTCTGCTAACTGGTTGAGCAAGGTAGGCAGTGGGGCTTCGTGGCAATAGTCGATGGCGGAGCGTGACAGCGTAGTCAGCGGTCGGGCGTCGCGCGGTAGTGGGCTGTGCGGGCGTCACGGCGGTAGTTGGCAGCGGGGCGTCGCGGCAGTAGTTGGCGGCAAGGTTGGAGAGTCGGTTGTGGGGAGCAAGAAGAACATGCTTTGCGATGCGAGGAGGAGGATAAATAAGGTGTTGCGGATTGTATCAAGGAGCTTATGTTGGCCAATGGAGGCGAAGAGCCCCACTGAATTCTGCTGAGCACGTGGGAGAGCTTCAAGGACCGTATCTCTGCTAGGAGATTTGGGATGCTGGGGCTATTGAGAGTTGGAGCGACAAGAATTAGCGATGTGGCCCTAGTGGCCTAGCCCATGCATGCATGACTTCGGATCGGCCTGAGACAGGCACGCCTTGGATGCCCCGTCGGAAGACAGCGAGGACATGCAGAACCGGAGACACGAGGATTGGCTGCCACGCGCCGCCGGGAACACGAGGCACTCACAAAGGCTTTTTGAAATTTTTGGCTCGCTAATGGGCTCAAGGTTAGCACTGGAGAATGGCGGGGGTTCTTGACCGCATGATTAAAAGATTTGCGCTAAGTTGAACCATGGACATTAGTCCAAGAGGCATGCTCTTCGGTGCAGAAGAGTTTGAACTTGTTGTACCCGGTCGCGGTCCACCTTTGCCCCTCGTTGACATTTCTTAACGCAATCACTAGAAACAGGTTTAGAACCCATCTCTAATAACGATGCTAGAAATGTGCCGCTGACATTCCTAAGTGAAACCACCATGTCGGTGATCATACTAGGAACATCAATGGTGATAGACCTTGCCATATCAGATATTCATCCGCAAGCGCACGGATCTATCATTGTAGCATTTCACCCGGAAGTATTCAGGGTATCGTTATTTATATTTTCCCAAAGGAAGGCATGGTGGAAAAGGATCTAATAGAGACATGAACAAGATAACATGACTATGTAATGGACCAATGCTTATAACAGGGATATAAGGGAACCGTAACTTGATAACTTGACACACTCACTCAAGTCAAACTCAAGGATAAAGATAAATAAGGAATAAAGAAAGTCCTAAGTGGAGCATACATATTCTAGTCATGGCTGTGCATAGAACCAGTTGATAGTCATGTAACATGCATGAGTAGGAGGTCGGAGCTGAGAGTGAGATGGACAGGGAGACCTTCCCGGTGCATACCGCCCAATGAAAAGGCACTTTAGACTCCTACACAACATACAAATGTGGGGGGATTACAAGGGACGGATAGGGCTGTCACAACCATGCCGCCTACCCCCTCGACCGCGGCATGCCGTCATATTCGAAGGATACTTGGCATCCGGACACCACGTCCGCATACTAGGACACTACTCATCTCCCCGTGGTCCCCACCCTACGGATGGGCCGGAATAGGACACGAGCAAGCCCGAAGGACACAACGAACCGCCATTCAAAGACAATCCCGACACTACTCAATTATATTGCATGAATGGTTTAAGCATAAAGTTCTATATGACGATATCACGACATAGAAACTATAGACTAGTTCATGTGTCATGATCATGTCAAGAACAACATGTTAGATCATAGGATAAATCATGAGGTATAGAAACAAAATGAAGACTCTAATTCTAATACACAACCAAGATAAGATAAAGGGACAAGGCTTTGGAAGAATACCATAGATAGATTATACCGGGAGTCCATCTTCCAAGGAGCCAAGCCCTCCTTGGTAGCTTTGTTGCCTAGCTCCACATCCTAACTACTAATCCTACTAGGAGGAGGAAGAAAAAGAAAGGAGGGAGAGTGTGGCTCTTCTTGTGAGGTGTGTGAGAGTGAGGGGGGAGAGGCCATCTATTTATAGGAGGAGGGTGGAGGAATAAACCATGGAATATTCTCCTCCTAATGGCATAAACTGCCTCTACACTAGTCCAGGTTCATTGTACCGCGCGACGCACCCCCGAATCGACGTTTTGGAGTCTTACTGAACCGCCACGCCAAGTTTGGGCCGGGTCTGCGCCAAAGTGGGTGCGGGCACACCTTAGGGTGCGGCTGCACCCGTCTGGGCCCCGCTGGGCCTGAGCTTTGGCTGGTGGGTCATGTCAGGCATGAAAAGTTGTAGGCCGGCATTGGCTTGGCCCATTTCTATGTGTTTGATCCATTTCTCCATTGGGCTAGATGTTCTTCAAGAATACGCTTTCCTAGATGGCGCCTTTTGGTACTTTTTCCACTTGTTTCTTATATAAATCCTGCAAAACATTATTTTGGCACTACAAGTGGAATTATGTCAATAATAAATGTATATGTGTGTAGTAAGGTATAGTTTCACCCCCTTATTGGTAGAATGTTGACGTTAAAAATACGCCGTTAGTGGCCGAATCAACAAACTCCCCAAGCTTACCCTTTGCGGCGTCCTCGAGCAAAAGATATGTACTTGGTTGTTGATCGGGGAGTTGCTACTATGCGATTACATTTTACAAGTGCAGGTTTATAACAAGATTTTCTACTATAGTTTGAATAAAATGGCACGTCTTTACTCACCCTTTATTACCTTTTCATCGTAGCGGGCTTTTTTTAGTTTTCTCGAGTCTTGGCGGTTGCCGATAGAATGGTTATAATAGAAATACCACTCATTCATTGTTTTGATCAACTTTTTCATCCGCGATTATTTATTAGATTATGTTTATTTTTCAAGAAAGTATGGGCTTATTACTATATATATATATATATAGTTTTTTTTTTTTTTTTGGAGAGGTGGGCTCTACTCGCCCTAGACTTTTGTCTTTTATTTCCTCTCTTTCTTTCTTCTTCTCTTTTTTTTTTTTTTTGGAGATGTGGGCTCTACTCGCCCTCGGACACGTGTCCATTTTTCATCTCTTTTTTTTTCTCTCTCTCTCTCTTTTAACATAGCCCATATCCTTCTTTTTTTTTTTTAAATTTAGATTCCCGGGCGTCAAGTTTCTCTTTTGAACGAAATCATAGCAAATCTATTTGTACCATATCATATTTGGAAACAACTTAGACTGGATAGAGCTTATGCAACCCACTTGAATCAGGTTTTTCAGGATGAGTTTTAAAACTTAGCCACTAAACCCAAACTTTAGAGAAATTCAAGGTATAAACTAGGCAAAGGCAAAATATAAGACAGAGCAACTATTCATCATTTCAATAGGGGAATAAATCTAAACATTTTCATAGCTCATATGTATGGAGTGGAATAAATCTCCTCTCTCTCTTTTTTTCTTCTTCCTCTCTTTATTTTTTTTTTTATTTTTTTATTCTCATATCTCATCATTCTTATAAGATAAGAAAATAACTGAATGGAATGTGAGATACGAGTTACCTTTGTGGGAGTCCTCCCCAAGCTAACCGACTTACTTTTCGGGTTTAAGAATGTTGCTAGCTTGTGAACACCATGAATTGATTCATTGATTAGCATCTTCTTTGAGCGATAGGTGACTCCCCAAGCTTGTCTTGTGATGATCTTGAAGAATAGGACAACCATACTCGGGGGTTTGAAAGGTTTATTTTTATATTTTTATTTTATTATTATTATTATTTTTTGGTTCACCAAACAACTTTCGATCTCCATTGTCGTCTTTGGACTTACCCTCTTGAAGTTGATAAATTCCTACAGGGGTTAGTCCATATGGTCGACCAAATTCTACACTAGCAGCTCGATTCAATAATCAAACTCGACTCCATGTCTAATTTGATTAGGGTAGACTTTTGACCTAAGCACCATGCTTAATTCAAAACGCCTATGGAAGTATGATCATCATGAATAATCACAATTTCCAAACCATAGCATGCCAACAATAGAAAGAGGAAGCATGAATTGAAAACAAGATTCATCCAAAGGAGGTGAAGACTTTGAAAGGTGAACAAGATTTTATTGTTGTTATTATTTTTTTATGTATATTTTTTTTTACTTTTTGCTTTTTTTTTTTTTTTTGCATGGTAGCGAAAAAGGATGAGAGTGAAAGGTTCACATTACCATGTTTTGGTCCTCCCCAAGCTAGCTCAAAGCCCATTGGATCGGGGTTTTACCCCGTGCTTTTGGCTTTTCTGCATGGTTAGTATATGGTAGATTCATGAGTGGACTTACCATCCTTCGTGATTACCAAAATTTCAAAGCATATGCAGGAAGGAGCATAAGAGCAGCTTGTTTATTTATTTATTTATTTATTGAAGAATTTTTATTTCAAGATTTTATTATCAAGGGAGGACATAAAAGCTTCACCAAACTTTTCATACTCAAACAAGGCTAAGAGAAAAATGCAATATAAGTCTAGCCTTGCTTTATCTCCATCATGAAATAACTCAAATGTTTATGATGTCACTCGGGTTCATTAATCAAATTTCAACACGTCAAAATTTGATTAAAGAAGGTCTTTTAACCCAAGCACCATGCTTGATTTAAAAGACCAATGGATGTATTACACTCTAGAATGAAAATACATCCAAACCCGGGCGTATTTCATAAACAAAGGAAACATGGATTCTTTATATGGAGATAAGTATGAGTAAAACGAATTGGTGATTAATTACCTTTGTATACCTGAGGTGTGTATGTACCATCCGCGCATGAAGGCAAGGATGTTGAAACTCCAGCGGTGGTAGCTTGATGATCCGTCTCGGGCGGGCCACAAGGCTTAGGTGATACACACAGGTAGTGTATATGGACCATGGGCCTTAGTGGTCACAAAGGTGTAAAGGAGGATGTTCCTCCTTTTTCTTTTCTTCTTTTTTTGTTGTTTTACTTTTTTTTTTTTTTTTTTCTTTTATTGGACCTTTGCATACCTGAGTGTATTTGACGGCAGCTTGAAGATAGAGTTTAGAATTGCTGCATCGGTAGCGTGATGATCTTGGTTTGGTTATGACTTCCTCAAGCCGAAGTAGATGGAGGCATACCAAACTTACTCAGGTAAGCATCAAGGCTAAAGGCACACACGAAGAACGAGCACGATCCATAGGCCTTGGTGCTTGTGACAAAAGGACTTGGGAGAGGTAGATCCCTTCTTGCTTACATGGAAGCACTGCTAGGTGGAGTAAGGGCCCTCATTGTTTATTATGATCATGTGGGGCCAACTTTTGCTCCCTCTCTCCTCTTATTGCTTTTTTTTTTTTTTTTTTTTTTCGACAACACATTTTTTTATCTCTCTTTTTTTTTTTTCAATCAGCTCTTTTTTCTCTTTTTTTTTATAGCAAGGGGAGGCTAATCTCTTATTCATCTCTATCTATTTTTTTTTTTTCTTTTCTTCTTTTTTCTTTTTTTTTTTTTTTTTTTCTTGAACTCTCTCTTTTTTTTTATGATCCCTTTGAATGTGGAACTTGATATTATCACCGTCTTCCCTCTCACACTTGGACTTTTGTGAAAAAGTCGAGTGTGCAAGGTCATGGTCTCCTTTTGAGTCCGTTCCTCTGCCCAAGAGCATCAAAATTTTCATATTGATGCAGCCTCCATGTTTTCAAGAGTCGCGTGCCCCTTTGTTCTTCTTAGTCTCCACCGAAATGGTTAGCGACAAGAATACACGAAGGTGCATACTAACTTGATAACATGTCCTTGCTTTTTATTTATAAGATTTTTTTTGTTATAAAATTTTTTAGATAAACCTGTTATACACAAAGGTCATTACACATGCATATTATCATGATGAACACGTTCTAAAAGATTCCTTAGAAAAAACCAATGCCTTCCCGACAACGGCGCCGAGAAATGCTTGTTGACATTTCTTAACGCAATCACTAGAAACAGGTTTACAACCCATACTAGGAGAGGAACATATATTCTTTTTTTTTTTTTTTTCTTGAGAAAAAAAGGAGAAACATAGATTCTAGTAAATCATATCCACTCAAAGGCATGGATTCTAGTAAATAATTACTGTAACTAGTAAGGTCATAGATTCTAGTAAAAGTTTGCAAGTCCCATGAATAAATTATCGTAATCTTAACTAATAAAAGAGAAAAACATAGTTACTATAATCACCGAAAATCCAGGTGAAAGATTCCGGTAAACCATTTTCAAATTACCATAAAAAAATTCCAGAAAACCATTTAAAAATTAGCTTAAATCGTAATTGACAGATCGACGATAGCCTAAAGAGTTACTAAAACCACGGAACTTGCATGCTTTGACCTCAGTAATCAATGAACGTGAAAATTGCCTCTCCGGCCGGATATAGTAATTAATTGTAGTAATTTGCTTTGCATGCAAGCATGCAGCTCCATCCGCCAGCTAAAAGAATCTGATGGCCGGTTGGGTGCATGGACCGACCCAACTTCATTTTATATTTATAATGTTCAATATATATATGTTTCTCTTGTAAATATATGCAATGATTTTCTCTTCTATATATATGCAAACTTGTAAATTTATAATTAGCTTCTTGTAAATATCAATTTAGCTTCTTGTAAATATATATGCAAAATTCATTTTAAATTTGTTACATATATATAAGCTTCGATGGACGAAGACAGGAGAGACGACATGATGGAAGATGCAATAATGAATATGATCCACGAAGGGAGTCAATACGGAGCAACAAGTACGTGTACATATGTACATCAGAATATATTTACCATTATTATTATTATTATTATTATTATTGTTATTATTATTATTATTATTATTATTATTATTATTATTATTATTATTATTATTATTATTATTATTATTATTATTGTTATTGTTGTTGTTGTTGTTGTTGTTGTTGTTGTTATTATTATTATTATTATTATTATTATTATTATTATTATTATTATTATTATTATTATTATTATTATATACATATTTATATACTAATACCTTTTTTTTTTCTCAAATTGAGGGCCTAATTGGTTGAAGAGCGTAATCGTAGAGAAATGTCATCTCCAAGCAATGCAAGAGAGCCTGACAGTATTTATCAATGGCGAGATCTTAACAAAAGGCGACAAGTTCTACTATGACCCCAATGAAAAATAGGTTCCAAATCATTAGAGTTCTAGATGAATTGAACTTTTGTAATCGGGTCCAAATTTAGCATCATGTATGACGATGAACTTGTGTCGGCTCCAAATATATGTGGCATCATGACGATGAAAAACAATATATGCCCGCTTTTAATATATAATATAGATATATATTAATGTATGTACTTTAGTTTCATACTTTTATTTATGTGCATGGATCGAACCAAAACTTCTCTAAACGCGTATATCATTTGCAGTATAGAATCGTATTCGAAGACCTAATTAAAAAACAAAATAAATTATGGAATTAAAAGAAACCGAAAAAGGAAAAAAAAAAAAGAGAGAGATACCAACCGGGACTAAATCTGCTTATGCGGGCTTGGGCCTCGGGGAATCGGTTTGTATTACGAACGGGACTAAAGCTGTCGCGTATTTTGGTTGAAGAACTTTTATTCCCGGATGCGTAGTCGGGTCATTTTACACTGTGGAGAACTGGGAGTAGACCGCGTTTGTGCAGCAGTATCCATGGGACGGAGGGAGTAGTAAGCTTCTCAGGAGGCTCCCCGATGTCAATCCATGAGGTCGTGTCTCACTGAGGCGACATGAGTGTCGATGCAGAACAGCTGAGGAAGTGTCACGGTGGTGGGAGAACAGATCCCTGTGGTGTGGGAGAATAGATCCCTCAGGAAGCTGCCGTCCTCAGTTGAGAAGGCCAGCCAGTTGCCACAGGCGTCGGCATAGCTTGTGCAGCCGGGTAAGTGGGCGGCTCGCTCCCAGGGAGGCTGTACACGGTGTCCTCTGGGAGCGTGAGCAGTGGCAGCGGCGAGGGCAAGGGGACCTCCCGCGCAGCGGTGCACCATTGCAGGCACACGGCGGTGTACCGGACACGGTCAACGTGCGCAGGCAGGCGGTGTAGGAACAGGCCAGCGACCTCCAGAGGGATGTCTGACCACGACGGTGACGCCGGCGCCATCTCGTGTGCAGACGCTGCGAAGACAGAAGTGCAGATGTCAAGTGTGAGGAAACACTGCGAATGAAAACGCTGCTGACAACAAACAGGGCAGTGCCAGCTCGCATGCGATTTGTCGAACACCTTGCGTGCGCAACCACCGGCGAGAGCAATATAAGCAAAGGGGTGAAGGAACGGGAGTGCAAGCGGTGCAGATGGGTGGAATACCGGGAATCGACTACGTAGTGGAAGAATCGTACCGGGGAACGGTCACGCTAGCGCTCGGACGGAAAGCGTCGTCGGACGCCCACGCAACCGCGTAGGGAAATGTTAACGGCCGACCCGGTCGGCGGAACGCCGCGCCCGACCAGGTCGGCCAAAGACGGGCGCGACCCAAGGCCCGCCCGGCCCAAAGGCGAGGGAGCCGTCTTCCTCCTCGCGTCGATGGCGGAGCGCGTGGCGGAGCGCGAGCCGGAGTGGAGGTGGAGACGCGAGACGCCGGAGCGAGGATGCGGAGGCGACGACGAAAGCGACGATTTAGGGTTGCAGCTCCTTCGCCGTAGCTTTAGGGTGTGTGCTCGTCGCCATCGCCGCCGACCTCCCCTCCCCTCCATGCCTCCCCGGCTGTAGAAAGGCCCGGCCCGGCCTGGCCGCGCCGCCGACACGGGCGGCGCAGCGGCCGGCGGCGGTGAGCTCGGGCGGGGGCGCCGCCGAGCTCGGGCGTGGAGAGCCCCATCCGGCTGGGTATGGGCGGCGGGGGCGTGGAGCTCGTCCATGGCGGCGGTTCGGCGTCGGCCATGGCGGAGGGAAGGAGGGAGTAGAAAGGGGGAGGGGAGGGCCCGGACGCCGCCCGGCGCCCTAGGGGCTCGCCGGAGCTCCGGCGAGCCCTAGGGCGCCGCGCGGGGGGGCAGGCGGTGGCGGCGGGGCGTCGGGCGCGATGGAGGAAGGAGGAAGACGATGCTCGGGCGGGGCGTCGGGCGTTGGGCTGCTAGCTGGGCCGGCCCACCTCCCGGGTGGGCGGCAGCTAACACGCCCCAACCGCTGCACCGCTACTCCCGCCCACGAATTGCTGGGCCTGCTGGTACTTCTTGGTTCACACGTGTTCTATTGGGCCCAACCACATCTATTGTTGTCCCTGCCCGCGTATTAATTGTTGCGCCTCCTGCTGCTGCTTGGGTTCACACACGCTCTGGCTTGCCCACGTTTGTTGTTGTGCCTGGCCAACTGCATACGAGACAGCCAGAGGGAGGAGCATATGGCGTGTACATCCATATGTTGACTGCATGCATGCACCTCCGTGGGGGGACCATGCATGGTGATGAAGTGCACTAAAGGAAAGTTGAAAATTAGCATTAGTGTCACACCAATTTCACATTAGAAAAAGTCAACATGTGTAGACAAGGGAAGTAGAGACTCGAGAGTGAGCTTGTTGTACGCCACAAGACACCACCAGAGTGTGTTGTATGCCACAAGACATCACCAGCATCGAAAGGAAGAGGAGATATGGAAGCGAAGGAACAAAATATGAGGAGAAAGATGTAATACCCAATCTAATTCAAAACATTGAGGTGCAACACTTGCAACATGCTCTTGAAGGTTGATGAAATAATTGAAACATGTATTTGAAACAATTTCAAAAGCACCTAAAAAACTTAAAAATCATTGCAAAATACTTGCAACATAGAGATGAAACTATCGCAATATTCGTCTAAAATAGACGAAACATTCAAAATATATAGTTAAAACACCATTAAAAATGTCGTAACATCCTAATCTAATTTTGAAACATCTAAGTGAAACACTTGTAACACACGTGTAAAAAACAGATGAAACATTAGGGATAGATGCTTAGTACAACCATTGCAATGTATGCAAATATGGCATTCTACTTATGCAACATCTGCGACACAAAACAACTGAAACATATAACCAAACAAACTGAAACACACAGAACATGAGCTTGCAACATTACATAAAAAGAGCCCCAAAACACTTAAACACAACATTGACGCACGACCATGCCCTACCGGTTGGCAAATGCGGTGGCGATGGCTCGCTAGATGGTGCACGCACACAGGCCCGCCATGCCCGCCATCAGCTAAGGGAGAGGAGATGCTGGGCGGATCTAGAGAGGCGCGCCGCTGGCTAAGGTAGGCGGCACAGAATCTGCAAGGGTCCCGGTAGTTGGATGGAGCACAACTGTGGTGGAGGCACGAGCACGGGCATGGGAGCGCGGCTCGGGGGCGAGCGGCACCGGCGAGCAGCCCAGGCGGAGGTGGCACCGACGAGTAACTCTTTACGGCTGGCAGCTCCGACTAGGCGGTCGGGCGGGGCCAGCACCAGGGATATGTGCAACATACAGATAGAACACTTGCAACATAGGTTTGAAAATAGTGAAACAATTGAAACATGCACTTGCAACACTGCAACATGTGCACATGAAGATAAAATAATTGTAACATATGTCTGAAAATAGCTTAAACAATTGAAACTTGCACTTGCAACGTACATGTATATCCAATGCAACATATGCAATATCCACAGGAAAACAACTGAGACATTTGGAGAACGCACTTGCAAAATACGTGTGCAACCACTGCACTGTATGCAACATCCCGATCTATTTTTGCAACATTAGTATGAAACACTTGCAACAATTTCTGTGAAATGTCTAAAACCAATTGAAATATACTATTGCAACGTGTGCTTTTACCACAAATGTAGTGTCACCTTGCTGCTTGGACTAATGGAGCTCGTCATTGTGGAGGTCGACACTGGCGTGGCGCTCGATGCCATGGAGTGCGTGGAGGTCGCCGGTATGGAGCTTGGCGGCGGCATGGACCACGACAGGTGGATGGAGAACAGATGTGACAGGAGGCGCGAGGGGGCCGCGTGGCTCGGGCTGTGTCGGCGAGGCGAGCTGCTTGTTGCTACAACCGTCTACTCGAGTTGCGGGATTGAATGTGAACGGAACCGTCCAATTTGTGCTTAGTGGGCTTTTAAGCATAGAGCATGTTTAGTTGGCATGCAACTTAAAATATTTTGGGTTGGAGTTACTGTAGCACTTTTTCGTTTGTATTTGATGATTGTTGTCCAATTATAGAGTAATTAGGCTCACAAGATTCATAACGTACTTTTCAGTCAAACTGTGTAATTAGTTTTTTTATTTACCTACTTTTAGTGCTCCATGCATGCGTTAAAAGATTTGATGTGATACTGTAGCACTTTTTTAGTACAACTTTTTGGGTTATATGGCAACCAAACATGCCCATAGTGGGCTTTTACCACCGCTTGACCAGTAGAGGTGGTGGCGTAGTGCCCAAAAAACAAGACAGCGAGTGTTTGTGAAAAAAAAAGTTATTTGTGCTCTTGCTTTTACGTAAATATAACTTGTACTGTTAAAGTTATGCAGGATACTTCTAAAGAACCAATTGACAATGATAATAATGTGCAACTAGTTGCTAAATGCCGGTCTTCAGATTCACAAAATCTTCATAGGTTTTTAACCGTTGACGAACACACTACTTATCACTGAAAGAATAATTAGCCAGGTGCAAAATTGCTTAGATAATGGATTAGAACAAATGAGCTGCTCATTAATTTTGTATCATGTTCATCTTCCTTAGATAATGCAATAGAACACCATCTCTCTCTAGCTAGAGAGAATTTAAATCTCAACACATATTTTAAAATCAAGCAAATACGGCAACATGACATGTTAATGATCGTCCACCTTGAAAGTAAACCTTATTGATCTCCACATGGATCATATGGCTGTTTGACCCGAAAAGGCTAAAACAACACTATAAACCTCTCATGTCATATACTAACTCATAACACATTCAATAGATTTCAATGTAACAATGGTTAAGATCGATCAAATTTAAAAGCTTACCCAACTAGAGATATCATCACAGAATAGGTCCACAGTAGCAGATAGCAATGCCTAAAGATCCATCAGATGTCCACACAGATTGATGCACAATCAATAGTCACACCATACATCGACCAGACAAGTACAGACACACTTAGCTTCTGTTATTATCAGAGACCATTAAACATACTATTCGGATAAGATACGTCGCCGTCTCCGTCTTTGTCTTCGAGCCATTGGGAGCATCACCGCTCGAGCTGTGGTCGTGGTCGACAATGTAGAAACCGCCCGTGGTAGATGACAGGATCGTTCGCCTGCCAGTTTTTTTTTTTTTTTTTTTTTTTGCTCTATACAACAAATGCATAATTCTTTTTTTTTTTTTTTTTTTCCTTTTCAGATACCATTTCAGGGCTGAGACACAATTCACATATTTTTTCTTTTTTTTTTTTCATTCTCAAAACATCATCAAATTTGTTCTTCTTTTTTAGTACAACAACAAATACAGTCCTTTTCATTTTTTTTGCCTTTTCAAATATCATTTCAGGGCTGAGACACAATTCTAATTCTTTTTTTAGCTTTTCTAAAATATCATTTCATTTTAAATTTATTTGTTTTCGGTATAACAACAAATGCACAATTCTTTTCCTTTTGCCACTTCGAATATCATTTCAGGGCTGAGACACAATAGCTAATTTTTTTCAATTTAAAATAACAATGCGTTGAGAATTAAATTCTCAACGCATGGATCATGATCATTAACAGTGCGTTGAGAATTAAATTCTCTCTCTATGTGACATGGATCATATGGATCATTCTTAATTTCAAGGTGGACGATCAGTAAGGTTTACTTTCAATCCGTGTCACTGATAATCTAATTGATTTCCGCGTGTTAATGATCGTCCACCTTGAAAGTAAACCTTATTGATCTCCACACGAAACATATGGCTGTTTGACCCAAAAAGGCTAAAACGGCACTATAAGCCTCTCATGTCATATACTAACTCATAACACATTCGATAGATTTCAATGTAAGAATGGTTAAGATCGATCAAATTTAAAAGCTTACCCAACTAGAGATATCATCACAAAATAGGCCCACAGCAGCAGATAGCAATGCCAAAAGATCCATCAGATGTCCACACAGATTGATGCACAATCAATAGTCACACCATACTTCGACCAGACAAGTACAGACACACTTAGCTTCTGTTATTATCAGAGACCATTAAACATACTATTTGGATAAGATACGTCGCCGTCTCCGTCTTTGTCTTGAGCCATTGGGGGCATCACCGCTCGAGCTGTGGTCGTGGTCGACAATGTAGAAACCGCCCGTGGTAGATGGCAGGATCGTTACGCCCGTTTTTTTTTTTTTTTGCTCTATACAACAAATGCATAATTCTTTTTTTCTTTTTCTTTTTTTTCCTTTTCAGATACCATTTCAGGGCTGAGACACAATTCACATATTTTTTCCTTTTTTTCATTATCAAAACATCATCAAATTTGTTCTTCTTTTTTAGTACAACAATAAATACAGTCCTTCTCATTTTTTTGCCTTTTCAAATATCATTTCAGGGCTGAGACACAATTCTAATTCTTTTTTTTTAGCTTTTCTAAAATATCATTTCATTTTAAATTTATTTGTTTTTTACGTATAACAACAAACGCACAATTCTTTTCCTTTTTGCCACTTCGAATATCATTTCAGGGCTGAGACACAATAGCTAATTTTTTTCAATTTAAAATAACAATGCGTTGAGAATTAAATTCTCAACGCATGGATCATGATCATTAACAGTGCGTTGAGAATTAAATTCTCTCTCTATGTGACATGGATCATATGGATCATTCTTAATTTCAAGGTGGACGATCAGTAAGGTTTACTTTCAATCCGTGTCACTGATAATCTAATTGAATTCCACGTGTTAATAATCGTCCACCTTGAAAGTAAACCTTATTGATCTCCACACGGAACATATGGCTGTTTGACCCAAAAAGGCTAAAACGGCACTATAAGCCTCTCATGTCATATACTAACTCATAACACATTCGATAGATTTCAATGTAAGAATGGTTAAGATTGATCAAATTTAAAAGCTTACCCAACTAGAGATATCATCACAAAATAGGTCCACAGCAGCAGATAGCAATGCCAAAAGATCCATCAGATGTCCACACAGATTGATGCACAATCAATAGTCACACCATACTTCGATGAGACAAGTACAGACACACTTAGCTTCTGTTATTATCAGAGACCATTAAACATACTATTTGGATAAGATACGTCGCCGTCTCTCCGTCTTTGTCTTTGAGCCATTGGGGGCATCACCGCTCGAGCTGTGGTCGTGGTCGACAATATAGAAACCGCTGGCGTGGTAGATGACAGGATCGTTACGCATGCCATTTTTTTTTTTTTTTTGCTCTATACAACAAATGCATAATTCTTTTTTTTCTTTTTCTTTTTCTCCTTTTCAGATACCATTTCAGGGCTGAGACACAATTCACATATTTTTCCTTTTTTTCATTCTCAAAATATCATCAAATTTGTTCTTTTTTTTTTTGTACAACAACAAATACAGTCCTTTTCATTTTTTGCCTTTTCAAATATCATTTCAGGGCTGAGACACAATTCTAATTTTTTTAGCTTTTCTAAAATATCATTTCATTTTAAATTTATTTGTTTTCTGTATAACAACAAATGCACAATTCTTTTCCTTTTTGCCACTTCGAATATCATATCGGGGCTGAGACACAATAGCTAATTTTTTCAATTTAAAATAACAATGCGTTGAGAATTAAATTCTCAACGCAAGGATCATGATCATTAATAGTGCGTTGAGAATTAAATTCTCTCTCTATGTGACATGGATCATATGGATCATTCTTAATTTCAAGGTGGACAATCAGTAAGGTTTACTTTCAATCCGTGTCACTGATAATCTAATTGATTTCCACGTGTTAATGATCGTCCACCTTGAAAGTAAACCTTATTGATCTCCACACAGAACATTTGGCTGTTTGACCCAAAAAGGCTAAAACGGCGCTATAAGCCTCTCAAATCATATACTAACTCATAACACATTCGATAGATTTCAATGTAAGAATGGTTAAGATCGATCAAATTTAAAAGCTTACCCAACTAGAGATATCATCACAGAATAGGTCCACAGCAGCAGATAGCAATGCCAAAAGATCCATCAGATGTCCACACAGATTGATGCACAATCAATAGTCACACCATACGCCGACGAGACAAGTACAGACACACTTAGCTTCTGTTATTATCAGAGACCATTAAACATACTATTTGGATAAGATACGTCGCCGTCTCCGTCTTTGTCTTCGAGCCATTGGGGCATCACCGCTCGAGCTGTGGTCGTGGTCGACAATGTAGAAACCGCCCGTGGTAGATGACGGGATCGTTACGCCTGCCAGTTTTTTTTTTGCTCTATGCAACAAATGCATAATTCTTTTTCTTTTTCTTTTTTTCCTTTTCAGATACCATTTCAGGGCTGAGACACAATTCACATATTTTTTCCTTTTTTCATTCTCAAAATATCATCAAATTTGTTCTTCTTTTTTTTTGTACAACAACAAATACAGTCCTTCTCATTTTTTGCCTTTTCAAATATCATTTCAGGGCTGAGACACAATTCTAATTCTTTTTTTGCTTTTCTAAAATATCATTTCATTTTGAATTTATTTGTTTTCTGTATAACAACAAATGCACAATTCTTTTCCTTTTGCCACTTCGAATATCATTTCAGGGCTGAGACACAATAGCTAATTTTTTCAATTAAAAACAATGCGTTGAGAATTAAATTCTCAACGCATGGATCATGATCATTAATAGTGCGTTGAGAATTAAATTCTCTCTCTATGTGACATGGATCATATGGATCATTCTTAATTTCAAGGTGGACGATCAGTAAGGTTTACTTTCAATCCGTGTCACTGATAGTCTAATTGATTTCAGCGTGTTAATGATCGTCCACCTTGAAAGTAAACCTTATTGATCTCCACACGGAACATATGGCTGTTTGACCTAAAAAGGCTAAAACGGCACTATAAGCCTCTCATGTCATATACTAACTCATAACACACTCGATAGATTTCAATGTAAGAATGGTTAAGATCGATCAAATTTAAAAGCTTACCCAACTAGAGATATCATCACAGAATAGGTCCACAGCAGCAGATAGCAATGCCAAAAGATCCATCAGATGTCCACACAGATTGATGCACAATCAATAGTCACACCATACTTCGACGAGACAAGTACAGACACACTTAGCTTCAGTTATTATCAGAGACCATTAAACATACTATTTGGATAAGATACGTCGCCGTCTCCGTCTTTGTCTTGAGCCATTGGGGGCATCACCGCTCGAGCTGTGGTCGTGGTCGACAATGTAGAAACCGCCCGTGGTAGATGACAGGATCGTTACGCCTGCCAGTTTTTTTTTTTTTGCTCTATACAACAAATGCATATTTCTTTTTTTTCTTTTTCTTTTTTTCCTTTTCAGATACCATTTCAGGGCTGAGATACAATTCACATATTTTTTCCTTTTTTCATTCTCAAAATATCATCAAATTTGTTCTTCTTTTTTTGTACAACAACAAATACAGTCCTTTTCATTTTTTGCCTTTTCAAATATCATTTCAGGGCTGAGACACAATTCTAATTCTTTTTTAGCTTTTCTAAAATATCATTTCATTTTAAATTTATTTGTTTTTCTGTATAACAACAAATGCACAATTCTTTCCTTTTTGCCACTTCGAATATCATTTCAGGGCTGAGACACAATAGCTAATTTTTTTCAATTTAAAATAACAATGCGTTGAGAATTAAATTCTCAACGCATGGATCATGATCATTAATAGTGCGTTGAGAATTAAATTCTCTCTCTATGTGACATGGATCATATGGATCATTCTTAATTTCAAGGTGGACGATCAGTAAGGTTTACTTTCAATCCGTGTCACTGATAATATAATTGATTTCCACGTGTTAATGATCGTCCACCTTGAAAGTAAACCTTATTGATCTCCCCACACGGAACATATGGCTGTTTGACCCAAAAAAGGCTAAAACGGCACTATAAGCCTCTCATGTCATATACTAACTCATAACACATTCGATAGATTTCAATGTGAGAATGGTTAAGATCGATCAAATTTAAAAGCTTACCCAACTAGAGATATAATCACAGAATAGGTCCACAGCAGCAGATAGCAATGCCAAAAGATCCATCTGATGTCCACACAGATTGATGCACAATCAATAGTCACACCATACTTCGACGAGACAAGTACAGACACACTTAGCTTCGGTTATTATCAGAGACCATTAAACATACTATTTGGATAAGATACGTCGCCGTCTCCATCTTTGTCTTCGAGCCATTGGGGGCATCACTGCTCGAGCTGTGGTCGTGGTCGACAATGTAGAAACCGCCCGTGGTAGATGACAGGATCGTTACGCCTGCCAGTTTTTTTTTTTTTTTTTTTGCTCTATGCAACAAATGCATAATTCTTTTTTTTTTTTTTTTTTTTTCCTTTTCAGATACCATTTCAGGCTGAGACACAATTCTAATTCTTTTTTTAGCTTTTCTAAAATATCATTTTATTTTAAATTTATTTGTTTTCTGTATAACAACAAATGCACAATTCTTTTCCTTTTGCCACTTCAAATATCATTTCAGGGCTGAGACACAATAGCTAATTTTTTTAATTTAAAATAACAATGCGTTGAGAATTAAATTCTCAACGCATGGATCATGATCATTAATAGTGCGTTGAGAATTAAATTCTCTCTCTATGTGACATGGATCATATGGATCATTCTTAATTTCAAGGTGGACGATCAGTAAGGTTTACTTTCAATCCGTGTCACTGATAATCTAATTGATTTCCACGTGTTAATGATCGTCCACCTTGAAAGTAAACCTTATTGATCTCCACACAGAACATATGGCTGTTTGACCCAAAAGGCTAAAAACGGCACTATAAGCCTCTCATGTCATATACTAACTCATAACACATTCGATAGATTTCAATGTAAGAATGGTTAAGATCGATCAAATTTAAAAGTTTACCCAACTAGAGATATCATCACAGAATAGGTCCACAGCAGCAGATAGCAATGCCAAAAGATCCATCAGATGTCCACACAGATTGATGCACAATCAATAGTCACACCATACTTCGACGAGACAAGTACAGACACACTTAGCTTCTGTTATTATCAGAGACCATTAAACATACTATTTGGATAAGATACGTCGCCGTCTCCGTCTTTGTCTTCGAGCCATTGGGGGCATCACCGCTCGAGCTGTGGTCGTGGTCGACAATGTAGAAACCGCCCGTGGTAGATGACAGGATCGTTACGCCTGCCAGTTTTTTTTTTTTTTGCTCTATGCAACAAATGCATAATTCTTTTTTTTTCTTTTTTTTTTTCCTTTTCAGATACCATTTCAGGGCTGAGACACAATTCACATATTTTTTTTCCTTTTTTCATTCTCAAAATATCATCAAATTTGTTCTTCTTTTTTTGTACAACAACAAATACAGTCCTTTTCATTTTTTGCCTTTTCAAATATCATTTCAGGGCTGAGACACAATTCTAATTCTTTTTTAGCTTTTCTAAAATATCATTTCATTTTAAATTTATTTGTTTTCTGTATAACAACAAATGCACAATTCTTTTCCTTTTTGCCACTTCGAATATCATTTCAGGGCTGAGACACAATAGCTAATTTTTTTCAATTTAAAATAACAATGCATTGAGAATTAAATTCTCAACGCATGGATCATGATCATTAATAGTGCGTTGAGAATTAAATTCTCTCTCTATGTGACATGGATCATATGGATCATTCTTAATTTCAAGGTGGACGATCAGTAAGGTTTACTTTCAATCCGTGTCACTGATAATCTAATTGATTTCCACGTGTTAATGATCGTCCACCTTGAAAGTAAACCTTATTGATCTCCACACGGAACATATGGCTGTTTGACCCAAAAAGGCTAAAACAGCACTATAAGTCTCTCATGCCATATACTAACTCATAACACATTTGATAGATTTCAATGTAAGAATGGTTAAGATCGATCAAATTTAAGAGCTTACGGTAAGCTGCTTACCCCAACTAGAGATACCATTACAGTGCCAGGCTCACAGAATAGGTGCACAGCAGCAGATAGCTATGCCAAAAATCCATCAGATGTCCACACAGATTGATGCACAATCAACACACAGTCACACCATATTTCGACCAGACAAGTACAGACACACTTAGCTTCTGTTATTACCAGAGACCACTAAACATACTATTTGGATAAAATTCGTTCATGTGACAAATTTAACACCTGGCTCAGCAACAGCTTCACTTCAGCTCTGAGGGCACGTCCCAAACGCCATGCCACGCTTCCATGACACCGTTGGCAGTGGGGTGGATACCTTGCCGTCCGTCATGCTGTAAACACTGCAGGAACTCGCTGTACCAAACCCACTGCAATCCTTGTCATCATTATTCAGGAAGAAGATGCAATCCCCTGGCAACGCATTATGAGAAACACAAACAGACCTGCTGCATCGCCAACGTAGAAACAAAACCTCATTATTCCCTATTGTCGTCACCTTAAACCACTTTGACTGTCTGAGGTCGGCTTTAAACACCTCGAACACATCATGGTCAACTTCATCTGCACCAGATAGAGCACTCACGTCTATAAATGGGTGGAGCAACTTCCTCAACACGAGCAGCAACACACCACGTGATTCAACTAGATAGGTCCTCTTTTGACTTAGGAGAAGACGCATGCCCCAACGAGGACCGTTGATGATGACCTCTGCCATTTGAGAAATCCATGGATCACCTCTGTGGTCCATGCTGACATTGATGGTGAAAAGCGCATCATGGTGGTCTAGGGCATAAAGCTTGCCCTGATGGAATGTCATGTCAAGCAAGTATCCACAGCGATCGTCCAAACATGCAGACCACCATGAGGTGGCCCGTGCCTGGCACATAGCAATCTGTTTGACACCTTTGAATTTGACTGTTGCTACAATGAAATCGGGTGAACAGAGCCACAATTTCCACTCCGATGTGCACTTGTTTGGCCCTAGAACTTGACTCCAGGCTCTGCCGTCCCAGCACACACGGATGGCTCGGACACGGGATAGAGGTGGAAGTGTCACGGTGGCATTGGAGAAAGGATCCCTCAGGAAGCAGCTATCTTCGCCTGAAAACACCAGCCAGTCGCCACAAGTGTCGGTGTACCCCGTCCCTGTGCAGCCAGAGAAGTGGAATGGCTCGTTTCCATGCAGGCTGTACATCCTCTCATCTGATAGCAGGAGCAGAGGCAGCGGCGGTGGCAGAGGCCCGTGTCGCGTGGCGGTGCGCCACTGGGGGCACACGGCGGCGAACCGGACACGGTCGACGTAGGCAGGCAGGAGGTGGAGGATCCGGCCAGTGAGGTCCAGCGGGATGTCTGACCACGACGTTCCCCTGGTACACGCCATCAGTCGACCCGACCCTACAAATGCGATCAACCAAAACAACATCCGTTTCAGAGGAAACACATTGCGGTGATAATCCGGCAGCAAAACGCCAGCACGTGGGCGGCGCGCGGTCGCATAGCAGGCAAACAGGCAGTGCATCGAACACCTTGCGCGCGTGACCCGCGGCGAGTAGGAAGCGAGGGAGTAGGGACAGAGGAGCGTCGAGATCGGGGGAAGGAATGCTAGCGGATTACCGGAAATCGACGACCGCAGCGGCGTGAATCGTGCTCCTGCTCTTGCTGTACGGGCGGAGGCGGTGGCGGCGCCCGGCCAGCGGCAGAGCTCCGTGGGCAGGTCTGGGTGGGGGAGAGGAAGAGTTGCTGCCGTGGAGGTCAAGTGGTGGACTGCGACTGTTTGAGTTTAAAGTGGGCCTCGCCAAGTTCAAAGCGGGCCAAAAGCCTAAAAGAATGCTTTAAAAATGAGTTGGTAAATAATGTTATACCGTTCCACAATTTTAACGGTAATCGTAAAAAGCCGACCTCTAGAGGCCGGCTTGGTGGGCCGCGCATCCTGAGCCCAATACTCCCTCTGTGTCTAAATAAAAAGAAATCAGTTCATCCATGAAGTCGTTCTTATCCGCTCATTCCTATCCGCTCGTCTTCCACCTTCGGCGGTCATTTGCTCGCGTAACTTCACGCGCAGCACGCGACCACCTCCAAGGCACAGCGCTCCACCTCCGTCCCCCTTGGCGCCAAGTGCGTCTTCCAGGCCACTCCGGCGCGTCTCCACCGCTACCGCCAGCGGCGCCTCCATCCCCACCGCGCCAAGCCCGTCCTCTGCCGCGCCCAAGGTGTGCTGGTCCATTCCGCAGGGTAGGGGCTCACCTAGGGATGCTCACACGCCTCGCGCAGGAGGTCATATAGGCTGCCAAGCTGGTCCTCGCCCAGAAGCGACCATCCCCTACCCCTGTTGACAGCACCCTCTCCAGATTCGGCATCATCTCATCTCCCTTAGCCAACTGCGGGCACGGCGGGTGTGCGACACGCACCATCCAGCGAGCCTGTGCCCCGTATTTGCCAGGCAGGTAGGTCATGGTCGTGTGGCAATGTCATGTTTCAAGTGTTTCTGGGCGTTTTTTCAGTCGTGTTGCAAGCTCATGTTTCGAGTGTTTCAATTGTATGTTTCATTTACTTCATGCGGATGCTGCAAGCATCTTTCCATAGAATTTCAATTCTCTGAATTACTTTGGGTAATTACTGTAGCCCCTCGCGCACGCTCCGTTGCTGACGAGGTGACAAAAACATGAGACTTGAAATAAAAATCAGTGTGCACAATCTTTGCTTGAAATGCTCTAATCGAGAGGGTGCAGTTGGTCCGTGTTAAAAACAATTGACTCATCAGTGGACAAATGTTATTAGCTAGTTTGATACAAAAATTGTATTAGAGCCAAGAATTATATTGTTCTTCAATATTACAGATACTAAAAGAAACTAAACATATGTAGAGTAAAAATCAGTGGCAATATATATACTTTACTTAAGAATCACCAATAAAAGACCTTTTCATAAATCAGAGGTTCACAAGGGAATTTAGCAAACTTGGAGGTTCACAAGGGAAATTAGCAAACTTGTAGACTGTAATGAACCATCTGATTGCTAGCCTAATTCATGTGTCAGCCCGTAATTTATGAGTAGGGCATCTGAACCGCGCATGCCATTTTTATAGCATTCAATTCCTCCACTACGTCGTGCATCTTCATTCTTTCTCTTGGTGAGTCATTGCAGCATGCTAAAGCAACTCTAAATATTGGATAAACGAGAATATCTAGGATAGCTTGGGTGTCTGTGTTTCTACTGTACGTTGCAGTAACATCAAGTATCTCCAGTAGATTATTAGGATAAGCCATCTTCACAAAGCTGACAAGATTTGCCACACCATCGATGAAACTGTCAGTTGGTCTTCTTCCTGTAAACATTTCTAACAGGAGTATCCCGTAGCTATATGTATCACCATCAGTGGAGACATCACATCCTGATCCATATTCTGCGATATACAGAGAAGGAAATTTCAGTTTATCAGATAAATAATCTTCACAACAGCAACAACAACATATTCATATATATGCGTAAGCAACAGTTTAGTTACTGACCTGGGGGGACATATCCAATTGTGCCTTTGACTGCAAATGAGCTGCCTTCAGTTTCAGGATTGTTTTTCTTGCCTGCGTCAGATGACAGTATCTTAGCTAAACCGAAGTCTGTAACATGTCCAACCAAATCATCATCTAGAAGTATGTTGCTTGGTTTAATGTCACAATGAACTATGCATGGATCAACATCATCGTGAAGATATTCCAATGCCTCTGCAACATCAAGAGCAATGTGCAGTCTTTTCATCAAACTTAGTCTTCTTCTGGTCATGCTATTTGTCATTTTGTCTAGATGCAGCCACTCATCTAAACTCCCATTGCAAATATATTCTAGGACAAGTGCCTTGAATTCATCACCATTCCAGTCTAAGCCACTGCACACGGTGATCACCTTCACTAATTTCCGGTGGCGGATCCTCCTTAGAGCATTGCACTCAGCTAAAAAGCTTCCACTGGCTCCTTGTTGGCCAAGATCAAGAACCTTGATTGCTACTGTAGCTAAATTATTATCAATTGTTAAATTTCCTTTGTATACATTGCAAGAGCTTCCAGAACCAATCAAATTCGCTGGAGAGAATGATCCTGTTGCTGAATGTAACTCAGCATAGGATATTCTCTCATGTTTCTCATTAAGGAATGGGTACTGAGGACCAACATTAGCCCGTGTGGTCCTTCTCTTAATAAAGCAATAAGTGGTTGCAGAGCATACACAAAATATGAATATTCCAACAGCTCCAAAGAGAAATATGTGTAATCGATGCAGTGAAGCCTTGTGAGAAGGTATAGATGGGCATGAAGGGAGTTGCAAGAATGGAGGACCACCACATAGCATGTTGTTACCTGTGACCGACAACAATATAGCGGCATTACTAAAGACACCTGTATCTGGCACAGGACCAGATAGGTTATTGAAGGACAGGTTTAGATAGTTCAGAGATCTCATGCTCTCTAGAAATTTGGGTATGGATCCTGTTAAGTTGTTGTTGGAGAGATCCATTTTTTCCAGCACTACCAGATTATTCAGCAATTTTGGGAGTTGTCCTTGCAGCAGATTTCCTTGTAAATATAGTAAGCGCAGTTGGACACAGCCTGCAATATCTTCTGGGATTTCCCCATCTAGCTTATTCATTGAGAGGTCCATTGCGCCGAGGCTGTTCAAGTGCCCAATCTGTGTTGGAATTACCCCACTTAGAGCATTTGTGGAAAGGTTAAGAAGTCTGGTCAAGGAAGGAATACTAAGTATCTCCTGTGGGATTTGGCCTGTCAACAGGTTACAAGAAAGATCCATGGATTCAATATTCGATAATTTTCCAAGGCTTGCCGGAATGCTGTTGTTCAGAAAGTTATTAGATAGAGAAAGATTACCGAGTACGGTGATATTGCCTAATGATTGTGGAATCTGCCCTTCAAATCCATTATGATTCAGATAAAGAACCTCGACTCTAGAAAGCTGGCCAATATCTATAGGTAATGTGCCTGTAAATAGGTTATCCTCAAGGGTAAGCTTTGTAAGTTTTTGGAACATCCCTACCCAAGATATGGTCCCGGCTATGTGATTTTTGCCAATTGTAAGCCACTGGATTTCTTGAGATAGGTTGGCGATACTAATTGGCATAACACCCGCAAAGTTGTTTTGTTGGAGGTCTATTCTTTCCAGGTTGCTACAGTTGGTTAAGGATGTGAGAAACTCCCAATCCCTAGGCTTCGTGGTTTGTAGTTCATTGTAGCCTACCGAGAAAAACTTCAATTTACCATGAATACCAATATCCCGTGGGATCAAACCATGATATCGGTTTCCACCAAGAAGCAGATATTGGAGTTCAGACGCATTTGATAAGGATGCTGGTATTGGACCCTCAAAGTGATAATTGGCAAATGTGGCCAATTCAGTTAGCTTGGGAAGATTAAAGCCAATATCAAGTGGCAATGATCCTGCAAGCTGGTTCATGCCAAGCCTAATGACAGTGATAGAAGAAATATTGAAGAGTGATGGAGGAACGGGGCCATCAAGCTTGTTATTCGTTACATCAAAGGTCATAAGGTTGGTTAACTTACATAAATCTGCCGGGATGTTGCCACTGAAGTTGTTATTTCCAAGATACAAATCAGTCAATGATGTTCGGTTGCTCAGCCAGCTAAGGATTTGGCCCTGAAAGGAGTTTCTATCAATACTAAGGACCATTAGTGTTGTGACATTTATTAATAGTGTCGTTGGAATTTCACCAATCAGAGTGTTGTGGCTGACATTGAAAATTTCGAGCTTTGATAGGTGACCCAGAGGAGCAGGGACAAAAAAAAAAAAAAAAAAAAAAAAAAAGGAACCAGACAAGTGGTTACTGCTCAAATTCATAGTACGAAGTCTCCTGCAATTGCCAAGGCTGGACGGAATATCACCTACCAGGCTATTGGACGACAGATCAAAGAAGTGGAGGTATGTGAGGTTGCCGATGTCTTGAGAGATGGTGCCTCCTAGGCCATAGCCACGCAGATGTATGGCGGTGACATGGCCAGGGTGGTGGTGGTCGCCGCAGGTCACGCCAGTCCATTTGCAGAAATTAGGAACTGGATTGTTGGTGTCGTTGCTAGCTGCATCGTCCCAGGATGATAGCGCCCTTGTTGGATCACTTATGTGGGATTTGAGGGATAAGAGCGCCATGAAATCTCGGTGGCTAGTAGGTAGAGAGCTTGATATAACCAAGAGGATATTGGTGATAAGAATGAGCATGGAGATCTGCCATGTACATGGGCAGGAGATCATCTTATGGGCCTTCATTGTTCACTCTTTAGCAAGGTGACAGTTTATTGTGGTGGTCTGCACTACGCCGTGGTTGCCTGCTGGGCTTTGCATCTTGTGGGGGTGGAAGTCGTTAAATAAGGCATGAATATCTGCAGTAGTAGCCCAATCATCAACAAAACCTGGTCAAAATATTAAATGATTACTACAGTTTTTCTTTTCAAATGATTAAAAATATTTTATCTTTGAAAAGTATAATAGATAGCATCTCTATCAGGGAAATAAACGTGGGGAACTATCATTGTGACATGTAAGAAAAGGATGGCACATGACATGACCAAACGTTGAACTATTCAAATGAGGTTAGCTACATACACATAGAAGTGACATTTTAGTTTAGTATGAAAGCTTGACAGCAGCAATAATTCAGTAGTAGATAAGAACAAAAAGTTTCAGGTACAAATCATTATGGCATTTCAACACATGAATTTTGTTATTTCCCTGTGTGTTTTATGATTTGTAATTTTTCTTTCAATTTGCTCCACAACCGACAGGATATTTCGCCATCAGCAATGTAAGGCCAGTAATAATAAACTACTAGTTCAGTTCAGCATGCGTGAAGTAATTTGTGTCCTTAATTCACTAGGAATTATTAAAGGTGATTTTTTTCCTTCTTCAAGTTTTTTTTAATAAAGATACTCCAAAGGTGCCTTATATATGATATTCATCAACAGAATCAATATATAATAGATAGTATAAAATGATAACTTGACACAAAATAGCCTGTGAAATATATAAGAGAATACATAAAGACCAATCTACTCGTCCTATTCCTTTGTCCGTCACTCAGTCTAGTGCATGCTGGAGATTGAGCTCACACTAACAGATAGCAGGGAAAAGATACCTGCAAACACCTTCCCCATACAAAACTTTTTTGAAGACCACAAAAGCGTCTTGTTGCTTGCGTTAAGATCTAGTATCCACTAGAAGAACATCAGCTGGAGAACTCCCCTAAGGAATGTAGACTTACAATCCTTTACCACCAGAATATTGGGGGGCCACTTGTTAGACACTTCAAGGAAGCACAAACCCAAGTTTTTAAATAGCGGGCTATAGCGGCGCTATAGCTGCCGAAGAGCCTCCGCGCTAAGCTATTTGTCTTTTTTCCGCTATGTGAGTTTTCACCGCTACTCACCGCTATAGCGCCGCTATTTACCACTATAGCTCCGCTAATCACCGCTATTCACCGCAATAGCGCTGCTAGTCTTCTCATTCCAACTCTTAGAACTCAACCATGGCAATTTACTTATTATTTCCTACTTATCAATTATCATTTGCTACTAATTTAGTATTAGAAACATATTTATGTTCATCAAATTTCATATTTTCCATGTTTTTAGAATCAAATTACTGGTGTTTTCATGTTTTTTTTGAAAAACGCTATTCTGTCATAGCGCCGCTATAGCACCGCTATATCCGAATAGCTGGTGAAAAAAAGGTGCCGCTATTTTTGATAGCCCGCTATTTAAAACTTGGGCACAAACACACATGTTACAAAGGCACACACGCGTGAGGCTAGATTTTCACCGTTGGTCACTGCACTGAATCCGGTGTGAAAGCTAGGATTTTTTCATAACTGGTTTTTTCTCCGGAACCGACGCTAAAAAATGATTTCCATTGCCAATTTTATTACAAACTGGTGGTGATATGTTATCAGTTATCACCTATGGTTTTAATAAAACCAGTGGTGAAAATATCGTCAGCAAAAACTATTTTTGTAGTAGTGAATAGAAGATAAACTCTTTTTGGGGATATGGCACCTACTAAGGCATTAATTTGAATTCAACACCAAAATTTGAATTATGCCTGACAATGACAATTAATTTCTTACCTGTGCCATTGGTAGACAAGGAGATGTGCTTTACAGCTGTAGTCGTCGGAAGATGCAGCAATGGAGATGTGCTTTACAGCTTTAGTCGTCAGAAGATGTAGCGATGGAGATGTGCTATTTAACCAGGACGGGTTGAGTTCACTGGACCTTAGCTTAGCGAGATGTCACTCCATATGATTTCAACATGAAAGGAAAAAAACCGTCTCTTTCCATATGGAATTCAATGGAAGAGAAAAAAAGATGTATATAGAAAAATATGTTCATCTGGTCCATCAATCACCCCAATCAGAAAGTATGAAAGCTTGAAAGTAGTAATAATTCAGTAGTAGACAAGATAAAAGTGTCAGGTACAAATCATTATGGCATTTCAACACACAAATTTTGTTATTTCCTTGCGTGTTTTATGATTTGTAATGTTTCTTTCAGTTGGTTCCACACCAACAGGATATTTCGCCATTGGTAGACAAGGAGATGTGCTTTACAGCTGTAGTCGTCGGAAGATGCAGCAATGGAGATGTGCTTTACAGCTTTAGTCATCAGAAGATGTAGCGATGGAGATGTGCTATTTAACCAGGACGGGTTGAGTTCACTGGACCTTAGCTTTAGCGAGACGTCACTCCATATGATTTCAACATGAAAAAAAAAACCATCTCTTTCCATATGAAATTCAATGGAAGAGAAAAAAAAAAGATGTATATCAATCACCCCTATCAGAAAGTATGAAAGCTTGAAAGTGGTAATAATTCAGTAGTAGACAAGAAAAAAGTGTCAGGTACAAATCATTATGGCATTTCAACACACGCGTGTTTTATGATTTGTAATGTTTCTTTCAGTTGGTTCCACACCGACAGGATATTTCGCCACCAGCAGTTCAGTGCGCGTGAAGTAATTTGTGTCTTTAATTCAGTTGGAATTACTAAAGGTGATTCTTTTCCTTCAAGTTTTTTAATACAGATACTCAAAAGGTGCCTTATATGATATTTATCAAGAGAAACAATATATAATAGATAGTAAAAAATGATAACTTGACAGAAAACAACCTCTGAAAAAAGTAAGGAGAGTACATAAAGACCAATCTACTTGGCTTATTCCTTCGGTTGTCTAGCGCATGCTGGAGATTGAGCTCCCACAAACAGATAGCAAGGGAAAGGGATACCTGCAAACACCTTCCCCCATACAAAACTTTTTGAAGACCCGCAAAACCACTGATTTTCACTGCAATTTTATTAGGAGCGGGTGGTGATATGTTATCAGTTATCACCTATGCTTTTAATAAAACCGGTGGTAAAAATATCGTGGGTCAAAACTATTTTGCAGTAGTGAATAGAAGCTAAACTCCTTTGTGGAGATGGCACCTACTAAAGCATTAATTTGAATTCAATACGTAAGTTTGAATTACGCCTGACAATGACCATTAATTTCTCACCTGTGCCATTGGTAGACAAGGAGATGTGCTTTACAGCTTTAGTCGTCGGAAGATGTAGCGATGGAGATGTGCCATTCGATCAGGATGGGTTGAGTTTACTGGACCTTAGCTTTAGCGAGATATCACTCCATATGATTTCGACAGGAAAGAAAAAAAAAACCATCTCTTTCCATCTGGAATTCAATGGCAGAAAAAAAGATGTCATAGAGAAATAGTATGTCCATGTAAGTCCATCAATTGCTCCTATCAGAAAGTGAACAAAGCCATGTTTGTATGACCGTGTACTTAGCTGGAACCACTTTGAGAAATTGTGTTTGTGACTTTGTGTGGCCATCACAGAAAGTTGGATATCGAGTATCGTCTTAAAGCCTATTACTTGACAATAGTAGTGAAATGACTTAGCTCTGCAAGCTAGGAAAATCATTCATAAGGCGCCAGGCGTGGCAGAGGCCAGCGTCACCGTGCATTTTTGGGACTGATACAAATGATTACAATATATAGGATTCACTACTAATTATTAAAGTCCTCAATCTTCATCCGAATAAAAAAAAAGCACGTACTAGTCGATGAAAACAGTTGCAGTTTGTAAATAAATATGAATGTGACCGACTAGGCTCTAAGCAGATTCAGAATTGCAGACTGAGCATATATTACTGAAACCACCCATCAGATTTTGGGATTCTTTTCCTGGAAATTTTCGGAGCTCACCGAATTGGCCGCAATTCAGACCGGTATCCATTCTAAATTTGAATGAAATTTAAGCACATTTGAACAAAATTATCCCCAAACAGTCAAACACGGCACTAGACATGGAGAGGGTGCGTGCGGCCTACCATGAAACGCAGCGCAGACAGCGAGGAAGGGGGCGGCGGTGTGTGGTGGCGGCAGGGGGCAGCGTCAGCGCGGCAGATCCGGTGACAGCGGTGGGCGTCGAGGAGCCACCATGGCGTGGGGACGGGCGTCGGGGAGCCACCATGGCGTAGGGTCAGGCGTCCGAAGCGGCCACGGCTCGCAGGGGCGGCAGCGGCGGCAACCATGGCGCGCTGCTGGCGGCGGAGAGCTAAACGTCGTCGGCTGGAGAGCGTGGGCTAGTTACTAGACCCTTCAGTGGGCTGAATATTTTGAATTGGGCTGAAATATTTGGCCGGTTTAGTATTATTTTGGGCCGGGCCAAAATGGGCGAATTTCTCAGGAATTCGGTTGATTCGGGCCGACTCCTAGAACCATTTTTAGAGAAAACGCTAGATGCGGTTCCACTTCTGGAAATCTTCCTGTTCGACCAGGCGGACAGGAAGCATCGTCCAACCACCCCCACTCCTCCTCGCCCGCCATTGTTTATCTTCCACCTCAAGCATACATGTGCGCACTCAAAACACCGCTGAGAGAAAACACCACTGAGAGAAGACACTTGTGAGCAAACGACATCCAAAGATATCGTGGACTAATCAGAGAGATCCACACCCCAGCAGGATGCGCGATGAAGAAGATCAGGGGCCAAAGTGAAGCCTTAAGCAACAAAGAGTGGCATCAGTAGGCATCACCACCCTCAATAGAAACAAAATCACTACTAGCCGATGGTGGACCTAGGGCCCGTCGACCCTGGGCGCCTGCTTGGGCTCTGGCATATTGGCATATGCTTTTGCCCTTGGTTGAGCATTCTTAGTTAGAAGCTTCGAATCACATGCCCTAATTGGTGTATTATGTCTTGCTCGGGCTCCATTTTAGTGTGGAAAAAGTCTAAATCACACTCCCACCTATGGGAGGTGGACTACATAAACCCCCAACCTATGAAATGGTCTATATCACCCCCTGAACTTTCTAAAACCGGTCAAATTACCCCCTAAAGCAGTTTTGAAAAATCATAGTAAATCACAAAAAAATCATAAAATGGAAAATCTAATTGTGTTGGACTCCTACACAATGAACATATAATATGGTATGCTTTAGTACATTTTTTTTTGTTATAGCTTTAGATCTATGCTTTTCGTCATAGCTGTAGGTGCGGTAGGAATCACCACCCTCAATAGAAACAAAATCACTACCAGCCGATGGTGGACCTAGGGCCCGTTGACCCTGGCTTAGCCCTTCGTTGAACATTCATAGTCAGAAGTTTTCAATCACATGTCCTAATCTATGTATTATGTCTCGCTCGGGCTCCATTTCAGTGCTAGATCCGCTACTATACTGCTAGCCACTATAGCAGGTGCTGGGTAGTCCACTTGCATCAGACACAAAATATCTCATACTTCGTAGATGCTCGGTATCTTGGTATGTATTTTGAATATGTGCAAATAAAGTAGCAACACCACAAAATACAATATCCATTAATACCATTTATCTAAATAACTGAAAGGGATACAAGGATTCATGCATACATATTGTCAGATGCAAAAAGCATGGAAGATAACTTCTGCCGCTAAAGACAAGACATGAGATGTAGAGTGACTCTAATATAGGACCCTTAAGAGCAACATGCAAAATGAAATGAAAACAGATAAGAACTGACCATATGCACTATGGGATGAGTTTCCCTACTGTGCTCATGGGAGCCCTGAACAAGCACCCAGATTGTAAGGGTGCATCATTTCACACCCACTGGTACTGGGCTCACTGCTACTACCTGCAAAGGGACTATAGTTTGGGGCTAGGTTGGCAGGTGTAGGGTCCTAGATGGCTGGAGGGGGGGTGAATAGCCTATAAAAAATTTCTACAAGTACACTTAGCAAACCGATTAGTATAACAAATGGCGTAAAAGCGGTTTGCACTAGCTCTAGTGTCTTGCAAGCCTTCTAGTGACAATTCTAGATATATGCTATGATCACTATGTCACACAAGAGCTATGTCACTACTCTATCAAGTGAACAATCCTAAAAGTACCTTATGCTAGCAAGAACAACTACACAAGAAAAAACTAGCTCTCTAGACAAGGTAAACTAAGAATGTAAATGCCAGAGCAAGGGATTGCTATACCGACGTGTAGAGGCAATGAACCAATCACCATGAAGAGAGATATACAATCACAATCAAGAGATGAAGCCAATCACCAATGAAGACAATGAACACGATGATTTGTTCACCCGGAGTTTACTTGTGCACCGACAAGCTAGTCTCCGGTTGTGCCGACCAACACAAGGATGGTGCTTGAGCTAGGCGGTGCACTTGCTAGCCTCAAAGCCACCACTCACAAGTGAGGTACCCAAGACACGAGCAATCCACAAGAGTTGCAATTCGTCGCTCCGATGGGGATGCACAAGAACCCCTCACAAATCAACCGGAGGTGGCCAAGAACAATCACCAACTCTTGCCAACGCCTCCACCAAATCACCGAGCCGGCTAGGAGCGGTACTCTCCAAGAGTAACAAGAAATCCACCGGCAACGATGACCCTCAAGTGCCTCTAAATGCAAAGCTCAATGCAAAGTGCACTTGATTCTCCTCAACTCTCAAGAATGAAGCTTACAAGCAAAGGGAGAGAGTGGGAGAGGGTTTGCTCAGCTCAAAAGGTGTTAGGAATGATTCAAATGTCCAAGAGGGGTGCCAAGAGCCGGCCAAACGAGTATTTATACACCACCCATCGAAATAGAGCCGTTGGGATGCAAAACACAATTTCTGCGCGCTGACCGGATGCTCCGGTCAGGGTGACCGACGGCCTTCCGGTCGGTGACCGACGCTACGCCCATGCGTCCGGTCAAGCTTCCGGTCACAAACGACAAAGGCCCTAGCCCCCACGGTGACAAGCGTCCCCAAGATCCGGTCGCAGGCGTCCGGTCGATGAAATCCTGAATTTTGATGCTCGGAATCGGCCGGACTCGGCGGCCGGACGCCTCCGGGGGGGCAGCGTCGATCCGCCCGTCCGGTTGTCTGTCCTCTGCGGGTAATTGTCGTCATTTCTTCGTCGCCTTCGCTTCGCTTCAACTTTCGCCACTTGATTCATGTTGCCAACACGTCGAAGAACACCTCGAGCTCATGTGTTAGCATTTTGAAAACATTTTCTCCAAGTGCGAAGTTAGCTCTCTAGGTTAGAATGCATGCATATGATTTTTTGAACCTAGAGGCATATGAGGATCGACGTTCGAGGTTTTCCCCTCTTTATAGTTCGGCTATCGATCCTAAGCCACTCACACCCTCTATGGTGTCTTAGTGTAAAACAAAATGGCCCTATCAAATATACCTTTGCCTTGAGCCCATTTTGTTTCTCCACCTTGCTTTCCCAAGTCCATGCACTTGATCATCTTTTGGATCCACACCATGTCATCCACCATGATCACAATTTGCACCAAGACTTGAGTAGGACCTATCTCATACTAGATCACACTTAAGCATAGAGATTAGTCCTAGGGTGTCATTAATTATCCAAAACCAATCTAGAGATCTTCAGCAGGGCTGCAGTCCTGTTGCAAGTGCTTGTATTCCCCAACTAGTGCCATGCTTTGCATCTCATTGTAGGTGTAGCAAGAAGCTTGTGTCTGCGGCAATGGCTGTGGGAGGACTCCCTGCCCGACGACAAGTTGCTAGAGCCGTGCTTTGATTTTTTTCATCTTCATCTCCACCATCTCACTAAGGCTAAGGAGCTCATCTTTGTTGGCGCCAATGAAGCCCGGGCGTCCCCCAGACATGCTGTCATGGAGGAGGTCCAAGGTCTCACACTCACGATTCTCAAGATCCAACTTGCTTACCTGCTCATGGAGCCTCAAGGAGCGATTGTGGAGAAACTCCTCTTGGTTCTTTGTCTTCTTGAGGCTACTAACATCTAGTGTGCCATTGAATTTGGTGAGAAGTTCCTTGGCCTCTTCATCTGAGGGCCACACCTTTGGCTGAGCCTCGCCTTCGCCATACATCACTACACACAACTTGGTGCCACATAGTGTGCTGAGCTCACTAGACTTTTTCTCCAAGCCCTGGGAGCGTCTCTTATACGTCGCACGCCGAGTAGCATTGTTGGAGATCCACTGGAGATTCACCTTCTTACGTGCCATAGCACCCTAGCAGTATCCTAGCGGCAACTACTAGTACGATTATATAAACAAAAGGAAATGGTTGCTTTGGTGTTGAAATGAAATGAGGAGAGGGGAAGTTTATATATGTTTCAAGGAGGACTCTAGAGCAACTTATAGAGGCAAGGAATGATTTACTCATACCATGATTTATGGAAAGCATTAACTCACTGCCAAATATATGTTTTAAGGAGGACTCTAGAGCAACTTATAGAGGCAAGGAATAACTCAATCATACCATGATTTATGGAAAGCATTAACTCACTGCCAAAATAAAGTGCATATATATTTTTACCACTTACAGCTCATGATTTTTCCTTCATAAATAATGCATCAACCACAAGAAAAATTTCATATATGTCGTGAGCATTGTGTGACAGGTTAGACACAATAGTAAAATTGTGTTTAATTACATCATTATAAATTTCCTAATCATACCACTATATTATGGCAAGCATTTACTACTACAAAAAATATAATAATAATAACCCCAAGTAACTATCTAGACATATTTCTTACTTCTTAAATGCATTCAATTACATTAAACATATTCCATACATACGCAGGATTGGGTGATAGGCTAAGATAGTGCTCAAATATCATTTAATTGCTGCCAAAGATATTGTTGATTGATGCATTTATTTTCGTGAAAATATGTTAAGCTACCTATTCATGAATAATTGCTATATTTATGTAACAGCTAATGCTAGCTAAAATATAATGGTATGATTTGGAAATTTATAAGCACTATAATTAACAAAATAAATCATTGCTATACTTATGCAACAATGAGCCTGACCGACACCGAGAAACACGCAAACGATCTCGCAGTGAGCCCCCCGGTTCTAACGCCCCTCTCTCCCTGCTGTCAATAGACCACCAGAGCACGATCCCGACCATCTCAGTAGGGAGCCGCTGGCGGCGGCCTCGGCACCGCCGTGGTTTGCTAAGCCCCGAGGACAAATCCCCCAAATCAATCTAGAGCGTCCATCTCAAGATCTGCAACTAAAACAAAGCATACCCCTTTGCATGTAATTTTGCTAAAGAGCCCTTATGATTTATAAAAATCAAACCCACAGTCCAACTTGGCACTGTTACATGTGTCTGGATTTTATTTCACTGTAGCCCCTGAAATTTAGGATAATTGAGGCCTATTCCAAACTAGTTTAAATTCCAGTTTTCTAATTAATTTAAATTTAAAATTAAGTTCAATCTAATTACAAATATGCCGCTGACTTCAAATGCGTATAACGTTCATGTTTTAGCTCGATCTGATTTAACCCGTTCAAGTCACGTTAGATTCGTATCAACGAGCACTGCACGTTAGTATACTTTTCATAGTATTTTTTTCCATTGTTGGTGTACTATTCTTATTTGGTTTTGTGGGCCATGTTTGATGATTGCTTCAGAGAGTGCTGATTATGAGGAGACCCCTGATCCAGAGTTTGATCCCTGTGACCCTACCCAGCAGAAGGCAAGTGTCCATGACCATACTTGCTCCTATATTTGTTTTACTTTGAGTTAGAGTAGTTGGACCATTAGTTGCACGCAGGTTCTTAAATTGAATCCTATGTTAGGGTTTATTAGAATTGCAATATCATTCTTGTAACTTGGTTTCGGATGGATAGCAGTCTATGCTTAGCTTGCACTCATGGGTTGGGAAGGTCATAAATGTTAACATTGAATAATGATCTATGGAACATGGGATGGTAATCTTTTAGCAACATGGTGGCTAGGGAATCAGAGCAGGATGGACGGATTGGTATGATTGTTATTTGGTTGCGGTGCGGAATGAGGTTCCTTGGGTTGGCGCTCGTACCTGCTCTAGATTCTAAGGACTGTCTCATGGACAAGTAACCAGGAAAATATTGCAACCATGAGGCTAAGTGGGCTGGACCTGGTTAAGTAATTAGTTCCTCCAAGTTTTGGTTTACATCGGGTCGGTTTTTGTGGCTCAAGAGGGGACTTCTTAGTGATGTTTGTACCCATTATTAGCGGTGAAACCTTAGAGGAGGTATAAAACAAACTTGGATGAGACTTTGTAAAGGCCTTCTAGAGTGACCCTGCTAATTAAGCACCTGGGTAGTGTTAGGCATAATGGGAAAAACACGACCCATGGTGAATGTGTGCACCCTCTGCAGATTATAAAACTGATATATCGGTCGTGCTCCGGTCAAGAGCAGGCTTGCACTTCTTCGTGATTAGTTGGATCTGGTTTATAGTTGGGATGCTTGGATGGAATACAGGTGTGGGATGCTTGGAAGAAATCTAAAGTGTGGTGCTCGAATCAGATTCGAGTGTTGGTTCAATTACTTTGAGGAGAATTAGTTTCACTTAGATAAATAGGTGCTTAAGGATTTAAGGTAATAGGTGTGTCGCTTTAACTGTTGGTGTCAAACAAAGTTAGCCTATCCTTGGTATAAGCCCACTATAAAAAATAGCGTGCTATAGTGGCCAGAAGCAGCTGTCATGATACTCATTAGCGCGCTATAGCACCAAATAGCATCGAAATAGCGCCGCTATAGCGTTTTGGCCAAGCTCCTGCTAAATTCTATAGCCCGTGATTTTAAACACTGTATAAGCCACATGTCATATTTTCCCTACACTTGTGCAGTATATTTCGATGTACTCACCCTTCCTTTTTGTCCCTCTGCTACCCTACCCAGACACAGGAGTCGACAAGGAGGAGTACATAGAAGGCGATACCTTTGATCTTGATGACGTTTACTAGGTTGGTGCAACACTCGATCAACCTTCCTATGAAGATGGCGTCCACTTCCGCTAGAAGATTTATTTACATTTTCTTTAGACCTATGAGTCATTTTTGTATTAATGTTTCATTTATGTAATAAACTCTAATTTTGATACTATAATTAAGTCAACATATGTATGAAAATTGATCCTGGCATACATATATTATCCATTCAATTTTGTCCTTAACATTGGGTCTGACAGCTACTCGGCGTGCAACATACATGAGACACTACTAGGCCTTGACGAAAAAGGCCGGTGAGCTCGTTACAGTCCGTGGCATCAAGATCTGTGTAGTAGTGTATGCATGGTGATGGCTAGGCCCATCCAGAGGTGTGGCCCTCTGATGGAAAGTCCAAGCAACTCAAGAAATTCAAGGGCAAGCCAAGAAGATACAAAATCATCCCTTGTGGTGGAACCTGCCCACCCAGGTTCAAATCCTCGACTTGGCACGGTGCTCGCATTTTTCTTAACTTACTCTAGAATTTACCGGCGTATGCTTTAAGTGGTAAACGACGTTCCCATAAACAGCGAGGCGCCTGTACGTGGTGACTTCGTGAATCTCTAGATCTGCTAGCTCAGTCCTTCGGAGGTACTCATAGGGGTAGGGTTTGCGTACGTCTGTTCATAGGGGTAAGTGTGCATGGATGTTGTGGATGTCTGCGTGTGTAGCGGAGGAGGACAAATAAAAACTAAGGTATGTCATAGAGTTGATAAAGCTTGATTAACGACACAAAAATTAAGAAAAAACACATGATGTGGCCAGGATGGAAAAGCATAAAACAAATTTGAGGTAGGGCAGACGCCACACCTAGCCCTACCTATAGTGCTCCGCCACTGTCTGCGTGGTACTGTGTAATTCTAAAAAAGAGGGATTTCTCTGCAGTCGCACATTAAGGCTCTAGGAGCAGCAGGTGAGCAAGTTGGACCATGAGAATCGTGAGCATGAGTCGTTTGGTCCTCATATATGATAGCTTGGAAGGACGATGCCTAGGCCTCGTTGGCACTGCCAAGGATCAGTTCGTTAGACTTTAGGCTTATGGTGGAGATGAAGATGAGCAAAGCCAAATTAAGCACGACTCCAGGAGCTTGTCATCGAGCAAGGAGCCCTCCCAGAGCCATTGCAGGTGATGCAACCAGTTTCGTCCTCGTCATATACACATGCTTCTTCTCCCTCACCTACAACGAGATGCAAATCACTAAAGGAACATCGCCAGTTGCAGCAAGACTGACCGCGCCATCATCCCAGGCCCAAAAATTGGAGAGATTGGCACCATGTCACACTGATATATAACAAACAATCACTATAAACAAATTCAAAAGATATAACAACTACTTCCCTCCTTGAGCTTGAAACACAAATGTACTATAGGTTTTGAAACACATAGATTGAGTCATGTGATCGTGTTTCAAAGCATGCAGCTAGTCGTGTGATCAAATTAATTAACGGATCCCATACCGTCCTATACTTGTTTTGAAGTGACAGGCCTCAACCTACAAGGAACGAGCCTTCTACAATGTCATGATGAAATTATATTAGGTTAATCTTTATGGTTCCATGGCAGGAATTAACCAATATTTGACCAATGGCCTCAACCTACAAGGAACGAGCCTTCTACAATTTCATGAATAAATTCTATAAAAGGTTATTCTTTATGGTTCTATGGAAGCAATTAACAATATTTGACCAACGTCTAGCTAACCTACCACACAATGCTCATGACGTGTATGCATGGAATGTTTTCCTTGTGATTGATGCATTTAATAAGTAAAACTATGATTAGCTATCTACTCAAGAATCATTACTATATTTACGTAACAATTAATGCTAGCCATAATACTATGCTATGATTAAGCAACTTATCACCATTAAATTAACAAAAATGTGACAACTGTCTGACCTATCACACAATGCTCATGACGTATGGATGAAATGTTTTTCTTGGGGGTCTATGCATTACTTATGAAGCAAAATATGTACACCATATTTTTGTAGTAAGTAAATGCTAACCAAAAATATTGTCGTATGACTAGGTGATTTATCACCAGTATGAGTTTCTCTGAGCCCCTACCTGATCTATATATACAACCCCACCTGTCGGGGACCAAAATCATGGATCCCCCAACCTAAGCACTGATCCCGGGCTTAGGCCAGGACGGCGAGCCAATCAAGCATGCATACAAGCGGGGACGAAGCATGGGGGCCACCCAGGCTCGGGCCCCGCCTCGAACGAGCTCCGGGGACACACGCGAAGACCGCCTCGAGCGAGCTCCGAGCTCGTTCGATGGCGCAGCCCCGAGCGAGCTCGAGCTCGTCGCAATTCTCCGTCCCGAATGAGCTCAAGGCTACCGCGCGGGGGCCAAGTCGCCCCGAGCTCGTGACGCCCATCAGGCCGCTTTGAGCTCACGGGCCCACCTCGGGGCGACATCGGGGATCCCTAACGAGCTTCGGACCTACTATGTCAAACTCCGCGGCCCCAAGGGGCCAAGCGACTTCCTCCGACTCGTACGAGCTTGAGCTCGGAGCGATAGGAACCAAGCTACCTACGCCGGGTCAGACTCATCATTACGACTACGTCTCAATCTCGATCGAGGATCGGGGAAGTCCGATCTACAGTGCCCGAGCTAGAGGCACTCGAGCACCATAGCTGAGCTACGCTGCTCATAGCTGCGGGCGCGTACCGACAGCCGCGGACGCGACTCGACCGTCGGGATGCCGAATTCGCGTCCCGCCAACCGCTACGGACAAAAGGGATCTTTCCCGGAGCCCTCATGTCCACACATTTTGCCATGCCTCGCCCGGATTCATGCTGCCCCCTGACGGACGGGCGTAAGCGGTGCCAGCGGCATAATAGGGTCGGCGGCGGGCGAGAGGCACGCGCGACGACCCGATGGGACGCCTCCTCGCCCGTAATACTCGATTGCTGCGTGGCGAGCACGCCGGTCATCATTCGGGCCGGCGAGCTTCGGGCTCGCCGGACGGGCCCCGGACACCAAGATTCGCGCCGCCCTCCTCTACGCCGAGCAGGATAGCAAGACAGGCTACGAGGAAGCAGGGAAGCGGCGCACGCGAATCTAACACCTCGGCGTGCCCCACCGCTGGCACATTTTACATTTTTCCCCTTACTCTTGATCCTCTCCCGTGGCACCCTCGTGTACGCCCCTTGGACTATAAGAGGGCGCCTTGGCCTTGGGAAGGGATCATCGACAATTGAAGCAACTCAGCTCACTCTCCACTCTCACAACACACTCCACGATATTGGCATCTTCCTCAATCATAGACACTTAGGAGCTTGCTCCCTCTCTCGAACCAGCTTGTAGCCACCCCTCTATGGGCATTTGAGCTCGGATAGTGACTCCGACTGGACTAGGGCACCAATCTTGCCTGAACCAATATACTTCTCGTGTCATTGTCTCTTGAGTTAGGCCATCGAAGCACACACTAGCCAGTCGATTACTGTGACCGTGGTATAGAACCACGACAGTTGGCACGCCAGGTAGGGGCAGCGCTTGTGTGACGACACCCACTTCGATGGCTCCTTCCACCGTCTCCCGGCATCCGGCGCACCGATGCGCCGGGGACGCCGGGCTTCGCCGTCGGCACCAGCTCCGAGGGATCCCTCGTCGGGGCCACCTTCCCTCGGCTGGTGCACGACGCGGCAACACCACAGCGGATCCACAACGCGGCCGACTACGTGTTGGTCCGCTCCGCCGGGATTCGACTTCCGTCTTTGTTGAGCCCCGTCCCACGGGGCGACGGACCACTTCTTGGCCGACATTGCGGGGCTGCTCCTGCACATTCGGGCCCCGAGCCGACTCAGGACCTCTTCCGTGGCGTCACCTTCTCCGTCGCCAACGTCGTCTTGCGTACCGCAGTGGGCAGGAGCCGCTGTCCACCTCGGAGTTCTTGGTCACCTACACCGAGATGTACCCCGACGGGCAGCTCGTTCCGCCGGCGTCCCAGAGCAACGAGCTCAGGATGGCCGGCCTCGAGGCCGCACTCGGCAGCATGAGCCTGACAGACGCCGACCCCACTCACGAGTGCTTCATGTGCCATACCCCGAGGGTGTGGCGCAAAGTATCCAATGGAGAGGATGATACACGGAGCATACCCCCTGAACGCTCGGGGTAGGGACGCCGCGGCGCCCCGGACGATGCACCACCCAAACAAGTAAACGACCGGCTTGATGAGCTCGAGGAGTTCGAGCATGACATCGAGCCGGAGAGGGAGGCGCTCCACGCCGAAGAAGGGGCACGGCGCCGAGTTCGGGATGGGCGAGAGAGGCCCACCGACGCATCATCGACGACGAGGTGGGCGATCTCCCACCAGTCTTTGGTCGGGCATCCCGAACCTCGCCGCCGCCTCCATGCTCCTTCGCGGGCTGCCCCGAGCCCGAGGGCCCCGAGGCAAGGCGAGTCCACCGGTAGCCGAGGTCGCCATCGAGCACGCCGCCGAACAGCAAGCGGAGAGCTCGGCCTCGCACCGCCGGCTTCGGGAGGAGCACGAGGCCTCCTCCAACCGAGGCCGGCCCGTGACAACTCCCCGCAGTCCATGTACGACCGCGTGTGGGTGAGAACCGCGACGCACGGGACACGCCGCCGCCGGCAACGAGCCGAGGCTCGGGAGGAGGCGCCCGGCACGCCGAGCCACGAGACCACCACGACGACCACCCCTTTCGGTCCTACGGCAGGAGAAGGGGAGGCCGCTACGACAGCCAGGAGGACCGCAGCCTAAGCCCAACTCCGGAGGCAAGGAGGCCCCCGCCACGTTCCACCTGAGCTCGCGACACCGCTCGCCCCTGAGCTTGGGGTGGAGCCCGCAGCAAGAGCCCGTCTCCAGATGGGAGGCGGCCCAGGGTGTTCGGCGCTCGGATCCACGATGCCGCATTCCCCGCATGCTTCCGAGCTCCGACCTCCGTCCAGAAGTATAACGGGGAGACGGACCCCAGTGTGTGGCTCGAGGACTACCGCCTCGCGTGCCGCACCAGGGGAGCAGAGGATGACCTCTTCACCATCCGCAACCTCCCTTGTACCTTGGCCGACACGGCCTATTCATGGCTAGAGCATTTGCACTGTAGGGACAGTTGGCGGTGGCGCGACCTCCGCGATATCTTCGTCGGCAACTTCCGGGGGACCTACTCCCATCCCAAAGAACACGTGGGACCTCCGTGGCTGCAAGCGAGGAGGAAGAGCGAGAGCCTGCGCGCGACTACATCACGCGCTTCTCCAAGCTCTCGCAATGAGCTCATCGACGCCACCGACGTGGAGATCATCACGGCGTTCACCTTCGGCACCACGTGCGAGACCCTCATCCGTGAGCTTGGCGTCCGCAAGCCCAAGACCGTCAAGGAGCTCCTCGACCTCACCACCAACCACGCCAGGGGAGAGGAGGCCATGTCCGCAGTCCTGCACGGCACCACCGGCAAGGGCAAGGACAAGGTCGCGGACGAGGACGCCGAGGGGTCGACGTCACGCCCTAAGAAGAAGAGCAAGAACAAGCGCCGCCGAACGAGGACGACTTCATGGTGGTGGCCGACAAGAAGAAGGGCGGCGGCAAGCAGGCCAGGGCCAACCCCCCGAAGGACTACTTCGAGCGGCTCCTCGAGAAGCCATGCACCAACCATGAGGGGCCAGTCAGGCACAAGCTGAAGGACTGCAACCTTATGAAGAGGTTCGTGTCTGGTACCCAGCAGGTCGGTAGCCGGCGGCGGTGACAACGACAAGACGGACGAGCGGTCGGCGACGACGACGCCTACTACGAGGAAGGCACCGTCAACATCATCTTCGGAGGGCCACTCGCGGACAAGTCCAAGCACCGACAGAAGCTTACGCGCCGCGAGGTCCTCTTCACCGAGCCGGCCACTCCCTCGTACCTCAAATGGTCGAACGCGGCCATCACCTTCGACAGGTCCGACCACCCCGACCACATTCTGCAGCCCGGGAGGTTCCCCCTCGTTGTCGACCCGATCGTCGGCACCAAGCGCCTCGGTAAGGTGCTCATGGACGGCGGTAGCAGCCTCAACCTCCTCTACGTCGACACCCTCGACGCCCTCAGCATCCCACGAGCTCGTCTTCGCCCGTCTTCGGATCCGATCCACGGTGTGGTCCCGGGGAAGCAGGCGGTCCCGCCCGGGCGCATCGACCTCCCTGTCACCTTCGGCACACCGAGCAACTTTCACAAGGAGGTGCTCACCTTCGAGGTGCTACCCTCCAAGAGCGCGTACCATGCGTTCTTTGGGCGGCCGTGCTACGCGAAGTTCATGGCCGTCCCCAACTACACGTACCTGAAGCTCAAGATCCCGGGGCCAAAGGGAATCATCGCCGTCAATTCCACCTTCGAGCGTGCGTTCAACTGCAACAATGAGTCCGTGCAGTACGCCGACGCCGTCATCGAGGCGGAGAAGCTCGTCCCCGACTTGCTCGCGTGGGTCCGTGCCGAAGACTCCAAGGATGCCAAGAAGCCCTCGAGCTCATCCGGCGAGCTCGGGATGGCAGCGAGCTCGTCCAAGGAGGACGAGAAGGTCACGGGCGCTTTTGAGCCAGAGAAGGATGCCAAGGAGGTCGTGATGGATGAGGAGGGGCACACTGTTCACATCGGTGCCGAGCTCTCTCCAAAATAGGAAAGCGAGCTCGTCGACTTTCTCCGCGCGAACCTCGACGTGTTCACGTGGAAACCCTCAGATATGCCCGGCATACCGAGGAAAGTCGCCGAGCACTCCTTGAACATCAAGCCCGGCTCGGCCGGTGAAGCGGCGGCTCCGCGCCGACGTGAGAGGCGGCGGCGATTGTCGGCGAGATAGATAAGCTCTTAGCGGCCGTTTTATCAAGGAGGTGTATCATCCCGAGTGGATAGCCAACCCCCGTACTAGTTAAAAAGAAGAATGGGAAATGGAGAATGTGTGTTGATTACACGAGTCTCAACAAGGCATGCCCAAAGGATCCGTTTCCTTTGCCGCGCATCGACCAAATCGTTGATTCCACCTCCGGGTGTGAAACACTCTGTTTTCTTGATGCTTACTCTGGCTACCACTAGGTCACGATGAGCGAGCTCGATCAGCTCGCCACCTCCTTCATCACCCCATTCGGTGCCTTCGCTACGTGATGATGCCCTTTGGGCCGAAAAACGCCGGTGCAACCTTCCAGAGGTGCATGCAGAAGGTCTTCAAAGAGCTCCTCGGGAAGCTCATCGAAGCATACATTGATGACATCGTAGTCAAGACAAAAACGCACACGCGAGCTCGTTCTCGACCTCGAGCAAGTCTTGACAAGCTCCATGAGTTCGGGGTCAAGCTCAATCCCGAAATGCGTCTTCGGGGTCCCGAGGGGAAGCTTCTCGGCTTTGTCGTGTCCGAGCGGCATCGAGGCTAACCCCGAAAAAATTGCCGCCATAAAAACATGGGGCCAATCAAAAATGTCAAGGGCGTACAGCGGCTCACGGGGTGCCTTGCTGCTCTTAGCTGGTTCATTGCGCAGCTCAAAGAGCAAAGTCTCCCGCTGTACAAGCTCCTAAAGAAATCAGAGCGCTTTGTTTGGACCGACGAGGCCCAGATTGCTCTCGACTCTCTGAAGGAGCTCCTGGCCAATCCACCCGTGCTCATCGCGCCGTCACCCGGACGAGCCCATACTACTCTACATTGCAGCGACCTTGCGGTCGTGAGCTTGGTACTCGTGGTCGAACGCGAGGAGGAGGGGCACGCACTCCGTGTGCAATGTCCCATCTACTTCATTAGCGAGGTCCTCTCCGACACCAAGACCCGGTACCCGAGATCCGAAGCTTCGCGACGCCTTGCTAATCACACGGCGCAAGCTCGCCATTGCCGACGCGCATCCGATCACCATCGTCTCCAAGTATCCCCTTGGCGAGGGTCATGTAGCCCCGAGGCCATGGGGACGACGCCAAATGGGGCATCGAGCTGATGGGGTCCGACATCTCGCACGTGCCAAAGGGAGGCCGTCAAGTCTCAAGTCCTCCCCGACTTCATAGCCGAGTGGACCGAGACGCAGCGCCACCAAGGCCGGACGGCGAGGAGTACTTGGGTCCTCTTCGCCGACGGCTCGGTGAAGAAGTTTGGCGCGGGGGCTGGGCTGGTCTTCGTCTCTCCACGCAATCTGCGCATGAGATACTCGATCCGCCTCCATTTCCCCGCGTCCAACAATGTCACCGAGTATGAGGCCTTGGTGAACGGGCTGTGCATCATGGTCGAGCTCAGCATCAAGCGGCTTGAGGTCCGGGAGACTCCGAGCTCGTCGCCAACCAGGTCATGAAGGAGGTCGATTGCGTCAACCCCAAGATGATTGCGTATTGCGAAAGGTACGTGAGCTCGAGGAGCACGCCGACGGCCTTGAGCTCAACCACATCTCCCGCCCGGTACAATGGCGACGCCGACGTCCTCGCCAAGCTCGCGTCGGATCGAAAAGCAAGTTCCTCCCGGGGTATTCGCCCACGACCAGCACTCCCCCTCGATTCGACTCGGGGAGAGACCTCGAGCTCGCAAGGCGATCCGGCCAAGACCCCCTTCGCATCGGCCCCCCGACGAGGCGGAGCCCTCCACGAGCTCGAGCTTGGCAATGGAGGTCGACACGGTCGGGACAGAGAGGTCCTTGCCGTTCGAGCCAAAAGTCCCCAAACCCAATTGGCGGATCTCCATCCTGGATTGGCTCAAGGATGGCAAGCTACCCATGGAAAAAGAGTAGGCACGGCGAGTCGCTCGCGCGCCAAATCATACGTCCTCATCGAGCACGAGCTCTACCGGCGTGGCACATCCGGAATTCTCGGCGCGCATCACGTTCGAGGAAGAAGAGGAGCTCATGAAGGAAATTCACGTCGGGGAGTGCGGGCATCACGCTGCCTCGCGAGCTCACGGTAGGCAAGGCCTTCAGGCGGGGGCTTCTATTGGCCGGCGGCCGTCGCCAACGCCAACCAGGTCGTGCGCCACTGCGAGGGGTGCCAGTTCTTCACCAAGCAAACACACCCCCGGCACAGGCCCTCCGGACCATCCCGATCACCTGGCCCTTCGCGGTCTGGGGTCTCGACATGGTGGGACCGTTCACGAGGTCGCCCGGGGGCTACACCCACTTGCTCGTCGCCATCGACAAATTCACCAAGTGGATCGAGGTCATGCCTATCACGCGCACGAGGTCCCAGGAGACGGTCAAGTTCTTCACCGACATCATCCACCGCTTTGGGGTCCCGAACTCGATCATCACCGACAACGGCACCAACTTCATGGGGCAGATCTTCCTCGACTTCTGCGACGACAACGGCATGTGAGTTGACTGGGCGGCAGTCAGCCACCCTAAGACCAACGGGCAGGTCGAGCGCGCTAACGGTATGATTCTGCAGGGCCTCAAGCTACGCATCTTCAAGCGGCTCGAGAAGTACGGCGGCTGGTGGCTTGCCGAGCTCCCCGCCGTCGTGTGGAGCCTTAGGACCACGCCGAGCAGGGCCACTGGGTGCACGCCGTTCTTCCTCGTCTTGAGCCGAAGCTGTCTTTGCCCACTGACCTCGAGTATGGCGCACCACGAGTTCGGCGCATAACGACGGCGGCAACCAAGCGTCGCTCGAGGATGTGGCGGATCAGCTCGAGGAAACTCACGAGGTCGCGCTCCTCCACTCGGCCAAGTACCGGCAATCACTCTGCCGCTACCATGACCGCCACATGCGAGGTCGAGCTTTCAGCATCGGCGACCAAGTGCTATGACGAGTTCGAGCACGAAGGACCGCCACAAGCTCTCGGCGCCATGGGAAGGCCCATTCACCATTATCCAAGTCCTGCGACCGAGGATCATACAAGATCAAGGATGCCGGGGCCGAGTGCTCGCCAACGCCGGAACATCGAATAGCTACGCCGCTTTAACCCCTGAATGTACTTTGTAATTCATCGCTAACTGAAAGGGATACAAGGATTCATGCATACATATTGTCAAATGCAAAAAACATGGAAAATAACTTCTGCTGCTAAAGACAAGACATGAGATGCAGAGTGACTCTAATATAGGACCCTCAAGAGCAACATGCAAAATGAAATGAAACTAGATAAGAACCCGACCATATGCACTATGGGATGAGTTTCCCTCTTTGCGGCTGATGGGAGCCTCTGAATAAGCACCCAGATTGTTAGGGTGCATCATTTCACACCCACCGGTACTTGGGCTCACTTTGCTACTACCCCGCAAAGGGACTATAGTTTGGGGCTAGGTTGGCGGGGGCTGCAGTGCTTTGTTGCAAGTGCTTGTATTCCCCGGCTAGTGCCATTGTTTGCATCTCATTGTAGGTGTAGCAAGAAGCTTGTGTGTCCGTGGCAATGGTTGTGGGAGGAATCCTGCCCGACGACAAGTTGTTGGAGCCGTGCTTTGATTTTTCATCTTCATCTCCACCATCTCACTAAGGCTAAGGAGCTCATCTTTGTTGGCGCCAATGAGGCTCGGCGTCCCCCGGACATGCGGTCATGGAGGAGGTCCAAGGTCTCACGCTCACGATTCTCAAGATCCAACTTGCTTACCCGCTCATGGAGCCTCAAGGAGCGATTGTGGAGAAACTCCTCTTGGTTTTTTGTCTTCTTGAGGCTACTAACATCTAGCGTGCCATTGAATTTGGTGAGAAGTTCCTTAGCCTCTTCATGTGAGGGCCATACCTTGGATGAGCCTCACCTTGGCCATACATCACTACACACAACTTGGTGCCACATAGTGTGTTGAGCTCACTAGCCTTTTCTCCAAGCCTTGGGAGCGTCTCTTATACGTCGCCGACGCCGAGTAGCGTTGTTGGAGATCCACGGAGATTCACCTTCTTGCGTGCCATAGCACCCTAGCGGTATCCTATCTCGACAACTACTAGTGGGATTATATAAACAAAAGGAAATGGTTGCTTTGGTGTTGAAATGAAATAAGGAGAGGGAAGTTTATATATGTTTCAAGGAGGATTCTAGAGCAACTTATAGAGGCAAGGAATGATTTACTCATACCATGATTTATGGAAAGCATTAACTCACTACCAAATATATGTTTCAAGGAGGACACTACAACAACTTATAGAGGCAAGGAATGACTTAATGATACCGTGATCTATGGAAAGAATTAACTCACGCCAAATATATGTTTCAAGGAGGACTCTAGAGCAACTTATAGAGGCAAGGAATGACTTAATGATACCATGATTTATGGAAACCATTAACAACTCGTGGCCAAAATAAGGTGCACATATATTTTTACTACTTACTGACTAATGATTTTTTTGTACATCATAAATAACGCATCAATCACAAAAAAAAAAAAATCCATATACGTCATGAGCATTATGTGACAAGGCTAAACAATAGTAAAATTGTGTTTAATTACATCATTATAAATTTCCTAATCATAACACTATATTATGGCAAGCATTTACTACTACTATAATAATAATAATAATAATAATAATAATAATAATAATAATAATAATAATAATAATAATAATAATAATAATAATAGTAATAATAATAATAGTAGTAATAATAATAGTAGTAGTAATAATAATAATAATAATAATAATAATAATAATAATAATAATAATTAATATTATTATAAACCCAAGTAACTCTCTGGACATATTTCCTACTTCTTAAATGCATTCGATTATATTAAAAACATTCCATACATACGCAAGATTGTGTGATAGGCTAAGATAGTGCTCATATATCATTTAATTGCCGCCAAAGATATTGTTGATTGATGCATTTATTTCGTGAAAATATGCTAAGCTACCTATTCAATAATAATTGCTATATTTATGTAACAGCTAATGCTAGCTAAAATATAATGGTATGATTTGGAAATTTATAAGCACTATAATTAACAAAATAAATCATTGCTATATTTACGCAAAAGTGAGCCTAACCAACACCGAGAAACGCGCCAACGATCTCTCGCAGTGAGCCCCAGTTCTAATGCCCTCTCACTGTTGTCAATAGACCACCAGAGCACGGTCCCGACAACTCCAACAAGGAGCCACCAGCGGCGGCCTTGGCACAGTCATGATTTGCTCAGCCCCTCTACAAATCCCCACATCAATCTAGACCGTCCATCTCAAGATCTGCGGCCAAAAAAACATACCCCTTCGCATGTAATTTTTGCTAAAGGGCCCTTATGATTTATAAAAATCAAAACCCGTAGTCCAACTTGACACTGCTACATGTGTTTGGATTTTCTTTCACTATAGCCCCCTAAACTTTAGGACAATTGAGGCCTAGTCCAAACTAGTTTAAATTCTAGTTTTCTAATTAGTTTAAATTGAAAATTAAGTTCAGTATAACTGCAGAAATGCCATTGACTTCAAATGCGTATAACTTTCATGTTTTAGCTCGATTTAACCCGTTCAAGTCGTGTTAGATTTGATCAAAGCACTGCACGTTAGTATACTTTTCATACTGTTTTTCCATTGTTGGTGTAATGTTCTTATTTGGTTTTGTGGGCCATGTTTGCTGATTGCTTTAAAGAGTGCTAATCACGAGGAGACCCCTGATCTAGAGTTTGATCCCTGTGACTTTCATATACTGCTATGTCAGAAGCACTAAGATGCAAACATACTTGTTAGCATAAACTTGGACTAAGATCATAAACTTACTAAGTTTCATAAAGTTGGTTAGCTAACTTTATAACACTTATAAGTTTAGCTAACTTTAATACCTAACCGGTTGGGAAGGTCATAAACTTGGTTAGCTAACTTTCATATAAGTTTCATAACCAAGTTAGCTAACGCTTAGTCCAAGTAACATACTGCTATGTCAGAAGCACTAAGATGCTAACATGGAACTGTGTGAGGACATTGATATCATCCATGTACTCCCTATACTTGCGGCCCGCTTTGCCTATCACCTGAGGTGATTCAGTCCAGATACAAAATCGTCCCTTGTGGTGGAACCTATCCACCCATGTTCAAGTCCTCAACTTGGCATGGGTGCTCACATTTTCCTTAATTTATTCCAGATTTTAAGCGCTATGCTTTAAGTGGTAAGCGGCGTTCCCATCGATAGTGAGGCGTCTGTGGTGACTTCGTGAATCTCTAGATCTGCCAACTTAGTCCTTCGGACGTGGTTAGGGTTTGCGTATGTCTGTTCATAGGGGTGAGTGTGCATGTGTATTGTGGCCGTCTGCATGCCGTGGCAAAGGACAAATAAAAACTAAGGTGTGGCATAGAGTTGATAAAGCTTAATTAATGACACAAAAATAAAGAAAAAACACATGATGCGATCAAGATGGAGAAGAGTAAAACAGATTTGAGGTAGGGCAGCCACCAGCCCTAGCCCTAGCGAGTGCTCCGCCCTTTGCTGCGTGGTACTATGTAATTCTAAAAAAAGGAATTTCTCCACAGTCGCATTAAGGCTCCATGAGCTGGTGAGCAAGTTGGACCATGAGAATCGTGAGCATGAGTCCATTGGTCCTCCTAGCTATATGATAGCTTGGAAGGACGATGCTCAGGCCTCATTGGCCCAAGGATGAATTCGTTCGACTTAGGGTTATGTTGGAGATTGCAGTGCTTGTCATCGAGCAAGGAGCCCTCCTAGAGCCATTGCAGGTGATGCAACCAGTTACGTCTCACGTCATATACAGATGCTTCTTCTCCCTACACCTACAATGAGATGCAAATTCACCAGTTGCAGCCTTACAATCTGGATTCTTGCTCAGTCCTCCCATGGGTTGCATTTCATTTGTTAGTCTTAAGGGTCTTGTCTTAGAGTGACTCATTGCAACCCATGTACTGTGCTTCGTCATAGTCTACATTCATGTTGTTTCGTTTCTAAAAATATGTATGCAGAGGGAATTTCATATAAACTAAGATTTTCACACTCTTTTAATTTCACATAGGTTGCACAATGCAATCATCGCCAGCCATAATGGACGTCTACAAATTAGTGGGTCATGTAACCTTTTAGTCTAATTTTTAAGGCATGTCACGCTGATATAACAAACAGTCACTATGAACAAATTAAAAAGGTATATCTTCGACTACTTTCCTCCTTGAGCTTGAAACACAAATGTACTATAGGTTTTGAAACACACAGATTGAGTCATGGTTTCAAAGCATGCATCTAGTCCTGCGATGAAATTCACTCATCCCATACTGTCCTATGCTTGTTTTGAAATCACAGGCCTCAACCTGCAAGGAAAACAAGCCTTCTACAATGTTACGAATAAATTATATTAGGTTATTCCTTATGGTTCTATGGCAGGAATTTACCAATATTTGACCAACGGCTAGCCCATCAACCTTCGACAATGTCATGATTAAGTCCTATATTACGTTATTCTTTATGGTTCTATGGAAGCAATTAACAATATTTGACCAACGTCTAGCTAGCCTATCACGCAATGCTCATGATGTATGCATGGTATGTTTTCCTTGTGATTGATGCATTATATTTAATAAGTAAAACTATGATTAGCTATCTACTCAAGAATAATTACTATATTTATGTAACAATTAATGCTAGCTATAATACCATGGTATGATTAAGCAACTTATCGTCGTTAAAATGGACAAAAATGTGACTACTGTCTAACCTATCACACAATGCTCATGACGTATGGATGAAATGTTTTTCTTGGGGTCTATGCATTACTTATGAAGCAAAATATGTGCACCATATTTTTGTAGTAAGTAAATGATAACCAAAATATTGTCGTATGACTAGGTGATTTGTCACTGGTATGAGTTTGTTTAAGCCCCTCTCTGATCTATATATACAGCCCGACCCCTCTCCTCATTTCACATCAACACCAAAGCATCCATTGCATTTCGGTTGTAGAATTTGTAGTATAGCTTGCAAAGCTAGCTAGGTTATTACTAGGTGCTAGTACTATGGCACCAAAGAAGGTGAATCTCCAGTGGATCTCCAACAATGCTACTCGGCATGCAATGTACAAGAGACGCTACCAGTCCCTGGTAAAAAAAGCTGGTGAGCTCTCCTCGCTCTGTGGCACTAAGATGTGTGTGGTGGCGTATGGTGACGGCAAGGCCCAGCCGGACGTGTGGCCCTCTGATGAAGAGGCCAAAACACTCCTCAAGAAATTCAAGGACATGCCAAATGCCAGTAGCATCAAGAAGACACAGAGCCAAGAGGAGTTCCTCCAAAGTCGCACGTTGAGGCTCCATGATCAGGCAAGCAAGTTGGATCGGGAGAATCGTGAGCGTGAGACCTTGGGCCTCTTGCATGACAGCTTGGATGGACGTCGTCCAGGCCTCATTGGCACCACCAAGGACGAGCTGATTAGCCTTATGGAGATAGTGGACATGAAGATGAGCAAAGCCAAAGCACGGTTCCAGCAGCTTTTTGGTGGACAGGGAGCCCTCCCAGATCCATCACAGGTGATGGTACCAGTTTCATCCTGCCCGTAGACACAAGCTTCTTCCTACACCTACAACGAGATGCAAATCATGGCTCCACTAGAGGAACACCAGCTGCAACAGAACTGGCTGCTTGCAAGCCTGGCCACAAACTATGGGGAGCTCGGTGCTGTGGTCTATGGTGGCTTTGCAGGCAGCAGCAAGGACCCCAGCGGCAGTGCGTGTCAAATGATGCAGCCTTACAATCTGGGTTCTTCCTCAGGACTCCCATGGCCACAGTAGTGCATGGAACTCAATTTTCCAATTGTGCATGGCCATCTTTTTTATGTTTTTACTTGCATTTCGTCTGTTACTCTTAAGGGTTGTGTTTTCTTAGGGTCACCCATTGCATCCCATGTCTTGTGCTTCATGGCGCAATAGTTTGAGTTAGCCTTCATGTTGTTTCATGTTTATCAATATGTATGCATGCCTCCCTGTATCCCTCTCAGTTGTTTAATCAGATAAATGAAATTATTATTGGTGGTTCTATTTTGTGGTATTGTTGCTTTATCTGCCTATATCCAAGCATCTATGAACTTTGAGATGTTTCAAATGAATGATAAGGTGCTTTTGTTACCACGGTCTCTACACACTACCCCAGAATAGCACATCACTGCCGGGTTCAAACCCTCATTCACTGCCGGAAAATGAACCGGCGGTAGGGGAAGCGGCAGTGATGTCTCATTTTTATCACTCCCGGTTGTTCACCCGGCAGTGATAGGCCAAAAAAAAATACAAAAAAATAGAAATCCAGCCAGCATGCTTGTTGGAGCATGCTCGGCCACAAATCATTGAAAGAAACCCGGCTACCACCACAGTTCTTTGAAGAAACAGTTCATAAATCACATACAAACGGGAAGGATTCAACACAGCATAAATAACTCATCCACAACTCGATTTATGCGTAACATACAAAGGAGACACTATGCCGAAATCGCTATCTGTGACACTTGTTAATCGCTATCGGCGACATGTTTTACAAGTGTCGCCCTTTTGGCGTCGAGATAAGGGCATATCTGTGACGCGTATTTACGTGTCACCGATAAGGGCATATCTGTGACACATATTGAGAAGACGCAGCGTCGCTGATAAGGAGATATTGGTGACACATATTGAGAAGACGCGTTGCTGATAAGGAGATATCAGTGACACATATTGAGAAGACACGTCGCTGATAAGGAAATATTCTTGACACATATTGGGAAGACGGCTGATAAGGAGATATCGGTGACACATATTGAGAACAAGTGTCGCTGATAGCAACTAAAAAACAAAAAAATCTCACATTTATATATGCATTACACGTATTCCATCCATTTCACCAATCAATTCTTTACAAGCTTCACATACAACTTAAGCCGAGCTACAACCTAGAAGATTTTCTAATAATACATGAGCAACAACATAGAAGATTTCTTACGATACAGATCACAGAAATTGTCCTTTAGCTGCTGTGTTGCAAAAATACACTAACAAATCAAACAAGCATTTGTTCTTTCATGGCACAAGCAAGCAGCTGTCACTCAAGGCAAAAAATCAATCACTACCAAATTCAAGGTAAAACAAATGGTTAGTGGTAGGCACGAAGATGCAGCAAATTCCGCATATTTGCTGAGCCTCCTGCTCCCCAGGACCCCAGCCACCAAACTGCTGGATCCCACTCTGGCACCTTTTCACGTTCATCTCTCAGCTCCTGGGCAAAACAAAACTACCGTGATTCAGATTCAGAGACAGACCTCAACTGTTTGACAATATTATTAACAAGTATTATCAAGTAAAATCAAACAGTTTGACAATATAGGACAACAAATCTGTAAACCAAAAGGTGACTAAAGGTCCAAACAAGCAATAGAGTAAATATAGGAATAGCAACCAAGCCTGTACAAGGTAAGTTGTTGTTATATCACTGTCTCTTGGCAGCATAAAACAAAGGTGACAAAAATGATGCTATCTATTTACTGTTTGCCATACCAAATAAGTACTGCAAACATAAGAAGAGATCATGTACTGATAATGTAGGACAATATTTAATATTTCTTTGCAGAGAAGAGATCATGTACTGATCTACATGATTAATAAGACAATGATGCATCATATACTGAAATGAACTAGTGAAATCCTTGAAATTACAAAGTCATATAGGTAATACAGTAATACACTACCGGTGAAAAAAAAGGGGGTGCAAACCATATTGTTCATGTTCATCGCGATACCTGCTACGGCCATAACCTTTTAGCTATAAGGGAATGTGTGGGACAAAAGATACTTGCAATGCGTGGGACAAAAGAAAATGTATGTTATCTATAAGGGAATGTATCATATTGCAACCAATGTGAACTTGAGAAACTCAACTTGGAGCATTGGCATTATATCTACCGGATTACAACTGACAAGTGGAAATATGGAAATGACATGAGAAGAACGTACCTTCTAATGAAAACATTGTTGAGAGATGTTCATGGGCATACCTTATTTAACCCATGAGTTATTGTCGCAAGGATAGGCAATGGATCTGACAACAGGTTTTGCTCAACCAGTAGAACAGCTGTTCTGTATACTGACAAAATCTCAGTAATACCATTGGCAATTGCCCTCCTGTACACACCCCCTTTTCTCACTTTTCCCTTCTGAGATTTATCAAAATGAGGTGATGAAACATCTACACAAGACTGAATCCAGCTCAGGTCACGAGACTCAGATGCAAAGCGGTTCAGTTCTCTGTAGTAAAATACCAGAGATATGAGCCTCTCGATAGCAGTCCTGCAGAATAAAAGCCATTTAGCATAGCAATATCTATTTGTGTTGGATTCCAATTAGACGAAAAGTGTTATATATTCATTACAATGCTAAAGACACTAGAATATTGATTAAGACATCTGGACAGAGTGCACTTCAAAGTTTGCGAAGGTGAATTCTAGTGAATATAAGCATCAATTTTGTCAGTGTATCCGGTGGTTTGTTTTACACTTGTCACTTGTCAGCATAAAAACTGGAAGCCTTATTTGAGAAAAAGACAGGATATAAGTAATAGATTTTATGATTACCATGAAATTTGTGACCTTCTAATGAGATAATGGCAAAATGCAGATTGTATAACGAGACTGATTGACTCAACCATTGTGACACAAGATTTTATGATTACCATAAAATTTGTTGCCAAATATCAGTTGGCCAAATAATCCTATATATAGCCTCATTTACACCAAAAATTTCCATTTTGCTTGTAGATAACCCATATCCTACTCCATTCATATGGTTTCTGATCTTATATATATAAAGCTAGGAATGCATCAGACAAACTCGTAGGCACAGCTTAATAATATTAAATCATGACCCCGCCGCATGGAACAACAGATGAGATCTATGTTAATTATATCTATTATTATATATTATCATGTAGGCCGGTTGCACAGTTAAGATTTATTTAAAGTCACTTGATAGAAATACTAAAGTTGCAGTGAGCAGAAGTTCAGATTCAGTCTTTCAGTTTGAGTCATTCCATTCAGATTCAGTATTCAGTCATTCAGATTCAGAGTTTCATTCAGAAGTTCAGATTCAGAGCAGGCGAGGAAAGCAGCGGGGGGAGAGAAGCACGGGAGGAGAGCATCGAGCAGGGGAGGGAGGGGACTGACCTTGGCATCTGGGGGCTGCCGCTTAGGGAGGAGACCGTTGCGGAAGGACGAGGCCAGCTGGAGGGGTGCGCCGGTGCGGACGAGCTTCCAGACGGGAGGGGTCGCCGGCGGAGAGCTGGATCAGCTTCCAGGCAAGGATCGGGCCTGGTGCTGCCGCAGTCACTCCGACGTCCTCCAGGGTTCCGGCCCTCTCCCTTCGTCTCCCTCCTCCCTATCTCTCTCTCTCTTCCTCTGCTCTCCTTGCCCCCTCTCTAGGTGCGGCCGTCGGGGAGATCTGGAGAAGGGAAGCAGACTCGTCCAGCTCTGGAGAGGGAGGCCGCCCCGGATAGATCTGAGTGGGGGGAGGAGTGAGATGACGGTGATGTAGGAGGAGCGGTGGCTGCCGGCCGGTGATATGGTGTGGATCTCGCCCTCCACCGGACGTTGATCTACCCAGGATCCCTAGCCGCCGCTGGGGAAAGGACCGGGGCTACCGCCGCTGGTGCCCCCGATCTGGATCTCGATCCCTTGCCATTGGAGAAAGGAGGCGGCGGTGGGGATGACGAGTCGACGCCGCATGACGGGGCTGACGCCGCCGGCGGAAGATGACGGGGCCGACGCTGCCGGTGGGGAGGCCGAGCCGCCGAGGGAGCGCCGGTGGGTTGGGGTGTGAAGGGGCCGAGCGACCGAGGGGGGAGGGACGAGGAGTGACGGGCTGGGTTCCGGGGTGACCGGCTCGATTCCGGACTTGAGCCGCATCAACTGAAATCAATTCTTTTTCGGGTCCGTTGTGACGCGGCTCCCACTACGCGTCACAATTTTTTAGATATGTGGGAGACCATGCGGTGGAACATATGCCAGTGACGCGTGTTCTGGTAGCCGCGTCACTACAGAAAGACACAAGTGACGCATTTTAACTAGACGAGTCACCAATTTATATCAGTGACGTGTTTTCTTTATGTGTCACGAATAGCCGCGTCACTCATAAGCATTTCTGGCATAGTGAGAAGGATTCAACCCATCAAAAATCTTTCTTGCTTTATTTCCTCCTAATCTGAGATTGATACAGAAAATTTAAAAGGAATCTTAGCTTGCTTAGCAATCCCGTTGTCCCAATCTGCAGCCGTCAAAATAGAATTAAAAAAAAAGTGGGGATGAAATCAATAGGAGCAAACGGATTAAGATGAGAAGGCTTCAGATGTGAGGAGAGCGAACCTTGTGAATATAACAAGCATAAATCAAATCTTGCAGGCAGAATCTTGCATGAGCATGAGCATGAGCATAAATGGAGCACTCCCCAAATCTGCCACGGATTAAGAACGCATGAGCATGGCTCGAATCTTGCATCTGCAACATGCCAAAATAGGGAAATGGAGCTCACCATAAATCAAATCCATGGCAGATCCAGGAGCCCAATCAAGTCCTAGCGGCCACTCCCACGGGGGTGGAGCCATGCTCACGCGTGCCGGTGCCCAGGACCGCCCGGCGGCGCCCGGTGCCGCCTCCGATGCGCGCTTGCCGACGGAACTCCGCGAGGATGAAGAAGCCGCCCACACAGCTCACCCACCCGCCACGCCGGCCGCCAGCTTGAGGGCTCGCGCCAGATCACCGGGGAAGCCGACGCCAAGGGCGCCGGCCTCTTGGTTGCCCACCCGCCCGGTCGCGGGCCAGACGCCGAGGTCGCCCGCGCTCTCATCGGCCGCCAGAAAGAGGAGATCCACGGGGAGTAGATGCGGGAAGAGCAGATGCATGCGGGGAGAGATCCGGGAGAGGAGCGAGCGGGAAGGAGATGCATGCGGGGGAGGAAGGAGCGCACACACAGAGAGAGAGGGAAGTCACGGGTGGGTGGGTGCGGTTGGAGAGAGAACGGACGTGAGTCGGATTTAACTAGAATCAATAGAAATTTCAGGTCCGATCCACGGATCGCTGCCGGGTCCAATAATTCAACCGACAATCGCCGAGATATCACTATCGGATTTTTGTACCCACCGGCAGTAACGTGCATTTCAGTACCGGTTCTCAGTCATCTTCTCCTTTTTATAGCCAAGAACTGATTATAAATGGTCTTCACCGGGCGGTAGTGTCAATTACGGCAGTGATGCTGGTGGCAGTGATGTACCTAATCTGTAGTAGTGACAGGATAACACAATCTCTACAAACTGAAAGAATAGGTAGCAAAATTATTATAAAGATAAATTTCATACTTTTGTTTGGGTACTAATATTGTAAATTATGTGCATTGGTACAGATCACTTCTACAGTACTAAACATTTTCTCGATTTCGGTCGTTGTCTCGACAGTACCCAGCCAAGTGCTCAAAACACAAAACACCGACTGAATGACCTTCAAAAACTATGAAGTTTTGTGGAGAGGTTTAAAAGATTGTGACAAACATGTCTACCAAACATCAGCTCAAATGGAGAAGGATGGAAAACCGGCCTACCAGTCTCCAAAACTGGATCAAGCTGATTTTCAGATTTCAGCACATTTCTACTAAGAAAAAAATTCAAAATAGATTCAAACAAGCTCGAAGATTCTCGAACTTTGCAGAGAGGATCCCAAAGGTGCTTAGAAGATACCCCCAAATGTCAACACCCAGAAAAATCAAAGTCAACTCAGATCTAAGAAATGCATCATGAGAGGTTTTAATTTTGCACAATTGATTATATGTTACTCTACAAGAAATGTGCCAGTTTATGACACCCGTTTATGACACGTGTTTCGTCATAAACTGGCACGTTTCTTGTAGTGTTATGATCTCATCATACAATAGGTCCTCTCCTACAATTCCTAGACTCGATGAAGCCGAGCATTGTCTAATGTGTGATAGGAGCCACACAACATGGCTCAACCATTCAAACTTTGTGATCAACTTTCACATAGGTGATCCCCACCGTGTGCTTATCCTTTCCTATCCTGTGGTCTGACGGACTATTATGCATATGTTTAATTAGTTCTAACCTTCAACTTTGTTCCCTATAGATTCAATATTTAAATCATGGAACAATCCTTGGGTAAGTACTATGTAGTCATCGTGTGCTCATGGTACGTTAGCATAGTTGGCACAAGTAGGTGTGTCGTTTAGAATCTTGGTTCAATAATAACAAACCTAGAATCAAGACGACGAGACATGCCACTTTATCTAACTGCTATGTATGGTTGATGAAAATAAATATTAGAGCTTCCTTGCATGTTTCATCAGTCCCCTTTGGTCGTAGCTATACATAAACACATCGAATGAGGGTCGCCCAACAATTCGTCCGACTAACGTGTTGTTTGGTTGAAGCACCGTAAGTGGATACTCAAAGGGAAGAGTTCCAGCTGTATCTGAAACAAAATCGCCGTTTCTTTATTGATTTGTTTGGTTAACCACTTCAGCCGATGGGGAGGGATATATATCTATACTAGAACCCTTAACGCTCGATTGTGGGCGGGATCGACCGTTAGTATCATCAGATCGGATCCCATTTCGGATTGCTTACCGATAGGTCGATTCAAACATACTACGCTAAGAAGCCCCATTTTAGAACACGTGCTTTGGAACGATAAGTGGATGTGTTGCCCACCTTGAATAATAAGATTAAAAAGAATCCTAGAGTCATCTTGCACATGGCCTCTTCTAGTTCTCCCCGCACGGCCCCACTTAGGGTTTGCCCCTCCCTAATTGGCATGCGAACTCATACAAGCGTTGTTGTGGTTTCGGTATAAGCGTTACAAGTTAGCAACACTTAGTTCTTCATATTACCAATGCTAAAATATAGGTTGCAATAGAACCTTGGAGTGCCACATATCACAACAGATATTAATGCACTGGTAAAGACCCCTGCAAGGCTGATATGGCCTTATAGGAACACATATATGCGTCAGTAAAGGGCTTTTCATCTTGTGGTGACAGTGACACCAACTAACAACATTATATTGATCCATGCAGTGAACCGTTCTATGGTGGGAATTTAATTAACCAATATTTGACCAACGGCTAGCCTACACGTAATGCTCAGCCATCTCTACAACTAGGAGGATTCCCCGCGCGTTGCCACAGGTATAAAGGAGAAATCTTGTCATGTACGGTATAGAATATTTAAACTAATGCGTGAACTCCGAAGTGAATTAGTACTGAACGGAAATATATATTTAAATGGGTTGCATAGGTTACAACTTTTGGTAATGGAACAAAAGGAAGATGAAGCTGCAGAGGAGGAAGCGGTTGATGTTGCGGATCGGACTCCATGTACATGGAGAATGGTATGTTTAGTACATACACATATATTGTCGACCCTCACAGAGCTCCCACCAGTGTATTATGTGCTTACTAACCTCCTTGTCGATCATCGTCTTCATGATTGTGCTTCAAGTATGAACCCTAGCCACTGTTGACGATCACTTGCAACTAAATTGTATGAAGAAACATTGAGCAGCCTTCTGGCTAAGTAAGCATCACTTGGGGATGGATGCAAGGCTGCAAGGAGAATGAATTAGGTAATTGTTGAGGGCATTGTGGCTCACCTTGAATCTCCATGGGACGAACAAAATATCGAGTTATGTGATTGCTACGCAGCTCCGAAGTTGGCACATCAGAGATGTATAGCCCCATATTTATAATAGAAATAATGGAACCTCAAGGATCAGGAAGCCGGATGATTAGTGCTGGGTGAGCCTTTGAAGGCAGCCGTTTTGACTCCAGCAATAATGGTGTGGACACCTTCTCGTGCGAGGTGGCTGGGCAGAGCAAACGCCCACTGTTTAGTTGCTACGAACACCAGCAAGGACTTGACCAATGACGATTGCATGTCAACTGGGTTTATGGATGGCTCTTGGTGCGCCGGTGGAGGTTGCAATAACGCATGCAGGAAGAGATAGGAGAGGACGGGTTGAGGCTGCTGAGGTGGCATGCTTGCATGTCGAGAGAACTCTTTAGTGGGGGTTCCCTATATAGGTGTAGTAGATGCCATGATTAAATTCTATAATAGTATACTAAGTTATTTACTTATGGTTCTATGGAAGCAATTTTAGCCAATATTTGACCAACGTCTAGCCTATAACGCAATACTCATGATGCATGCATGGAATGTTTTCCATGTGATTTGCTGCATTTAATAAATAAAACTATGATTAGCAATCTACTCAAGAATAATTACCATATTTAGGTAGCAATTGTTGCTAGCCATAATACCATGGTATGATTAGGCAACTTATCACCATTGTAATTAAAAAAAAAATGATGTGACTACTCTCTAACCACTACAACAGCAACTATTTTTAGGGGTGTGAGCATTTGTAGGGGTGGTTTTGCCATCCGCCTCTAAGCAAGCATACTTAAAAATGAGAGGTTTGTAGGGGTGGTTTTCTAGCCATGATTTTCTGATTTTGCGATTAAAAATGCAAAAAGAAATATCAAAACATTTTTTCATGCCTCCATCGGTTGCAAGTCATGGCATTTTTTTTGTGCGAAAATCGCGGCGCTTCGCGGGTGGCAGGGTTCGAACCCACGACAGAAGTCATGACAATGCCGAGGAGGCACTAGGCCACACGGAACTTCTTTAGGCCTCGTTCGGGTTATATAGGTTACACGGAACCAATCCAGACTTGAGCTGGGATTGGGTGTAGGCAGATGCCATTTCTCCGATCCGCATGCATGCAAGATCTCAGCATGTCGATGCCGCGTGAAAACCAAGTGCTGCAGCGGTCGCGCTCTCATCCCATGAGGGGATCCGTTCCACGACTCAAGGTACCAGAATTATTCCTGGCCCGGTGCCACAAGATTATAGCAAGGATGCAACTGTGTATACATAACAAACCCGGTTTCGTAGGCTATTTTAGGGAGGAGCCGGAATGAATCCGGGCCACATAACCGAACAAGGCCTTAGGGTGTCCCTAGGCAACACACAATGGCCACCACATTTTGCACCATGTGAGGGAGGTCTGGGGCGCTAGGAACCCCCGCGTCATCGTTGATATCATCTTCGACGATGCGAGCGCGGGCATGGGCCTAGTTCATTGGGGACGCTATAGTTCCTCATGCCGCTCGAGCCCCTAGCGTTTGGCCTCGAGATCGGCGTACATTACCTTGAGTCGCCGAGACAAAAAATTCTAGTTTTTTTTTTGCTTTTATCATTTCATTTTAAATTTATTTGTTTTCTGTATGACAACAAATGCACAATTCTTTTCCTTTTGCCACTTCGAATATCATTTCAGGGTTTCAATTTAAAATAACATTTCATTTTAAATGTATCTGTGTTTTTCTAAGAATTAAATGTATCTGTTTTCTGTACAACAACAAATCACCCGCAAATGATTTCAGCTGATGTAGCACATAATTTCCATTCTTTTCCACCTCTACAGTCCCGCTGTTATCTCAGATTACTCCTTAAGACCCACATCAGGGCTGGACAGCGTGCATGATTCGGGGAAAACACACTTATCAGATGCCATGTTGATAAGAAGCTTAATGGCAGGCATAGAGGACATAGTGCTTTCCTTGGTAGAATGTCATATCATCATACAGCGAAACCACGTGATCCACATGTAGCGACCACCAGGAGGCCGCCCCTGGCTGGCACACTGCAACCTTAGTGCTGCTCTGAAACAGGATGAATGTGGCGATGCGTTGCAAAACACCGGTTTGCACATGCTCCTCTGTCCCATTGAGATTGTCGTTTTTTGAACTCCATGCCATTTTGTTTGACCATTCGTTTTATTTAAAAAATTTTGTATAAATATTATTTATTTTTCATAACTTATTTTATTATTACAGATACTTTAACTATAATTTATTTATTTTATGATTTGCTAAAATAATTTAAATAAAACTAATTGTCAAACACGGTAGTCAAAGTCAAAAACGCACGCCTCCCACTACTACTACACAAACGAGGTTTACTCCCGGATGCGTTTTTACACTACTGAACGAGCAACTCAATTTGAACCAGGGACTAGAGCTTATATTAGTCGGTTGGCACCGCCAACCAGGGAGTAAAATTCTTTGAGGAACGGTTTCCGAGGCGCACTTCACCGGGGAGGGAACCTTTAGTCCCAGTTTTAGCCACCAACCTAGACTAAAAGATGACCTTTAGTCCCGGGGCGTATTCTCAAACCTTTAGTCCCGGTCTTAGAGTAGGACTGGGACTAAACGTTTAGGGTTTGGTCCAGGTGAGAATATCCAACCGGGACTAAATCTTTTTTTTGTTTGAAGTTTAGTCTAGCAACATCTCTTTTTCACAAAAGACCCCGAAGTTTTGTAATATATCCACCAACATCCTTAGCGTAATGTATAATTACGTTTTAAGCACGGAAAGCGTACTCTCAGTTTTTCTCATATTCAAAATTCGTTTTCACTTATTTACACATTTGCCATCCAGATTCAAATGCTTATATCTTTTTATGCGTTTTAAATCCAATTCGATCCGTTCTAGTTGCGTTAGATTCGTATTTAACTTTACTACATGCTCATGCTACTGTTATCACTACTCTTAAGTGTTAAAAATTGAGGTTAGGTTTAATTAATTTTCATGATTCCGTGGTCCATGCACTTTCCAAAGGTCATATTGGCCTCAAACTTTTGCTCAGCCTTGAAAGTGCCCTATATGAAGGAACCACCAAGTTTGAGATTTTAATGAATTGGTTTAGTACTTTTTCAGTTTAATTTAATTATCTCGTGACTTCACCCGGTAATTATACGTTGAACTGGGTCCACCCGTGAAGAGATCCGGAACGGTGCCAAACTTTGCCACAAGGTCTCTTGTGCCCTAGGAGACAAAACTCTGTGGAGGCATATGCAAAATTCTTGTCTTTTCAATATGTAATTCACCATATTTTGTCTCACACGCACGGAGAAAAATACAAAGAATACAAATAATAATTTGAAAAACCTAAGATCTTGCGTGGGACCATATTTTGGGTGTAAATGAGTGCCAAAATTTTTTTAATCTATTTCGACATAGGCGGAGTCCACATGCTTCACAAAGGTATATGGAACCTTTCACCGTACCTTGTGTATACACTTAGGTTTTCCATGATTCCGTGGTCCATGAGCTTTCGAAAGTGTCGTATTGGCCTCAAACTTTTTCTCAGGCTTGTAGGCGCCCTATATGAAGGAACCACCAAGTTTGAGATTTTTCAGAATTGGTTTAGTACTTTTTCGATTTAATTTAATTACCCGCCGACTTCACCCGGTAATTATAACGTTAAACCGAGTCCACCCCCTGAAAAGATCCGTAATTGTGCCAAACTTTGCCACAAGGTCTCTTGTGCCCTAGGAGACAAAACTTTATGGAGGCCGATGCAAAATTCTTGTCTTTTCAATATGTAATTCACCATATTTTGTCTCACGACGCACGGAGAAAATTACAAGAATACAAATAATGATATGAAAAACCTAAGATCTTGCGAGGGACCATATTTTAGGTGTAAATGAGCGCAATAAAAATTTCAAGCCATTTCGACATAGGTGGAGTCCACGTGCTTCACAAAGGTATACGGAACCTTTCACCGTACCCTATGTATACACTAATGTTTTCCATGATTCCGTGGTCCATGCGCTTTCAAGTGTCGTATTGGCCTCAAACTTTTTCTCAGGCTTTCAAATGCCCTATGTAAAGAAACCACCAAGTTTGAGATTTTTCTGAATTGCTTTAGTACTTTTTTGAGTTTAATTGAATTACCGCGTACGACTTCACCGGTAATTATATGTCAAACCGAGTCCACCCCGAAAAGATCTGAAATTGTGTCAAACTTTGCCACAAGGTCTCTTGTTCCCTAGGAGACAAAACATTATGGAGGTCGATGCAAAATTCTTGTCTTTTCAATATGTAATTCACCATATTTTGTCTCACACGGCATGGAGAAAACTACAATAATACAAATAATGATATGAAAAACCTAAAATCTTGTGTGGGACCATATTTTGGGTGTAAATGATTGCTATAACAATTTCAAGCCATTTCGACATAGGCGGAGTCCACGTGCTTCATAGAGGTATATGGAACTTTCACCGTACCCTATGTATACACTTAGGTTTTCCATGATTGTGTGGTCCATGCACTTTCCAGTGTCGTATTGGCCTCAAACTTTTTCTCAGGCTTTCAGATGCCCTGTGTGAAGAAACCACCCAGTTTGAGATTTTTTTGAATTGGTTTAGTACTTTTTTAGTTTAATTGAATTACCGCTACGACTTCACCCAGTATCTATACGTTGTAAGGTCCTAAATGGCTAGGGGGGGAGGGTTGAATAGCCTAACAAAAATCTTCAAAGACACTAGAGCAAAGATATTAGTAAAACAAATGGCTTAAATGTGGTTTGCTCTAGCTCTAAATGTTAGGCAAGCCACCTATTGCAATTCTAGTGATAATTATCTCTATGGCACACAATTGCTATGTCTCTACTCCAACTAACGAGAGAGCTAACAAGATATATAAATTACTCTAAGCAAAACTACTTGTTACTCTACCACAATATATATTGCAAGTATGAAAGAGAAGGGAATTTGACTTTTATTCCAACGGTGAGATGTAGATGATGATGCCAATCACCGAATAAATACTTCCAACAATTTATATATATCAATTAATCCAAAACCACCGGAGACAAGAGATAACACAATTGATTTATCCCCGAGGTTCACTTGCTTGCCGGCAAGCTAATCCCCTCGTTGTGTCGACCAACACTTGGATGGTTCTTGGACTAGACGGTGCACTCGCTAGTTGGCCCCTCGGGCTCTCCAAGACACAACTCACAAGAGAGGTGACTCAATGACACGAGCAATCCACTAAAGTAGCAATTTGGTACTCCCACCGGGAAGCTCAAGAACCCTCACAATATCGCTTTGATTGGGGGCGCGCACACAATCATCAAATCCCCTCACCAATCAATCCAACTCCAACCGCCTAGGTGACGGCAATCACCAAGAGTAAAGAGATTACCACAATTGCAATCACCACCTAGTGCCACGAATTGAATCACAAATGCAATGCACACTAGGTTTTCCCAATCTCCTCTCAATAGCAACAATCGACCAAGGAAATGGAGAGGAGAGGGAAACAATCCTCTTGAAACTCTCAAATCGATCTCTAGCACAAGCTCTCTCGATTAATTTCAGCTCAAATCAACAGATCGAGAAAGCAGAGGATGAGAGCTTTCTTCTCTAGGGTTTGCAAGAAACAGAGTAAGAAGAATAGAGGCTCAGAGTATTTTCGAGTTGGGCAAGAGAGAGAGAATGGAGGAGATGCACGGGAATATATACCAGCAGACCAGCTCCCCTCAGCCTCCGACGGGCGGATCCCCAACGGCTCTCTCCAACGGGCCGAACGCCCCAGCAGCGGTGCTCTCCTTCTGGCGCACGAACGAACAGAGCAGAGGAGACAATGATTTTCTTACGGAGAAAAAACGGACCAGCTGCTCTTCCTTCGATGCTTGAAGAAACGGACCAGATCGATCCCCTTCGTAGCTGAACCAGAATTTCCAGCTCGGGTGGTAAAAATTTCCAGCAACACCTCCTCTGTCCCTCGTGTGCACTAGCGAATTTCCAACTCGGGTGAGGTGAATTTCCAGCAACACCTCCTCTGTCCTTCACATGCACTAGAGAATTTCTGAGTAGGAGGGTATAAATTTCCAGCAAGACCTTCTCTGTTATGGCGAACTTGCTCCTCCAGTTTCTTCCAAGATTTTCAATAAGTCTCAATCCAAATCATATGCTATCATATCCAAAATATGTCAAACCTTATGAGCAATATTAGATAGCATTTTCTCAAGCCTTTTCCAAGGAGTTTCTCATCAAATCACCATGTCTCTACCTCATATGCATATGCAATTTGCAATTCAAATTAGTGGCACTAGGTGAGTAAAGTGATTATGATTTTCTCCTCTTTATAGTACGGTTATCAAACCTAAACCACTCACACCCTCTATGGTGTCTTGAGTGCAAAATAAAATGGCCTTATAGTTATACCTTTGCCTTGAGCCCTTTTTATTTTTCTCTTTCTTATTTTTCTCCAAGTCCAAGCACTTGATCATCTTTTGGATCATCACATGCATCCACCATGACCTCCATGCTTCCCTAACTCGGCTAGACCAATCTCAAACTAGATAACACTTAAGTAGAGAGATTAGTCCTAAGGTTTCATCAATTAGCCAAAACCAATCTAGAGATCTTTATACGTCGAACTGAGTCCACCCTCGAAAAGATCCGAACGATGCCGAACTTTTTCCCCAAGGTCTCTTGTGCCCTTGGAGACAAATCTTTGTGGAGGTCATGACAGAATTCTAGTGTTTTCGATCTATAATTCACTATATTTTGTCTCACGCAGCACGAAGATTATGCAATTATATTATGTTCTATATTTATAACAAAAGAAAAAAAATTAGGTTACATATTTTCAAGTGTGTAGTAAAGAAAAAAGTAAATATAACTTGTTTTATAAAAAAAAATGTGCCCATTATATAATTTGCTTGGCAAATAACAAGGCTTTAGCATTTAAATAAAAAGAAATATATATAGAAAAGACAACACTACTTAGAAGTGGCGGGAAGTGAAAATTCTGCTAACTTTAGTCCCAGCTGGTGATACTGCCCGGGACTAAAGCTTGAAATGTTTCAATCCAGCGCCAAAAAGATTAACTTTAGTCCCGAGTGGTACCACGCCCGGGACTAAACATCCAAACTTTAGTCCCGAGCGTTAGCACCAATCGGGACTAAAGGATCTTTAGTCGATCTATACCACCAGCCGGGACTAAAGTTCCACGCGCCATATAAGCAGGGCCACAGCCTCTCTCCTCCTCTTGCATCTCACGCCCGTCAATCTCCGCCGACCCGCTGAATTCTCCCGTGCACCGTAAGTAGATCCATCGCGCGCCCCCCCGGCCGCCTGCTCCGGCAGCACCGCCGCTGCCCACCGCAAGCTGCGCCGTTGTTGTGGCGGCGGCGGTGGTCTTCTTAGCTGTCGAGGTTTCCGGTCTTTGTGGCGGCGTTGTCGAGGTTCGCGGAGGCGCCGGAGTACCCGGACGGGAAGGCTGTCCCGCCATGGCGGCAGCGGTGTGCGACCGGGCTTGGTGGACATCGCCATGACGCTGGACGCGCGCACTACCTGCGGGGGCTCCATGGCGGCGGTGTACTCGCTGCTCAAAACACGCGTCCTGCCCGGAATCCATCTTCTTCCACTTCGGCAGCGGAGAAGGCGGCCGCCGGGGACGGAGGGGGGCGACCGAGCCGGAGCTGCTGTAGCGCATGGTGGCGGCGTCGTTCCCGTCGCTGCAGTTTGAGATCTACCCATTCAGCGCGCCGAGGCCGTAGCCGGGCTCATCTCGGCGTCCGTGCGCCGCCGCTCGAGGCGCCGCTCAACTGCGCGCGGAACCACCCGGCGGACCTGCTCCGCTGCGTGGCGCGGGCAATATACCTCGACTCCGACGTGCTTGCCACCGGCGGCGTCAGGTGCCTTTGGGAGACGCGCCTCCCCGCTGCCGCCGTGCGAGCTCACGCTCGCCTTCCACATCTTTGGGACTCGCGCTCTACACCGTGCCTCTCTCTTCACCATCGTTCCTAATTACCCATGGGCTTATCCATATTCATTGGGGATTACCCTCACGGGGAATTAGGAATGGGGAATCTGCGGGCATGGGTGCGGGTTCACCCGTAGCTTCCCCAACGGCAGCCCTACCGACGGCAGCGGACGAGCAGCTGTGTGAAGAAAAAGGTATGCAACCTATCCAGGTGAGCCGCTCCATACTAGTAGCACCAATCCCATGATAAATTTATTTTGTTTAGATCTTTTTTATTTGAAAGAACACCTTTGTTTCAGATCCTGTAGGTTACTTTCTTGAATAAATGTTCGGTCGGTCATTTGGCCTTGTATAGCGGCAAATGAGCTTGCGATTAGATAGGAGAGCGAACAGATCTCTAATAACGGCGCGAGAAATGTGCCGACATTCCTAAGTGAAACCACCATGTCGGTGATCATACTAGGAACATCAACGGTGATAGACCTTGCCATATTAGATATTCATCCGCAAGCGCCGCGGATCTATCATTGTAGCATTTTTCACCCGAAGTATTCGGGGTATCGTTATTTATATTTTCCCAAAGGAAGGCATGGTGGAAAAGGATCTAATAGAGACATGAACAAGATAACCCGACCGTGTAATGGACCAATGCTTATAACAGGGATATAAGGGAACGGTAACTTCATAACTTGACACACTCACTCAAGCCAAACTCAAGGATAAAGATAAATAAGGAATAAAAGAAAGTCCTAAGTGGAGCATACATATTCTAGTCATGGTCTGTGCATAGAACCGTTGATAGTCATGTAACACGCATGAGTAGGGAGGTCGGAGCTGAGAGTGAGATGGACGGGGAGACCTTCCGGTGCATACCGCCCAATGAAAAGGCACTTTAGACTTCTACACAACATACGAACGTGGGGGATTACAAGGGACAGGCGGGGGTCGTCACAACCCCCGCCGCCCCCCTCGACCGTGGCATGCCGTCATATTCGAAGGATACGGCATCCGGACACCACGCCCCGCATACTAGGACACTACTCATGTCCCCATGGTCCCCACCCTACGGATGGGCCGGAATAGGACACCCAGCAAAGCCCGAAGGACACAGAACGAACCGCCATTCAAAGCACAATCCCGACACTACTCAATTATATTGCATGAATGGTTTAAGCATAAAGTTCTATATGACGATATCACGACATAGAAAACTATAGACTAGTTCATGTGTCATGATCATGTCAAGAACAACATGTTAGATCATAGGATAAATCATGAGGTATAGAAATAACATTAAGACTCTAATTCTAATACACAACCAAGATAAGATAAAGGGACAAGGCTTTGGAAGAATACCATAGATAGATTATACCGAGTCCATCTTCCAAGGAGCCAAGCCCTCCTTGGTAGCTTTGTTGCCTAGCTCCACATCCTAACTACTAATCCTACTAGGAGGAGGAAGAAGAAGAAAGGAGGGAGAGTGTGGCTCTTCTTGTGAGGTGTGTGAGAGTGAGGGGGGAGAGGCCATCTATTTATAGGAGGAGGGTGGAGGAATAAACCATGGAATATTCTCCTCCTAATGGCATAAACTGCCTCTACACTTGTCCAGGTTCGTTGTACCGCGCGACGCACCCCCGAATCGACGTTTTGGTGTCTTAATGAACCGCCACGCCAAGTTTGGGCCGGGTCGGCGCCAAAGTGGGTGCGGGCGCACCTTAGGGTGCGGCCGCACCCGTCTGGGCCCCGCTAGGCCCGAGCTTTGGCCGGTGGGTCATGTCGCCCTGAAAAGTTGTAGGCCGGCATTGGCTTGGCCCATTTACGTGTGTTTGATCCATTTCTCCATTGGGCTAGATGTTCTTCAAGAATACGCTTTCCCAGATGGCGCCTTTTGGTACTTTTTCCACTTGTTTCTTATATAAATCCTGCAAAACATTATTTTGGCACTACAAGTGGAATTATGTCAATAATAAATGTATATGTGTGTAGTAAGGTATAGTTTCACCCCCTTATTGGTAGAATGTTGACGTTAAAAATACGTCTTTAGTGACCGTCAACAGCCCCAAAGGTGGAAGAACAACGAGAAACAATCACATGAGAATGAACAATGTTGCGGATGAAGAACCCCACTAGCTTTGAGGAGGCAAAGAATTTGAACATGCTATCGGGAAGAACGGCGACATTGAAGTGCTCCGTAGAGCCCCGATGGTGGCCTACTGAGGATCGGGGCTCTTACGATCTAGGACAGAGTCTAAACTTGCGGCGCCCAAAGCGCATAAAGTGAGAGCGAAGGAGATAGGGCCGATGTCCGCCAAGAGATGGGATGCTCAAGACTCTTCTGATGTCAGACTAAATCTTGTGACCCGACTCAAAGGAGAGGCCAGGGAGCTCCATGAACAGGGGATCGGGTAGGGTGCGATTTGACATACCGGGGCAATGCGGGCCTCGTGATCGAGGAACGAGCACCATCAGCAAGCTCGAGAGAGGGGGAGGGAAGAGACTTCGGTGGAGGCCGCCCGGCAAAGCCATCGGTGGTGGGGGGGAGGCAAGCGCCTCGAGCTGCCGTCGGAGTGGGTCGCCTCATTGCCTTAGCTCGCCCGTTTGAGCATCCTTCTTTCTAGAGGACAAATTCTAATTTTACACTAAATAGTTTCCATTTATCAAGTAATACCATTAATTATGCTCGTGATAGTGTCGATTAGGAAATAAAATGACGATATCTAACTATTTTATGTTCTCTCTTGATTTGTCTTAAAATTTATAAAATGCAATATATTACAGGACAAATGTAGTATACACGACAACAATATGTGTTTGAGAGAGCGTAAATGGTATAAAAACGTAGATAACAGTAGATGGCAAATAGGAGTGTTATATAATACTGTGTAGGTGGCACTTTTAAACATACCAATTATTGTTTTGAGATAACTCATGCCCAGGCCATGTCGGAGTTCACCAGAGTTAGGTTGGGCAGTTCTGTGTGGCTCTAGAAGGGAGCTCGAGGGAGGCGGCCGTGACACGGCGGTGGTTGCTTGTTGAAGGGTGGCGAGTGAGGCGGTGGTGCCATCGCTAAGCGCCGCGGTCGTGGAAAACTAGCTGGGAAGGGTAGGGCGGTGGGGGCGTTGCGGCAGTGGTCGGAGGTGCGGGCATCACAATGGTAGTCGCCGGCGGCGGCGACGGCATCACGACAAGAGGTCGGCAATGGGGTTGTCACACCCGGTAGTTTGTGGTGGGGATTTGTGGCGTAGCAAGCAAAGGGCGGCGCTACGGGCGTAGTCGTCGGCGGGGGCACCGTGGCAGTAGTCGACTCTTGCGGGGGTGGAGAGTCGAGTGTGGGGGGGCGGGGGGGGGGGGTGGAGGTTGACAAGAACATGTGGCTCGGCGAGGAGAAAGATAAATAAGGGGTTGTGGCTTTTCGCGAGCGCTGCGTGATCGCCACGCGATAAACACCTCTTGTTCATCATTTATTTAGGAAATTAAAAGTATCTTAATTCCATTTTAGCATACGTAGTATTGAGTTTATTTCTGTTGTTACTTTGTTGATGGTTTGCATTGTAGGAAATTTAAATTAAAATCAGTACATATTTAATATAGTAATTGGTTGATCGCTGTGAACCTTATGTGAATCTGCCCATGGCTCTCGTTGTTTGACACGCAATGCTAGTGCCAGCCACCACAAGTTAAGATGGCAGCACCTGTCACTACCGGACTTAGAGTCTTTGACAAGTGTCAGAGCCACTCCGTAAAAGGCCTTTACACACATGGCAAAGCCTTTACCGAGTGTCACACTTGGCAATGGGCACTCGGGAAAGAAAGTGATGCCAACAGTCTCTTTGCTAAGTGTATTTTTATTGCGCACTCCTCAAAGAAATCACGACCCCTCCCCCTCCCCACCCCCCAAAAAAAAAAAAAAAAAAATGGCTTCTACTAGAAAGAATGAAAAGAACAACCCACTCTTTTTAGCAATTCCATACAAAGTATAGAAACAAGGACAGATGATATAGATATAGATATAAATATAAATTAGATATAAATATAGATATAGATATATACAACATTTTTAATGGACCTTGTAGATATCTGCCCATGGCTCTCGTTCTTTGCCACACAATGCCTGTGCCACCTACCACAAGTGAAGACGTCAGCATCTGTCACTACCGGACTCAGGCTCTTTGCCGAGTGTCGAGAGACACTCGGCAATGCCCCTAAAGTGAATGGTGCCAAATATTCGTATTCTTAGAAATATCTGAAATTGGACTATTCAACCGTGCAAATCTGCAATGTCTATAACCTTTTTTTTCACGAACATGCAATTCAATGCATGTATCCTTAATGTAGAGAAACCGGGAGGAGGACATGGGAAAAAGAACACCACCATAATCTAGTGGCCGACATCTATACGAGATGTGAGATAGCTTTCTTGAGCCCATGAATAATATATGGTGCAAACCTCGACCACTCCTGTTGTTGCTTCCTTCTCCCAGGACCGTCCCCACAGCCACCTCTTCTTCCTACTCTGCTGATCCGGCCTCACCACCTGCCACTCCTTGAGTCACTATTGTTGGTGATGTGGGTTCTATATAATGTTGAGCAGGGATAATGAAGATGTGAGCTTGGCCTCCACCTTAGATGCTGCGCCGCTCTCTCCGTCTCGGTCACACGCCTAGTGGTAGCAAATTGGTACACGACGTTGTATATAGTTGGGCTATGGGCCAGGGGCCGAACTCTAGTCCATCCAAGGGTTGCTGTTGCGAAAGGGTCTCTAGCCTAGTGGTTGGAGCACCTCAGTAGCACCCAGCAGACTTGGTTTCGACTGCTCGTGGGTTTAATTTAAAACAGGCTGCATTATTAAAAAACTAAAAAATAGGCTGGGGTTTCCCTGACTTCGGTAAAAAAAGGGCTGTTGTTGATCATGGAAAAACATCTATTGGACACATGGCTGGTAGACCAATTAATTTTACAATTAATCTAGGAATTAGCCAAGATCGCATTCCAATAGAACGCACGTATTCGTAGTGCAAGGACACTGGGATATATGTCTACTGGGGGAATACCCTACAAGCGTTGCCCGCTAAATGTTAAAAAAAAAAAAAAAAGTTTTGCAAAAAGAAAAAGAAGAATTATAACTAATGATTTGTTATTGTAATTACAACTATACATACATAAGTATATTTGTGTGTGTGCGTGTGTTGATGTACATCAGTACATAGTTCAGTACATAGTTAACTGATACACATGGAAACGGAGGCAGGAAAGCTAAAATCAAACTAAATGAAAGAAAGCAATACATCATCCACGAGTCTCATCAATTGATAAAAGACAGACAATAATAGTAGCTACGTAAATAATTCTTCTAGTCCGCGGCTGATTAAAATAGGAATAGGAATGATTTTCTGGACGCATGCCTGCCTGCATCTACTCGGTCATCTTCTAATTGACTAACATACAGTCAGCTCGTCGCTATCGGTCAGGAACACCTCTTCTCTCTCACCTTCTTCTCATGTTTAATAAGTATTCCATTCCCTGAGACTTAAAATGCTAAAAAACGCCTGAACTGACCAACTCACGCATGTGGAACTTCTCGTCTCGTCAAAAAAAAAAAAAAAAAAAGGAAAACAAAAATCCATCCTCCACTCATTACTCGGCTGAGCAGCCGCCTACGTGGAGCCGCGCTGGGGCGCCGCGGCCCCCTGCAGCGCCGCCGCGGCCGTGGAATCTCTGGGCGCCGGTCGCTGCTACGACGCGAGGGGCATAGGTGGGCGCGTCTCGGCTCGGCGGGCGGGCAGGTCGCCCACCCGTGCTCTCCCATCGCCATGCCTTCTGTTCTCTTCCCCCAATCCTTCCTGGGCGACGCGGTGAGGGCAGGCGGCGGCTCGTCTCCGGCGGCTCACAGCGCGGGTGGGCGGCTCCTCTCCCCCGCGGCTCCCCTGCTTCCATCTCCATCCCGGCAAGTGGATCCTCTCCGGCGGCTCACAGCCGCACGTGGGCGTCGAGGATCCAGTCCGCGAGGCGGGCACTCCGCGCGCCACACACAAGCCGACGGCAACGACCCTGTCGCGGCACTCCTGCAGTGCAACACAGCACAGCGACGATTTGGAGCAGCGTGCCCACGAAGCGGCAGCGTTTTCAATTCCATCGTTGGTGGTGTGGACCGGCAGGAAGGAAGCACCGACCTTATATTTTCAAAACTGGGTGGAGCAATTACTACGGTGGCAGAATTGATCAGCGAGAAGAGTAGCTGCAGTTGTCTGTTCGTTCTAGTGGAGCACTCAGCGGCCGGAAGGAAGGGGAAGGGGAAGGGGAAGGGGTCGAGCCGAGCGAGGGAGGTCGGGTGGGTCACCAACGCGAGTAGGCAACAGGTGGACAACCCAGGTAACGTGAGCACAAACCTATATTTCAGTTACTACTCACGTGAGCCAATCAGGAGGCTGAGAATTCCCAAAGAACTCCCTAGTGGGAGATAGGCTTATTGGAGTTTTAGATTTCCGATGCATCAATGGGCACTAGTACGCTAGAATGGACCGCTCCATCTGTTATTCCACAGTGCTGCGTGTGGGCACCTAAATCACAAATGGCGGCCTGATTTAGGTACTATTGCTGGTTGCTATATAAGTTATAGTGTTTTTTGTATGCTATGGATGGAGACATGAGACCGCACAGGTTCTTTTTTCGGTTTCTACTTCAGCCTGCAGGAGATTTTTTTGTGTCGCATATAACCCAACAAAGAAATCATATCAGAAAACAAGCTAATTTCACTATGTGCATTACTCATACCGACAGAGAAATGCAATTTCTCTTTCACATAGCAATTTCTCTTTGCAGCATACCTGCACTGCTTTGAATCTGTGTCCAAAACTCCAATGCCCCAATTAAGCCAACATGACGATGGCATTCATTCATCAAAAATGGAGAGTGAAATTGAGTCTTCAGTAATTCACAATAGCAGCCTGCAAAGAGCAGATCAGTCTTGGGTTCATAGCGAAGACCAATCAGGTTCCAACAACATTCTGCAAAAATCACACCACATACAAACAGAAGTTCGAAGGTTTCCTCCTCGTCGATGCAGACCACACAATGGCACAATTATAACTATCAAAGTTCATAGTTTTCTCTTATTGGATAGTACTGTCGAATTATTAAAATCTCAGTCGCACGGGTATAAATCTTAACCAAAGTACATACTGATTTGTCCTTCCATCTTCGCAAGAGAAAAAAAAAAAAACATAGTAGGAATGACGACTGGAATTCATCAACCCACCTCATTCCATGCTGGGCAATGCTCAGGCTTGGGTTCGCCGGTGCCGGCGGCGTCTGGCCGGGAGGATGACAGGAGCACGGCATAGTGGGCAGTTGGCGTTCCCACCACGCAGCCATGTCTCGATGCAGGTGGCGTGGAAGCAGTGCATGCACGCCGTCAGCACCCTAACCATCTCGCCGTCGACCAGCTCCGACAGGCACACCGAGCACGTCCCCTCAGCCCACCCGTCCGCCGTCCTGTACGTGCACTTCAGCGATGGCCCCGGCTCCTGTGCTGGCGTGATCTCCTCCTCTGGCACCGGCTCCATGTCCACGTCCGCTACCGGCGCCAGCCACTCCAGGTTGGCAAGCATCCACTCCACGCCGGCCTGCGTCAATGGCACGTCACCCAGCGCCATCTCCACGTCGGCCACTGGCATCTCCGCCACGGCAGGCGGCTGCTGCGACGCGAAGGTCTGTCACCTTCTTCGCCGCTATTGCGCCTTGGCCTGAGGCCATCCCGTTTGCTGGCAGCGGCTGCTGCTCTTCCGGCGGCGGCGGCGGAGAACCCACGCCTTCGCCGACCCCGTCGTTGTTGCCGAGAACAAACCTGCTGGTATCGTGCTGGTCGTCGTCCTTCTTGTTGCAGCAGTAAAGGCGAATCATAGCGCAGCAAGCGAGGACAAAACCCCACCAAGCAGGCGACGAACAAAACTCGACTGTGGCCTCACTGGACCATGTGGACGATGGTGGGACGGGTTCCTGCTCCAGCGGCTCCTGCCAGTTGAACGCTGAGGGCGCGGTTGCCCACAGATCGACGAGATGCCGGCGTCCTCCCAGTGCAGTCGCAGCCAGCAAGGGCATTCTGGTCATCATTTGATAATGCTACTGCAAAAAATGATCAATCAGTCAAAAACATAGTTTAGAATGATAGATATATATATATATATATATATATATATATATATATATATATATATATATATATATATATATATATATATATATATATATATATATAAGCTTACCATTCTGAACCGATGAACAAATATCCTTCTACGATTATATATTACATTTTATTTTACAGAAAAAATGAGGAATGGACTCGGACCAAGCAATGCAATATAGTGTTACACACACAAAAAAAAATAATCCACATTCGCCACCTTGTGGGCCAAACAGGAAACGCAAGGCACAAAAAAAAAAAAATGCCTGTGCTCGATCCGACGCTTGTGACACGCATCCTGCTCGCTCGATTGTGAACTGTAGGCTCAGACCCATGGCTCAATCACAGGGATGAATTGGGGGACAGGGCTTCATAGATATCAAATGCCTCAACTTAGCCATGCTCGGTAAGCAATGGTGGCGCTTTATGACGCGACCAAACTCCCTCTATGGAAGGGTCCTAAAGGGCAGGTATTTCCATGGCGAGGGGAGTCCATGCAAGTTACGAGGAAGAGACAAGCCAGTGCAACAGGGCTCGCCATCATATCCTAGCAGGTCCAGACCCTCTTGAACGTGGGCTAGTGAGGAGAGTTATCGATCGTGACACGACTGATATATGGAGAGATAGATGGATCTCGAACCACTTCAATGGCCGTCAAGTAACCCCAGGAGAAGGCCAAAATCTAGCCAGAGTGCCGGACTTGCTTACTGCCAGCCGTCAATGGAATGAACGATGCTTTGATCCGTGAGGTATTCCGACCGATTGATATGAACGCTATCTGGATGTGGGCAAGGTGATTATTGGGCATGGGATGAGACACAGAGAGGATTGAGTATACTCTCATGAACCCAGATATAGTTCACTCGCAGACCAAAGCACAAAGAAACAATCGAACTAGATTGTGGTTTCTAGAAGGTTCTGGATGCAACTGTGAAGTAATTGGGAGAATGAAGGAGGAAGGGAAGGGGATACATCGATCATACAATTCTAGCCGAAGCTAGCCTCGAGCAATCGCTCGCCTCGACTTGAGCAGGGCTCGCCGCCGCCGGGTTTGTGGTTCTGGTCCTTTGACGACCTTCTCCATGTTGATGGTATGAAGATTTGCTTTTCTCCATGGCCTACTGACAAGCCTAGCCATTGCCTTCTGTTGGCCCAGGTCCAGTTCACTGTCCATGTCGACCCAACTAATAGGGTTCCCGGCAGATACAAGGTGAAACTGAAATCTGCCTATAGATTGCGCCATGAAGCAAAGGTACAAGAGAGAGTGGATCAAACGCCAAGTTCTTCAAATGAAAAGCTATGGAAGGCAAGCTGGAAATTGACAGTTCCACCAAAGGTGAAGGTGTTTTGGTGGAGGGTTCTGAATGAGTTCATGCCAGAATGCGAGGTGCATAGGAGACAAATTGATCGAGTCGCTTCATGTGAATTATGTGCCAGAGGAATCAATCAGAAATGTCATACTGGAATGAATGGTGCTGAAGGGTTTTAGTTCAAGATGTGACTCGAAGAGGGACTTTCTATTCTTTCTGGTGGAGAGATTTACTCAAGCTCCTCCCTAAGTTCAAATCCTGACTAATGTTAATTTACAAATTGGAGATTCAGTCCCTCTTTGGCTTGATTCCTGGTCCCAGTAATTCTGCGTCATTGATTCCCTCAACTCTTCTCTTATGCCAAGAACTCTGATCAAGGTTTCTGAACCTTCTATCAATCCTGAAATTCATAATTTATTTGACCTTCCTCTGTCAACTGAAACCTTTCAATAGTTATAGGATTTCTCAGTGATCATCCAGGACCTTCACTTGCAAAACACTCTTGATATCTGGAGTTACCAATGGACACAATTGTTTTCATCTCGCAGGTCTTATTCATCTCTTGTTGGGCATAGACAGGTCTCACCAGCTTTTCGTTGGCTTTGGAAATCGGCTTGTCAAAACAAAAGGAAGGTTTTCTTTTGGCTAATCTCACCTACATATGATCTTGTGAGTACCAGGTCACTCTTAAGGCGTCGTAACCTGTTCCTTCCGTGCTATGAATGTGTGCTCTATCATCTGGGAATAGACGAAGACCTCACTTAACTATTTTTCCACCATCCATTTACAACTACTTGGTGGCGTCAAATTTCAGATTACATCCTAACTCTAATGATGTGGATCAAATTATTCATTCCATGGAGGATCAGCTTATTGTTGCATTCTTTATGGAAATCATGGTACAAGGTGTTGGTCGATTTGGAGTCAACGCAATGATGTCATCTCAAGAGGAATGCACATTCTGTTCAGAGGTGCAAAGAAGTGTTCAAAAAGCTTATGCTTAGAGCAAAGAACAACATTTTTCCAAAATTAGTTTTATGGCAAACATCTCACATGTAACTCAATAATGTACCCATTTATGCTATGTCCATATTTTGGCTGCCTACGACAGTCTTGAATAAAATGGACTCAGCAAGAAGGAGGTTTTTGGCAAGGGGCAAATATGAAAAGGAAATACCATCTGCTTAAGTGGACTGTTCTAACTAAACTCAAAAGTAAAGGGGCCTGGGAATCAAGGACCTTAGGAGAATGAATATGAGCTCTCGTGTAAGTGGTGGTGGAAAGTTGAGAATGGCATTGGGATTTAGAATGATATCATCAATAAAAAATACATGAAAAAAGGAATGGTTAGTTTGCTGAAATATAGCCCCAAAAACACTGCAGTCTGGAATGATCTTTTGAAGGTCAGACAGATATACCTTTCAGGGAGATCTATGGTGGTCAACTTACAAGATGCTTAGTGAAATCAGGGAGGTTTTCAGTGAAATCAACTTACAAGATGCTTAGTGCACATGAATATGGTAACAAGTATAAGATAGTCTGGAAGGGTAATATCCCCTTGAACATAAAAATCTTTACGTGGTTAGCTATGCAAAATGTTATAACTAAGGATAACTTAATCAAACGAAATTGGAAGGGTTCCTCTAGATGTGCGTTCTGTAATGAGCACGAGAGTGTGGGACATATCATTTTCGAGTGTGCATCAGCGAAGTATGTTTGGAGCCTGATTGCATATTCTTTTGGAGTTAAATGTAGACCTTCGCCGCGTTTGACCAGTTCTGGCCTTGGGTCGAGATGATTTTGCCTAAGGAAAAAAAAAATGCAAATGTACGGGCTCGCCGCAATCTATTGGGCCATGTGGCGTATTAGAAATCTAATATGCTTTGAGAAGAAAAGAGTTCAATCTCCTAGTGAGATTGTGTGTCTAATCTGTGTGTTCATTACATATTGGGTAGGGATGTTCTAGGGTGAGGCAAGAATCAGGTCGAAGCTGTTGTGGAGGTGATCAAAGCTACAACGTTGTCTTTCCACATACAAGCCAAGACAGAGTCCAACCCGGAGCAATAAAATTTTGGTGCCTTTCGTTGGATGAGGATGCCTGCGGGTGCTGACCCATTTAGAAGTCGGCTAGCTGGGGATGGGGGCTCTTCCGGGCCATCTCATTTGTTTGTCCCCCTCCTTTGTTCCCGAGTGTTCGAGGGGGTGGGGGAGTAAGCGTTTTTGGCAATGGCGATACTGTAGCAAGTCCAAAAACTCAGGACTTTGTAATTTCGTTACATCAGTAATGAAATTAGGTTACGGTTACCGTTAAAAAAAAAAATTCTCACATGTAACTTTGCTAATTTTCTTTTTAACCTTTTATGTATTATAAACGTTGTATGTAAGACTTGTTGTTGTTAAACCACCTCCGTTTCATAAAAAGGGTTTCTACCATGCTAGATTGGCGGGATTGTGATCATGTTGTCATGTCGTCTCCGTTTCAAAGAACTGTCCCTCCACTGAATGGTCACATGTGGTGATGTCAATCCATGGGCATTTGCAATCCGTGCCAAGTGTTGGAGGTTGTGGTAGTGGATGCAAGGTGGTGTGGCAAGTGGCCACCGGGTGTTCGTTGAACTTCGGTGTAAAGAGACGACATTGGGGAGCCAAAGCCTACATTAGGACCCCGTGGAGACCTTTGCCCTTCATCCATGTGCAACACCCTCCACCAACCGTAGGCATTGGGCCCGTCGCTCGCCGTTCTACACGAGGCTCGGTGAGCGGGGTGGGCGGCACCACATGTGGTTTGAGGTGTAGGTGACCTGGGACACGTGGGCGCCGCCTGGGGTCCAAGGCACTGGTGAGTAGGAATCTTTGCAGTCCTGTTGCCTAGATCCACTGCACGCATTTTGGTGATCGTAGCCTTTGCACCACCAGCACCTCCTAGTCTTGTTGTTAACTAACGACATCTCTTGTGATAGGGTCTGCACCCGCACCCTGCCCTGCCTCCTATGCCACGCTAGGCAGCAATGGAAGTCTTCGGAGGCTCCTGCCTCTCCTTGCGCCCTCGAGATATGATGATGACGTTATGCCGAGGATGTCTAGGTCGGACTTGCTGGCGAACGAATCCATCTCTCAACGGAGACCATCGCTCTGCCCGTGGCAAGGTGGAACCACCCAACAGTGCGAGCAACGTTCTGACAATCGGATCTGGGCACAGTTGGAACGCCGAGGTCGAGTGGGCACCTCTCAGATCTGCAGATGCACTTTGGCCACGCTAGCATCGGCCTCCATGAGTGGCTAGGAAGGGGAGGGGAGCTGCTAACGGGTGGGCTGGGATGGGGGAGGCGGGATCGATCTAGCGGCGTGCCGCACACCAGCCAGTAGCGTTGGCCCACGGGAGGGAGGGACCACCATGGCCGGCAGCTTCGCTCAGCAGGTGGGTGCTAGGGGGTGGAGAGAGGGAGAAGGGGGGACAAGGGTTCGAGGAGGAGGAGTGGGGGTTGATTAACATTAAGTTTGACCGGTGGACCTTGGGACACATGACAAATCAGTGTCGACATAAGGCAGATCACCAAAAAAAAAATTTCTGCACTCATCCATATAATAGGTAAAACCCCACACTTCATGCAGTAAGGAAAAATTGTTTTGTTATGCTGCAAGAAAAGTGAAAAAAAAAGATAAAAGCAATGTACTTCCTGTGTCGTGTAATATAGTGCATTCTAGCATTCAAAATGAATCTACAAATATAATGCATTCTTTTTTTTTGACAAACCTAGTTCAAAGAGAAAGTTCAAAGCACAGTACAAAGCACAGTACAAAACGGAGAACAAAAACAAACCTAGTTACAGGAAAGAAGCTACAAGTGCTAAATCTAGCTTAAGAAACAAAAAAAAGAAACAAAGAAAATAAAACAAAAGACACTTATCAAGACTGGAGTGAGTTGACCCACTGATCAAAGATAGTGGCCGAGCTGACTTTGACTCGAGGGCAACCAGCCTCAGCTCCTTGAAAAAAATCCTCTTGCAATCTTGAATGAAGGACTGGAGACCATGGAAAATGATAGCTTTGCGGGCATTCCAAATGGTCTAAGCTCATCAGCACAAGAGCTTCCATGAAAAGTTGAGACTAGAGTGGAGCTCTCTTGGCATCGAGATTGCTGAGCACTCCATCATCAATGACCTGAATGTTAATTAAGCCCCAGCACTGTTGAGCAAACGGGCCTTTGGAAGAACAATTGTTCCACTGTTTCCTCTATGTTTTGGTTGCAAAGTACACAACTATAGTTAGGAAGAACCATGTGTTTCCTCCTAATGATGTGCCTGGAGCTTAGTCTATCCATAATAAGCCAAGCAAAAACTTTATGTTTTGGTGGCAAGCATCATTTCCAAATCCATCCGATAGCGGGGGTGAGTTGGATAATGCCCAAATAGTTCTCTGTAAGCTCTTCGAGAAGAATATCTAGGGATACCACCAAAGTAAGTCCACAAATCATTTTAATTGGATAGAGGGGTCTCCGGCATTATCCGAGCAATAGCCCGCATCCGATGGAAAGCTTTTCTCCGACGAGAGGGAGGTTGAAAACATCATGAATTCATCAGCTTGGAACACCTGCTAAACTAAGGAAGCTTTGGACATTGCAAAGGAGAAGCATTCGGGGAAAGCAAATTGGAATTGATTATCTTGATTTGTCCATTTGTCCTACCAAAACATACAAGAAGTTCCATTTTCGATTGGACACTGGCAGCTTCTTTAAATTTAGATAGAAACTTCAAGACATCTTTCCACCAAAAGATCCTTTCCCTGACCCCCTTGGCAATCTGCCATTATTATAGTGCTTTTCCCATATCATGGTGACCCATTTCTGTTGAAGAATTTGTGAAGATTTTTTTCATCAACAAAGCTTGGTTCTCGAGCTCAATATCAATAATGCCAAGAACCCCCTCCTGATTTGGGGCTTTGACTAAATCAAAGGCTACCTTTGGTTGGAAAGTAGCATTCACATTCGAACCTATCCAATTGAAATATTTTTCAGTATTTGTCTAACTGTTTGATGACAGTTTTTGGGATCTCTAGAGTGCACATGTAATAGGTTGGCAGGGCTGAAAAACAACATTTGTAATTTGAAGTCTTCCGGCTTGATTTAGCAAAGAGCTTATACTTCCCAATATCCTTTCACACTTGTTGACAAGGGGAAGGAAATCTTGCACTTTAGGCTTAGTAATTCCCATGGGAAGGCCCGGGTAGGTGAAAGGTTAAGTCCCTTTTGAGCGACCAAAGGTTCTGACAAGATGATCCAACCTTTCCTCGAGAGATGTTAATAGGCAACATCAAGGATTTAGCATAGCTATCTTTGAGGCCAGTTGAATCTGCAAAGTTTTGAGGAAGAAAAGTTGTCTTGGGTCAACTTCCATGATCAGCAGGGGTGTCATCAACATATTGAATAACAGGAAAATCTTGAGAGCCTTTGTAGGGGTATTGGAAGTTTGAGAAGACCCATTTCTTTTGCTCTATTGATTAGAGTCTGAAGGAAGTCGGCCGGCTAACACAAACAACATGGGAGAAAGAGGGTCCCCTTGCCCGACCCCTCTCTTGCAATGGATAGTCTTTCAGGGGGTGCCATTTAACAAGACTTGAGAAGTGCCCGAGGAAAAGATATTTCTAACCCATGAGATCCACTTTTCACCAAATCACTTGGCTCCCATGTTTGCAATAATGGCCTCATGCTCAATCTTGTCAAATGCCTTCTCAAAATCAAGCTTCAGAATAACAATCTCTTTTTTTTTTTGAATGATGGCAAATGTGAAGGTACTCAAAGGCCCCGTGCTAAAAATTCTTGAATGGTCCTTGTCTTGATGAACCCATATTGATTGTTGTGTATCAAAGAGAGGATGATGGGTTGAAGTCCGTTATTAGCTAGCAATTTTGTAAGCATCTTTATGGAAGAGTTGAGCAGGGAAATGGGCCTGAAATCATTAACAGTCTAAGGATTGTCCACCTTTGGGATTAAAGCGATGAAGGAAGAATTGATGCTCTTCAGGCAGACATTAGCATCATAGAAGTCCTAAAAAAGTTTGTAGAAGTCCAGCTCAATGACCTGCCAAGAAGCTATTCTTTGGAAAGCCTTCCTCTCTAGGCCCCACCAATTGATCAATGTCAATATCATCAACAAGATAATTGACTTGGGGAGGCGTGGTGTACATGAACCAGCTACTACATATCCTCATCGGCCAACTACATGAGCTACTCTTCGAGAGGGTTCAACTACTCTTGTTCTAGTTCAGGATTGATAAAGAAAACGTCAATCTGAGGCTGTTGCAGATACTGAACATGCTCCTATCCTTGTAGGTCATTAAGCTTGAGGAAATCACCCTGGACTGTCCTATCTAGGTTAATGATGATAGGACCCAAGTCTTGGTTGATTTCCATTTTAGGCCCTGGGGCATTCAGGTCAATCATCTTAGGGTTCTGCTTCAAGTCTTACGGAAAAGCATTCTGAATGGGCTGGTTGTGGCCTTCATCTTCTTGGGTCCAAAATCCCCATCCATCAGGATTCTACTAGAGCTGGGCTGCATCTGGCATAGGCCTTGGCTCCCCTTCATTCTGATTCTGATCCTCGTTCTGACCATCGTTGTCATTGTTCCCATCCAAGGGCTAATCGGGCCGACCAAGCCCAAAGAAGTTGAAGGGAACCCCCATTTCCATGTCCACAACAGCAGGGATGGGATCCTGAGGGGACCAACTTGGTGCTGCTCATGACGTCTCAACAGTACCTCAATCTGCAAAGTCCAGGACTCCCTTTCCAAATCATGGTACACCACGGACTAGGGGACCCTTTCCAAATCTGTCACACATAACCGGACCAGGAGCTTCAACTTTTCTCTATCATCCGTTTCCCAACTGCAGATTCTAGCATTCTCACCCAAGGATGCATGGATGTGCCTCGTCGTCCAATAGTCCGGGCGGCAAACCAATAACTAACAGCCAACATTCATGGTTGAACTCAGCCCGCCTCTAGTTCTATCCCTTGTTGTTCTTTGTGAATGTCACAGTCACATCCCCAAAAGACACGAGGGATCTCAGCTACTAAAGGATCTCTATCATATATATGCTTAAATTTCACTAATGCTTGTCCCAGATGCGTATGCTGAATATCAAGAAACGCCGCAGGCCTTTCATTGTGCAGAAAATCACGAACAACATCTCTTACCGCATCAATGTGCATTGACGCTGAGGTAGCGGGTTGAAGATGATGAGTGCTAGGTCCTCTCGTTCAACGCCGGGCGGTCGAGAAGGAGCCACCGCATGAACCACGAAGGGCCTATTGGGCACGTCATGGAACTAGAGACCATCTAGGACCCACGGCATCGGATCAACATGATGGAAGGCCATCTGGTCCGCAATGCAACCCTCGGCACTGGCGGCGGCACCGGGCCGATGATCGGTGGAGGTGGTCGGTCTAGAAGAGCAAAGCAGATTGAGCTGTGGCATGGAAGAGGAGTGGGGGTTTTCTTGAGGTTGAGCACTGTAGCACTTGGGTGAGGAAGACGAAGCGAGTGACCACTGCTTGGGGTCGCTGGCATTAAAGATAGTAGAGCCATCAGACGATCGAATGGGCTTGGCTAGTTGGGATAGAGGCCCAATAGGCCGGGGATCGGGGAAGGTTGGGTGGGCAGTAGGATCAACCCAACAGATGACCATTTCCCAGGGCCTTTAAATCCTCGCTAAACAATTTAAACACCGACGGCCTTGAGCCAGAGGGTTTATGTTGGCCAATGGAGTTGAAGAGCCATGCTGAATTCTCTGGAGCACATGGGAGAGTCTCGGGGCTGTATCTCTGCTAGGAAATTTGGGATGCTAGGGCCATTGGGAGTTGGAGCAACAAGAATTATCAATATGGCCCCAAGCCAAGCATGCACGACATTGGATTGGCCTGCGACAGCCACACCTTGAATGCCCATCAAAAGACAGCGAGGACATGCAGAACCAGAGACAGGAGGATTGGCTGCCATGGCCACCGGGAAGATGAGGCGCTCACGAAGGGGTTTTGAAATTTTTGGCTTGCCAATGGGCTCAAGGTTAGCACCGGACAATGGCGGGGTGTTCTTATTTGCATCAACAAATGATTTCTTGTTGAGTTGAACCATGGACATCAGTCCAAGAGGCATGCTCTTTGGTATAGAAGAGTTTGAAATCGCTGCGCCAATCCGGTCCGCCATTGCCCCAAAGGTGCAAGAACAACGAGAAGCAATCACATGAGAAAGAACGAAGGTAGCAGATGAAGAACCCCACTGGCTTTGAGGAGGCAAAGAATTTGAATGTGCTATTAACAAGAACAAAGACATTGAAGTGCTCCACAGAGCCACCAATGGTGGCCTATAGGATCGGGGCCACCGATCTAGGACAGAGTCTAAACTTGCAACGCCCAAAGGAGACAACGAGAGCGAAGGCGCTAGGGCCGATGTCCGGCCAAGAGATGGAACACTCAAGACTCTTCCGCATCTACGACAGACTAAATCTTGTGACCTGGCTCAAAGGAGAGGCCGGGAGATCCATGAATAGGGATCGGGGGGGGGCGATTTGACATACCAGGGCAAAGCAGGCCTCGCGATCGGGGGAACGAAAGCACCATCAACAAGCTCGGAGCAAGGAGAGAAGAGGCTCAAGAGGAGGCCGGGGCAGGCCGCCGGTCACGGGCAGGAGGCAAGCGCCTCAGGCAGCCATCATAGCTGGTCGCCTCATCGCCTTAGCTCGCCACGTTTGAGCATCCTTCTTTCTAGAGGACAAATACTAATTTTACACTAAATAGTTTCCATTTATCGAGTAATTCCATTAATTGTTCTCGGATAGTGTCTGATTAGGAAATAAAATGACGATATCTAACTCTTTTATGTTCTCTCTTAATTTGTCTTAGAAATTATAAAACTAATGTATTGCAGGACAAAGGCAATATACACGACAACAATATGCTTTTGTGAGAGCAGAAATTAGATAACAGTAGATGGCAAATAGGAGTGTTATACAATACCGTGTAGGTGGAACTTTTTAAACATACCAATTATTGTTTCGAGAGAACTCGTGCCCAGGCCACGTCGGAATTCACCGTAATTAGGTTGGGCAGTTCCAGGTGGCTCTAGAAGGGAGCTCGGGGGAGGCGGTCGTGATACGACGGTGGTTGCTTTTATGAAGGGCAGCGAGCCATTGTTGACAACCGGTTGGGCAGGGTAGGCGGTGGGGCGTTGCGGCAGTAGTCGCCGATGGGGGCGTCACAACGGTAGTGGGCGGCGGGCGGCGGCGTGGCAATAGTCGGCGGCGGCGGCGGCCACGACAGTAGTCGGCAGCGGGGGTTGTCACACCGGTAGTTTGTGGTGGGGAATTCACGGCAAAGTAGCAGGCAGCGTGGTGTTATGGTGGTAGAAGGCGCCGGGGGCGCCGCGACAGTAGTCGGTTGTGGGGCGGAGAATCGGGTGTGGGGCAGGGGGGAGAAGAACATGCGGGTCGACGTGAGGAGAAAGATAAATAAGGGGTTGTGGCCTTTTCGCACCGCATGACCGTCACGTGATAACCACCTTTGTTCATCATTTATTTAGGAAATCAAAAGTATCTTAATTCCATTTTAGCATATGTAGTATTGAGTTTATTTCTTCTTTTACTATGCTGATGGTTTGCACTCAAGGAAATTAAAACTAAAAATCAGTACATATTTAATATAGTTGTACAACTATAAGAAATATGTTGAATATCCGATGAAAGAAATTTGCTCAATATACCAAAGAATTCAACAGGAGATTCTCAGACGAGGACCTCCAATTGAGTTTCTTATCAATTGAAGAGCTTTAGTATCTATAAGTAGACTATCGTGGTTTCTAGAAGATAGAAAGAAAAGAACAACCCACTCTTTTAGTAATACCATATAAAGTAGAGACATAGACATAGACATAGACATAGACATAGACATAGATATAGACATAGATATAGATACACATATAGATACAGATACAGATACGGATACAGATACAGATATAGATACAGAAACAGATATAGACTGTGCCGCTGACACCAGATTTGGGTCAAAGAAGTCTTTGCCTAGAAATTGTGGTGAACAAAACAACCGGCTCAAAGGAGTGCATTTTGCCAAGAGGGATGAAGGCAACAGATAAAGTGATGTCATGAGGGCTTGGTTAGAGTCAAAGAAAAGAGGGTTGAACTTGTCAACCCGACATGAATTATATGCGAATCTTTGTGTCACTATGACATGATAGGACAATGTTTCGGACCTCCAAATAGAAAGGGAACATTGGAGGCCAAGTTCTCTTTGGTTAGGGTTTTGTTCTCAAGTAAATTACAGTCGTACTCTACTAAGACTCATGTTAAGCTTTGGGCTATAAACATATAAACCCCGCTATTGTAAAGATATCAATCAATCAAATACAACAACAACCGGCTCTGGCCACCTTATCGAGTCCAAGTCGGGTCGTCGAAGTTCTTCTGCAAGAGCTTCTCGTGATCCACTCCGTGTTGCTCATAAGTTCTAACAACCATCGTTATATCCTGCCAAAATCAATCGACGGCGAAGTAGCTTTGCTAGGGCCGCTGGCCTTCTAGACTTGCCCTAGCATTGAGTTATTAGCTCTACTGGATATGGCTAAGTCTAGTAGATTCATTTAGTTACCCATGATGTTAATGCTCAGATTTGCTTATGTTTTACATATGAACACACCTTTGCCTGGTCAGATTGATATGAGCTTTGGCCTTAGATTTATATTGTTTACGATCATCTCTATGCATCATTTTCTTAATTTTACCATTGATTGTCGTTTTCACATGCTTATTGGCTGTACTCTATCAATCTAGATCGTCACATGTTGTGGGTTTCGATTCATCTATGCATGATTAGAGTGGACAATTGATACGAAACCCCTGGATTACCCGGTTTGTTTAGCCATGTAAGGTCTAGTCATGTCTAGATGTGTCTGTTCCTGCACCATGGACCCCGATTCGACTAACATAGCCGATGTGGTAGACACTCTCAAGTGAGGCATGCATAGAGATCTGTCATAGCTTGGATGCACCAGAGGTTTACAGTAGCCCTGAATGTTCACCAGTCGGTTGTGGTAGATCCGATGATTCCCAATGTCTAGGCATCGAACAACTCATGCATGTGTCCCATCTTTAGTTGTTTTTAGGTATATACGAGCCTTACATGTCTATAGAACTGTTTTAGGTACCAAATGATCTAGCTTTACGCTCTGAGTTTACTAAAGCCTGATGACCGTTGGACTAGGTGAACATAGTTTTGGCACATTTAGCTTAAAAAGGCTAGTTGAGACCGTCAGCCTTTTTTATACAAGTCTCGATGAATATCAGTTTGTTTGTTATTTAGAGATTTATCGGATATTCCTCATATATGTTCATATCATAGAATGTTATCATTGTTCATGTAATGTTAAAAGCTGTGAGCGATCGAATAAACATATTCAATCGGATGTAGTGAAGGATTTTAGTCATTCTCATTTGCACACATCCTACAGCTTACACAGGTCGGCTATGTTGATAATAACGTATACCCATACACATTTAGCCGGTTTGATAAGTTTTCTTGGTATGTGCATGCTTTTGACTCTCTGAGAGTCGCCCTTTTGGAATTGTCTGGCAACACCTAGCATGCTCTGCTCGTAATTACTTGTTAAGCTCTCTTTTCCTTGTCGATTGTAGGGTCAAATTGACTGGCACGCCTCGAATTCACAGGTTCAACCCTTCTAGCCCTGCGTAAGTGTGTTCCCAGGAAGCCTGACTACTTTTTTGCGTCAACAAATTACATTTTTAATGGACCTTGTAGTTGGTAGATCCTTTGTGAACCTGGTGTGAATCTGCCCATGGCTCTTATTCTTTGCCTCACAATGCCTGTGTTGACCACCACAAGTGAAGACGTTACCATCTGTCACTAACGGACTCAGGCTCCTTGCCGAGTGTCAAATACATTGAGCAAACGCCTTTATACACTCGACAAAGCCTTTACCGAAAGTGTTACACTCGGCAAGGGGCACTTGGGCAAAGGAAGCAGCGCCAAAGGCCTCTTTGCCATGTGTTTTTTTGTCGGGCACTCGGTAAAACACTCGGAAAAGAAAAACAATTGGTAAAGAAATAACGAAAAACCCCAAAATAATGGCAATTTTCTTAAATCGAAGGGGGCCCCACACCACCCACTACCACTAGCCATAGTCATTTTTCCCGGTTTTTGCAAACTTCCGGTCGTGAGGCTTCAAACCTGTGGCATCCCCCTCGTGCAACTCTTACTCTACCACTGCACTATGACAACACATGTTTATTTGTAGCCCGAAACGAATTCAAATCAACAAGTGTTGTGACCTCAAAAACTTTATTGTTAACGCATTGTCAAATGATGATTTGTGAGAGAGTTGTAGGATTTGTGAACAATAATGTTAACGCTTTGTCAAATGAAGAAATGACCAAAATAGCCTTTGTAGCTCTTAAGAAGATATGAAACTTTGTAGTTGAAAACCCTTTCATTTGAGCTCTGTTGGGACCTCAAAAACTGCTTTGAACTCGGTATTTTTCCGGGTGCAAGGAAACAACACTTGGAAAAAAATACATCTTTGTAGGTAGAAGTCACTCTACAAAATAGTTCTTTGCCGAGTGTTTTTTTTTTTTTTTTTTTTGCCATGTGTTTTTGATTCGCACTCGGCAAACTAAGTTTCTGCAAGTAACCGATAAAATATACTCAGCAAATACTTCGGCACTCGCAGAAGAGTGGAACTTCAGTAGCATGTGGTGGTCCTCCACGCTGCCAACTGGCAGATCTATACGTGCTTTTTGTTTGCCATGTTGGAGGTTGTTTTTGTCCCCAAAATCCACTGTGTACTAGCTATTTTGGCCATATGCGTATGCTCTTGGAGACAGTCGACCATCCTGACGAGTGACAACTCGTAAGGGTGCATGCATTGCGTCCACACTGCCGGCATGGAGTCGCAGCATTATTTATTTTTTTGCCAAAGGAGGGGTTCACGATTTGTTTGCCAGAGTGTTTTTCTTTGACACTCGATAAAGAAGCCTTTGCTGACACATACTTCATTGAGTGTGCTTTTCCGGGTGTCTCCAGCACTAGGTAAAGAGTCTGAGTCAAGTATTATGTATCTAGCTGACAGTTGCAGGTAGGAGTCATTGGTTTCTCCAGGCGTAACATTATCCGATATATCAATTCAGGAATAATATTCAAGAACAGGTGCACGATCGAGGCTTCTAGAATCAACAAAGAAAAAACTAACCCCATCTTTTCAGTATTATATACAATGTATCAGCTTTGCAAACTAATTAATTAAATATAATGAAGAAGTGACAATATTCATTCATTACATATATATACACTTATAAATGACAATTACGAGGTGGTCGTAAATTCTGTTTCAATGATCACGTTTGAGGATATTACATTCTTGTTACCATTTATGATACTATGATAAAAAGTATATGATTCTGTCATGACACATAGCGTAACATGATAGGATCAAGTATCCATTGCTCAAATAAAATAGCAAGTTTCTATAAAGGAAAGCTTAGCAGGAAACAACGCGCAAGGACAAACTCACAGTTGGTTACATCTTTGTTGCTCCCCTTGAAAAACATTTTCAACCACTTAAATGTGATCAATCAAACCATATACGTACATTGCAGAACATTTTTCAATCTCTGAATTCTCTGCAAAAAAAAAAAAAGAATAAATCTGATGAGAAGTAGTTCTTGAACTGAGGATCTTCCCCATTATTGCAATAATGGACAAGTAGTTCAGACAGGTTCAGAGACAGCAAAAAGTGCTTTTTTTCTGTTAAAAAAAGCCTCTCATGATAGAGCGATCCAGGTCAAAATTGGCAAGAAAATTTTGTAAAAGATTTATCTTATTGATCAGTTACTACTGTCAATGCTAAAATAGACAAATTAAATACAGATATGGTAAATTGGCCACCATCTTTCATTACCTAGTACTTATTCAGCCGACTTGTTTTAAACTAATCAAAATCAACCAGATACATAAATATTGGCACAAATAGATACCTGCTTCAGCATCAACATGGCTGCACAAGGCCATGCATCTTTTTATTTAGGGCTTCCACCTTTTCACTAAGCTTTTTTTTTTTTAGGGTAACCTACCTGGAATAAATGTTAAACAATTGTTGTTTAACGAAAGACACATAGATAAATAATGCTTGCAATATAAAAAAACACACAGGTCAAATGTTTAGACACCTATTCAGATGCAAGCAATATGCTGCCTTACATGGTTCTACTCTAAGTACTTATCACATCACAAAGCACTACGGTTAGTCTCCAGGTAATACAATCAAGTATTCCAAGTTGCTAACACTAACAGAAGAGCATAATCCTCTTTGGACAATCCGTTTCAATTTTTCACAAAAACAGGGAAATATGTACCAACAGCCAATTTTTGTAGTACACAGATTGATGCCAATTTTTAGAATCTACCTTCAGAACTCATTATTCACTAGTAATGAAATGATTTTACGTGATGTTGCAAAATATTTACCCGGCGGGCACATAGTCTGCCCGTCACGGATAATACCACTGATTTTACGCGGCGGGCCTTTATAAAAGGCCCGTCACAGAAAATGAGGCCATTTTCGAGGCGGCCACATTAAAAAGGTCCACCATGCAGGAAAAAAAAAAAAAACCCGAGCCCACAACTAATCCCAAAGCGAGCATCTTATCGGGTCATATATAAGTGGCACTTCACTTCATCACCGAACCCTAACCTTATCCCTCAGCTCCACACTTCCCCCACGCGACCGCCGCACCGCAACCTCCCTTCCCTCCCTCCCTCTTCCGTCCTCCCCAACTACCTCCCCGACGAGCGAGCGGCGGCGGCGGCGGGGGTGGGGCAAGCAAGCGGCGGCGCTTGTGGTGAGGCGGCGGCTCGATCTACTCGGTGCACGAGCGTGCAGCCGGCGGCGGGCCCCTCCCCGTGAGCCCGAACGGATCGGCGACGGTGGTGCTCCAACTTCATAGCAATCGATGACGGCGATGCGGATCCTTGCTACATGAACGCTTCGTGGCGGCGGGCCCGGCCCCCACGAGCCTCGAGTGGATCGGCACACGCACGATCGCGGATCCTCGGTGAACGAGCGTGCATGGCGGCGACCACCACCCCCATGCATGAGCCTGAGCGGCTTCGACCTCGACGGCATTTATCGATGGTGGGTGCGGCTAAGGGAGGTGCCGGCGGCGTGGATCGACGATGTGAACGGCGGCGCACCGCGACGCCGACGATCCAGTCCAGATGGGCTCGGGTTTGGGGTTTTTTTTCATTTTTTTTTTAATTTACCGTGACGGGCACTAAACACCCGCCACGGTTGCTCCTTCATTAACCGTGACCTTGTTAGGGTGACAGGCGCCTGTGCCCGCCACCGAAAATCATTTCTGCCCGTCACCTAAAATCATTTGGTTAGTAGTGATTGTCATCAATCCCTTTGTGGAGGATAACTCTTCCTCGCATCCATCAATATCCTCTGCAACATGCAATCTTCGTATGTCATTGTAGCCTAAATTTTTAATTGCTATTAGCAGCTAGTAGTGGCACAGTCCTGTAGCAAATACGCTGGGATACTGATCATCAAACAAGGAACTGATAGCAAAGTGGTAATGAAGAATTCGGATAGCAACCCATTTGCCACCTTTGAGGTTTGAGGTAGGGCTTGAGAACAGCTTCGCCTTCCTCCCAAGCACCTCCAACAGGCGACTCGGGAGGCGTCGGCACTAGCCTCCGAGTTCACCCCATCCCAAAGCACCCTCGCTGCCGTCGTTGCCCTCTGGCTCGCCAATGGCGCTACCGAAATCAGCACCGTTAAAGTTCCCTCGCCCTCCTCTTCACGACCTCCACGCACCCTCCCCCCCTCACCCCGGCTATTTTCTGTGGCGACCGGTGGCGTGCAGCTAGATCTATTGGCCCGGGGGCCCGATCCATTGTCTCCGGGTGTGTTGGCCGCCGCGGACTTCCTCGTCTACGGTTCGTGGAGGTGGCGCCCACCGTCAGTGAGCAGCGGCGTCAGGCCAGATCCAGTGCCCCTGCTGCCGGATCTGCCTTCTGCTGGCCTGCGGGGCGCTCGCTGGCAATGGCTTGCGTGCTGGTGTGAGGGGCTGAGCCAGCTCCGTTTTGGGCCAGACACGATCTCCCCTGGCTCACTGCATCGTGATGGGTGGGGGACGGTGCATGTGCGCCTGCAGGGTATTTCCGACGCTCCCCCCAACCCCCGCCGTCCCTCGCGGGCTCTCCGACCTGCCATGGCTGTTGCAGTCTTGGTACCCGCGGTGACGACCGACCGCTATCGATGGCACCGCAGAGGGTACCGCAAGTGGCCGGCACCGATGGACGACATAGCTAGAGGTGGTCTATGTCGGTGGCGCTTTCTACGTCATGTCCCTCCTTGATGATGTCGTCAAAGCTCTCGTCCATCCAAGTTGGCTGAGGTTGAAAGACCTGCATGAGACCTCCCAACATTATTGTTGGCGTCCGTGAATGTCAATGTCCTTCCTTAAGGCCTTGCTGAAGCACTCCAGCAGCATGTCTTGTGCCGCTTACGTCAGGTTCCTCTCTATGCTCGTGTTCCTCTTCCCCTCACGCATTGCTTTGTCGGCTATTGGTCCATCCACCCATTAGTCGCTGGTTCGTTGGTAGATGCTTTGCCGCTGTGGTTCGTTGGCGCATGCTTTGCCGTCGGGTCATGGGGATCCTCTTAGGCAGCTGCTGAGTTGCCGGGAGTGTGTGGTTTGTTGGCGGATGCTTTGCCGGTGTGATCTTAAGCCTTTTCTTGAGTAGCTTTTGAGTTGCCAAGAATGATGGCGCTTCCCGGTTCGTTGGCGGATGCTCTGCCGTCGTGTTGTCGGCCTCCTCTTGGGCAGCTGCTGATTTGCCAACTGTGTGTGGTTTGTTGGCGGATGCTTTGTGACCGTGATCTTAAGCCTCTTCTTGGGCAGCTTTTGAGTTGTCATGAATGATGGCGCATCCCGTTCGATTGGCGGATGCTTTGCCGTTGTTTTGTCGGCCTCCTCTTGGGCAGCCGCTTGGTTTATTGGCAGATGCTTTGCCGTCGTTTGTGGCTATTGGATGATCTCCTGAGTTGACATCCTTTGTGTGGTGCCTCTGCAGGCACAGTTGTAGTCCTTAGGTATGGAGGGCAGTCGCCTTCTCGTGTAACTTTTTTACCCCTGTTCGTGGGTTGTCGGGTGTTTGGTAATCGCTCGTTATCTTTTTTCCTCCTCTTATTGTAACAAAACTCCCTTCTCGCTTAATGAAAAATGCGTCAATGGTGTTATCACGAAAAAAATAAAGAATTCAGATGACCCTCACCTCTTATAGGTTAAAAAGAAGTAATTTAAAAAACAATAAGCAATGATTGCTATGTCCATCAATTCCTTCGCACTTTTATAGTATAGAATAGATAAAGTAGAGTTTCTTTTAAAAAATATATTAAGTAGAGATACAGAGATAGATTACAGAAAGAGAGATAGAGATATAGAAAGAGATAAAGATGTACTACCTCTGTTTCATTTTCTTGTTCGTTCTAGCACTAAAAGTAGATGTCTACATGCATTCAATGTTGCATGTATATTTGTATATAGATGAGTCTAGATTCATTAAATTACTGTTGCATTTGATGGAATCCTAAAACGACTAACAAAATGAAACGGAGGTAGTACAACATTCTTAATAAAGCCTGTAACAGGTAGCTAGATCGCCGTGAGCCTAGTGTGATTCTGCCGCATGGCTGTCTCGTTCTTTGCCACACAATGCCCCGCGTACTGGCCACCACAGGAGCACTTCGGCATCTTGTTGTCCTCCACGCTAGTCCGCCCTCAGCGGGCAACTTGCAGCAGCAGCTGCCACTGCAGAGGCAGGATTATTCCGGCCTGTCGCCAGGTGAGAGAGTAGGTATGGTGGTCTTGTTCAGCATCACCATTCTGTTCATCGTCATTGGCTTGTGGCGTATGTTGTGCCGTTCTAGCAGGATCTATCGTCCAGGACCGCAGATCAGCAGCGAGGGTATAAGAGAACGCCGGCAGCCGCCTACCGTGGCGGCAGACATACAGTTGGCACCAGCGCCGGCGAGCAGCGCAAGCATAACGACGCACCTGTCTCTATCTGCAGACGGGTGGGCTGAGCAGACGTGTTCAGTGTGCTTGTCGGAGTTCGCTGACGGCGATATGGTGAGGGTGCTGATCGTGTGCATGCATTGCTTCCATACTGACTGCATCGAGCCATGGCTGCGCCGGCACGACACCTGCCCGCTCTGCCGCGCTCCAACAACAGCGGCCAAACTCGGCCAGCATACGGGGAATGTAACCTAATGTTACGATCCTAGCCTATGCCATGCTTAGTATTATTGGGCTGCACTAGCTAATGGACCTATAAGACGGCCTGCGTGCCGCTGGGTTGTATTTTGGGCTTGACCCGTTTAAGTTAAATCCTATGACTAGCTGTGTGGGTGGTAGGGCGGACAACTATGCAATAACAAACAAGTCAATTGACCCCTACTTCCTCTCGGCTCTCCCAAGCTCTCTCTTTGCGAGGCGGCACCACTGTGCTCCATCGCCGAGCGTGTACGCCGGCCTCCCCCTCCAGTTACCGGGCGTGACACCTAAGTAGCCACCTATCTCGTGTATTCGCATGTATAGCCGGTTGTATCTGCTTTAAGCAGTTTCAACAATTTGTATTTGGTCATGTGAAAGGAATACCACTTCCAGTAGTGGAATGAATTGCCCAACACTACTACAGATTTGATTTAGCGAGGTACTAGAAAAATATTAAGGGTGGTGGTTATTTGGAAAACTGCTACAGTAAATGGCTTGATTTACTGTGGCGGTTTTTTTAATTCACCATGGCGGTTTAAAAACCATCACGTTAAATAACCATGGCTGTTTTTGTAATTGGCCCCGCAAACAGAAAATCAAGCCCAGCCCATGAACCCAAAAGCCCATTTCGGTGGCACCAAATATATATACGAGCATAACACTAGGGTTCCACTTCACTTCACCGATCCCACAGACTCCTCCTACCAAGTCTCTTCTCTCTCCCCCGACCAAGTCCCCTTTCCTCTCCCACCAGACTTGTGCGGAGCCTCCCTCCCTCTTCCCTCCACTACTACAAGATTGATTTTACATGGTGTTCGGATTTTATTTTCCGTGGCGGGCATTTGAGAAACTGCCACGAAAATACCCTAATTAACTGTGGTGGTTATTTTTGATTAACCGTGGCGGTTTTATTGACCACCACGAAAATCAATTAACCGTGGCGGTTTTCTATAAAAACGCCACCGAAAATAATAGCCCAAAGCGGCTAGCCCATTAGGTTTCTCCTCACCCATTTGGCCCGATATTGAAGTCCAATATATATACAACACTTAGTTTTTCAGGCATCGTCCACTCCCGCCCAGATCCAGATCCCGTCTCCATCCTCTCGCTCCACTCCGCCCGTCACCCTCCCACAGGCGGCAAAAAGCGCGACGGGCGCCGGGCGCTCCAGAAAGCAGTGGCGCGGCGAGCCGGGCGGGCTAGGCGGCGCGACGGCGGCTCGGTGGGTCTGCGCGACGGCGCCGGGCGCCCAAGAGGCCAGGATGCGCCGACGGCACCGGCGGGCGGGCGGCACGACGGCGTCGGGCAGGCCAGCGCCGCGCGACGGCGGCGGCGCTTACACCTCGACCGACGGCGGGCGGCGCTGCCCCGCTAGCGACAACGACAACAACGGCGGGCGGATCCCAGCGGGGGCGGCGGGCTCCCCTCCAGATCCGCGCTGATCCGCCGCCGGCCGGGCCGGTGGCGGATCCGCCGCCGGTGGCGTTACCGGCCGCCCGGTGCGGATCCGAAGGCGGCGAGCCGTACCCAGCGGTGGATGAGCTCACGACGGGCAATTGGATGGGCTTCGTGGGCTCGAGGCTTTTTTTTTTATTTTTTTGTATTAACGGTGGCGGGAAAAATAACCGCCACCGAAAATCATCTATTTTCTCAGGATTTTCTAACACGGTGGCGGACACAAAAACCGCCACCGAAAATAAAATTTGCCCGCCACCTAAGTTCGATTATGTAGTAGTGCTCCCCATCCCTTTCCGGCGGGCCGCCACGACCACCGCGGCCCTCCCTCTCCTCTCCCCTTCCCCCTCCCGGCAGTGGCCGGATCGAGGTGGATCGGTGGCGCGGGGCGGTGGATTTTGTGCGCAGGGGCGGATCGAAAGCAGCGGGCGGGCGGATCGGCAGCTAGCTTAATCGACGCGGGCGTGGTGTGGTGGCGCGGGTCAAGCGTGCAGCGGCCAATGGATTGAGCGTCGCCGGCGGATCGAGCACGAGCGCGGCTAATGGGAGCGCGGCGGCGGATCCATTCAACGGCGGCGCCCCGGGCCCGTTAGGGTTTCACCGACTTTTTATTACCGATTAACCGTGGCAGTTTTGGAACCGTGACCCTAGCTCGTGTCAGTTCAAAACCGCCACCGTTAATCAAAAACGCCCACCACCATTAATCAACGCAGTACTAGTGCAATTCAAAAATACTCATGACATTTAAACCTATCGCATGACCTTTACAGAGCGGTCAACCTGAATCGGACTTGAAATTAATACAGGTAATTTTAGCACAGGAACGAAACCAGTAAGCACAATGACGTGTATGCAAAAAATCTCATGTCTCCTGTTTTGATTCCAGTGTTAAACTTTAGCATTTAACTTTTAGTACTCTTTTAGCACTGGGATCCTAATATCTTATCTTACTATTACTAATTGGAGGCTCCAACGAATGCTCCACATTAATTCTCATTAGATGCGCTTAAGAAAAAGATAAATTCTACGCTAAGAAAAAAGATAAATTCTATAAATTCTTACGTTAATTAGAAACATCTAGCCATCAAATCTATAGACTCGGTGATCCATAACCGTTAGATCTACTTTATTTTTCTAGAACATTACCCACCTTTGCCATTATTATTATTTTCTCAAAAGGTAAAAAATTAGAGAGTTGCTATATCTCTTTCACAAGAAATTTGACCAACATTTCTTGCAACAAGCTAGACCCTTGGATCTTCTTCTAAGGGTGGGATGCACTGTATGTACACTGTTAGCTAGCAAAACAGTTAACGGGTCCGAGTAACAGTAACGGATAGCTAGCAAGAGGGTTAACGGGGCCAAGTAACAGTAACAGTTGAAGATCCAAAACCCATTAACCACAAGTTTGTGCCACGGTGTGGCCATCGCACCAATTAAATGAATACACAAAAATCACAGCTTTGCCTTTGCACCCTCCAGCGGGAAAAACTCCCCCTCCCCGATCAAACCTGGATCCAGAAGAGCTTAAGACTGGAGAAAAGGGCAAAAATTAGAGAAAAACACGAGAAGATCAACAAGAAGGGAAAAGAGGATCAAGCACCTGGAAAGTATGTGCCCTTCAGTTGCTTGCTTCTGTCCTTCCTTGTCCCTCTGTTGTCCTATGTACGATCTGTATTCATCTGAATTTGTACTTGCTAGAGACCAAGGCCATCTTCAAGACAAATTCAAGTCCATGGTCTTCATCTTCAAAATTTCATATACTCATCACTAAAATTGCAGTTAACTATATTTGCAATTTAGAGTATTGCAAATTGCAATCAAATACTACACAATTTAGACAGCACAATTTGTACACAATTTGTACTTGCTGGACATGAATTTGTCCTCTGTACTACACACACAATTTGTCCTCTGTTGTCCTCTATACTACACACAATTTGTCCTCTGTACTTGCTGGAGGCCACATACAACACACACACAGAAACAACTTCAGTGATGGGGCCGCCATTGTTTGAAACCGGAAGTGTGCTGTTCTCTTCTTCATCATGGATATAAACCCCATGCTAGTGGTGATCAGCACCTTGACAAAGTTGTAAAGGCCATCTCCAAGAATTATAGCGATGGATATAAAAACCTACAATAGTCAAGAATTTCCAGATTAGCTTTTTGGTTGCAAATGGTGATATATTAGAACAAATGATGAATGATTATGAATGATTATATGGGTCTTTACCCTGTAACCTTGCAGTCCATGAAGACCGATCTCTGAGAGATTGGCTGGGTCCCTTCTTGTTGCGAATGAGAGGCCACATTATTCCCTAGGAAAGTATGCCTCCCAGTAGGACAGATACGTTCACAATGTGCGGGCAGATCATCCCAACTCCAACATAGGTAGGAGAGAAATCAAAGTAAAACCTGAACATGAAGTGAGAATGAACTTCAGTATGGAAGCCATTTCATCAGCCTCCTAAACTGGTACACTCAGAATGCTATAAGCCATCGCTAGATAATTATTTGCACTAAATAATGCTGAATTTATTTTCTGAATGTGCATTGTGGCCAGTAACAAGGGTAATGAATGAAGGCAATGATAATGAATGAATTACCTGTGAGCAGTAGCAAACATCTAAGATAACAAACCAATATCTCTGCACTTGCTACTCTTCAAAGTAAAGGCAATAGTAGAACCTTGAAATGGAAGATAGATCATTTTACAATCAACAACAGTTACTAAGTCACAAGTAAGTAAATTCAGTATTTTAGACTTACTAATGCCGGGGAGGTCCATTTTAAGACAAACAAGATCCACAAGCTAAAAGTCATCCCTGTCTGACATGTCCTAGAACAAATATGAGAGTCATGACCTAACACAAAGGATAAAATACAAGATAAAGACAGTGGGTAGGGAACAAAGATAAGCAATACAATACAATACAATACAAGGCAAAATAGAAGGCACAATACAAGAGGCAAGACAAGAGACTATACAGCACAATCAACAAAAAAAAATACAATATAAAGTACAAGACAAGGGACAATCGAAACACAACCGCAGGTCCCTCGTGATGATTTTTGCGTCTCGGCCTCGAGGGCCTAACGGCCCACTCGACCCGGCGAAAGTGTTACTTTCAAAAGGCGCCTTCAGCGCTAAAGGTTTATATAGGGAATCAAGCGATGTCATTTTGTACTTTGTTGTCTTCTATCGCGGGGTCCCCGCTTGTTTGTAAACAATTTATTTTTATTAGAAGGGACAAAACATCAGACATAAACAAGGTTTCAGAGTTAACAATGTCAATTTGTACTTTGTTGTCGTGTATCGCAGGTCCCTGCTTTGTTTTTATTACAAGGGACAATACAGGGGAGAAAACATTAGACATATAAACAAGGTTACTGAGTTAACAATTTTTTCTTTTTTTGTAGGTCCACATCCAAGGAGTTCATGAAATGGAAGAACCGCATTCTTTTAATGAGAATGGTCTTGGAGTGATCACAATGCCATTCAACTTACTCAATTGTCCGAGCTAACAGCTACCACGATTGTAACCAGGTTTGAAAATAATGAAACTAGTTTCCATTTGACAAATTTCATGTTATTGCCATTGAATGTTCAAAGAAACTAGTTAGGTTTGCTAATCCATGAGAATTTTTATATGCAGATCTGCGGCAAGACATTTCGAACTCAATCCGAAAGTTACTACAACTATCATTCAAATATTGTCAACCCCAATTACACTCATGAGGTAAATTAAAATTTCAGTTATTGCAAATTAAGATAAAACAAATTGCAAGGTCTTGAAAATTTGCAATTTAGACTATTCCTAATTGCAACTACCGATATTTGAGTTTATTTCTTTTTGTTTGTAATGCTAAAGATACTTCAACAACACTAGTGAACTACAACTACTATGGACAAGAGAAAGAAACGAGAAGAAATGAATGTAAGTTGATTGACCACCTCGACAACTCTTGAGTCCAGGAGTCTTAGATGACGTTCATTAAGAAAGAACACAACATTAGTGCATCCCACAAAATACTACTAGTTAAAATAAAACAGAGTTCCTCTGCATCCCACAAATATAGTTGACACAAGGAAGCAAAGCCCACCTGTTATTAATGCAATTTTATTGTATATGATCTTAAAATTACAATACACAAATATGAAAATTCGACATTTTGAATACTGCAAATATTACTTGCCCTTAATGCAATTATATTGTATACTCATGCATGTGAAGGTTCGACAAAGATGCTTAACTTTTATGAATACCCTATACATGCTGACCTCCTTGTTGAAGTTCCAAATTGGACAACCATCCTTCAAGTACATTGGAAAGTTCCAAATTATACTGAATAACCTATAACTTCTACCAAATTGGACAACCAACCCGCATGAAAAAGACACCATCCATGCAACAATTAAACGGTCAACCTGTACCTACCCTTGCATGCCTATATCATTTATCCCATTTCTTGAACTAGAACTGGCTCACCTAATCACCTATTGAAGAAAGTTTGACAATAGCAACACAAATTTGTCTTGCTATCCCCTACTTGGAGCAAAGTATAGTTCCATTCAAGAAATTAACATTCTTGGGTACAAAGGATAGCATGGACACAATCAGAAAAAAAGGTGTCTTTCTTTTGTGACGTTAACACACATAAATTACTGCAGAAGGAAATGTGGAATGGGACCTTTGAAATCTTTTGTCCATTACGGTCTTTACTTTCAAAGACAGGGGAAACATTGAAAGGGTTGAATTATTTTCCCTCTTCAAAATACGCTGTAGGACTACTGAATATGTTAAGTCATTAGGCATAAAAGGACTAAAATGCAACTGTCACATAGTTGCAGAGAAGGACATGAAACACACGGTTATTTTAATAAGTTTGTAGTGAATACTAAAAAATTTTCTAAAGTGAGAGTGTGGATCAGGATGTGTCTGAAAATTTCACGTGCAGACTGCAGACAAGCTGGGAATTGGAATGCCATGAAAAGAACATACCTAGACCATTTTGACTTCCTGTATAGCCTCTCTTACTGATCTTGCAAGAGCCAAATTCGGAACCAACATTGCCGGTGCTTCACTGGGACCAGTTCCTTTGACAGAGCTAATTCTAAAACAACCGAAAGAAATGTCACAAGGAATCTTGCCTTTAGTACTGTTAGCTGATAGCTCCTCCCTCCGTCCAGAGATAATATATATATATAAAGTGAATCTAGTATATGCAACACTACAGATCGATTACTGTTATATAGTGTTGTGGTCACACTACAAACAAAAACATCATATCGATGACAGGCAAATGAAAAAAGAGGTGTTCGATAGCTACAGGAAGCAAAAATTTCAGTTTCTTGATCATAATTCAGAAAGCAAACGTTTTCCTAGAGTAATTAAGCATGCATCCACGCAATTTAAATTAATTAATTAATTAATTAATAGCATTTATAGCCACGAGCGGCGGCCATATTGATCATTATTACTTGTACATATATATCAAAGATACTACATAGAGGAGAGAAAAAATGGGGGATTTAAGATTCGACAACTTAACTGTGAGACCGCTTAAAATCGACACTTGATAGCCATGGAATCAATCGGGCGCCGGAGTGTGCGGTGAGCTCCCTAACAAATAATTGTAGTCATGGCACTATAGCTGAGTTTGAGCTCACGAAGGGGTTAAAACATGGTCTGACAATGAAAAAAAAACTTTAATTTTGCAGCTAAGCAAAGTAATCAAGAGCAACTTTGTAGTGTATATGGGAGGAAAAGGAAGAAAGGAACTCACCAGGTACAGGTAGTGGAGGCAACAATCCATTGCTTGCTCAATGTAAAAAGAATTTTATTCATTTTTAGTGAAATTTACTTAAATCTGTTGAAAGACAAGAAAAAAGCATGCTTCAGTGAGGAGTCAATGTAGCAGTTTAATATGAGAACTTGAGTAGCCACAAAGCAAGAACCTGAAGCCCACTACCATAGATTGAACTTATATATCTTCCGCCTGAATGCTCTTGTCCTCTCCCATACGAGGGCACAGTTCTGTCGAGGCCAGCTTGATGCGTCCTACACCAAGAGATATTTGCATATCTGTTCATCAAAAAGCTTTTCTAATTCAATTTAGTAATTTCTTATCCAATATATGTCCCAAGCTCAAGCATATTTACATTTTTGCGCAGAAAAATAAGACCTCGAATTCAACTTAGCCACAGCAGAGAACTCTACCTTTACAGAAGCATGACATCAGAGCATGCAGGGGCATAGTGATTTAAATTAAAATCAGCTAAAAGAAAAGCATTGTGTATACTTATACACACATGTGAATTCGATGCAGATACGGTGCCTAATAGACCTTAATCTAAATTGATTGTCATAACCTATTCCTTGAAGATGGCCTGCAAAATAACGCAACATTACAGCTAATATATTTTCTATGATGCAAATAAAGAGAAAAGAACCATGGACCGTTAGATTGACCTCAGTATGACACAAGCAAACAAATACGATTGCTATTTCAAAGAGGGTAAGAGTGAACACAAATCCCTGCTTATGAAACATGCAAGAGTCTAAGAGCATTGATAGATTTGACACTCCTTAGACGGATTTTAGTGAACAACCATATATTCCATGCAAGCTTCAGGAGAATTTCAACAAATGACATTCTATTTCTACTTACTTGCAGCAGCAACACGAACAACTTGACTTTGAGGCATTTTGTCGAAAGCAACTGCTGTACATCTTGACAGCCGCTCAAGGTTTCACGCTGTTGTAGCACTTGTTGGCAAGGAAACTTGCACAAAGATTTTCAAATCAGAGATTCCATGGAGATTTTAATGGGGGCCGCAGGCTACATTTTGTTAGCTAGGGTGGCTGACAAGCTGACAAGTTTAATGGAAGTGAATTAGGGTGCGGACCTGAGGGGCGGCAGCAGAGATAAGGAGTGCAAGCAGCAGCTGCTGCTGCTGCAGTGCGGAGTTCATCTTCCTCTAGTTCGTATCCCTTCCTTCGGTCCTCTCCCCTGCAGCAGCATAGAAGAAAACACGAGGTGGATTGGTAATCGGGGTTGGGTGCGCACTGAGCAGGAAGTAAGGACCAGATCATATCAAGTTCAAAAGATCCAGTACCTTGTTCTTGTAGCTTGCTTGCTTCTAGGCTGTAGCTGCGCAAGGCTGTGACCACATTTGTGAAAACATTAAGCTGTGAACCAAGCAGCCTTGCTGAGCAGCTCATCGATTCTTTTGGAGAAATCTTAAGCAGCAAAAAGGCAAAAACTGGTTTCTGCAACAAGTTATGGCATTAGGACAAACGGATTAGAGTCGAAGATATTGCTAACTCACTGATTATCCAAATTTTTCCCTGATCGGAGAAGTAAAATTGTAGTAAAAACCTAGATACTAGAAACACAAAGCGCTGGTGAATGTCACCACACAGCCTACTTCTACAAATCACCCCCACAGCGCTGCACGCCGGGAGCCCATGCGGAAGCACGCGAGAAAGGAAAAAGGACAGGCACACCTTCGCCCTCCCCGATCGGTGGTGACAGAGCTCATGAGGCCGGGCGACAGCGGCCACTTCGACTACCTATCGCTGCCCAGCTGGCGGAAGGGGACGCCACCCAGGACCGCCAAGAGGCAGCACTCGTCGCCGCTAGCCGGCGCCCGCCGCCGCTGGGCCGACACTACCGCCCCGGGTCGTCGGGTGCCGTGCTTGACGCCTTCCACCGCCTCGCTCAAGGACAGCGAAAGTGCGGTTCCACTAGCTCTGCGTGTTGAGCGCCCACCATCTACATCCTGCTCCCATGACAAAATCACGTGAGGAATCCATCGCAAATAGCATCCCCAATCATTCACAATGCATGGATCGAGCAAATAAAAGGAAGTTGAGATTGAACGAACCTCGACAACGCCGACGAGAAGCCTCCGGCCGGCCTACAAATTGACAAGGAAGGACATCCGGCGGTCCGAAGAAGAGAAGGAGGAAGATCACCGAGGAATCGCCCCTCCGCCGTGACAATCTCCACTAAACAGCGAGAGCCTTCCCGTCCTAGCGCGCCAATCGAGGATTTCGATCGCGGCCCCGGTCCGGATTGGAATCCAAGGCCACAGAGCGGTAGCAGGTGCACTAGCTGGACCCGACAAGAAAAGTGGACCCGTGAAGGAAAGGTGGACAACCGGACCTATACGTCGCTCCGCTCTCGCATCGATGCAGCGCATGACGCGTGTTGCAAGAGGTGGAAGACAAATTTCTTTCAACCGAGGTATAGGAAAAGTGTAAGAGTAAATGATTGGACCAAGCAAAATGCACAACATTGGACAGTGATGTTTAAGACAGACGTGTGCTTACATAGACGGAAAAAGGAATCATTGGTGGAGATAAGCACCGTGTACATGCAAAATATGTGAGCATATTGTTTGCCAAGCATCAAATTTGTAAACACAAGATGCTGTAGAAATATCGAGAAAAGAAAGATACGTAAATATGCACAGTTCAGTCAAAAGGTTTCAAGAACATACCCAGAAATCACTCCTCTCGAGATGTTTCAAAGCCCGGACAGCTACACTAGGATCAATTTGATCATATGAGGAATTTGAATCCTAAAAAAAAGGCAACAAGATATATCATATTATATACACAGGTGCGTAAACAAACAAAATCAAGTAAACTTATTATCTCATCAAGATTCAATGAATTAGAGTTGTTGTCGTCTTTGGAGCTCTTAGAAAAAACTCATCGTCACTCTCAACATTTAGAGTTTCAACATCAGAACCCAACTCATCATTAGCCATGGCTATATAAAAAAAAATCAACTAGTGTCATCTCAAAGAATATGCATGTGTATCAGTAACTCACATGAGTGAGCTCTTTTACTTTAGTTACTAGGTCTGCATACACCATAACAGAATGAACACAAGCTATGAAGCATGATATTAGAATCAGGTATGACCAAAGTATTGTTGCATCCATGATGTAATTGCATATATACACCATAACTGCTCATTCAGTTAGCACAAATGAGCAGTTTCACTTTGCTTGACGGTACAGAGCTTAAAATAAAAAAAAAAATCAAACACCTATCAACTAACTTATAACATTAGTAGGTCTCCATTCTCAGCAAAAGAAAACATCAGCAAAGCTCCTGTCTCTAAAATTGCCAAAGCAGGGAGGAGGTCCAAAGTCCTAAACCACCACAAGCAGGCTAGATAGCCAATGTTGAATTCTACAGTAGCTGGTAAGGTTTCAACCTCCAAACTGACAATAGCAAACCTCCACAACAACTCAATGAATCCAACTAATCTAGCCGAGCACCATCCCTCCAAGGAATTGAACCCAATGTACCGGACATCAGCAATAAGTGTCTCCATTCTCCGAAATCACAAACACAGGAGGGATCGGAGGAGGTTGTACCCCACCACAAGTGGACACAAAATCTACTGAAAGCACCAAAAAAATAGAACAAAAAGCCGCGGGCGCAAAAATGCCCGGGCGGCTCCGTCCGTGGCGCCGACGGCTTCATCCACACAAACCCCTGCCAAAAATAGCAGCGCTAGCAGCCTTGTTTTGGGAGCATGCAACCTGGTGCGGATGGAAGCCACGCTACCCACTCAGCCGTAATCGTTGGACTCAAGTAACAGACGAGGAACATAGATCTACAATATGGTGGGCAAGGAGGAGCAGAGCATCGACAAACTCAAGGGAGCAAAGCGGTGAACTCACGCACCTCCAGAGCTGCTGCCCTCCGGCACCAAAGGGAGGGAGTCACGCCGGGGTGGCTGGTTGGATCTCACCGTGGGGCACAAAACCCTACCCCAAATCTACAGAAAAATGAAGCATGAGGACAGCCAAAACAGAGATGGGGAGGGTTCCTACACGAAGAAGAGCACTTCCGCCCGGACTAAATGCCGTTGCCGCCGCCCAATCGCCGCGCCGAGGAAGAGATGGTCGCCGCCGCAGCACCCAGGCGAAAATGGAGGACAGCGAGCGAGGGAGGCGCCTACAGATGGTTACATCGGCGCGCGGGACGGACCCGACAGCCGCACGGACCCGACAACGGAATCGCCGGGCGCCGTCGCCTCCGCTCGCAAGTCCACTCCGCGCGTGATGCGTGTCGCAAGAGAAGGATTCGAGATTTCTTTCACCGCATGATAGGAAAAAATGAAAAAATTAAATTCATTATTCTAAAAATCTGCGTAAAAGGATCCTCCATAGCAGATCAAAACCGAGCCTGGAAGGGATCGACGCCTTCCAACGGAGAAAAATAGGGCACCGCCTCGGGACCCCTCCACGCCGGGGACTTGTGGTCGCCGGGCCGGGAAGCAAGCAAGAAGCCAATAGAGCGCAAGCACGGATCTTCACCTTCGCCACGCTGTCGCTTAGAAGTTGAGGCGCCCATGCCCCCGCCATGTACCGCAAAGAGGTCCGTGCTCTACCCAGCCCAATTTCTTTGTTGATTTGCTACTTGGCGCCTCTCTATAACGTGGAGGCTTCACCGTGGCGTTTCCCGTTGATTGCTACCTGGCCGCGACGCGCGATCCAACAATGCTTCTGTGTCCGGTGACAACTTTCATGCCATGGCTTCTTTACATTATGAAATTGTATTGTGGTGATGACGGGAGTTATAGGTAGTAAGACAGCATGAATGCATGGATGAATGTTCGCGAGTGGGTCGCACGGTGATCACCATGATTGAATGTTTGAAGCTAATTACTATGGGGTATACATGTGTGCCAAATCATTTGCATCATTAGTCTAAAGGTTTTGTCATACACGGCTACATGCTTCTCGCAATTTATTTTGATCTCGTGTTGTCTATTGCGACGCATATAATATGATACTTATTGACCACTAGGTATAATTATTATTTTAATTATAATGTACTTTAATTACTTCACACCTAACAATTTTTTATATAATAATCCTTATTGAGCATCAGCTATAATTTTTACTATCTTAATAATAATGTATTAATCAAACCATCGGCACAGAGCACCATATCTTTTTGTTTCAATGGATCTTATATTTGACGCCGCTCAAAAGCTTCTTTGTAACCAACACCTGCTTTATCTATCAACGCCTAAAACTCCCTCGGATCATCACACGGTCACGCCATCCGCTTCGAGATCAAAGTCGATGCTTCTAGTAGCTAGGAGGGGTGATTGCGCCATGCATGTCGCCCTCGGTAGGTACTAATCCGATTTCCACCCTATATTCTTGCATAGATCCATGTATGTTGGATGACATTGTCCGGATGCACCGAGTCGGCAAGGACATTGTCTAGAATGGCCTCACATCTACAGCAAATTATTAGATCCGGACTAGCTACAAACTGAAATTCTTGCATCGCATTGATTTTTCCTTAGAGAGTATGAAAATGTTTAGAAAACAAGCGTAGATCCGCACTCTGTAATCACCTGGGGAGAGTACAAATCTATGAAATTCACATCCCATGTATGGACAAAACTGTCAAATGTTTAAGGTACAGATATCATAATGGCAAAACATCGATTCCTACTACTAGGTCCGATCCAATGGTACTACGTTTGTATGTTGTAGGTACATTTATTTGGAACTCAAGCTTACCATGTCGCTTTCATGTAAATTTGAAAAATTAATATTTCTGGGCACCATGCACACCTTGGTCTAGAAACTCTAGATAGGCTTGTTATGTCAATGTATCACACCAAAACATTGCAGTTGGATTGTGAAATAAATATATTAACATAAGAAATTAACTATTATTACTTTTCGATTTCATAATCAATCTCCTACTAGAGCTTTGACATGGGTTTCATATAACATTGAAGATGTGGCAAGCCAAATTATTATGTTTTGGACTAATTGGTGATAGACATCCCCATTGGTAAGCCCCATGTCCTTTGTCAAAGCATGGGTGGAGCTACAGGCATGTTGCCATTGCTGCACGCAAAAGCTTTGACGAATGAGGAGATCTTTATCTACAATGTTGGCATGTCAATGAGGTGTATGTATGCTACTTTCAATTAAAAGTAATTTAATATCCATAAAGTATGTGGTACGTACTTTTAATTACACACTTGTAAAATTGTTAGATTAAAGTAAGCATGATTATATGTTCCACCGTGTCGACCACATAAACATATACACATTAGGAGATCAATATTTATTTCAAGTATTTATCATGTGTGTAAAACTGTTTATAAAAGGTGTGTAGAAATTCCCCTTAACAAAACCACGTAGCAAAGCCACACATAAGATTATTATGGTGATAGACATCCCCACAACCAAACCCCATGTCATTTGTCAAAGCAAGGGTGGAGCTACAGGCATGCTGCTGTTTTGCACGTGCAAGCTTTTGGCTTAAATGAGATCTTTGTCTACAATATTGGCATGTCACTGACCTGCAGGCCTATCATACTTTAAATTGAAAGTAATTTAATATCCATGAAGTATGTGGTACATACTCTTAATTACATGCTTATACAATTGTTAGATTAAAAGTAAGCATGATTATATGTTCCACCGTGCCGACCACATAAACATATAGACATTAGGCGATAAATATTTATTTTAACTATTTATCATGTGTGTAAAAGTCTTTGTAAAAGGTGTGTAGAAATTCCCATTAACAAACCACATAGCAAAGAAACTGATAATTAACTTTAAGTTATATTAGTATTAACACTCTTTGATATATACTAAATTCCATAAGTTGTTATTCTCAGTAGCTTTATAAAATTGGAAAAAAATACGATGTCTTATTTCTATATTGAAAATTTAGTTTAAAGCATACTATATAAAGCAATGCTACTACAAATAAAATTATATGATAGTGCCATCGTGCCTAATTGTTAATAAAGTATAAAATAAGCATTAGAAATTTGATTAATAAAGTAACCTTGGACCTATAATCTTTTTCAATAAAATAAAATACAAAATTTGTTAATAAAGTATAAAATAAGCATTAGAAATTCAACTTAACACGTGGATAAAAAGAATTGCAATACGTAGACCAAAAGTTAAATTTAAAATATAGGTCTGTAAAGTAACACAAAGGTATGGAACAATAGAACATATAACACAATCTAGGTTTCCAATAAATAAAAATCCTGCAAATTGGAAGTATTGATCTTCAATGAAGCCTCCATGTTAATCCTTACTCCTCATGAGGATCACTAGAAAATAGGTAATATCTAGCAATTCTCATAAATAATTTGAAGCATCCGACCACCAATTGTGTAGTAACAACTATAGGATCTACACCATTTTCTAAATAATTGCCCATCTCTATGAATGTGTAAATCGAGGTAAGGTAACCTAGGTATTTTTATTTAAATTGCCCACTTATTCCATTAGATACATAACATATGCAACCCCTTAAATTTACATGTAAACTACCAATTCTAACATTATTAAATCCACATCAAAATTTAAATGTATTGTATTGCAAAAATATCTAAAAACCATAAAGCATGTATATGATCTACATTACGCACATCTATAAATGACAATATAACAAAATTTGATTAAAGTACATGCACGTCAAATACTTATGCGTAATGGAGAGATATGCATCATCCTAGATCTCCTGTAAACTCTAAACTAATCTTAAGCAATGTTGGTATAGGTTTTAAGTGACTATTTAGGCGATCATCGTACTTAATTGTATAGTCTACCACTTAATTGTGTATCAAAACTTAAATTCATCATATCATAAATATAAATGAAAACAGTAATTGATAAGTTTACCACCATTAAATAGACACCATAGAGTATTTGGTGTGCCTATTGGGTTAGAATAGGAAAAAAGAGAAAAAATATTATTAAATAAAAGACCTATTTACCATCTGGAAACACTAAAATAACTAATAACTCTAACCCTTATCTCTAATAATAGGTTCTCACCCGTATGAGCACGGGTTGATGGACTAGTGAGTGCTAAAAGGTATGCTAAAAAGTATATCAAAGGCTACAACATGGACTGAAATGTTAGCACCAAAGGAGATTTATGACATAGCAATAGATCCAAACACCGCCCTAGACGAACGCCATTAAACTTTAGTACAGTAGAACATGTTCAACCAGAAGACCACGTAAAGTTTCCTCAAACACAAGGTACATCACACCTGCTCTTCTAGCAATTTATACATAGATCTTTCAGAAAAGCATTGGTACCACCACACATATATAATTAAATTCAACATGCCTTAGATAAATACAATGAAAAACTATGAACACTTGCCATGTCAAAATCGATATGTAACAACATGCATTCTGAATGTGAAAATTCGAGAATATCGTGCCGGCCTGTTAGCTTTTACCACTGAAATGACGATCAATAAGTCCATGTATGCAGTTGTCATCACTTTGTAAGAGAAAACTGCTGACCAGCTGTAAGAGCAAGCCGCCTAGGTGTTGTCGGCGGGAGCGACGAGCGGGGTGCGGCAGAGCGGGCAGGTGTCGTGACCACGCAGCCACTCGTTGACGCAGGCGGCGTGGAAGAAGTGCATGCACGCCGGCAGCACGCGGAGTGCTTCACCGTCGGCGAACTCCGCCAGACACACCCCGCACGAGTCGTCCCCCACCCGTCCGCCTTCCTGTACGTGCACACCAGCGGCGGTTGAACAGGCCGCACCGGCGCCATCTCCACGGGGGCCACCGTCGAAGGATCCCCGTCGCGCAAGCCTCCTGGTCGGCTGCTCGCCAGCAGCTCCGGCAAAGGATCCCTGAAGTCCAAGCCTCCTGGTCGGCTGCTCGACAGCGGCGGCGGCGGCTGACCCACTCTGTCCCCAACTCCGGCCTCCGGCTCCTTCTGGAGACGATAGCAAAGAAGCCTGAGCAGCAAGATAGCGCCGGTGATGGCAACGAACACTATGGGCATCGCATTCTCCTTCGTGTCGACCGAGTCGCTTGAATTCTGGCTGTTGGCGTACGCCTGCTGGTACGCACTGCCGTGCTGCAACGATGGCAGGTGATTATTGCTTCCACCGCCATAGTTTTTGGTTATGGCCATGAAATGTTCCGGCATCTTACGATTTTGTAGGTGGCTTATGAGTTGACTGTGAGATCAAATTAAAGGAGTGTCGTCTTTTTGTAGGTGTGGCTGGGGTTTGACGGTAGTTGCGAGGATTGTTTCTTTGTGGCCATCGCCCATCTATGGATGGATGGATGGATGCATTGCCATGACATGATGACCATGCATGATGGTGATGGCGATATGCGTTACTGCATACGTCCTCAGGCCTGTTTGGTAGAGCTTCGACTTCAGCTAAAACAGCTTCAGTTGTGAGTCTTGTAACTTCACTACTGGAGCAGATTCACCTAGCGAGCTGAAACAATTTCCTCCAAGTTGTTGAAAAAGAGGAAATGTCCACAATACCCTTCATTTTTATATTTTTCTATTTATGTGTTCTCTCCCCAACCCTATCTCCTCAACGGGGCCTCAGCAATGTCCACGGCCAGTGCCTTCGAAGGCATCCTGGTGATGCCCACTCAGGGCGAGCAGCTACACGGCGTCAAGCACCTGGGTAGGCTAATGGGACCATTCTGATGGCGGCGCCAGGACGCCGAGAGAATCGCAACGACGCTCTGCATGTAGTCCATTGAGGCTCGGTTATCCACCATGGCGACTTCTCCAACGAGCTCGAACTCGCCTTGCAGGGAAATTGGCCGCCGCGCCGGTGGCAAGCCACGTTGGCCTTCCCGAATGCAATGTGCACAAGGGGAAAAAGTTAATAGCCGAGATTTTTACCTCTTGTCACTACCGTATCCTGAATTGCCTTGAGTGCCAAAAACCGCCAAGGATAGGGGTAAAACCGCCAAGGAAATGATCCTTGTCCGCAAACCGTCAAGCAAAGGCACTCAAGAATAGAGGGTAAGGGAAATTAGTTTTCTTGGCGGTTTTGCGCAAATATGATAATTTCCTTGGAGGCCGACCGCCAAGGAAAGTGTGACCTCGACTTAATTTGCCAAATGGTCAAGGAAATGTTGCAACCGCCAAGAAAAGTAATTTTTTGAGGGTCAAGTGCCGCCAAGGAAAGTAGTTTTTGAGGGCCATTAACCGCCAAGTTAATATTTGTTTCCTTGAGGGCCGCCCCCAAGGAAATCTATACCGTCAACAAAAAAAATAATTGCTATAATCAATATATTCTAGTATGCAGTCACTATACTCAATTGACATATTATGACATGTGTGTAGACATTTTGTTATTGAAACCAGACATTATATTGGCATTAACATTCATAAGAATATTACAAGTGCATTTATCGTTCATGCTTACATTCAGTCCACACATTATAACAAACAGGTCACTAATAGTTTCCAAAGGGCTTACAAACTAGTCAACACATTATAACTAACTCCTATGTCATGAAACACATCATGTTCAGCAATTGGTCGAGCTCCCTTCTCTGGCCTCCTATGTTATGGATCAGTTGGCATGGACTAAATGGTGTATGCTGCACACAACAGCCTGCAAACCCCACCTTCACCTTGCATAGGCAGTCCCCTGCAGCGACCACATGATAAGATGGATCAAAAATTCAAAACCGACTAAATATCCTCGGTGGACAATAACATTTATTGTAGAAAAATATCAACTATTTTATTGGAACAATAAATGGAGACAAGAGGAAGTAATTCCACCAACCAACAATGAGGTACTTCACAGCTTACAATCCAATCTATCTAAAAATAATGTTATAGTCCAGTCTCTATTAGGAGTAGTAAATAGACAACTAAGAATGAAGAATTTTCTGAGAGGATGAAAGAAGCACATACCACGTGAGCCTTGAGAGCTCTAGTCGCACAATTATCATGGTCACTACTTCCATGTGGAATCAAATGTTAGCATCGTTTGAGAAAAAAAAAAAAAACATTCCAACTAAGATGAGGGTCACGCTCATAGCCACGTTTGGCAATCTGTCAACCGCAAAGAAACATCGGAAGGAAAAATTAGTATGATAAATACTTGTCATAAAAAAGCAAGACATAAGCAATGAAACACCAGGTGGAAAGTATGATTTAGGAAAATATAAATACAAACACAGATAACTTGAAACGGATTGATTAAAGAACATAGCAATTCTAGATATTGTGTACTCTGCTAGTTGGACTGGATTCTTGGTTCTTAGACTTGGATACTTGTGTCAGGTACAACTACACTATTATCTGCAGAAATACTTGAGTACGAAAGATTGGGGGCTTTTTTCCCCTCATCAAGAAGCATATTGTGGAAGTTGGTAAAGAGTAAAGAACACATTGCATCCCCACGAGTTCAGCACCTAGTTTTTTCTGAACATACTATCAGTTATCTAAACATTGTAGAAATTAAGAGAACACATGTATGCTGCTGCCTCTGCCACTTCTAATGAAGAAACTACTAGAACACAGGACACCACTCAGGCCTCTAGATCTGCAAGGATCAATTCGGCACCTAGTTTATTTAACTCATCACAAGTTGCAAGTGACTACTACATATACAAAAACAGAGGGGAAAAAAGTCAGAGAGAGGACTTTCACCGTGGTAAGGCCTGAGGGCTTAGCATCCGCAGCCGGGATCTTTGTAACAATTACTTACAAATATAACTTAAATGCAAATATCAATCTCTTGAAGAGGACAGAGGAGATTTACATTATGTATTGCTACGTTCTGGCAAATATCAGTATAGCCACCTTCAATTGTCTTGTTTATCAATGCCTAGCAACAAGGGAATATGTGAAGGCCAAACAAAATACAGATGATTTTAAATGGATGGTGCTTTCCTGCCAGATATGAACTAACAACTCCCCGTTGTTTTCAAGCTTGCTGGATCTACAGGAATTGCTAAAGAATATCGCATATCGTACTGAACGCTATCCATATGTTCACCAGTGCGTAATAAATAGAGATGGGGATGCACAGGGGCAAGCACATAAAGGATGATCCTGCTTCACCTGGGATACGCCAAGAAGCGAATGGAGTAGAGGGGCCAGACACTCCGGAGGGCGTCTGCGCAGGAGTCCGACATGGCTGGCTGCCCCATGCTACGGCTGCCGCTCCGTCCGCGGCCACCGGCGTTGTGAACCTGCGCCGTGCCGCGTGGTGTGGGGGGGGGGCGGGTCCGCCGCGCCGCCGGAGCAGACGCCTGGGCCGATTCCGGGACTGCAGCACCCGCTGCAGGGGGTGGCAACCGCGCCGGCCGCCGCGGCCATTCGCCGTTCCACGCCGAGGCCGGACCGTGGGGAGGCGGATGAAACGCTGGGAGAAAGAGAAGTGGCTAGGGTTTGGGGAGCCAGCACTGCTGCTAGTTTTGCTCTCGCGAAATTGCAGCTCGACCGTTGGATTGGTTTGGACAGCCAAGATCATCCTGACCATAAGATGGCCAGCAGAAGAGAAGGAGGCCCAAAGGCCCGCTAGCTGGAGCGGTAGCTGGAGCGGTTATGCATTGGGCCAAAAGCTATGTCCGGCCAAAATAAGTTTTTTCAGTGCTATTTTAATTAGTTTTCTTTATTAAGTGTCACTACTACGTAATCGAGTTTTAGTCTCGAGGCCAAAATGGCATTTACTCCCGGCTGGAATTTACCCGGGAGTAAATGTATCTTTACTCCCGGTTTCTAATTACGGGAGTAAAGCGCCGCGGCGCAGCGCCCCACCCCGGCTAGGATCTCTACTCCCGGCCGGAGGTTACAACCGAGTAAAGCTCGAGCTTTACTCCCGGTTGGTAATACCAACCGAATAAAGATCCGTTCCCGGTTGGTAATACCAAACCTCCCGGTTCAAGCCCCCAACCGGGATTAATATTCCCCCTATAAATACTCCCGCCCCCCTTGAATTTTTCAACGCATTTCCTTCCAAAAAAAACAGCTCAACACCCCTTTTACTCCGGGTTTCCCAACCAAACCGGGAATAAAGGTTTGGCAACCACTCCCCCTCCTTTTCATCCTCCATTTCATGTTTTTGCACTTTATTTAAATATGGTTGTTTATGTAATTTTCTTTTGATTAGAGAAATGAGGAAATTAACTTAATTTACCAAATTGTGTAATTCAATAATTTGTAGTCTAAATTAGAAATCAATTTAATTTAATTAAATGTGTAGGAAACATGGCATGGTACGTAGTGCATGTTGGGCGCGCACCGGGGATCTATCGAACCCGGCCAGATTGCCATGCTCAGTCCATCGCTACAAAGGAAATTGTTACAAAAATACAACACGGAAGCTGAAGCTTTGGCGGCCTATCATGGTGCAAATATTCCAAATAACAATGACCAAGGTGTAGCAATGGAGATTCAGAGATACCAGGCGAAAATATTAGTTTCTTAGGTTCATTGCTTCGCGTGCCCTACGAAGGATGTTCTACTTTAATTGATGTCTATTTCTTCTTTCTTTGCTTTAGTGGAGTTTGTTGTATGCAGCAAACAAAAGTTGTAGGCTACCCGTCGTAAAATAATAAAATGTACTATTCATGCATGTTGTGTATTTACTCAAATGTATCTGGTGTGTACTTTTTTCATACGATGATTATGTTCAAAATTACAGATGAAGCGTTTAAATTGGATGTACAACGTAGATCGACGCGACGATGATGAGGACGTGGGGTGCATGAGTTCCTATGTGCGGCCCAAGCAAACAAGCTTAAACGGTTTTATGTGTGCCCATGTGCCTTGTGCGGAATAAGAGAGAGTTTTCCAAAGCACATATCCTTCATTTACACCAGATAAGTCGGGATTCATGCCCAACTATGTTTGTTGGACCAAGCACGGAGAGACCGGTGTCCCAATGGAAGAAGGTGAAGACGAAGGAGGGGATGACGACAATGTTATTCTTTGAATATGCTGAATTTGGTGATATCATAGAAAATATTGCAATGGAGGAAGATGCAGGAGGAGGCACCGGTGCCGCCAGGAGATGAGCCTACCGATGGGCTTGATCAGGCTATTCGTGAAGCACGGAATGAATGCGAAAAAGAAAAGGAGAAGAAGAAGTTTGAGCGCATGCTAGAGGACCACAAGAAGTTGTTGTACCCAAGCCGTGATTCAGGGCAGAAAAAGTTGGGTACCACACTAGAATTGTTGTAGTGGAAGGCGAAGAATGGTGTTTCCGACAATGCGCTTAGCCGATTATTGACTATCCGTAAGAAGATGCTTCGAAGGACAATGAGTTGCCTGCCAAAGACGCACGGGCAAAGAAGGTTGTATGTTCTTTGGGATTAACAATCAAAAAAGATTGATGCATGTCCTAATGATTGTTTCCTCGTACTATGGCGAGGATAACGAGAAGTTGGATGAATGTCCGACATGTCATGCATCACGGTATAAGATCAGCGAGACGATCCCGTGATGTTGAGGGTGAAAGGCCTAGGTTGAAAATCCCCGCTAAGGTTATGTGGTACGCCCGATAATACCACGCCCAAACGTTTGTTCGTAAAACAAGGACCATGCAAAGTTGATGCGATGGCACAAAGAAGACCGTGAAGATAGACGGCAAGTTGAGGCACCCCGCCGATGGGTCACGCGGTGGAGAGCAATCGATTCAGAATTCAAGGATTTTGCGAGATGATGCAAGAAACGTGAGGTTTGCCTTAAGTACGGATGGTTTTAACCCCTTCGGGATCGTAACAGAGCCATAGCACCCGCCCGTTACTACGTCTATCTACAACCTTCCCCCCGGATATGCATGAAGCGGAAATTCATTATGATGCCGATACTCATCCAAGGCCCGGCGTACAGGAAACGACATCGATGTGTACCGAGGCCACTAGTTGACGAGCTTCTTCTTTTGTGGGATAAACCCGTGTACGTATGTGGGATGAGTACAAACAGGAACACTTTGACTTGGCGCGCTGTTGTTTGTAACAATCAACGATTGGCGGCTCTAAGTAATATATCGGGACAGTCAAACAAGGGATATAATGCTTGCACGCGACTTTGTTTCACGGATTGTAAGGGTATTTTTTGAAAAACTGCCGAAGGTCATGTACCCCGCTACCGCCGATTTCTTCCCAAGAGTCACGTGTTAAGAAAGAAAGGGAAACATTTCAACGGTACCGCAGACCACAATGCCAAGCCTCGCAACCTGTTTTGGTAAGGATGTACCGGAGATGGTCAACGATGTCAAAGTAGTGTTTGGGAAGGACTGGCAAAGATATTGTTCCAAACGATGATGAAGGTCACGCACCCATGTGGAAGAAGAAGTCAATATTTTGGGAGCTACCCTATTGGCAAGTCCTAGAGGTTCGCAGTGCAATTGACGTGATGCACCTAACAAAGAATCTTTGTGTCAACCTGCTAGGGCTTCATGGGTGTGTACGGAAGCATAAGGACACACCAAGCGACGGACGATGATGGACGCCAATACTTAGGCCCCGCTAGCTTTAGTCTTACCAAAGAAGAGAAGGAAAGCATGTTTGAATGCCTAAACAAAGATCAAGGTACCATCGGATTCTCTTCAAATATAAAGCGATTAATAAATGTGCCGAGAAGAAATTTCAACACTTAAAGTCCCATGATTGCCACGTGCTCATGACACAGATTTGCTTCCGCTTGCGCTAAGAGGGATTCTACCTCCCAAAGTACGCCCTGCATTGCTCGTGAAGCTATGTGCATTTCTCAATGAAATATCTCGTAAGGCAATCGATCCGCGAGAATTAACTAAGCTACTGAGAATGATGTGGTTCGGTGTCTTGTCGGCTTTGAGTTGGTGTTCCTCCCTCCTTCTTTAATATCATGACACACCTCCTAGTTCACCTAGTCAAAGAGATTGCTATTCTCGGTCCCGTGTTCTTACACAACATGTTCCCTTTTGAGAGGTTCATGGGAATCTTGAAGAAATATGTTCACAACAAGGGCTCGCCCAGAGGGAAGCATCGCCGAGGGCTCTACGGGCAGAGGAGGTCATTGAGTTACGTGTTGACTTTATTCCCGACCTTGACCCAATTGGTGTCCCCGAATCGCGACATGAGGGAAGGCTAAGTGGAAAGGGGACACTAGGAAAGAGAACACTAGGAAAGAGAACATATATCGGTATGGAGGATAATAATTTCGACAAAGCACAATACACGGTTCCGCAAAACAAAGCACTTTGGTGTGTCCGTATATCCAAGAACATAAGGAGCTAATATGATCAAAGTTTCCCGACATGGATGAGGATTCTATTAGGCGTGAGCACTTGTCAAGTTTTTATCGGTTGGTTGAAAAAAATGTCAAGGTGATCGAGAGTCTTCCAGAGCAGCTATATAGGTTGGTCGCACAACCATCGTGGCATGTCCTCACATACAAAGGGTATGAAATAAATGGTAGCACATTTTACACAGTATCCCGGGATAAAAGGAGCACAAACCAAAACAAGTGGTGTTCGAATAGATGCCGAAGACCCAAATGGGGTGAAAGAAACATTTTATGGCTGCATAGAGGACATATGGGAACTAGACTATGGAGGTAATTTCAAGGTCCCTTTGTTTAAGTGCCGGTGGGTGAAGTTGACCGGAAGCGGGGCTTTAGCGATTGACCCAGATTATGGATCGACAACAAAGTGGATCTAAAAACCACAGATTATAAAGAAGAACCATTTGTCCTCGCCAAAGATGTAAGTCGTATTCTATGTGAAAGACATGGCTACAAAACCTAAGAAAGGGAAAAACAACAAGGAGCCAACAAATGATGAGCCCAGCGCCACATAGTTCTTCCAGGTAAATCAAACATCGTAGGAATTGAGGACAAGTCGACATGTCAAAAGATTATGAGAAGCAAATCGAATTGTGCCTTTCAAAGTGAGCAAGGATCCCTCCATCTTACTCAATGAAGAAGACACTCCATGGACAAGATAGAAGCTAACTTAATTTAGTGTTTGTGTAATATCATATTTTGAGACAACCCTATATGTAATAATTATGACCGAACATCTTTATTAGTTTCTTCCATTTGACAATGTTTGACAATGCTACGAATATACTTTTAAAAAACAAGTAATGTCAGAATTTTTACGTACAGATAATGTAAAAATAATGTTCTGTCAAAATACATTATATTTAATTATTTTATTTAATGGCAACAATTTTGCATTAATGAATTATTGATTATTAACTACATTATCATAGCTAGTCAATAGAAAAAGGTAAAATTTTTAGGTTACATATTTTTATAGTGTGGAGTAAAACAATGTGTAGTTAAATTCTATTTTTCAAAAGTTTTAAAATTGCTATGTAATTTGCTATATTAAAATGAATTGTAGTGAATAAATGAAAAGAAAATGTAAAAAAAACAAAGAATGAAACGGTAGCGGGAGATGTGAAAAATTTCACCTTTACTCCCGGCCGCACTCACGGTTGGGGAGTAAAGGTGGGCTGATTGTGCCGGCCCGCCAAAATTCACCTTTACTCCGGGCCGTGAGTGCAGCCGGAGCATGAGGGGACTTCTACTCCCGGTTGTACTGAGGAGCCGGGAGTAAAGGGCATCTACTCCCGGTTGGGGAGGGAGCCGAGTAGAAGTCCCCGCATTTAACTCGGGCGCTGTTCCTCCTTCCTCCGCCTCCGCCGATCCGGATCGATCGATCGACGTCGCCTTCATCGTCTCCGTCGTCGTCTCGCCCGGCGCCCGTCGTCGTCTCCGTCGTCGCTCTCGCTGCGCCCTCCCGACGCCGACTTCGCCCGCGCCCGTCGCCGCCCGCCTCCACGCGCCCGCGTCGTCGTTCCGGCTCCCGGCGCGCCTCCGCCCAGCGCCATCCCGCCGCCGACGCCGCCTCCACCGACGAAGTCCTCGTCGCCGCGCGCCCGCCTCCGGCACCTCGTTAACGCGGCGCTGGCGTCCCACGGCCGCGCCGCCATCCGCGCCGGCCCCTCCTCAACGCCGGCCCGGCCCCTCTCCGTCGCGACCGCCGCCGGCGCCTCGCCGCGCAGCCTCCGCCGAGATCCCACGGCCCGGCCCTTCTCGACGGGCGGCGCTCCGCCTCCGCCTACCCGGCTCCCTCGACGCCTCCGCCGCCTCCGCCGGCACCGCCGACCCAGCGCGCGTTGCCACGCCCGGCCGCCAAGTAGAAAAAAAAAATCCAAGAAAATTTTTTAAAAACAAATCTTTGTAAATCTAAAAAAAAATGTTGTAAAAATAAATTGAGATTTTTGTATATGATTGTATGAGAATTGTAAACAATGGTAAAACCGTGTTAGGGTTTCCGGCGACTTTAGATTTTTCGCGAATGTGTGTTAGGGTTTCCGGCGACTTTAGATTTTTCGCGAATGTGTGTTAGGGTTTCCGACGACTTTAGATTTTTCGCGAATGTGTGTTAGGGTTTTCGGCGATGATGAACTATACTTTTCGATGAATGCACGTGTTAGGGTTTCCGACGAAGAACTAAAATCAAAACTTACTTTTCGACGAATGCACGTGTCCGGGTTCTCGAATTTACGAATGCACGTGTTAGGGTTTCCGGCGGCGCATCGTAGATTTTTCGTGAATGTGTTAGGGTTTCCGACGACTTTAGATTTTTTTAATGTGTGTTAGGGTTTCCGACGATGATGAACTATATTTTTCGATGAATGCATGTGTCGACAACGTCGACGCTTTTTACGATCGATGTAACATGTAAAATTGAAACTTAGTTTTTCCAACGGAAAGCACGCGTGTGTGTTAGGGTTTCCGACAACTTTAGATGTTTCGCGAATGTGTGTTAGGGTTTCCGGCGATGATGAACTATACTTTTCGATGAATGCATGTGTTAGGGTTTCCGAACGGCGTCCGGCGTTTTCCGATCCATGTAACATGTCAAATTGAAACTTAGTTTTTCCGACGAAAAGCACGCGTGTTAGGGTTTCCGGCCGAAGAACTAAACTAAAAAGCGTGGCCCCGGACGAATCCATGTGTTAGGGTTTCCGATCCATGTATACAAAGAGTTCAATGTAACATGTCAAATTGAAACTTAGTTTTTTTCCGACGAAAGCACGCATGTTAGGGTTTCCGACGAAGAACTAAACTAAAAACTTACTTCCCGGCGAATCCATGTGTTAGGGTTTCGGCGACGTCAAACGTGTTACGATGTACAACGTAACATGTAAACTAAAAACTTAGTATGTTTTTTTTGTTTTTCAGGGATAGATGGCCGATCCAAGAGACAACATCAACATGGACGATGAAGAATTAATGATGAATATTATCCACGGTGGTGGCAATGATGAAGTTGACGATCATAATAATAATGAAATGGAAGATGCGAGATGTCGACCAATACTTAATGGATTTTGTGCGAGAACAACCCGAGGCGATTATGACGAGGAGGTATATATGTGTTCATTTTGTAAGAATTAATATATATATATATATATATATATAATATTTTCTTCTTATTTGAAATGTCTTTGTATATCGCCTTACGCATCAACGTCAACTAACGCCAATAGTAAGACAACTCGAGGGCCCGTTAAGCCGTTGGACGGCCGATATATCATCTCGAGTTCCATGTGGGAAGAGGACAAGTGCTAGGAGAACATGCCAAAAAATATATATACCCTTTGTGGGTACCTTGTAAGGGAAAGGATCCCGATCACATGTCGGCTATGGAAGATGAGGAAGAGTGCACCTCATATTAGTTACGCCTCTCGATCTTCGACAAAGATATATGTCGGCAAGAGGTTGAATTGAAATTCTCGTTTGACATTGAGATAATTACCACCATGTCATCACCCATGAAGATTTGGTGGCTAGAGTTAAGAACTGGAGTATGCAAAGCAAATGGCCAAACAATTCGCGGTCTGGAAGAAGGATTTGTACACCAAATATGTCAAAGAAGAACGACTCCAAATTGGTTAGTTCCGGCTCCGATTAAGCGAGAGACCGTATTGGGACGAATTTGTGGAGTACAAGACTTGAGAGGAGGCAATGGAACTTTCGAGAAAGAACCAACAAAATGCCGAAAAAAGGAGTACCACCACCGCTTAGGTTCCGGTGGATATGCAAGTTCCATTCCTAAGTGGAGACAAAAGAAGAGGAGCTTCTCAGCAAGAGGATCACACCGTAAACACTCAACCGGCCTGAACGCGCACTAAGCGGTGGCTTACGGGTCATGGGGACAATTGTGCCCGAGAGACCCGCAAAGGTAATTCATGGCCAAAAACTTGAGGAGGCAACAAGAAGATTGATGGACATTCTTCAAGCGAAAAATGTTGGCTTGTTCAGGCCCAATAGAGAGAGATGAACTTACATATGCCATTGGGACCGGCTGAGCACACCGGGTCGAACAAGAGGCAAAGGGGCCGTTCCGTGGAAGTTTGGTTTCCCGGATGACATCGGTACCTATAGAACCCACCGGAGAAGGAAGGAGCTTGAGTTAGAGCACATGCGCATGTTGGAGCAATATCTCGTTTTATTTGTGAAGGAAAAGGAAGAAATGCAAGCAAAAATGCAAGAAGAAATCAAAAGGCAAGTCCGGCTACAATTGAATGAGCTGCTTTTTGGTGCACCACCCGCTGCAGCTCGGGTAGCCACTTTCGATCAACCGACAAGCGGTTGTGCTTCCACAAAAAAACGACCAAGTCTTGTTGACACGGATCTGCGCGCTTCCCTCGTGGATGACATCGAGAAGTTGACACCATGCGAGCTGCACATCCCAAAGGAGGGTGGCGATGCGATGTGAAGGTGGCCATTGCGGTTGTTAGTCCGATTGACCGTACCAAGACACCAAGACTTCACGACGACGATAATACCACCGGGGATTTTGCTGCCGTCTCGGTGGATAAAGTGGTTGAAGGTTACGCCGGCGTGGATCTTGAAATTGCAGGAGGTGACGGGGATACAAAACTAGGAGATGTTGAGAAGCAATTTATTGCATGGCGTGAAGCGGTACATTGTTATTCTGGGATGCCGATGCCGCGGTACCGCCTCCCGAGTTACCGAGAACCCGGTGGAAAGGATGGCTCCCCAAAGGATCGTAGTAGTCCGGCGGTGCTTACGATGGCCCAAAGAGAAGACACGACGGCATCCCCGGCCGCATCTCCAAGGCGTCGCCACGGCCTACACCACCACCACCACCCACCACCTCCGGGGCCGCCACCGGGGCCGGCAAAAGGTGCGATCACCGCCGCTAACGCTAGATGCCGCAATGCCTCCTCCCCGTGACAAAGGCAACAAAGGCAAACACAGTCTTCGGAGCGCGCAGGCGAAGAAAATATTGACTAGTAAACGAAAGCTCATTCCCAAGAAATTGCCTGGTGAAATGAGTAAGGAGGAATTGGATGCCGATGTCAAAGAAATAAACAAAAAATTCTTCAAGTCGGTGTGCAAGAAGGCGGCGGAGGCGGAGGCGGCGGAGCTCAAGACCTACTTCCTACCTCAAAAGGTGCTTAGACGAGAAAATAGAAGCTAGGAAAAAGAAAGATAAGGATTCAAGCAAGCCCTCGCCACTTTCGGACTTTGACCGCACTCTATTCAAGGAAATTGACCCAAAGAAAAGGAAGAAGAGTCAAACTGTTCCACAACTTGGAGATACGTCGGGACCACTTTCCGGTGAAGTGTTCGATCAATACGGTTCGAACACGAGTACATAAAGTTTCTATTTGGTGAATCAGTTAATACCGGTGAGCTTTTTAGAGTACTATATTGCTAGTGGTATCGACATGAGCAGTGATCTTTGAGGCTACATTGACAGTAGATGATGACCCGTATAGAACCTTTCAATTGGGCCGAGTCTATGGGATCCTAATAGATGTTCTAGCCCTGGGTACTCAAATGTATGAGCTAAACAGAAGTACCTAGACTTGTGTGCAAAAGGACAAGACAAATTTGGTGTCGGACTAAGAAACCCCGAGGGGAACGGGCGATGACGTGATGTGGGTTGATTTTTGTGAATTGCACCAACTATTCCACGGACCTCCCTCGACAAAAGCATCATCGGCATTTATTGTTTGTAAGTGATTCTTTCTCTTTTTACTAATACGTCAATATGTCCCGATAATATATGTATGTGTCTAATACCATATGCTCTTTTCGACCATATATGTAGATCTTGGATTCAACATTTTGAATCAAGGAGCGCATCGATATTGGATACATTGATCCTTATATCGTGCACAAAAACCCAAAATCAATACATGGTTTGAAAGTAGACACCACGAGAAAAATATAAAGATGTTCTGGAGCAACACCGCGACCGACAAGAGGGTAGTAATGTTCCCATACGGATTCAAGTGAGTGTTCGTAACTTTGACGATCATGTTCTTCATAATAACCTTTCTATCTAGCTAGCTCAAACCGTTTACACATGCGTGGACAATCGGATATTGTTTCACATCGTGCAACCAAAAAGTCACCTCACAATCTTTGACTCGTTGAGATGGCCCCGAGAGTGGTACGAAGATATGATCGAAATAATTCAGGGGTAATTGCATAAACCTCGTCAATTTTATATATACTCAAGATTTTCAAACCCTTTGCTTATGTGTTAATTAATAGTCTAGTTTTTTTTGTTCTATTGTGCGGGGTTTGGGCGAGAGATAAAACATGAACATAACATGACCGATCGTGCACCGCAAATCGAATGTTCAACTATTCCCGGTATGTACTGTATATATGGTTACATTAATTCAAGTCCCTATATTGCTTCATATATATGACAAATGACTCTTTTTTATCTTAAAATGGGGTCTACAACAACCACAGGGAGCTTGATCATTGTGGATTATATTGTTGCGAGAATATCGGGATAAATTCCACCAATTACACCGAGCATGAGCAGGGTACGTATGTACATCAAAGTCTGTTGTTATTGACATCGTTATTTATATAACTAATCATATCTTATATATACTAATACTTTTTATTTTACTCTAATTGCGCATTTAGAAGGTTAATGGAGAAAACATTAAAAGAAGCGCATCTTGAAGCCATGCAAGAGGCTATTGCGGATTTATTAATACCCGGATCCTAGAGCCTTCAGGCGAGTTCTACAACGACACCAATGACGATGGATGGCTGCCAAAGGATCCTCTCCCTGTGTAATCGGGACATGTAGTATTATCTTAATATGTAATCGAGACATGTATGAACAACTTATATATATTTGTGCTTGAACAATCACTAATGTGTAATATATATGTGCGTGCTTTTAATATATAAATATATGTGTGTGCTTTTAATATATATCTATATGGGTGCTTTAATTAATATATATATGTGTGTGCTTTAATATATGTATATATATAGATTACAAATTAATAACCACTATTGAAATGCTATTAGAAATAAAAATAAACAATTGGCACGGCACAAAAAAAAAGGACCTTTACTCCCGGTTGGGGTACCAACCGGGAGTAAAAGCCTCCGGCGCCGCCACGTTAGCTTTGAAAGTTTTTACTCCCGGTTGGTACCCCCAACCGGGAGTAAAGCCCCCTAGTCCGGTTCCAATACTTTTACTCCCCAAGCCGTGTTCGGTTGCATAACCGCGACTAAAGGCTGAGAAGAGCCGGGAATAAAAGCGGTTTCTGTACTAGTGTGTACTGTTTTAAAACTAATTATAGTTAATATCTTTAATATAAGTAATTAGTGTTTTCTTCTCTTAGCATTGTTCCCAAAAACAACTAAGTTGTTTCCTCCAATTAAATTGGAACCGACAAGAGTTAGATAAAAAAATCATATGTTTGCTATGGGAAACTTATAGTTCTATCTCCAAATTACCATAATATAATTATAATAGTATCTCAAATTTATTAAAAGATTCTGCAAACTTGTCTGGCAACATTATTTTGGTATATAATCTTTGCAAAAGAAAGTCAAATGGTTAGAACAAAGTGGTACTATACATTACATTGCTCACAAATGGAACATCTCACATAGTTATGCATCACATAACTTTGTGAGGTATATTCCTATTTGTGAATAATGTGTAGTAAAACTTTGTTAATATGGTTTGAAAATTTTATGGCAAGATAACACAACCATATTATGATCTCATACCAAATTTTATGATTTTTGAACACCTTTAAGATATTGTTCTTTTTTTTTTCGATCAAAGTCATCAAATTACTTATAAACATTTCCTTGAGTGCCAACCTCCAAGAAAAAAATCGATAACCGTCAAGGAAATGATAATTTACTTGGCGGTTTAGAATAACACCCAAGAAAATAGGTATTTTCCTTGACAGGTTTAGAATTACACTCAAGGAAATAAGTCATTTCCTTGGAGGGTTACTGCAACCGTCAAGGAAACACCTATATACCTTGGCGGTTTACTTAAACCGTCAAGAAAAACACCTATATACCTTGGCGGAATACTTAAACCGCCAAGGAATATATATTTCCTTGAGTGCAGCCTAGCACAGCCAAGAAAAGTACCCTTTCCTTGGCGGTTTGAATTTGGCACTCAAGAAAATTTTTGGCCGCCAAGGCAATTCCATTTTTTCTGGTAGTGTGTGCACCAACTTGGGCCAAATATGTGCACCACCGTGGCACCATGCCAATTATGCTTATGAAGTGTGCACTTGGGTTCTTGATACTCTAGCTTCGCCACGCCGCCGCCAAACCTGCCGCACATCGAGCATGGCAGCTACGAGGTACGGCCACCGCTTGGTTCCCACACACAAGGAAGAGGCAGGGGCGTCCACGGCTGGTGGGAGCTGCATTTTCTGGTTTCATCTTCGAAATCATCGGCACTGTGAGAATGTGATTTTCGGCAGCTTGGTGTACCAGGAGCACCTCTCGTGGACCCGTTTGATAACCAGAACTGAAAAACGGTGGGAGCCATACCAAACGAGCCCATCTAAGAAAATTCCCAGGTTTGTTTTGGAGTAGGATTTGTCGCCACTATAAAATAGTATACTCCATCAGTTCTATTATAATACATTTTGACTTTTTTGATACATTAATTTTGCTACCCTTCTACATATAACAATAATATACCTAGATACATAACATAATGGATCAACCAAAAAATTTAAAGCAACTTATAATTAGAAAGAGACTCAATATTTTTTGGGTGTGTGAACAAACTATAAAATACACTGTCATGTTTGAACACTTATTTTGGATTTGTTATGAAATGATATCGTGTGACATGATTACACCTATAAACTATATACTGTCATGATTAGACCATTGGAAGTAAGTTGGCAGATACTAAAATCTGCATCTGTGACATGCATGATGACACCTAGAAATCATCGTTATTTATACATGCAAAACGGTACAGGGTCTGTAACAGTTTTTGTTCTAGACATTGTTTTTTTTTCACAAACATGCCTTGGCATGTGTTTATTTTTTTTAAACCAAATGGACTTACATGGTGCTAGAATATGAGAGATCAATTGCAGCATAGTTTACAAAAACCACCGAGGCAGTAGTAGTAGACAACCTAAAGCAAAATGGCAGGGAAGGAGTCAACGGCCACGACGACTGGCGTAGCCAACCACGTGGTGTCGCCGGGCGGGAGCGACCAGCGGGCGCGGCAGAGCTGGCGCGTGTCGTGACCCGCGCAGCCACCGTTGACGCAGGCGCAAGGAAGAAGTGCATGCACGCCGGCAGAACCCTGACGGCCTCGCCGCCGTCTAGGTCCGCCAGGCACACCCTGCACGAGCCATCCCGCCACCTGTCCGCTTTCAGTACGTGAGCACCAGCGGTGGCTCGTCGCCGTCCACATCGGCTGCGCCGTCTCCAGCACTGATGCGCCAGCTACCATCAATGACGGTGCTCTGTCGACCCAGCTGTCACCGGCTTCGTTGCTCTGTAACTGACGCAAAGTATTGTCTCCATGGTTCCGCCTACGACCGCCTCCTGCTCCTACGTGTCCGTCGGGCGATGTTTGTTGCAGAGGAGGCAGATGAAGACGACGAAGAAGACCACCACTATGGGCGTCATGACCTTTTTGGTGTCGAAGTAGTCGTCCGTCTGGCCGGAATCCTGGTGGATCGGGATGTACATATGCCGGTACGGACTACCGTCCAGCAATAGCAAGGACAGGTGATTGTGGCTTCCAACGCCATTGTTTGTGTTGGTGGCCATGGAATTATGAGTTGACTACAGGTACGAGACCCTGGTGTCGTCTGTTTTTGAAGGTGGCTGTGGCTGACGACAGTTGCGAGGATTGTGTCTTTGTAGCCACCGATGGATATTCCATGAAAATATGTGGTTCTGGTAACTGGCATCTTGGGTAAATCTGTGTATGTACATCGCCCTCAAAGAAGTTTCTGGGAAAATGATCTCTCTGAGTTGTTACTGCTAAACCGTTGAAGTCAGTACTGACAGGCATGTATATACTAGTCACCTGATATCGTTTTTAACTAGAATCCATACAGTCATGTTTTAAAACTCATGATAGATTTGTTTATAAGCGAAATCAGGTAAGTAGACACACTATTGCAAACACACTCCCCATAAACCACAAATTAATAGTTCCTCTGTTCCAAATCACCATATAAGATGTTTTTATATTTCTACATACATTGCTAAGTGCATAGGAAGAACTATATACATATACTTAAAAAGCCAAAACGTCTTAGAATTTGATATTGAGGGAGTACAAAAATCTTTCTGTTCAAAAATTAGAATTTGCTTTGAACTTTTTTTTTGGTACATTGATTTTGCAATTTATCTAAACATACGATATAGCTATATACATAGTAAAGTCGACTCATAATTAATTTAGAGGGAGTACATCTCATTGAAATTGTGACAAAAAAAGAAGAGAATCTATAGGTAACAATCCAAAATTTAATGAGGCCAACCGTTTTAGGCGGGCCTACATTTTTAGTATCCTTTAAATTCTTGTCTCTCAAAATTGCTCACATAGACATAAAAATTGCTCACAACTGCCAGCTGGCCGGGAAGGAGGAAGGGAAGGCATGCGGTGGGGATGCCATCGGACGGATTAGGTGCCTTGGCGGCGGGGGGCGGAAGACATGGCCATGGCAGGGTGTTGCGGTTGTCTGCAAGCATGGCCATGGCTGCGGCGGGAGAAGGGCGGACGAGGGAGGGGGGCCGCCACGGGCCCTAGCGCACCCGGGTTTGTGCGGGCGATACCTAACAAGCATACTTAGCTAAACCTTGGTTGCTTTGAGAGAAACTAAGCCTTGGTGACCAAGCATCCACCCGAAAGAGAAAGAAACTATGAAAAATGGTTTGGTTGGTTAGAAATAGTTTGGTGGTAAAAATTTTGGATATACAAAAATTGAATAGCTTCCGTTCTCAAGCAGGAAATTTGGAATGTACGTATCAAAAGAAATGTTGAGTAGCTGGATGCAAAGGAGTTGACTGCCACCACAGCACCACATGCCTAGAGGCCCTAGACGGCGTCGGCGGGAGCAACAAGCGCTGCGCGCGGCAGAATGGGCAGGTGGCATGTATGCGCAGCCACTCGGAAACGCAGGCGGCATGGAAGTAGTGCATGCACGCCGGCAGCACTCTGACAGCCTCGCCGTCGTCGAGGTCTGCCAGACACACGCCGCAGGAGCCCTCCCGCCACCCGTCCGCCTTCGTGTATGTGCACAGCAGCGGTGGCTCGGCCCCAAGCTCCCCTGGCGTCATCTCAACGTCTGCTGCCCTGTCGACGTCCCAACCGCCACCAGCTTCGTTGCTCTCCAGCTGCTGCTGCTGCTGCTGCGGTTGATCCACTCTGTCGCCACGACCTCCGGCACCCTCTTGCTCCGCCTGCGCTACCGGCTGGCAGAACATGTACAGCAAGATGGCGGCCACGATGACTATGGCCAACACTATGGGGAACATATTCCTGTACCCGTGGTGGTGCTCCTCGCCGGAATTCCTGGTGGTACGGACGGACGTCCTGCAACCACGGCAGGCGGTACGGTCCTTTACTTATATCATATATCACCGTATTTAGTAACTTTATTATGACTGAGTTTACTACAAGATGAAACATTAGTTATTCCACTCGATCGTCCAATTTTAGGTTGACGACAGTAGCGAGGATTGTGTGTTGGCACTTTGTGTGACAAAACAATAATCGATGCAGGGATGGATCGCCAAGTCCAAGGGTTGGTGAGATCAGGATGACAATGGTAATCTGCCTACATACGTACATGGTACATCGAAATCTTCGTGAACCGATAGATGCGTTAATATAATTGGTTTAAGAAATCGTTCCCCTTGTATCCCGCTAAAACTACGGTAGCAACGGGTGAGGTTTCACCTCGACAATCCTTTATTGCCAGACATAGGATACTTCCCCGTGAAGGTCCGTGAAGTTTTCTTTGAGGGGGGAGCTTTCCTCCCGTAACCTCCTCTCCTTATCGTGTATAAATGTAATCGAAGATCAATATAATAAACACAGAGTTCACTCGCTACTTTCTATCTGTCTTTCACTATTATTTACAACAAAAGACAGTATCAATTACATATTGCAAACCGTGCGGCCAAGTTTGACCACTTACGTCACAATTGCAAACATATTGACAAATACGCAATCTGACTATAACATTGAGAAACTGGCTGCACAAGGGCTTTGAGTTTTCAAGCTTAAAAACAACGTGGCAGTGGCAATATATGTCACAAGTTCCTGATACGTAGGTACCAGAAACACGGTACGCTCTTTGAGAGCGATTTTTTCACTATCAGAACGAAATTATGATCCACGTTCCATTGATGGGAATGTAAGTTCACGAGGCCTGGAACGTAGCACCAAACCACATTTCCAGTGACCGTGGGCAGTGGTGCCAACGCAGATCTCTTGTAAGGGCAATCCCCAATAGAGCTTGTTGTTATTTAATATTTTTGTTCTGAAACCGTGCATTGACACGTACTGAAGTGAGAAATTACACATGATTTACAAGTAATCCACAGATTACTGACGAATCACGGAGGCACAAACAAGTAGTATGAAACGAAGGGGAGGGGTAGGGTGAACCCTCCATCTAACAACCCAGACGCCTATTACAACCAAATACTCAACACCTAGGTAGCTAGCAGCGATCTGAGCCAAAGAAGACAATAGCGGCAAAGCATCCACAGGAACACAGAAGACAAAGCATCCGTTCACACCAACCTCGGCAGCAAAGCATATGCCGGAAAGACGACGACCTCGGTGGCAAAGCGCCCACCGGAACCACCTCGGCGGCACAGCATCCGCCGGAGACAACTGTGACCTTGGTGGCACGCGAACACGGAAACGCAAGCTTGTCAACTTATGACCACATCGTCAGCATATTACCCGCCCGAAGCGATCGCAACCTCGGCGACACGCGCACACGGAAGCGTAGGCTCGTAAACCCAACGGCATAGCACCCGCCAAAAACGACCGCGACCTCGGCGGCATGCGCACACCGAAAACTACAGCGCCGTCGGGGATGCGGTCGGGCATTAGGTGGGTGACGCTGGTGGGCCTGCACGCCCCGAGGCTAGGGGTGGGGGGGGAGGGTGGGCGGGCAGCGGGGCTGGGGAGGCCGCTGGCGCCCGCCGACGCCGGCGGGGGTTGGGGCGGTGGCGCCGCCGTAAGCTACGGTTTGGGGAGGGCATTCAGGATTGGCGTAGTGTGCTATTTTCACAGACCTAAAATTATGACGACGATGATGACAGGTGATTGTAGTTTCCACCGCCATTGTATGTGTTAGTGACCATGGAATTTCAAGTTGACTACAAGTACGAGACTGTTGCTAGACCACGGAGTCGTCTCTTTTTGTCGGTGGCTTCGGCTGACGACTAGATCAAAATATTTGTTTCCTGGAAATGATGTCTTCGAGAGTCCGATTTGTTACTAATCCATTGAAGTCAGTACTGACATGCATGTAGACCTAGTCATCTCCGATCAGTTTTCGCAAGAATCAAGTTTGAACACTCACGATAGAATTTGTTAATAAGCGAATCAGGTAAGACACCATTGCAAACACATTCCCCATAAACATAAATTAATATTTTCTCGGATTCAAATCATAAGATGTTTTGACATTTCTACTTACATTAATTCTTCAACTACGCATCTACACATAGTGTATATACCTAATTAAGTGCATAGGAAGTGTATATATACCTAAAGAAGCCAAAAAGGTCTTAAAATTTGACATTGAGGGAGTACTAAAATCCTTCCTTCCAAAAATTATAAGTTGATTTGAATTTTTTGGTACATAGATTTTGTTACGTATCTAGATATACATTATGTGTATATACATACCAAAAAATTGATGTACATAGATTTTTCTATGTATCTACACATAGTGTACATAGATTTTGCTATGTATCTACACATAGTGTACATAGGCCAGTTTATTTTTTTAGATAAAGGATGAATCATCCGGCCTCTACGTCCGGAGACGCATTACAGCCTAGTTATTACAGAGTTTTTTAAAGTAGAGCCACAATTGCTCAAAAAAAAGGAGCAAACACTGCTCAAGAATGTAAACAAAAACTAGCACAGTCTATAAAGGTGCTTCCAACCACCGTCACTTTGTTGTAGCGAGACCATCTCAATTTTGGTGCTCAACGATGATAGTAAATTCTTGTTTAAATCATCACACCGCAGTGTGACCGTAAACGTAGCCAATGTGTGCCCCCTCGAATATAACTTGAATAATAGAGTTATATTTAATTCTATTAAAACAAATATCATTCGCGGGTACTCGGATGGCCCAACTAAAAGCAAGCGACCCCAACCCAAATCAGATTTCTAATCTTAGAATTTTGATTAGAAAGCCGAGAACCAAATAGATGTCTAATAGATGGGTTGAGTTAAGCCTGTAGAAAGGTACACCATCCTCCAAACCATTTTAGCATAATGACAATCCAGGAAAAGATGTTGAATTGATTCATTCAGGTTACAACCAACACATTTCAGACTGCCATTCCAAACATAGGCCAGTTTATGTTATTGTTATTTTGAGTTCTGTCTTGGTTAGTTCGATTTAGTCTCACATATTTCATTAACTACGCCCATGGCCCACCCCAAGTGTGAGATACTCATAGTGATGGTGGGAATATCTGCAAGTGAGATTGCGAGAAAATGTATTGTAGAGGTGGCGAAGTGCAAGGTGGCCATCGAGAGGAGGAGCGCATGCTTGAGGCTGTGTTTTCTTGACCGATATTTTAAAAATATTGGCGGTTAGCAATAAACAGGAATATCGGATATATCGGAAATTTATCGGTGATAGAAATAAAATTTTGGACAAAATTTAGACAAAAAATAACACATTTTATTCATGAAAACACATAGATCATTTCTAAACCATTTAACACGAAAAACTAAATAAAACATATTATCAATTGCCAATTCAATGAGCAAGACAATGACATGGTTGTAGCGTGTGAGAGGGTGTTACGGCAGTGGCAACAAAAACCTATTTGATCAAGTCGGCAAGGGAAACCCCGGCCTATTTTTTAATTTTTTAATAATGCAAACCTGTTTAAATTCGCTCCCTACGGGAGTCGAACCCGTGTCCGCTGGTGCTATTCAAGCGCTCTAAACAGCTAGTGACCCCTTTCACAAGGCAACATAAACCTAGAAGAGAAGAGAAGAGAAAATGAAGCATGGATTAATTAGGTGGTCTTTGGGGTCTATTTGTATAGACAAATTATAATATTTTAAATTTTGGACGATAAATGAAAAATTTTGGACCGTGATTTTTTCACAGGGGCTTGAGGATGTTCCAATGTGTTGTGCCAATAAAGACGTTCAGTGGAGGTACCATGTTCTTTGAAGGAGAATGATGAGTCATGGCGAGGCAGGTGCAGCGGATGAGGGGCATTGGGACAGGCACATATTGGATGAGAGGGTAGGGAGACTAGGTTTGATATTTTGATTTTGTTACATTCCCTCCATACAGAGCTATCTCTAAATATATGGCCTTGTTTTGTATAGGGTGTTCTCTTAAGAGACCCACCACTATAAATTGGATTTTTAGAGGTTGTCTTTGCCCATTTGCGCGCACACTAGAACATTTCTAGAGACTAGAGGTGGCTCTCCAAATGATCATGTTGGGATACGGATCCCAGCGGTACAAGCGGAGGTTGTCGCGGTAGGAGGAAAAGCGTGCGGAGGTCCGTGCTAACAATCAAGTTCGGGATGCGTGTGCCGTTTCAGGTGATACGGGCTACCTCCAAACCTCCGCTGCGGTGGTGCGGCGGAGGTCGCGGCCTTCGCCGGGCAACGTCTCAAGGGATCGGATCACCCCAATCACGCGGTGGACGCGGAGGTCCCCACCTCCGACCGCCCCTTCACGGTCGCCGGGCGGAGCTATTCGAGGCGCAGGGCTTACACCGGCGATGAAGGCCGTGGGAAAGAGCTCGCGAAGGTCACCCAATCGCGGGTCCGCGGTCGGGCGAGACGGGCCCAAAGAAGGAAAAGGCGGTGCTAGCTGTACCAAGTTCCTCGAAGAGCTGCGCTACGGGCGCTTTATAAATGGGGAATATGCCGGGAATATTAAAGGACAATTTTGTAATCTTGTATCCCCCAAGAATCGTAAAAACTATAAATAGGGAGGAGTCCTCCCATAATAGACAAAGTTGGTGAATTCCATTTATGAGCGATTATTGTTATTCTCCTAGTCCTAGTGTTCATCACCCTATACCGTCTCCCTCAGGGCACCGCCTGAGCGGAGGTTCACCCCGTGTTGAGAACCCCCAACTCAACATTGGCGCCCACCATGGGGCCCGAGCAGAAAAACCATGGCTCCACAAAAAAGGAAGAGAACTTTCGCAAAGACAAAGGCTCCACCAAAGAGTACGCGACCCAAGCGGAGCACGAGGAGTACCTACGCCGACGGGCGGAGTAAGACCCTCATTTGGAGGATGAGCAACAAGAGGAGGAAATGGCAGGCGGAGGCTTAAGAGGTGGCGAGGGGGCGGAGCCCCGCACAACGCCCGGAGGCCGCCCGGCTACAAGCTTCGCTCCAAAGGTTACAACGAGGGGAAAGGGATAAGGCGGCCGCGGCCTATGCGGAGATCCTTAAAGCGCAGCAAGTATCTGCCAAGCAGCGCAGCCGAGATCGGCGCAAAAGATGGCGCCCGCAAGCGGAGATTCAGAGCTTGCAATTTGTCGGCCAGCCTCCGCCAGCCCAACCACCGTTGATCATCCCGTCGATTCCCATACCGAGTCACATGGCGGTGAGCATCGACCCGGAAGTTTGGCCCAACCCACTGATTGCCCATACTGTCCCACAGGATCGAAGGCCTTTCGATCCCAAATCTCCACTATCAGAAGGAATACAGCGGACACCATGGCCGACCGTGATATAAACTCACCCGGCTCCCAAGGTTTAACGAAAAAAAAAGACCCACATCGGTTCATAATGAGCTATGAGGCGGCGGTGGCCTCAGCCGGCGTAAACGACGCGCTGGGTGCTACCGAAAGCTTTCATAATCGCCGTAGAAGGAGATGCTTTAGCTTGGTACTCCATGCTAAAGCCCAGCACAATATATTCATGGGAAAACCTCCGCGACAAGATATTGGAAAATTTCAAAGGTCCGGTTGTGCGGTCGCTCACCTCTATGGACCTATTTCAGTGCAAGCAAGGCTACAATGAGCCACTGAAGGACTATTTCCAAAGATTCTTGCAACTCAAAGCGAAGGCCCCGGACGTCCCTGATCAAGTGGTGATAGACACAGCTATCAGAGGGCTCCGCCTGGGACCATTCGCCGGAGAACTGGCGCGAAACAAACCAAAAACAATGCAAGAACTCTGCGAACAGTTTGAGATCTGGATCCGATCAGACGAAGACTACCGAAAAAGGCTAGAGGAGCAAAACATGGATAAACAACAAGCCAAGGGCAACAAGAGGAACCAGCAGTCGGAACCTCCGCAACAACAACTCAAGCAAGTGCAGGGGCAGCAAGTACTAACAATGAATCAAACGGCGGAGCCTGACCAGCAACGTAGCAATCAGGGAGCAAGACCACCCGACAATCAGAAACCCTACCAAGGAAAGGGACACCAGAAAAACTAGAACAGAAGGCCCAGAAAGCAGTTCTGCGCCATTCACGGCGAAGAGAAAGGTCACTATACAAGAGATTGCCCAGTCATTCAGCAAGAAAGAGACAAGGCACTCAAGGGACTAACTAATCAGAACCCCATCACCAAACCTCCACAGCCAACCAGGGACCCCCATCACCTTCTCAGAGGCAGATCTCAACCGAAAGCCACCCCCATGTCGACGCCATGGTAATAGAGACAAATGTAGCGACATGGGAGATGAAAAGAGTCCTCGTGGACACAGGAAGCTCCGCAGATATAATCTTCGCCAACGCATTTGACAAGATGAATTTCAACAAGAATCAACTACAACCCTCAGACTCGCCTCTCATAGGATTCGGCGGAAGACAGTGCAGGCCAGGAAAGATAACCCCGCTGGTATCCTTTGCACTTGGAAGAAGCGTCGAATAGAGTACATAACCTTCGACATCGTCGACGTCTACTCCCCATACAACGCAATATTCGGCAGAGGATTCACAAACAAATTCAACGCCGCCATACACATGGGCTACTTGTGCATGAAAATTCCAGCACTCCATGGCATTATCACCATACATGGGAGCCAAAAGGAAGCCAGAAACATAGAAAAGGCTATATACCGAGCTCATAGAAACGTCAACTCAGTGGAAATAGAAAGCGAAGGCCCAGAGCCGCCAGACATGAAAAAAGAGCAAACAGGAGTCAAAGGCCAGCAGAAAACCAAAAAGATAAAGATAGACGAATACCCTGATCACACAGTCACAATCAATGCAGATTTACCTATCAATGAAGAGAAAGAGCTGGCAGAGCTGCTAATCAAGAATAAGGAAATCTTCGCCCGGTCACAGCCAGACCTTCGCGGAGTAGATAGAGAAACCATCGAACATGTCCTAGACATCAACCCCAAAATGAGGCCAAAGAAACAACGCTAGAGAGAAAATGTCGGAGGACAGAATACTAGCAGCTCAAGCGGAGGTCTAGAGGCTGCTCGACGCCAAAGTCATCAGAGAAGTCAAGTACACTGACTGGCTGGCAAATGTCGTCCTAGTTCCAAAGAAAACATCGGGAAAAATGAGGATGTGCATAGACTTCACTGACCTCAACAAAGAAACTAAGAAGGACAACTACCCCTTACCAAGAATAGACACCTTTGTTGACAAGGCGGCCGGGTGTCGAAGGTTCTCCTTGCTTCACTGCTACTCAGGATATCACCAAGTATGGTTGAGAAAGGAAGACGAAGAAAAAACCAGCTTCACTACACCATTCGAACATATTGTTTCGTAAGAATGCCAGAGGGCTTGAAAAATGCTGGCGCAACCTTCGCCAGAATGACAGGGAAAGTCCTAAAGAGGCAACTGCTCAAAAACATGATTGCATATGTGGACGATCTCATAGTCATAAGCAAAAGAGAACAAGACCACATCTCCGACTTGCGTGAGACCTTCGCCAATCTAAGAAAGTCAGGCCTCAAGTCGAACCCCAAAAAATGTGTCTTCGGGGTAACCAAAGCGAAGATCCTTGGATATATCACCGGAGGGAGTCAAAGCCAACCCAGAAAAAACAAAGGCAATTAGAGACATGGCGGAGCCAAAAACAAAGAGAGAAGTGCAAAAGCTAACAGAAGAATTGCAAAAGATCGAACGCATTCATATCCAAGTCAGCCAGTAAAAAAGCCTCCCTTTCTTCCAAGCCCTAAAGGGGGAACACAATTTAAATGGGGAAAAGAGCAGGCGGAGGCATTCGCAAAGCTCAAAGAATATCTCCAAGAACAAATGACAAGAATAAAGTACTCGAAAGCAAGACAAGCCTATACTCCTCAGTATCTCGCAAAGATCGATTAGATTAAGCCATCCAAAAGAGCGGTACAAGAGAAAACAGAAAATGACAGTCTCACTCAACTCCCGGTATACTATGTCTTAGAGGCACTCTCAGGAGCCAAGATCACCATACGTAAGTAGAAAAGATAGCATACGCCCTCTTGATAGCATCTAGAAAACTCAAGCACTACTTCCACTCATACAAGATCATACAAGATCATAGTACCCACCTCACACACCATTAGCGGAGGTCTTAAGAAACAAGGAAACCCCGAGCGAGGATCGGCAAATGGGCGCAGAGCTTTCCTAGTTTGAAATAGCCTTCGTCCACAGATCCGCAATACGATCACAAGTATTGGCTGACTTCGTAGCAGAATGGACGCCGCACAAGCAGAAAGAGCAAAGTGACAAGTCGGAGCTTTGGACAGTCTATACAGATGGGGCATGGGGTAGACATGGAGCAGGAGCCTCCGCGGTCATAATGTCACCGCTAGGCGTCAAGACATATTTCGCCACAAGACTAGAATGCACCCGGACAAACAACACGTACCCGAATATGAAGGGCTCATACTGGACTCACAAAAGGCGAAGGCCTACAGGGCAAAACTGGTCGTCAAGTCAACGGACTCAATGCTAGTAGCAGGCCAAGTGGAAAAAAGAGTGTATGGCCGAGAGAGCCGTAACTTGTAAACTACCTTGCAAAGTGGTCGAGCAATGGAACAAAGATTCCGTGGCTTCGGTGGTGAAATTCATCCCGCGAACGAGAACAACAACGGGCAGACACCTTAGCTAAGGCGGCAGCAAACAACCTCCGCATGCCACAGAATACCGTCTACAACGTGACATTCAAGCCGGCAACAGAAACATTGAAAAAAGCATTCAAAACAGTCATGCTGGTGGAAGGCGAAGATTGGAGACAGGCAATAGTTGATAACCTCAACAACATAAGCTATCCGGAAGATGAGGCGGAGGTGGCCAGAACGGAAGCACGAGCAAGAAACTACGCCCTCATTGATGGCCAACTCTTCAAAAGAGGCTTAGTACAACCAATGTTAAAGTGCATATCATGGAGCGAAGGTCTAGAGCTACTCAAAGAAATACACGCCGGTGTGTGCGGATCTCACATCGGGCCAAGAGCTTTGTCAGCAAAGGCCATCCGCCAAGGTTTCTATTGGCCTACACATATAAAAGATGCCCAGCAGGTCGTCAAGACATGCGAAGCTTGCCAAAACTTCGCACCAAACCAGAAAAGCCCCTCAGCAGAAACACAACTAATACCTCCGACTTGGCCACTGCAGAGGTGGGGGATAGACATTGTTGGTCCATTACCAATAGCGCAAGGGGGAAACAAATTTGCGATCGTAGTCAGAGAGTACTTCACCGGTGGATAGAAGCCAAGCCACCGGCAAGGATAACTTCAGAATCCATCACCAAGTTTTATTGGCAAAACATAATCTGCAGATTCGAGTACCAAGGATGGTAACAGTCGACAACGGCAAACAGTTCGACTCAGACAAATTCTGAGAGTTCTGTTACCAAATGGGAACAAAGATAGCCTTCGCATCAGTCTACCACCCAGAATCCAACGAAGCAAAGAGAAAGGGCAAACGGAATAATATTCTCCGCAATATCAAAGACCTTATTCAACCTCCGCAAAGGCAAGTGGGCAGATGAACTACCTAAAGTCATCTGGTCTCATAACACAACGTCTTCGCGAGCCACCGGGTTCACTCCATTCAAGCTCATGTATGGAGAAGAAGCAATGCTCCCAGAGGAATTGAAACACGAAAGCCTCCGAAGTCATGAAGCGTAAGATGGCGGAAGATGAAGAATACGCCAAAGAAACACTGGAACACATAAGAATTTGGAAGCCGTAGAAAACATACTGAGAAATACCAAGAGGAGACCAAAAGATGGAGAGACAAAGAAGGTCCGCATGAAGAATATCAAAGATGGAGACTTGGTGCTCGAAGAAAAAAAACGCTTCAACCATAGGAAAATTGCAAGCAAAGTGGGATGGCCCGTTCATCGCAAAAGCAACGACAAGACAAGCAGCTTTCCGCCTAGTGGATGGGGAAGGCAACACCTCCAATCACACGTGGAACGTGGACAACCTCCGCAAGTACTACATGTAAAGCCATCCCCCACGAAATATAAGCGGAGGCCGGCTACTACTTTACCTTTCAGCAGGTAGCAGCAGACTTTACAATTTTTCCAATCAAGGTCTCGTACTCTTTTCCTCACTGGGGAACTCCTAGCAGAGGTGAGGTTTTTAATGAGGCGAGACTAATGTAAAATCCTCTAAAATATAAAGAGGAATTTTTCCCCAAAGACGAAAAGAAAGCGAAAGTCGAAAGTTACTAGCAACGAAGTCACGTAATTCGACAAAAGTAAAAAAATACTCACAAGAACATTTTACGGCTAAGAACGCGGAGGTCATAGCCCAAAAATGATCTCCACAGACCCACAAAGCAGCCTCAAAAAATCCTCGAAAAAAAGTCCTACCCGAATCGTAGGCATCGAGGTGGCACAACAATCCGTGTCAAGAAACAAAAAAGCTGAAAAAAAGACACGCCCAAATCGGGCATCAAGCAACACCTCCGCCAACATAGGCAAACAAGGAGAGTGAAAACCAAAATGTCAATTTATCTTAAGTATTTCTTTTATTTATTTATTTACAACGCATACACGGATGCTCGACATTGTGTTGTTCAAAATACAAATACCTCCTTGAGAAGATGGTACAAAGTGGTAGCGGAGGAGCAAAAAGAAAAAGTAGATATTCCATACTACCATGCTAGGCAACAGACACATGCCGCGAGCGCGTAAAGCTCCGCCGTTCACATGCCTTGTTTCGCGCAAGCATCACACCATCTCGCAGTAAAACGGCATGGTGGTGGCGCAGACACAGCAAGGCAAGGAAGATGAGATACACCACCATGTTAGGCAACCGCTTCACGCCGTGTGCACAGGAAAGTCTCCGCCAGCGTTGAAGCGTCCTCTCGCGCATCCAATAGACCGTCGTGGAACGTCTTCAACCAAGTCCACCTCCAATAGGGAGGCATACAATAGACCTGAAGACGCCCTAGCGGAGGACTGACCCGAGAAACAAACTCATAGAACAGACCGGACAGTGATCAAAACCACCGTAGCCCACTGCCAAGAATTGATAGTGCATGGGCACGAGTTAATAGCTCCGTGCCTGTTCTAGTCTCAAGCTTCGACCAACGAATAGGAGGACAACCAAGTGCATAGCCTAAACCATCAAGTACAAACTCTTACGGTATCGGTACTATGGAAACTAAACCACTACTAGATCGACCCATCTCACCCGAGATAACTAGGGGGGGGGGGGAAGAAAAGAACGGGTTATATACTAACCCAGTCAACCTAACATACCTACCAAAGGACAAAAACAATAAATCCCCTTAATTACCCAAGCACTATAAAACAAGCCTAACCGCCCCCCACTCACCAATCTCCCATCCCAGGAAAGATTTCATACGAGGGGACACGGAGCCAGCAAATGGATGCGGATGTCGACCTCCGCCACCATAAACAAGAGCAAAAAGAAACCGTGTAAGAAAACGTAATGATCCAAGCATTTGGACAAGGTCGGGGGAGACCGCGTAAGAATTCGTAACATCCCCCCGGAGCCTCAAAACCCAACAAAATATCCTAGTGCGAGATCCTTGACGAAGACCCGCGAAGCGGGGCGACAAGCAACGCTTTCCACACGTGTAGCGGAGGTCCAGCAAAAGAAAACGCTCTCCCCCACGGGTACTTCATAGCGGAAAAGAGCGAATTGGCGCCGCAAACAAGTGACTATCCTCCATTTGTCAAATCCACAAGCGAAGGCTACAAACAAAACTCGAGAAGAAAGAATAAACAATGTAACCAAACCAATGAGTCGAATGCAATCGACAATCTCCACTTTATTTATAAAACTTGTATCTTTACAAGAGTCTAACTTATCAAACAAACCCTACAAAAACCCCTGGCGGAGGCCCCTCCTAGGCTACATCGTTTGTAAAGGCCATACGCTCATCGCCTAGGTCGAGCGTAACGTCTTCATACATGTCGGCCACACTAGGAACGTCGAAGGTCTCTTTCCAAAATAACCGAGACCTCCGTCAACATAGACGCCATCCCGATAAAAACACAACGGATCGACTTCCCCGCGCAGGCACCTCATCGGGAACCTACGCTGGAAATCATTGGTTTAAACAAAACATCGATTCCATTCGGCAGTATTTCATTAATTTTTACACGCGGAAATAGATATCCGCACAAAAGGCCCAAAAAAGCCACAAAATTAGAAAGTAAAACCCTAATCCTCTACACCTCCACGTCGTCATCATCGGCAGATGACGTCCTCCCCGCGCCTATAGCGGGCGCCGGAGAGGCCTCCTTCGGCACCTCCTCTGCAAGCGTGGTCCGCTCGACGGGCACCTCCGTAACACCGCCCTGCGCAGGAAAAACCGTCAAAACTAGCGCACAAGGAAAGCAAGAAACCCCGGTAGCCTAAACGATGAGAGCAAAAAGTCACCCGAAAAAAGAGAACGAGCTAGGGGACGCAGCCTCCGCACGCCCATGGACCGCCTGAGAACCTCTTCATGAACGAGCCCACAAACTTCAAGGCCCCGCCTCGAAGCTCCGCAAGGCGAGACGGATGATGTGTCTCCTTCACGTGAAGGCGAGCAACATCCTCACACCCTTCGCTAGAAAGGATGCGAGCAATGTTCGTCGCCGCGGCCCTGGCTCCAAAATCGAGACGCCCTGCAGTACACCCGGAAGTCTGGCGATGTTCTTCGCCATCCACGCTAGCACGCCCGGTGCTCCGCCGTCCCGCAGGAAATGGCGTAACCACCGTGCCAACGAGGCGTAGCGGCCTCGCGTATATATGGGTGACAGAGGTATAGGACGCGTAGATTCCGCCCAATTGTCTCGCCGTTCGGATGACTGGGCGCCGCGACGAGGTAAGGCTGGCGTTTGCCTCCTCGAGCTTCAATTCAAATTCGCGGAGAGCCTTTTCAGCCCTCTCCGCACGCTCGGCCAGCGCATTTTGGCGACGCTCCTGCTCCTTGGCCACGCTCCTGCTCCTTGGCCACCAGCTTTTCCAGAGATGCTTTTTCATCCGCCCAGGCGGAGACCTTGGCCTTCAAATCCGGCAAAATCGTGTCACGCGCCACAAGTTCTTGGTGAACCTTAGCACAGACACATTCCAGACTGGTCATCATCTGCAAAAGCAAATGATCAAACCTCCGATACCAAATCAAGAAGGGAAACAACACGCAGGTAGAGCATCTTCGCACCGAGAGCCTCTGGCCTATAGCCTTGTTGAAGACATCATACACGCCCCCTCTCAAAAAATATTTAAGAATAGTGTCTAAATCAGAAGACTAAGTGAGATTCCATAAAGTTTGAAACAATTCAAAGCAAAGCAAGCAGGTTAGAACACTAACTCAGATCACCCTCAGCTACAACCAGAGGGGAGCTCACACCAAGACCAAGCTGGAGGTTCGCCTCCATCCGAGACAAAAGACGGTGAGCCAACAAGAAAACCAGATACCAAAACAACAACAAAACAAAATCCAATAAAAACAAACCTCCATCCACGACGTGAGCGGTGGCAACCCCGGTGCGTAAAACCTCCAACACCTCCACAGCCTTCGCTGCAGAACTCTCCTCCTCAACGCCTTTGCCTTTAGACGCGTCATGCACGGCGCGAAGCTCTGCATCCGGGTGTAAAGTAAGACTCACACCGATCGGAGGCACGAAAGAATCCTCGAGGTAGAATCAACCACTACCTCCTGCTCTGCCATCTTCGCGGGCAACCTCGGCTTAGACTGGCTCCCCGGATCTTTGTTGACACTTGTTATCATATAAAATTATTAATCAATTAAACATAAGAAAGGGGTATAAATAATAATAACAACCTAGAATAGGGGGTCACTAACATATTTCCATCAGTTTTGGTAATGTTTGAATTGCAGGGACTAAACAGAAAAACAGCAGAGTTCGCGAGCCATACGACTACGCGACGCAACGCAATCCAACTCCGAGAAAGACTCTAGAAGGCTCCGGATTAATCCCGACGTGGACCAAACTTGACACCGAAGAAAACATCATCTAGAAGACTCCAGAAGCCACGACGCACGACGGGACCCAGGGGGGGACTCCCCCTGGGCCGATCGGCCCAATAATGGGGCCGATCGGCCCTACTTGGCCGCCAAGCAAGCCCTGTCTCCGGAACCTTCCTCCACCGCCTCTAAGACGCAATCTAAACCGGTTGTTTAACGTCGGTTTGATCCAGGGGCGTCGGTAGAAGCACGAGATGAATCAAAGATTAGTACCACATCGCTGCTTGAAGCTGAAGGGACATAAGAAGACCCATATATATATAGACCCCTAGACCCCCCTTTCCGGATCATCAAGTTCTCAATTCAGCAACAACGCTTCAAGATCCAAGTCATATCCCACTTATTTGTAGAAACATCGCTTTAGGAAGAGTAGCAATCAAGACTAGAACTAGTAGGAAGGGAGAAATCCGCTCCGGATCGTCGGAGGCCGGCTCAAGATCAGGCCTCATTCTTGTAAGTTCTTCATTGTAAGTAGTCTTCAAGTTCCGGACACGTTCTTAATATAAATATCTTGATCATGTTTATATTCGAGATTATTTGTTCTAGTATTTACTTTGATTACACGTTTAGCATAGTTGAATTCTTTGTTATGTTCATACATGGATTCGTATAGCGCTCATCTATTGATATCATGGGTGAGTGGTAGAGATGATGTAATCGTGGTGATTAGATCTTATTTACTGCGTTTGCACCCTATGTGCCGGGTCGTGTGGTAGATCGTGGTGGTGACAAACACCATTGAGTCCTTTGCAATCCATCCCCGTATGTAGGCCTAGCGGATGATATTATTCGGGTTGTTCTAAGTTTCGGCCTTAGTCTTCACGGATTCTGTCCTCATGTAAGGATTTAATTAGTCTTTCTTCAATGATTGTTAGATGTATTGCACTAATTGAGTAGATCCTAACTTATAGTTTAGAGTTACATATTGGAGTTTCTAATACTAGCTAGCCTATGAATTGCTATCGTCCTTTGTTTGACACTTTCTATTTTCGCCCACTTAGATATGACTTTGGTTGAATCTATTTATCAAGAACTTTATCATTATCTTTATTGTGAACTTTGATCCTTGTTTAATTAATTGATAAGTTTAACACTTAAGCTTTGCACACGAGAGATGATTATGATGTTTAGCACCTATGCATAGTTAATTCATGATAGAAGACTTCTTTCCCTGTGGTAGAATATAAATTCAACACCTGGTTCTTACTCCCGGTTAAAATGCTACAATGGTATATTCATATCACGTGCGCTTGCGGATACCCGATTATAATTGTTTATTTACTTATTAAGAAGTTATCAAGGCATAGTACGAATATTTTATTCTTTGCATATTAATAGTTTAACTATAGGGATGACAACCTTTTCGGATATGCTATGAACTGCAATGAATATTTCTTTTAGTTTTATCGAAGCAACATCGATATTCTTTCTAAACGCCATTACTAGTTAGTGACGTTAGAAATACCAACAAGCATTTTTTGGCGCCGTTTCGGGGAAAGAAAGTCTATAGCCCAATAAAATAAAAAAATATAGGATTAACTTGCATACATCTCTCTCACGCATTGTAAAGTATTAAATTTATCAATTTCTTAAACAAGTTTACCCTCGTATTATTCTTCTTATCTATTTTAGGGTAATGTATGAAAAGGAATCTTCACGAAAAACTTCCAATCCGATCGAGAAAAACTTTTAAAGGAGGCAAGATCTAAGTTGAAGTCTCAACCTAAGATCACTACCTCGGAAGACTCCTCCAGCGTGCGAAGCTTAGCACCCGTGTTGAAGTCATGGCAAACAAGACCCTCCGAGTACTGCGACCGACTACGGCCAACATCCGCACTGGACCGACAGTCGATGTGGGAGACAAAGCTTTTGAGCTCAAGCCTGCACTCATCAACATGGTACAAGCTAGCCAATTCTGTGGAAAAGCCCATGAAGATGCCAATGCTCACCTACAACACTTCCTAGAGATCTGTGGCACCTTCACCATCAAAGATGTCTCAAGTGATGCAATCCTGCCGTCTGTTCCCATTCTCACTCTTGGGACGAGCGAAGCGGTGGTTCTACGCCAACAAAGACAAACTCACTACTTGGGCACTTTGCTCTCTTGCCTTCTGGCAAAGTTCTTCCCTATAGGCAAAACCAACGCCTTACGGGGAAAATCTCAAGTTTCCAAAGAAGAACACGATGAATCCGTTCCAGAGGCGTGGGAACGCTTCCAAGACTACATCACTGAATGCCCACACCATGGAATGGAGAACTGGCTACTCATGCAGACCTTCTACCACGGGCTTAACAACAACACCCGTGAAACCATGGACGCTGCTGCTGGAGGTGCTTTCCTGTCCCTTACACTGAATCAAGCTACTGACCTTGTGGAGAAGATGGCATCAAACCAAGCTTGGAATGAGGACCGTCAACCCCGCAAGAAAGAAAGAGGAATGCACCAGCTGAAAGAGGTAGACATGCTGTCTGCCAAAATGGATTTAATTATGAAGAAGCTTGAAGACAAAGCCCCCGAGAAAAAGGAAGTCATGCAACTCTTCGATTCCCGCATGACATGTGAAGAATGTGGCAACACTGGACACTCGGGTAGCCAATGTCCCGAGCTAGAAGAGGACGTGAATTACATCAACAACAACAACAACCAGTATCGTCCTCCGAATCAAGGATGGAATCAACAGAGACCCAACTACCAAGGTAACTACCCAGGTAACTATCAAGGTAATAACTCTTTCAATAATTTCCCACCTTTAAGAGAGTTAGTACAAAACCAAGGTAGACTCATGGATAATCTGTCTAAGAAGTTAGCTTCCAATGGTAAAAATGTTGGAAATTATTAGTACTAAAATGGAAAGCTTTTCTTCTGCAATAAAGAACCAGCATAGCTTTAATAAAATGATAGAATCTCAATTGTCTCGGTGGCTTTATACGCCCTATGCCTAACCCAGGTAAGATTCCGGGCCAGCCGGAAGAATTAGAATCTGCAAACCTTGTCGATATTTACTATGCAGGTATTCAGACCAAGGATGCACGAGGAGGACTGAATTGTGCTGACTGGGGTATGCCCACCAAGAAAGGAGATCCAGGGAGACCAGTCGTCACCATTGAAATCGGCGCCCGCACCTACGACGCGCTCGTCGATTTTGGCTCAAGTGTCAACATCATGCCTAAGGTAAACCTTGAGCCAGATGCAGATTTACTATACACAACCATGTGCCTACAACTTGCAGATCAGTCGCTATGCTATCCCGAAGGCATCCTGGAAGACGTTTGTCTTTACATCGGTAAGCTCTATGTGGCCACCGACTTCGTGGTCCTGGATACGGGCAAAGGTAAGAACGCCCCGATTATTCTGGGCCGCCCCTTCCTTGCCACCACCAAGGCCATCATCTACGCCGACACCGCAAAGGTCGTCTTCACCGTCAACGGACAGAGGGAGAGATTCAACTGCAAACACAAGACCCTAGCTCCCCCTGCTCCAACTGTACCACTACCGTACCCTGAAGTACACGTACCAGCTGTCGAGAAGAGGACAAAAAGAAGAAGCAAGAACAAGAAGAACCGTCAACCTCGACCACATGTGGAACGAGTCTTGATGATCAATCAAGTCCCAACAGAACGCAAGACTCGGCGCATTCCACCACCATTAGAGAAGCTAGACGACCCTGGAGTTCCATCAATCCACTGCTCCATTAATCAATGGAACTTCCGCAAGTTGTATCGCGACACGGGATCGAGCATCAACTTAATGTTAAAGGTAACGTATCAATTAATATATGGTAATCTGCCTTTGTGTTCCACCTATGTAATGCTACAGATAGTGGACCAATCATACCGAGTCCCGGAAGGTATTGCACTAAACGCCCCCGTCAAAATCAAGGATCGCTACGTCCTCACCGACTTTTTAGTCATGGACATGGGAGAAGAAGAACAAGATCCTCCCATAGTACTTGGAAGACCGTTCTCGAACACTACAAGAGCTATCATCTACATCGGGACGGGCGAGATCCACTTCGATTCAAGGTAAAAGATATTTGTTTCTTCAATACTTATACTAACTATGAACAGCCCCGAAGAAAGACCAAGAGCCAGAAACGTCTCCAGAGACTACAACAAAAGCTGGACTCGAAGATGGAGCACATTGAGAGAATAGAAAAAGATATCAAGGAAAAGTACACTCAGCTCCTACCCATATTGAACGCTGCACCGGCTACACCTGAGAGGTCTCCACCAAAGAAACAATCCTGGAAAAAGAAAGAAGCTGCGCCTGCTAAGAAGAGCAACAAGAGTACACCTTCGGAGACCCAACCAGCGCCGGCATCAACAACTAAACAATCGACTTCCTCGGCCACTTCGTCTACGCCACCCTTTGAGATCATTGAAGGAACCTTACCGGTACAACATTTATACGAGGGCCCATAGACGACACCACGCCATGGGAGTAAGTGCGCTTGCGGATACCCATTATAATTGTTTATTTACTTATTAAGAAGTTATCAAGGCATAGTACGAATATTTTATTCTTTGCATATTAATAGTTTAACTATAGGGATGACAACCTTTTCAGATATGCTATGAACTGCAATGAATATTTCTTTTAGTTTTATCTCGAAGCAACATCTCGATATTCTTTCTAAACGTCATTACTAGTTAGTGACGTTAGAAATACCAACAGATGCTCCCGAGTCCGCGAGCTAAGCGGAGCTGTCGCTAGAATAGGGCAGATCAGCCATGGCGTCGGCCAAGGCCTTCGAAACTTCCGGCGACGCCTCGCGCCAAGAGCCCGTCTGGGAAGCTTCCGCGGTAGGAGAAACCGGACTCAACCTCAGCACCGAGCCAGCCCCCCCACCACCAACCAAAGCCCCCGCAGCATCAGCAGAGCCAGCAGCGGAACCCTCGTCACCAAGAGCCTCATCTCCAGCAGCTGCCACCGGAGTCGGACCCCTCCGCACCACCTGCTTCCGACCTGGCGGCCAACCCGGCTGTTTCTTCTTCTTGGCCTCCTCCTTAGCCGTAGCAGCAATGAGAGGAGGCGGGAGGGCGCGCGGAGGTAACATCCTCCATCTTACTCTTCTTTGACTTCCCCGTGTTTGAGGAGGAGCCTTCCTCTTTCGGCATGGGCGGGGGCGTCGCCGAGGCCTCCTCTTTGGCCGCCTTCTCAAGCTTCGCGGTCTCCTCGGCCTCCCCATTTGGATCTCCGCAATAATCTTACCAGGAACCTTATGGTTCCCATAAACAACCCCCATTTCCTCAAAAAACGCGGTTAAGATGGGGCATGGTCCCCGCCCGAGACCTCCGCGCCAAAAACTCCTTCGTCGTAATGGGGCCCAATATCTCCCGGGCCTCCATCTCCACCCGCATGACGAAGGCATGCGAGGCCGACACCCTCCGGGAGCCGGACGCCAAGGCGCGGATGTGGAACCATCTCCGCGTCCTCAAACATGGGGAGGTTGACCCCTCTCCACCTCGAACGGAGCCTTGTGACCCAGCTGCGGAGGCGGCAACCGCCGCAGATCTCCTCCACAAGATCACGGCCGCCGAGTACCGGCACGCCAAAAAGGAAAGCTTCGCGGCTCTTCGGCGTCTCGGCTGGTTCTCGTTCGGTTCCGGCCCGGGAGCGATGTCGACGGGGATAAGCCCCGGCGTGAAAGGGTAACGACATATTTCCACCCCGTCAACAGTCTTCTCCATCCGCGCGGACTTGGCATAGAACCAGTAATCCATCCAGCCAGGCTCCCACTTGTTCTTACGGCGTAGGAGATCTCCGCCTTCTCCTCGCCCCGGTGGCGGCGCGGGCTGAACGTACAGCACCCAAACTGCAGTTTCTTCTCACTCCTATCAGACATCTTAGGGACTTGGGTTGCTTGTGGATTTCGTAATATCAAACAAAATTGTTGGTGCCCGTGTCCCCACCATAGGACTCCACAAGCCCACACGAACTTCGCCAAAGCGAGAAATGCGTGGGGAGTGAGCTGGTGGATCTGGACGTCAAAAGACTCCACTACCGTCCGCAGAAAGGAGCAATAGGGCGGGCGAGACCACGGTGAAGAAGTCCCCGAACACGATCCCCCATTTAGCCATGCGGCTCCAGCAGCTTCGGGAACCGTTTCCCCGAGGAAGCTTCACCTCGCAGTTCCCTCCGATAAACCCTTTTTGGCGGAGGTCGTCGAGCATCGCTGGGTCATCTTCG